>OY282643.1:19405155-20027655 GCA_958299015.1 Tetanocera ferruginea
CTGTAACAATTTCGCCCAAACAAATGCAAAAGTCTTCAAGGAACTTTTGGCAAATATAAAAAGTCAAGGAAGTAGCAAAAAAACCAAAAAAGACAGCAAAAAAATAAGAAAAACAAAAAATACTAACGGCAAAATGTAGGCAGACAAAGTGGCGTAACAGCAGCCGTTGCCAATATTAGCAATATTCTATACAGAAAAAAAAAAGAAAGAAAGAAAATATTACCAAAGAAAAAAGGTACTAAAAGCCTAAAAGTTACTCGAAAATGTAAAGTAAAATAATACGATAAGAAATACGCAGAGGAAAAACATCACGATATTGATGGAAATCGTACGTGATAGGCTTGGGCGCAACAAAATAGCAAGAATGAAACAGAATGAAAAACCCAACAAAAATACATATAAAAAAAATGTCAGCCATTATGGCGGAAGTTTGTCGCATACGCTGCGACATGTTTAGCAAAATAATATAACAAAAAAAAAAAAAAAACACACACACACATACACAAAATTGTTCAATATTCAGTGTTGCTGCTGCTGTGCTAATGTTTTAATGCGTTGCTGCTTGAATTTTTGCATGTTGTACTCTGCTGTTGTTGTTGTAGCTGTTTTGTGCTCATATCACACTAACACACTTTGCCTTCAACTAATGTCAAATCAAACGTCATTTAAAGTGACATTGCGTTATTTTTTTAAACGCCTTTTTTTAGCCCATAATTTTCAACATTTTTCCTTTTTTTTCAAAAATATGCATACATATATTGGTTATTATGGTAAAATACAATATTACAACAACAACAATAACAACAACATTACAAAATGAAATGTCGCCAAATGTTTGTCAATATGTCACACACGTGTTATTGCCGAATTCATCGCACGTTTTGAATTAAATTGTTGTAGGAGTGGGTAAAACGCAAAACAAAAAAAAAAAAATTGCTCTCTAAAATATTTGACATTTATTTCAAGTTGACAATTTTTGCAAATTTTTTTTTTTCTTTCTATCTGCTTTGCAAGTGTTAAAACAAACGTTATGTGCTGATGTTTGCTTGCATGTTCTACTTGTAAATTTTTTTTAAATGTTTGTTTTTTTGTGTTTTTTTTTTGTGAAAAAAGTATTGTTTTTCGTATTTTTTGGTGGCATCTGTTGCAGACGCAACATTTAATTGAAAATCAATTGAAATTTTATTTGCTTTGCTGTTTTGTTGGTTTTTTGCTTTTAAAATTTGCTGCCATCATTTTCAAACAACTCGAAAAACCACAACATGAGTTGGTGGCATGAAAACAGTTAAAAAGTTAAATATTTAAACTATAAAAAACTTAAAAATAAAACATTGAAATTACTACATATGAAGAAATAAAAACATAAAACGTAAACATTGCAAAACATAGCCAGATAGGTACATAAATCAATTAACGCTCAAAAGTCATTGCAGCAGCCGCATTTAAGGCACAGTAGGCGCCAAAACTCTTTTCTGCGTTTTTCAATTAAAACATATGTATTTCAATGTAGACTACATCGATATCATAAATTTGCGCCTAAATGGGTAAAAATTTTCCTTCACTTCGGTGCTATAAAATCGTAGAAATTTAAAAAAGTTCAAATTATTGCAAGCCATTTACATGCACTATTGAGAATATTGTAAGATATATATTGTAATTTTAATGAAAAAAAAAAAAAAATACAAAATTATTTAAGAGGTCCCACGTTGAGAAAAATTTTATAAAT
Source organism: Tetanocera ferruginea (assembly GCA_958299015.1). Lineage (NCBI taxonomy): Eukaryota > Metazoa > Arthropoda > Insecta > Diptera > Sciomyzidae > Tetanocera > Tetanocera ferruginea. The sequence goes on from OY282643.1 coordinate 19,406,882, forward strand.
ACATGTTGCGGTGAAGAATTCTGCTTCCATATGCTTTGAACCTATTTCATTTCAAAATTTAAAAATTTATAACTATTATTGATATTAATAATAATCATATTAGACGATGTTTAGTATTTAAAATTTATATAAGAATTAAAATATTTTATATAAGTATCTATTTCGAATGCTGTTAAAATAGTTTTTGTAATGTATGATTAGTTGTTTTTCTTTTTATTTTTTTTTGAAATTTCGTTTAAGATATTGTTCCTTTTCAATCCTTTCACTAAATTCAATACCACACGTGGTTTTGGATTCTTCTCTAAAACTCTTGCTGCAATTTTTCAAGTCATTTTTGAATATTCTGTAGATAGTAAGTTTTCCGATAAGAAACATTCTCATGATTTCAAGCCATATATCTTGAGTTTTGAAGGCATGTATTACCGATATGTAAACTGACAATGGAAACCACACAGGTTCACCGTAATACACGTGCAAGGGCTAAATTAGGTAGTATTCCGGCAAACAGATCCAATAGGTTAAAGTCGGAAAGGAGCGAATTTAACTTTAGTTCAACTCAGTATTGGTGCCCAGTACTGGTGCCCATTATGAAACTGAATAATTTTCGTCAAATATTCGAAAAAATTATCAAATAGCTCGTAAATTGTTTAATTCTTTAGTTTTGGTACAATAAAAATTTCAGTGGCGTAGATATTGGTGGTGGTTCACGGGTCCGGACCCCCCCAGAGCCATGAGCCAAATATGAAATTTGTTGTCAATTGAATCTATAAAGTTAAAAGTTGTTTTGCGATCATCGACTATAGAAAAAAAAAAAAAATTTATGATTAAAAAATGTTTTAGGCCCGTTAACTGATCTCAATTTTAAACAAAGTTTAGCTTAAACAAAGTCTAAAATTCCTTAACCTCAGTTTAAATTTTAACGCCGATACCTCATCTCAAAAAATCTAAGTTTAACTTGGTGAGGCAAGTTTAAATTTAAACACAGAAATTCTAGGTTTAAAAAATTTAAACTTAGATTTTGTCAAAAATTCTCTGAGAACATTGGAAATATTCTCAATCATAAACAAAAAATAAAAAATAAAAAAATCATACTTCAAAAAAATCAAAACAATAAACAAAAAACAAACATATTTTAAGTTTTGAAAAAAAAATATTTCAATGAAACTGACAATTTCCATTATTTTATCAAAAATTTTTGAAATATTTGTTGTAGAATTTTTACTACAGTGCCGCTCAAATATGTTTTTTAATCTCAGTTTAAATTTTTAAACAGAGTTTAAGAAAACTGCCGATAAAAATGAGATAAGTTACGAAAATAATTTTAACTGAGTTTAAAATTTAATCTGAGATTAATCTGAGATTAAGGAATTTAAACTTCGGAGATCAGTTAACAGGCCTTAGATGTTTTATGATAGCTCAAAAAAAAAAATTGCTGATTTTTTAAAAAATTTTTAAATGGAATCGTAACACATATGAGTTTTCAAAGTTTCTCAATAGTTTAGGGACATTCTTCGGATATTGTGGTAAAACTTGGACAGAAAAACCAATGCTTGAAATATACGCGGAAACATTTCACCTGCAAATATTTTTCTTTAACTGAGCTAAAATGATTTTAAAAGCACACTGTGAAGAAAAACATACCTTAAAATTAAGCAAAAAATTTTAAAATAGAAATTTAATGCATTTGAAAAATTAAAACAAGCGTGTTTCATATGCATGGTGACCGTGGCATGCAGGTTAAGTGTGTGGCTTAGCATGCTTGGAGCCCGAGTCCGATCCCCAGTCACGGTGAAAAGTTTTTTCAATAAAAAAAAATTTTTCTGATTGGTCACCACCCCTCTCTGCAGACAATGGCAATCCTCAGAGAGTTAATAATGCCATGTAAAGCGCCTTGAGAACATGAATTTTAGCCGTTCGGAGTCGGCATAAAACATGTAGGTCCAGTTCTGGGTCAATTGTGCGCAAACATTTAACCCTAGAAGGACATGCTTCGTCGAATCGATGACGCATGGTTACATTAAATCATTTTTCTTCCTTGTTTTATTTTGTTTTCTTCTGATTTTTCCTATAGCACCAGTCAAAGTCTAGCTTGAAAGTATGCGCTGACGTAGAACCAAAAAAATAATTTAAAAGTATGATTTTTAAGAATTATCGTCGTCGAAACGACGAAGCATGGCTTTTGAGTAACTTTTTCAGTTTCATATTCTGGGTTTTTTTGTTGTAGTTTTTGTATTAATATTCCATTTTTATTGCTGGAACGCAAAATCTGCAACCAAAAACATACAGTGGCTCACAGCTTATTTGATAAAGTGCCTGATTTAAAATAAAAATCGGTGTAACTTCAAAACTAAGAAATGTATAGACAAAATTTGAATGTAGCTTAATAGGCGTGTATTTAACGAAAATGATGCACAAAACGGAATTCACAAAAATAAAACTCCTCGCCCCGCTAGAAAGGAAAACCAGTTACAGAGCAAATATTTATCTCTCAGCTTATTTGATACAGTCTCTTCTGTACGCTTATACCCTATAGTGCCGAGCTGTTGATCGATGTTTTATTTTTCTCTACATTTACCGTTATTTTCGGTGTCAGTCACAGCAAAATTTTAGTTTGATCTCGCAAGTCTAAGTGTTGATTTAAGACTTTAAAATAATGGGTCGTCGCACCATAATTGAGCAGCTTTAGTTGGGTTTAAACCAATATAAATTTGGGCAATCGGTTCGGAAAATTGCTCAAAATGTTAATTGAAGTGCGTCTACAGTACAGCATATCATTCAACGCTTCTTGCGCGAGAATCGGGTGAAAGATAACGGTAGAAGTGCACCAAACAAAATTTTTAACGTGTCTGACGAGCGATATATTGTCCGGAAAAATGAGGCAAATCCGAAGTTGTCGGGCCCAAAATTGGTTACCGAGATACAGCACGAATTGGGTAAGTCGTGCAGTGCAGAAACCGTTCGCCGTATGCTTCGCGACTGTGACTTTCATGGTCAAGTAGCTTGAAAAAGCCTTTCATAAGCAAGATAAATCAGCAAAGTCGACTTGTTTTTGCTAAGGAGTATGTTTGCAAGACCTCTGACTTCTGGAACACCGTAATTTCTTTCTGATGAATCCAAGTTCAACCTGTTTGGCTCCGGCGGCATGTCCTACGTCTGGCGGAAACCAAACACAGAGCTAAACAAACTGAACCTGAAAACTTCTGTAAAGCATGGCGGCAGTAGCATTATTGTTTGGGCCTGTATGTCTGCAGCCGGTGTAGGAAATTTAGAATTTATTGAAGGAATAATGGACAAAAATATGTACCTTGACATACTGAAGAACAATTTGCTGCAAAATGCTGAGCCACTAGGTATAATCGAAAAATTCCGGTGTTATCAAGACAACGACCTGAAGCATAAGTCGGGAATCGTGCAGTCCTGGCTCATATGGAACTGTCCTCACTTGATGACACCACCTGACATGGACATCATTGAAAACCTGTGGGCCTTATTGGAAAATAATATTCGTAAAAACAAAATCTCGAACAGAGAAGAATTGAAGAAGGCGCTACTGGAGGAATGACAGAAAATTACACCAGACATTACACGAAAGCTGGTGGATTCATGCCAAACCGGATGCAAGCCCCTGATAAGGCAAAAAGGCACAACACAAAATACTAAAAGTAAAATAAATCCTAAAGGGTACACGATATTTGAGTTTAAATTGAACTGTATCAAATAAGCTGTGACTTAAAATTTTGCATTTTTTTTTGTTTTAGTTTTTCTGTTGTTAAGTTACCATTTGGAGGATTAAAAAAAACACTCGGTTAAACTACATACATTATCCTATAAACTGGCATTCAAATCTTTTCTTAATTCTCTTCAATTATTAAAATAAAAGCGCTTCAATTATAGAAAAGTTAGTGTATCAAATAAGCTGTGAGCCACTGTATATAAATATTAAGAAATTGGAAAAAATGTTATCGATCTACAACGAATCCAATAATGAACTTGATTGTTTCAGCGCTTGCTTTGGTACAGTGGAGGCTAAAAAAAACTTACTGCCTATTGCCTATAGTATTACCTCATCCATATAAAAACGTCATCTGAATAAAATTTAGAACTTTGTTTTTAAGATAAAAATTAATTTTATATTCAATGTATGCTTGAAGTAGTTAATATTTAATTTTGTTTTATGTACCTTTTTTTAAAAAAAAGCCAAATGAACTCAAACAGAAAAGATTTTTTTTTTATTAAAAACTATTATACATAAAATTGGTTGGTATTTTCTCTTATTCTAAATAATCTGAATAATCAAAAACAAGTCATTTCTAAAGACTTTTTCGTATAGGACAACGGTAGGGGCCTTTTAAAAAATGGTGTCGTCGATTCGACGAAGCATGACCTTTATGTATAATAAAAAATAAGCATGTCATTCTTGAGTTAGTAACACACACAACACAATTGATCATTAGGAGCTCGATCAAAGTCCTTTCAAGGGCTGAAATGTTCAATTTGTTTTTTTTTGTTTTTTGTGTTTCATATTCAACTAAAGACTTCTTTCTTTTTTCATAATTTTCTCTTATAATTTCTTTGAATGACAAAAAAAAAGTCGCTATTTGAGATTGGATTAAAAAATTCTGAGAAGACCAGATCAAGTTTATTTTCGCAGATCTTATTTTTAGCACTAATTCTCTAAGAAAGTTACTGGGGAGCGAAAACGTTGTCACTTTTGAAAATTTCACACACTTGGTGGGTACTTCAACAAGTATGTATTTACTTAACTAAGCGTATGTCATTACTTTTTTGCGGACCCCTCCCAGAACCAAAAGCTATCCACGACACTGAAAAAATTTAACACCATCCAAATTCAACAAATTAAATTTGACTGGCAAATATGCGTGCAACTAATTTTCTTTAATTATTCGTGTCAAGTCTTCCTATCAATAGATTGGTAAGCGTATTTTGGAGCCAAATAGTTATTATCTTTGGGCCAATGCAAACCAATCTTATTAATAAAATTGTTTTTAAAGGGGTGGTTACATTTTTCATAAATTAAAAATCAAAAGGGCCGATGTTGATTTTGAATAACACACAAATTATTAAGGAAATTATTGTCATTTTTTTTTGTTATGATAATATTGATATGGTTCAAATATGTATAGAACAAAATATCGGCCAAATGTTCTAAATTTGCGATGACGCTGAGGCATAATTGAGGTTCTATGCCGTTAATGTGCCGAATTATCTCATCCTTTAGCTCTTGAAATGTTGCTGGCTTATCGACGTAGACCTTTTCTTTCAATAACCTCAAAGAAAGAAGTCCGACGGTGTCAAATCACATGATGTTGGTGGCCAATTGACATCGCCACCAAGTGAGATAACACAGCTATTGAATTTGTCGCGCAAAAGAGCCATTGTTTCGTTAGTTGTGTGGCAAGTGGCACTGTCTTTTTGAAACCACATATTTTCCACATCCATATCTACTAACAAGGGTCATAAGTTCGTTATCATCTCACAGTAACTGCCTGACCGGCCTCATTTTAGAAAAAATACGGCCCGATGATGCCGCCAGCCCATAAACCGCAATAAACAGTCACTCTTTGTGGGTGTATTGGTTTTTCGATAAGCACTCTTGGATTATCATTCGCCTAAATGCGATAAATCTGCTTATAGACGAATCCACTGAGGTGAAAATGTGCCTAATCACTGAAGATGATTTTCTTCGAATAGGCATATGATATGCATTTTGATTTGAACGCCCATTTTAATAATAAGCCTGAATAGCTTTAACGCGTTGCTCGATTGTGTATCTTTCTATGGTTCAAATTGAGTTAGTCTGAAATTGAGAAATATCAAATTGACGTTTTGGTGTGGTTCACATTCAACATCGGCCCTTAAAATTTAACCACCCTTAGAAATAAGTTTTCATTGCAAGCATTACCATTAGTCATGTTAAAATCGGTTTCTTGATCACACTCAGGTGACTTGAACTCCTTTTTATTCCCAAATGAAAAATCTTCACTATTATTCTCAATTATATCTGCCTCGCCATTATATTGCTATATAAACTTCTTCTATTACTAATAGAGGTACTTAAAAAACACAATTTCGATTCACAACTAGCATAAAACGTAAGTCATGTCAGCTCAGATGCAAACAAAAAAAAAAAAAAAAAACGATTTTGGAAAAATTTGAAAAGTATCTTGGAAGTATACGCAGTTCTCAGTTCAAATTCAATCAAATTTAAAAATTCCATCCGTCATATTGGATTTCATATGTGGAATATATTAGATCTGAATGCTTATTTGTAGTCAACGTTCTCAAAAACCTGTATGTAGAAGGTTTTCAGTCCATATTCGAGCAAATTTAAAAATATCGTCCACCAACATAGCAAAAAAAAACATACAACTTTATTTTTATTATACTCACGCATTTTGGAGATTGACGAAATTCTTTCGAATTCATTCAAAATTTTCAAAAAGTTCTTGAGCATAATCTCAAAAACGAAAACTCACTTTTTAATTTTAGTGGGACATTCACGGCTTATTATTTATTATATTAGAAGAAAAACACTTTAGCTTAATAACGTCAACTAATAATAGTTGCGATACAATAATTTACGGCTTTCATATTTTAAACACGTCTTACTTCACGGTGTTTTATTAATGTATAGTATCATAAACATTTTTGTTTTTTCATTAATACAATACATTTAAAAAACGTATTTTATTAAAAAAATTTCAGGCCTTAACGTTTACAAGACAAAATTATTTCGTGAAGGGTACTACTATAGGCCATTGAATATTTTAGACCGAGTTTATGAAACACTTTGTTTTCACAAATTAAACATTGTCTTTTGTACAATGGAGTATTTATCATTGACTGTATTATAGGCTCGACATAAAGCCAAATTTTCAAAAAATTTATTGAATTTGTCGAAGAAATTTTCAATTTTACAATTTTTTTCGAAAAAAAGGAAAAATTGGAACAACCTATGAAATTTTGCTTCTATCAGAGCAATCAACTTTAATAATTATAATTATTAAAGTCGACTGATTATTCAATATTTCAGATGAGTCTATCTTGGGTACTAAACATGCGAACATAAACACGTTATTAGTCAATTATTTAGCCAGACTGTTGCTGCAAAATTAAACCATCTTTTCATCAATTTATTCTTTCATCTATCAATCCATCAATCTAAACAACCATGTCTATAGAACCACGCAAAGATATCGTATAGTATTTGTTGAAAATGAAATGAAATTTCATTTAATTCGATTTAGAGCAATTTAGAATTTTTTTTTTCTCTACTTTAATCATAGATGAAGAACAAGCAAGCGAACAAGCCAGACGACGACATTTTGGGTGGCATAGAACAACAATAGCAAAAGCAACAACAACAACAAAATTAGAGCAATAATATCCATCATGGCATTCAAGCTACATATAGCTCGCCAGTTGTGTGTATGTGTGTGTGTGTGGGGGGGATCGGTCAACAAAAGCTAGCATTAAGTTTAACCGGCATCAAAGTGGAAAAAGAATGCATTTTTCGTAGCCTAATAAAAGGAATTTTATGTTTTAGCTTTTGGTATTTCCAATTCTGCTGTTCTTCTGGTGTTGATTATGATGGTCATGTTGATGATGATAATGATGATAATGCTGCTATGGGTGTTGCTCTTAGTGTTGGCAATTATTTTAACACTAGATTTATTTGTTATGCCAGAACATAACTCAGCGAGACGCCACAACAATAATAACAACAACAACTAAGCAATTCTACAATTGTCACCATATTTGTACATGTGGCGGCAGCATCGTGTCTATTTTGTTTGTATTTTTTTCTTAGCTCCATTTTTTTACTCTATGCCATTCATTCGTTTTTATGCCGGCTCATTCTAGACATTCTAATAGAATTAAGCAATTTAAATTTTTTTTTTCATGCTGTTACTTTTTTGTTTTCTTCTTCTGTGCTCTAACTCAATAAAAATGCACTCACTGCTCAAATGTCAAATTAACTGTCATTTGTTTGTGCTGTACGGTGCTGTGTTGAGCTGGGCTGTCAGAAGGGGTTGATTTTTTTAAGCTTTCTATTTTTTTATTTTATTCCCCGCTTATGTAGTAAATTGCTGTCATTGAACTCTTTCCTCTGCATTTTTTTTTTACTGTAATTCTATTTTGATTTTTTGAAAAATTGTTTTCACATCATATTTTGAACGGTTTGCAAAGGCATATTCTTCATTTAGAGACACTCAATTCGATTTCTCCGGCTTAATTGATTGCAATTTATTTGTTGCTGATGGTTGTTTTGGTGGGATGTTAATGCTTATGGCACATGTTGGGCTCAGAAGGGTTAACATTTTTCATTTTATTTTAAGTTTCACTTTTCAAAAGTTTGCTGTGGTGAAATGGGTATTTTAGGGTTGGTTAAGGGTGAGGTGAAAAATTTTTTTCTTAATGTTTGATGTTGAAAAACAAATTATTGATTAATGAGGGAAAATGTAGAATAAATTAAATAAGTTGAAGTGAAAAAAAAAACAAAAAAACATTTGGAAAACCAAAAATAAGGATTAACAGTAAAGAAAAAAAAGCTTAAAGAACAAAACAGGAAGTAAGAGAGCGTAGAAGATGAGAAAAAGCTTGTGTTGGGAGAACATTTTTCTGATTCTTTGGAGATTACAAATAGTCATGATTAAGAACAAGAACAAGAGCAAGAACAAGAACAAGAACAGGAACAAGAACAAGAACAAGAACAAGAACAAGAACAAGAACAAGAACAAGAACAAGAACAAGAACAAGAACAAGAACAAGAACAAGAACAAGAACAAGAACAAGAACAAGAACAAGAACAAGAACAAGAACAAGAACAAGAACAAGAACAAGAACAAGAACAAGAACAAGAACAAGAACAAGAACAAGAACAAGAACAAGAACAAGAACAAGAACAAGAACAAGAACAAGAACAAGAACAAGAACAAGAACAAGAACAAGAACAAGAACAAGAACAAGAACAAGAACAAGAACAAGAACAAGAACAAGAACAAGAACAAGAACAAGAACAAGAACAAGAACAAGAACAAGAACAAGAACAAGAACAAGAACAAGAACAAGAACAAGAACAAGAACAAGAACAAGAACAAGAACAAGAACAAGAACAAGAACAAGAACAAGAACAAGAACAAGAACAAGAACAAGAACAAGAACAAGAACAAGAACAAGAACAAGAACAAGAACAAGAACAAGAACAAGAACAAGAACAAGAACAAGAACAAGAACAAGAACAAGAACAAGAACAAGAACAAGAACAAGAACAAGAACAAGAACAAGAACAAGAACAAGAACAAGAACAAGAACAAGAACAAGAACAAGAACAAGAACAAGAACAAGAACAAGAACAAGAACAAGAACAAGAACAAGAACAAGAACAAGAACAAGAACAAGAACAAGAACAAGAACAAGAACAAGAACAAGAACAAGAACAAGAACAAGAACAAGAACAAGAACAAGAACAAGAACAAGAACAAGAACAAGAACAAGAACAAGAACAAGAACAAGAACAAGAACAAGAACAAGAACAAGAACAAGAACAAGAACAAGAACAAGAACAAGAACAAGAACAAGAACAAGAACAAGAACAAGAACAAGAACAAGAACAAGAACAAGAACAAGAACAAGAACAAGAACAAGAACAAGAACAAGAACAAGAACAAGAACAAGAACAAAAACAAGAACAAGAACAAGAACAAGAACAAGAACAAGAACAAGAACAAGAACAAGAACAAGAACAAGAACAAGAACAAGAACAAGAACAAGAACAAGAACAAGAACAAGAACAAGAACAAGAACAAGAACAAGAACAAGAACAAGAACAAGAACAAGAACAAGAACAAGAACAAGAACAAGAACAAGAACAAGAACAAGAACAAGAACAAGAACAAGAACAAGAACAAGAACAAGAACAAGAACAAGAACAAGAACAGGAGTCAGTTATCAGAAATCTAAAATGAAACATCAAGTATCATGAAGATCAAAAATAAAAAATTAAAAATCGAATATATAAAATTGAAAAAAATGCGAGAGTTTGAAATCAAGAATAAAGGCTCAAGAATCAATAATGAATAATAATAGGAAACAAGTACCAAGAACTAGAATTTAAATTCAAACAAAAAACAAAATGGCCATTACAGCACTTGAAAGGACTTTGATCGAGCTTCTTATGATCAATTGTGTTGCGTGTGTTATTAAATGTTTGCACACAATTGACCGAGAACTGGACTTACATGTTTTATGCCGACTTCGAACGGATAAAGTTAATGTTCTCAAGAAACTTTACATGCCATTATTTACTCTCTGACTTTTGCCATTGTCTGCAGAGAGGTGGTGACCGATCAGAAAAATTTTTTATTGAAAAAACTTTTAGCCGCGGCTGGGGATCGAGCCCGGGCTCCGAGCATGCTAAGCCACTCACTTAACCTGCATGCCACGGTCACCATGTAAATTCAAGGATCAAGACTTAAGACGTTTAAGTATAAAGAAAAGCAATCCAGAATGAACCCAGCGGCAAACGGGTTTCTTTGAAGCCGTCTTCAAGACAGTAACTCTGACACATACTTTCACTTTCATAGCTATCCTCGAAGACATTTTCAAAGAAATAAGCAAAACGTCTTGAAATACTTGACTTCGTCTTGTTTTCGACGACGGATAGCATTCACGTCTTGCTAAATGTACGCGTTTGTACACAATCTGTTCTCTCTGTTCTACTTTATGCTTTCAAGCTAAGCGCATCCTTGCTCATTTCGCTTTCAACCCATTGTGGCATGCTTCTTTTACCTTTAATTTTTTTTTTATTTTTCTGCCTATACCTCTCCTTCTCTAAGCTATTTCTACATTGTTTGAAATGACATCAGAAATTAATATAAATTTTGAGGTTCTCGATAAAAATATATTTTGAAGCAGCTTTATTTGATAAGCATTTCTCTGAATTTATAAATACAGCTTCAGCAAAACATCAGTATTCTTACTCCGTTGTCTTCAACGATACAAGACATCTTCTTTGAAGACAACTCTTGCCAACGGTAAGCATCAAAAACAATAATTAGAATCAAGAACCAAAAATGAAAAATCAAAGATAAGGAATCAAGAACCAGGACTAAAGAAACGATAGCCAAATAAAAAATCCATAAATAAAGAATAAGGAATCAAGTATCTTGAATGCAGCATCAGTAATTGAGAATAACGAATCAAGAATCCAAATAGAACAACGAATCATAGAGGTCCGATATAAGAAGCAACTATACAGACTCAAGAATCAAAAATGAGTAATCAAGAATCAAAACTCAAGTATCAAGAGCATTAATATAGAATCAAGTATCTAGCTCAGACTTCAAGCATCAGACTTAGTTTCAAAAAATTAAGAAACAAGACTGTATCAAGCATCGGAAAAAAGAAACTAGAAGGCCTCATTATACCCTAAACCTGAAAGGTCAGGGTATATTAACTTTGTGCAAACGTTTGTAACGCATAGAACGAAGCGAGTCCGGTATATAAAAGTATATATTCTTGATCAGCGTCACCACGTGAGTCGAGCTATCTATGTCCGTCCGCCCGTCCGTCCGTCCGTCCGTCCGTCCGTCCGTCTGTGTGTTGTCCGTACACACAGGATAAAAATAAGGAGTTGAGATAATTGGATGAAACTTGGTACACATGGTCACATGGACCCAAGGATCTGCACAATTGAATATTTTTGGAATCCGCCCACGGACACGTCTACCTCCCACACAACGCAAAAATGTAAAACAGCATAACTCAGCTCATAAAAAACCTACAACAATAAAATTTGTTATGTATGTGTTTTATATCAACAAAAAGATGTCTTCGAAAAATGGACGTCATCCGCTTGCAGACACGCCCACCTCCCATACAACCCAAAAATTGAAAACGCAATAAATAAGCTTGTGTTTAACCTAAAGAGCTACAATTTGGCACATATGTTTTTTGTAACAAAACAAAGATGGTTTTGAAAAGTGGACATCATCCGCCCACGGACACGCCTACCTCCCATACAAGGCGAAAATTGAAAACTGCATAACTCTGCTCATAATTAGCCTACAACAATAAAATTTGAAATGTATGTGTTTTATACAAACACAAAGATGTCTTCGAAAAATGGACGTCATCCGCTCACGGACACGCCCACCTCCCATACAGCCCAAAAATTGAAAACGCAATAAATAAGCCTCTGTTTAACCTACAGAGCTAAAATTTGGCACGTATGTTTTTTATGACAAGACAAAGATGATTTTGATGGACGTCATCCGCCTACGGACACGCCTATTTCCCATACAGCCCAAAAAGTTTTAAACTCAATAAATAAGGTTATGTTTGTCATAGAGAAATTAAATTTGGTATGCATGTATTTTATACCAAAACTAAGGTGTGTTCAAAAATTGGAAGTAATCCGTCCATGAACACGCCCACCTCCAATAGGGAAAGCGCAATAAAGGCATTAACTGTGAGCTACAGGAATAAAACATGGTATGTGTAAAATATTCATCAACATTTAAATGCATATAAAATATAGGCTTCATCCGCCCTTGGAGACGCCCATTTACAATAAAAATTTTTTGTTTTTGAAAAGTGGGTTTAGGGTATTTCATAGTCGGCCTAGACCGACTTTAGACTTTCTATACTTGTTTTTTTTTAGAAAAATATTTTGACTGTAATACTTTGTTAATGAAAGAGAGAAATATTTGAGGAAACTTTGGAGTGTAGGTTTATTTGACTGAGATTTTGAAAATTATTTAGTTTTAAAAATTTAGAATTTTAAATAACTTCTTTCAAATCTTCAGAATCAAATTTTTCTAAACATGAATTAGCATTTCTTATTATATATGTATGGATTGCCTGCCTTTCCTAGGTGGAAACTCCGACTGTCAGACTCAATCGGCAACTTTAACGCTCTATTACGATTAATAGTGTTATCAACCCAAATCAAGTCAACAATCCATACTAGATGCAAACATGGCAACACATTTGCAATTCAATGTCTACATTTGTCAGATATAAGCTACGAGATACGAATTCAAATGCAAAAAAACAAGACATAAACTCATTAAAATATAGAATTCAAGATACTGATTCGATTAGATGGAAAGGCGAGAAATACAATTGCCAGCAGGCAGGCAGGCTGGCAGGCAGTCAGACAGACTAGTAGACAAGGCAGGGTTCGAATAAAATTTTGAAGCTAAGCAAAGCATAGAATTATGTTGAAAGATTTATGGCGTAGAATGAATGTAATTGCATTAAAATTGACTAACAATGTTTTATTGTTGTTGATATGTATACGTTTTTTTTTGTTATTTATTTTTCTTTTGTTCTTCATATTAATATCTAGCATTGTTGCACCAACACATGTAAATTTGTATGTAACTGTGGCTGTGGCTCAGTGTCTGTGTGTGGCTTATGCCGCTGACATGCGTTGAATTTTAAAAACGCATTTCAAACATTTTAGCATGTCGAAAAATTTATGGAAGGCGCAAAAACAAAAGCGTTTTAGCAGCATTGAATTTTGTGTGCTGGGTGTTGAAATCTCACACTTCGGGGGGTCGTGCAGAGTATAAAAAAAAAACAACAACAGCAGCCATAAGAATGAAAGCAAAAGCAAGGAATTTTAATTCAAAAACACATAAAAAGCAGCAGCAGCAGCCGCCACAGTGGAAGTGTGAAGAAAATAATGCGAATTGAAATGCATTGAAATAAAGATGATATCTGTGTACATTTGTGGAATATGAACAGAACGCACGAGTTGCTGATATGCGCATGCGCAACGTGCTCACGTGACGTTTATGATGAGGATGATGATGATGATTATAATGACTGTGATGATGACTGCGGCTGTCAGGAACAGCAGCAACGTGTGTTGGTTGCAATACTTTTGCACACTAGTACGGTAGAACAAGACAAGACGCTGACTTAGCAGCCAGGGAGTGGATGCAAGTTTTCCATGACTTGGTTGTATGTTAAGCAAGGCATGAAGTCAACATTTTTGTTTGCGGTTTCATTTGTTTATTTGCCAACGCATCTCTGTCGGCCGCCTGGGATTGCTTTCAAGTTTTGCATATTTTATGCCTTGAATCTTTGAATCGCTGAAGCTGCAGCATCATCATCATTCGTGTGGTTTTTATTTGTTTGTTTTTATTGAAAAATATTAATATTTGCTTGATGTTTTATTGCAAGTGTCAGAAATTTAAACGCATGAAACTCAAATAAATTCAGATTAAGAAAAATATTCAATGTTTATTTGATGCAAGGAAGGGTGCCAAGACGCTGAAGCACTTAGTTAGCTTTATTTTTTTAGAAATCTAAACTGATGCTTGAGCCAAAAAGACTGCAAATGTGAGCAAGTAACAATTGCGTCTTAAGAGCTACTTAATTATTTTATGACTTAATGGCTTGGAGTGTTAATTTTTTAAAAATATACAAACAGTTGAGGGAGGCTTGGGTGCATTGGAGCTCACTTACTGTGATTTAGTCCATAAATGCTGGAATTGTAATAAAACATGAGTAAAACTGGCATTGAACGCATAACAAGCACATAACAACAGTTTCATATTAAGACACAGATGATGTTCAAGACAGCTCAATCCTATCATTGACGCAGCTCAAATATATTCAACTTTTGACATAAACAAAAAGTGAGTAAAAATATAAATTTGTTAAAAAAGTATTTGATTTGAGAAAGACTTCCTGGATAAAGCCAAAAATGCTAAATAGTTTAATCATAAATTTGAAAAAAATTACTATAATAAATAATATGCGTCACCATCACCTGGTTCACAAGTAAGGATATATTACTTCTGTTAGTTTCAGAGGAACAGGATGTTACGGCACGTAAAATTTTGGCTAAATCAATTTTTTTCTATTTTGATTTTGATATTGATATCTTGATCTTAATCTGAGTCTTGTTCTTGATCATGACCTTGACCTTGACCTTGACCTTGATCTTGATCTTGACCTTGACCTTGACCTTGATCTTAATCTTGGTCTTAATATTGATATTGATATTGATATTGATATTGATATTGATATTGATATTGATATTGATATTGATATTGATATTGATATTGATATTGATATTGATGTCGATGTCGATGTCGATGCCGATGTCGATGTCGATGTCGATGTCGATGTCGATGTCGATGTGGATTTTGATTTCGATTTCGATGTCGACATCTTAATATCTTGGTCTTGACCCAAACCCTGATCTTGATCTTAATCTTGATCTTGATATTGATCTTGATCTTGATCTTGATCTTGATCTCGATCTCAATCTTGATCTTGATCTAAATCGTGATATACATTTTATTTTATCTTATTGATATTGATCTTGATGTTAGTCTTGACCTTGATCTGGATCTTGATACTGATCTTGATCTTGATGATGATGTTGATCTAGATATGGATCTTCATTTTTATCTTAACCTGGATATTGATTTTAACCCTTAAATTGATACTGAGCTTAATATTGATATTGATCTTTAACTTGATCCTGATTTCTGTCTTGATCTTGTTCTTATTTTGATCGTGTTCTTGTTCTGATCTTGATCTTGATCTTGGTTTTGATATTGATCTTGATCTTGATCTAAACCGTGATATAGATTTTTATTCTGATTTTGATTTTGATTTTGATTTTGATTTTGATTTTTATTTTGATTTTGATTTTGATTTTGATTTTGATTTTGATTTTGATTTTGATTTTGATTTTGATTTTGATTTTGATTTTGATTTTGATTTTGATTTTGATTTTGATTTTGATTTTGATTTTGATTTTGATTTTGATTTTGATTTTGATTTTGATTTTGATTTTGATTTTGATTTTGATTTTGATTTTGATTTTGATTTTGATTTTGATTTTGATTTTGATTTTGATTTTGATTTTGATTTTGATTTTGATTTTGATTTTGATTTTGATTTTGATTTTGATTTTGATTTTGATTTTGATTTTGATTTTGATTTTGATTTTGATTTTGATTTTGATTTTGATTTTGATTTTGATTTTGATTTTGATTTTGATTTTGATTTTGATTTTGATTTTGATTTTGATTTTGATTTTGATTTTTATTTTTATTTTGATTTTGATTTTGATTTTGATTTTGATTTTGATTTTGATTTTGATTTTGATTTTTATTTTGATTTTGATTTTGATTTTGATTTTGATTTTGATTTTGATTTTGATTTTGATTTTGATTTTGATTTTGATTTTGATTTTGATTTTGATTTTGATTTTGATTTTGATTTTGATTTTGATTTTGATTTTGATTTTGATTTTGATTTTGATTTTGATTTTGATTTTAATTTTGATTTTCATTTTCATTTTCATTTTCATTTTCATTTTGATTTTGATTTTGATTTTGATTTTGATTTTGATTTTGATTTTAATTTTGATTTTCATTTTCATTTTGATTTTGATTTTGATTTTGATTTTGATTTTGATTTTGATTTTGATTTTGATTTTGATTTTGATTTTGATTTTGATTTTGATTTTGATTTTGATTTTGATTTTGATTTTGATTTTGATTTTGATTTTGATTTTGATTTTGATTTTGATTTTGATTTTGATTTTGATTTTGATTTTGATTTTGATTTTGATTTTGATTTTGATTTTGATTTTGATTTTGATTTTGACTTTGATTTTGATTTTGATTTTGATTTTGATTTTGATTTTGATTTTGATTTTGATTTTGATTTTGATTTTGATTTTGATTTTGATTTTGATTTTGATTTTGATTTTGATTTTGATTTTGATTTTGATTTTGATTTTGATTTTGATTTTGATTTTGATTTTGATTTTGATTTTGATTTTGATTTTGATTTTGATTTTGATTTTAATTTTGATTTTCATTTTCATTTTCATTTTCATTTTCATTTTCATTTTGATTTTGATTTTGATTTTGATTTTGATTTTGATTTTGATTTTGATTTTGATTTTGATTTTGATTTTGATTTTGATTTTGATTTTGATTTTGATTTTGATTTTGATTTTGATTTTGATTTTGATTTTGATTTTGATTTTGATTTTGATTTTGATTTTGATATTGATTTTGATATTGATTTTGATATTGATTTTGATTTTGATATTGATTTTGATTTTGATTTTGATTTTGATTTTGATTTTGATTTTGATTTTGATTTTGATTTTGATTTTGATTTTGATTTTGATTTTGATTTTGATTTTGATTTTGATTTTGATTTTGATTTTGATTTTGATTTTGATTTTGATTTTGATTTTGATTTTGATTTTGATTTTGATTTTGATTTTGATTTTGATTTTGATTTTGATTTTGATTTTGATTTTGATTTTGATTTTGATTTTGATTTTGATTTTGATTTTGATTTTGATTTTGATTTTGATTTTGATTTTGATTTTGATTTTGATTTTGATTTTGATTTTGATTTTGATTTTGATTTTGATTTTGATTTTGATTTTGATTTTGATTTTGATTTTGATTTTGATTTTGATTTTGATTTTGATTGTGATTTTGATTTTGATTGTGATTTTGATTTTGATTTTGATTTTGATTTTGATTTTGATTTTGATTTTGATTTTGATTTTGATTTTGATTTTGATTTTGATTTTGATTTTGATTTTGATTTTGATTTTGATTTTGATTTTGATTTTGATTTTGATTTTGATTTTGATTTTGATTTTGATTTTGATTTTGATTTTGATTTTGATTTTGATTTTGATTTTGATTTTGATTTTGATTTTGATTTTGATTTTGATTTTGATTTTGATTTTGATTTTGATTTTGATTTTGATTTTGATTTTGATTTTGATTTTGATTTTGATTTTGATTTTGATTTTGATTTTGATTTTGATTTTGATTTTGATTTTGATTTTGATTTTGATTTTGATTTTGATTTTGATTTTGATTTTGATTTTGATTTTGATTTTGATTTTGATTTTGATTTTGATTTTGATTTTGATTTTGATTTTGATTTTGATTTTGATTTTGATTTTGATTTTGATTTTGATTTTGATTTTGATTTTGATTTTGATTTTGATTTTGATTTTGATTTTGATTTTGATTTTGATTTTGATTTTGATTTTGATTTTGATTTTGATTTTGATTTTGATTTTGATTTTGATTTTGATTTTGATTTTGATTTTGATTTTGATTTTGATTTTGATTTTGATTTTGATTTTGATTTTGATTTTGATTTTGATTTTGATTTTGATTTTGATTTTGATTTTGATTTTGATTTTGATTTTGATTTTGATTTTGATTTTGATTTTGATTTTGATTTTGATTTTGATTTTGATTTTGATTTTGATTTTGATTTTGATTTTGATTTTGATTTTGATTTTGATTTTGATTTTGATTTTGATTTTGATTTTGATTTTGATTTTGATTTTGATTTTGATTTTGATTTTGATTTTGATTTTGATTTTGATTTTGATTTTGATTTTGATTTTGAGTTTGATTCTGTCATATTCTGATATTCTGAGCAAGCATAATTGCGTCTCTTTTCCAATTATAGAGACTCAAAAAGCTAGGCTGGCGTTATGAAAGCCTTTTTCGTCATAAAATATTTCTTCTCCTATCGTTTTTTTTTCTTATTCTACTTTTCGAAAATAAAACATTTTCCTTTGTGTAAAAAACGGATGTGTCCAATATTCTTTGCAGGCAATTAAATTGAGCTCATTAAATGCGGCACAACAACAAACTAAAAGATCTCAGATGGTCGCTAGCAAACAAGTGAACAACCCTTTTGACTTATATATCAGAGACGACACATCTTTATTTTCATCTTCATTCTCTTCAACTAAATAAACACGAACTTTAACAGTCAAACATAAACATAAACATTCCCACGCTGTAGTTGCAAGCATCGAACTGACAAATTACCAAACAATGTCAATCAATTTAATGAAGAATTTTTTGTTTTCTTTACTAAATCGAAAATTAAATCTTAATGACTGGAGAGACAATAAATTTCGCAGAAATTAATTTATCGAGAGCTTAATTTTAACGAGACTTTCGTTTAATTTATAAAATAAAATCAACAAAAAGATTTTACAGTTTTTAATGAACTACTTCCCGCTGTTATTATGATGATATTTAAATGATGTTCTATTTAAACATGTATGATTTTTTTAAACTTGACGTTTCTTTCTTGCTACTTTTTGAACCCGCATAATTTCGAGCTACGCGATACGTTTTAGTGGCAGCTTTTATGAGTATATCTCGGAGCCACAGCTTTTTATGTTTAGTTTAACATTTCACTGTTAATCAAATACTTTCTACGACATCTGTTGCTCAATTTAAAGCTAGTGATATTTTATACACTTTAATATATCAAGAAGCAGATGACAACGGGGTGCAACAGACAGACGACGCCTTGAAATGATTTTTTAATTTGAGTCTCATGCGGTGCAAAAAATGATACGGCAATCAAATTCACACACCTATGCCGAGAGTTACTTATAGCGTTCTGTCAACTCTAACTTTATGTTAAAGCATTTTCTGACCCTATTTAAGCTTAGAGCGTTTGAAACTCTCTTTTGGTTTTAATAGATTGAAAACAGAATTTATTTCAAGCGAGGCTTAGAAATATTTCAAAATTTCTCACGATGTCGTCTTATATTCGAATAAGTTTTTATTAATTTTTTTTTATGCTTAAAGTATCTGCATGGTACCATGTATGTAAATATCTATGTGTGTGTTTATGCGTGTTTGTGTGTTTATGCATGTCGCTATATTTCATTTTAATGATCGGCGACCTCTTAGGAATAAGTCAACGGCATCTATCAGTCCATATGTCGGCCTATCTGTCGCATGTTCTGAACTGCATGACTGTCAACAGGGCTGTTGACAACAAAGCTTGTTGCGTCTGCCAGCGTCTTCAGCGCTTTCATGGCTCGCTTAATTGACAATTAAACAAATCAAGCGTACGATTGGTTTGTATTCATATTCATCCATAGTTTTTGAATTAATATTTCTTTTAAGACCTTCTTTCTCTTGCTTTGTGTAGAAATGCGCTCAAGTGGAAATAAATTTTATTGTAGTGTTTTTTATTGACAGCCTTAAATTGGGTAAAAGTTTGTTGTTTTTTTTAATTTTTTTTTTTTTCGTTTTTCTTAACATCAATTCCAACTTCTTCAGCTACAACTTCAACTTAATTAGTTCATAATTTTCAAAGCTTGTTTGTTTAAGCATGTTACCAAAATATGAGGGTTCAGTTTTTTTTTTTTTTTTGTTCTCAAAGAGTTTGACTTTGTCAGCTAATGAAGAATGACTGCGTAGGGATCAGATTTCATGAAGCATGTACAAATGGCTATATATGGGTTCATGAAACTCTTGAGCTCAAGTTTCATGTTGGATTTTGACGAAGGAAAACTAGCGGTATATTAAGTAAAATTAAAATTTTTACAACTTTGATTAATTGTAATTTATTGTGATATGTGATAGCTAGTGGAACAAAAATATTAAAAATACATAAATTTCTTACAAAAATGCAACTAAAAAAAAACCAAATTGATCGTTAGAACTTTACAAAACAAAACTTTTCTTTAAATGCGTCATAATCACCTGAAAACATTCTTTTGAAAAATTTCTTTCTTTTTTTTTCATTGAAACAAAAATAAATTAAGGTAAGGCTCCTGAGATTTGGAAGTGTTCAAACAGAAACATAAGCCTTTCTGTCATTAGCAAGTACACACCATCGATAAGTTTGCTACTACTCGTGATTTGTGGAGCCGTTGGTAAGGCATTCTTACATTGAGTTTCAATTGCCATGAAAATGTGACTATTGATGAACAACTGGTATCTTTTAGAGGAAGATGCTCTTTTAGAAAATAAATGCCTTTAAAACAAACCAAACATGGCTTAACATTTTGGTTGTCTGTTGACTATAAAACAGGTTATGTATGGAAGATACAGCCATATCTATGAACAAGAAAACAAAGAAACAGCCTGAGAAAAACCAAGGAGAGCGGATCTTACTGAACTTGACTCAAGGTGTAAAAGGTCAAAATATCACGGCTGATAATTTCTTTTCGTCGTTTGATTTGACGGAAAAACTTTTGGAAAGGAAACTGGCATAAGTGGGCACAGTTCGAAAAAATAAAACATTTATTCCACCGAAGTTGCTCATAATCAAAAAAGTTCCTTTATTTACTTCAACATTTGTTTTCATTAAAGTTAGCAACATTAGTTTCATATATCGGCCGCCATAAAACAAAGGTACTGTTTTGCTGAGTACGTTGCACAAAACAGCAAAAGTTGATGTCAATAGAACAAAAAAGAAGCCTGAGATTGTGTCCTATTATAATGCAACAAAAGGTGTGTATTTTTTGCCAGTATTCATAGTTTTTAGTTAATAAAAATGAATTTTGTCTTTTCTTTTAGGAGGCGTAGATACTGTCGACCAAAAGATTGGCCATTACAGTACTAAACGCAAAACAAATCGATGACCAAATGTTGTTTTTGCAAATATGATAGACATATCAGCATTGAATGCGCTTATATTGTTTCTAAAATTGATGATTCGTGGGCACCAAGTGATCAAAATCGTAAGAGACCAGAATTTTAACGACTATTAGCAATTTCTTTGTTTAAAGAACACATGATGAAACGAACCAACATACCCTAAGAAAAATTCTCAGCAGAGGTATTGGCTGAGGTAAGAGCCAATCCCACAGATCACGTACCTACTACAAATGATACAAGAGATCCAGCTGCTAGAAAACGTGGAATTTGTGGCTGCTGCAAATCCAAATGCGATAGTTATCTGCTGCAAATTTATTAGCAAACTAAATCGAAAAATAATTTGTACATCCTGTATAATATTTAAGTGAAAGAAAAAAATGTACAATGCACCAAAATGGTCCTTCACATAAAATTTGTAACTGTTAATTTTTCTCCCTTCCAATTTATGTTAGGAACTTAATTAGTTGAATAAAAATATTGATTTAGAAAAAAACACACATGAGCTGACGTTTCAAGTCGGAATGTTTTACCGTTGAAGAATTAAAAAAAAATGGACCAAAATGGTCCCAACCTGACAGCAGGGTTAAACTTAAATGATATATAGAAAGTGAAGCAAAAGTTAGGATACATTTTGGCACATGTTGAGCACAAATTAAGTTTTTCGAGTGGTTTTCTGCTTAAAAGTCATGTGCAAATAAATACAATGGCCTTGGTTATTCACGGTGATTTTTGTCTTTAATTTTTCGTAAAGAATTTATTGTTCTTTAAGTAAAATTGTCTGCGCTTTGTTTTATCACTTAATAAATTAAATACAACAACTTTTTCGCATTTCCCAACAAAATTTTAGATATAAACATTACATGCATTCATAGGTCTACTGCTTTCAGAAGACATTCTTAATTTAATTATGCTTCTCCTCAGCCTTATCGAAAAATCCTTTTAGAAGGCATTCTCATAAACTTCTAAAATGCTATTTGATAGCTTACAAGAATGCTTCCATGACATGGCTTGCGCAAGGCAATGGTTAAATATTTTCTAA
Organism: Tetanocera ferruginea; assembly: GCA_958299015.1. NCBI lineage: Eukaryota > Metazoa > Arthropoda > Insecta > Diptera > Sciomyzidae > Tetanocera > Tetanocera ferruginea. The sequence continues at coordinate 19,429,394 of OY282643.1, forward strand.
GAAGCATTTTCTCTTATGTCTTCTGAATAATGGAAAGTTTTCTGGAAAATAGCTACTAGAATCCTTTCATTGAAGGCCTTAAAGAATTGTTTCATAGAAAAATTCTAGAAGCACTTATAGAAAAGGCTAAGCAAAGCATTCGTCCCAATAACTTGCATATGTTAAAACAACGAAATTAGAAGGAATGGAACTCTGGATGAATATTTTTTTGCTGAGCGAGAGCACACATTAAATTTATCTGATTTGAGTACTACTTAAAACCGTTTTGGGAAAAATTTTGATCTGCCAATTTTTACTTTAAATTTTAAATTATTTATTTTTTCTTCATATAAAAGATGTTCACAGTGTCACTGACATTTTTGTATGGGGTCATTTTAATAAATTTTTTTAAGACCATGAAACTTTTTTGACGAATACTTTAGGGTATACCTACAGCTTTTAATACTCATCGTTCACAGATAATATATATACTCAAATATCAGATATATCCTGTTCTGAACGAATATCTAATTTCCGAGTTTGTCACTATTATATTAAAGTCACAAAATAGTTAAATATGAAAAGAAAAATGCATGTGTTTATATAACAAAATCAATGATCAGCTGCTTATGCTGTGCTTGCTTCTTTCTTTGTTTTTGTTTCTTTGTTTTTGTTTTATACGAACTGATTCGCAGGCTTATTCTTTGGGTTCTTGCATGTACTACTTTTTAATTGGGTTCTTGTATATACTAATTAAAAAAAGAATTGGATCATATTTCGTTCAATGATTTTACACAATAGATTAGCGAAAAATTTTAATTTTTGTCTTAAATGCAAATTAATTTGTATCCCACAAATCACTGGTACTAGCGAGTGTAGCTCGCAATCTACACTGAGAAAAAAAACACATACCTTGCTCCGGTAAAAAATTTCTCTATTTTTTTATAACAGCAATTTTCTCTTTTTCAAATAAAATTTTCTTCAATTAGAATAAATTTTCACATTTTCGAAGAAATATTTCTTTATTTCTAGGAAATGGAAATATTACTAAGTCTCCAATAATGATAAGTATTTTTCTCGAACAAAAAATTTCTCATTTATAGAGAAATTTTATTGAAAATGAAAAACTTTTCTTATATTTTGATAAAAAATTCACTATGAGAAGTATTTTCTTCAATAAAAACAAATCTTTTCTCAAAACTAAAAAGTATTTTTCTCTAAAAACGACATATTTTTCTTTTGATGGAAGCTTTTTATCATTTTTAGAGAATTTTTAGAATCGCATTTAGAGAAAGCCATTCTCTGGAGTAAAGTCAATATCATTTTTCTCTAAATATGATACGTTTTTTATCATATTCCGAGAAACTTTTTTCTGAATGCAGTGAAAAATTTCTCCATTTTTGATAATAGCAATTTTCTCCTTTTCAAATAAAATTTTTTTCAATTAGAATCAATTTTCACATTTTCGAAGAAATATTTCTTCACTTCTAGAAAATGGAAATATTTCAAAGTCTCTAATAGTTATAAATATTTTTCTCGCACAAAAAAAGTTTTATTTATAGAGAAAAATATATTGAAAATGAAAAATTGTTTCTTTATTTTGATAAAAAATTCACTATGAAAAGTATTTTCTTCAATAAAAACAATTTTTTCTCAAAAATAAAAAGTATTTTTTTCTAAAAACAATATATTTTTATATATTTCTCTTCTTCATAGAAACTTTGTGTCATTTTTAGAGAATTTTAAGTATCGCAATTAGAGAATAGCATTCTCTGGAGCAAAGTCTATACCATTTTTCTCTAAATATGATGCCTTTGTTATCAAATTCCGAGACACTTTTTTCTGAGTGTATACATCGGACAGAGACGAAAGTGAAACAAATGAAAAGGACATGTGCTCAGCGTGAGAAATAGTCACCAAACGATTTTTTTTAAAATACGGGTTTTAATTTTATTTTGAAATTAGTAGTTAAACTGACTTGTATCTCGCAAAAGTGCATTTGCTCCACCTTCTTTTCAACTAAGTCAAAGAACTTAACCTGCCAAACTTAACGAAATTATCGAAAAAGTTTGACATTTTGTTAGTTTCTTTTTGCTTGCTCATTGTAACATGCTTACTTTTAACGTTTTCTTTGATTTGGTGTCGATAAGAAGTCCATAATTGAGTGTTATTAATTTGTTTGTTAATTTTCGGAAGATCAATAAAAAATATGTGCAAAATGAACAAAACAAGCGTACCAAAGAGACAAAGTAGAAGAGGTTACAACTTAAATGGTATTCGACGTCTACACTTACGAGACTATCGAAACTGTTTCATTTTTTTTTTTTTTTTGACAAGCATTGGGTACTGAAACTATGACATCAGAAATGACCCAAGAATATGCCAGAACATCTTGAAAATTTTTTGAAAGAGCTAGCGTGTGCCAGGAGGATCGATGAGACTATTTAATCGATATTATACTATATCATTAACCTTTTTGTCTCTTCTCAGCATTTCAATAAAAACTCACAGAAATATAAAAGAGAAGCATCCTGCTCCGTGCTCTATATTGCTCAAACTGTTATAGTTGTTATTGCTATGTAATGGCTGAATATGTTAGCCTGGACCAGAACCTATTTCGCTATTACAGTGTTTTTATATGAAATAATTGTTAGCCTAAAAGTATGCATACAAAATTTATTTGATATATATCAGTTAGGACACATTGACGATGACTGGAACAAAATAACATTTGAGGTGAATGAAAAATATCTTATTATATAAAAGAGAAGCATCCTGCTCCGTGCTCTATATCGCTCAAACTGTTATAGTTGTTATTGCTATGTAATGGCTGAATATGTTAGCCTGGACCAGAACCTATTTCGCTATTACAGTGTTTTTATATGAAATAATTGTTAGCCTAAAAGTATGCATACAAAATTTATTTGATATATATCAGTTAGGACACATTGACGATGACTGGAACAAAATAACATTTGAGGTGAATGAAAAATATCATATCGTCTACTACTGAACTTTTTTGAATACGACCCGTCTCATGACGGGCTTCTTTACTAGTGTATTTTATAAAAACATTGAAGTGTCAGTAAATTCTGACAAACAATTATTAATTATAAAGATTTAGATTCTATACAAAAAAAGAGAGTATTTGATGAACTGGGTTCACAATATTTTTAGAACTTAGTTATTTGCAGTTCTCTCCAGGAAACGATTTTGCGATGTATTAATTATAGGCTTGTCTGAATTTTTTCAACATGTTTTTATTTGACCTAAGTATTATACTTGGAATTCATTTAAATTTATTGTAGATCCTCACCTTCAATATAATGTCCATTCATGATTTCTTACATTTATTGGTATTTTTTATGCAAAATAATTGATTGTCTCAAATTTTCTTTTGAAATAAATTCATTTATAAGCTTATGTTTTATTGTAAAACAACAAAACAACAATCATTCTAACCTCTGAACATGTTTTGCCAACTATAACCTTAAAACTTTTTTCCAATTTATTTCCGACTAAGTATATCAAGATGTTAAAATGTACATGGTCAGCATGTAGCTCATATTTTGTATAGCAAAAGTCTTCTTCGAGTTTATTTAATAAATCCCTTTTGTTGCTTTTAAAATGATGACGCATCACAAGGATAGAATTCAAAAGTTCCTGCCAAACAGCTATCAACTTACTCATAGCTATTAATTATTTCTGCCTTAATTGGTTACCCTAATATTTGATGTGCTACTAAATGTTTCTTTTGTTCACTATTTATAAGCTTGTTATCCTTGTTATAATCCTTTTTAGCTATAGCTTGATATTTATTGCTATCTGTCCATCTGCCTGTCTGCCTAACTGTCTGTCTGTCTGTTTGTTTGTTTGTCAGACTAACGTCATCAACACGTGCCCCCTCTACATTTGCTGTTGTATACAGCATGTTTTTCACCTATTTATGTTTTAAATTTACAAACAATGCAATAAGATTAAAAAAAAAAATCCTAAAAATTCGACCCCTTTTTGTGTCTGGTTGTTTGTTGAACCCTATGGAAAACCCTCTGCTATGTGAGGGTCCTGCTATTCGTGCTACATTCATGTCGCACTGCATTTGCTGTAGCCAGGTGCGAATCGAAGTGGTGCTCATATCGTGCGACGTTTGTGGTACAACTATTTAGCCTGTTAAACGGTACATTTTTTGACAGCAGTCGCTCGTATGTGGCCACTGCGACTGCCTTTCGAGAAAGAACTATAGGACAAATGTCGACTGTTGTTGTTGTTGTTGTTTTTTTATTGTTTTTATAATTTGTGAAAAATGCATAAACAAATTTTATTTGATATTCTTTTGTTGTTGTAAGTTCTTGTTGTTTTTAAATGTTAATGCCGCAAGGGTTGCCACATACATTTTTCTTCGAAAATATAAGCCACAACTTTTTGAGGGCTTTCAAATGTTTTTATTGCAAGCTTTGTTTCAGTGGTCTGTGGTGGTTAATTTTTTTTTTTTGCGAAAAAGTGAGAGAGAGAGAGGGAAAGAGCGCTACTGTGATAACCCTTCAGACATAAATTTCAATTAGTTTGTAAAATTTTTGTGTGTTGGCGAAAATGTTGAAATATAAGAAAAAATAACATTTATTTTAGATTCGTATCAATGCTATACAAAGGTGGAAACTTTTTTGATAGAATTTCGGGTTATTTTTTTTTTTTTTTGAAGGGAAATTAATTGAAAAAGTTCAAAAAGTTTAAACACGAGAGCCAAGTTGTTAAGGTTAACATGTGGATATGTTTTTTTTTTTCACGTTGCTTTCTTAGTTTATTTGTAGGCAAGTTTGTAGAGCAGCCTGCTTTATATCTAAACCATTTAAGGCTGCCTTGTTTAAGTCTCATGGCTAGATTTTAAACTTACTCAAAGTTATATCAAATGTTTTGTTTGTTAAATAATATTAAATTTTATGGGGGGAAAAAACTTTACCTGCTCGAATGATTTGGTTCGTGTGCAAATGGTTCGGCATAAATATTTCGCACTGGCGGCACACGTCTGGGCAGCGGCGGCGGCACCGGATTATAACCGTCCATAATTGTATCGCAATCGGAGTATTTCATGGATTTCATCGTCATTTTGCTGCTGTTGTTTTAAGCCCTATTTTGTACGCTTTGCGTAAAACACTTTTGTTTTTTGTTTTTTTTTTTCTTTAATTATTCAGTATCTTCAGCTCTTATTATATTCTTTTAATTATCCTTGCGGCAGGATTTATTTTAATTATTTTAAGCTGTTTGTTATTTTAACAATAATTAATTCTGGCAAAAGCATTGCTGCTTTTGTTTTTACATCAACGCTTGTGGTTTTTATTTGTATTTTTTTTTTATCCTTATTGATCTTTATTGTTAATTTTTCACTTGTTTCATAAAAATATCGTTTAATTTGCGCGACATTTTATTTTTGCTGTGCATCGTAAAGATTATTTTTCAATAAAAATGGCATTATTTTTTGCATATTAATCACCGCCCCTCATGTAGGCGTGTCCGCCCAAACACATAACTGATTATAGTTTCGTATTCGTTTGTTCGTTTATTTTTTTGCGTTGCACGTTTAACTTACTTTCTTGAATATTAATTGAATATTCAAAATGGCGTTGTACGCCATAAATAAAAGCACAAAATGGCGTTTTTAATTAATTGTTGCTGCTGCTGCTGCTGTTTCTGCTGCTACGCACACTGCTGGCCTAAAAAAATAGAATGAAATTTTTGTTGTTTAAAATTTGAAAGAAACTTAAGCTTAAAACCCTCTTTTACTGAGAACGCTCCATTTTGTTTAGTCTATGCTATGCTGTGGAGTTTTTATAAAAATTGTTGTTATATTTTCATTAACTAGAATTGGTTACAGGTTTTGTCTTTTAGTTCCAGACCACCTAACAAGCATTATTTGCTTTTATTTCAATTTCCGTTCTTAAGTTCTTAAGCAAAACAATAAGTTTTCATTGTTGTTGTATTTTTTTTCTTGACACATCATCTGCCTCTACTTTAGTCTACCAAATTAGCCTCTATTATAGACACTTCATTAGCAACAAATATTGGCCAAAAAGTGCGCTATCATGGTGTTGCTTTAATATTGCCAGCAGCAGGTGTCGAATTAATTGGGGTTGGCGTGAAAATTTCTTTGGAAACCATGCTGTCAGGTATTTCAATTTAAGGTAGCTTATATATTTGATAGCTATTTGCACCTTTATTAATTAATTTTCTTTTCAAATAAATATCATTATTCATCGTTTAACTATTATGCCAATTAAAAGTATCTCACTGCGAGCATAGCTGTGAAGTATTTTAAGAAATTTTTATTTTTAAGTTTTTACTGTTGGTTGTTCATCAAAATATTTGAGACAAGTAATGTTAACATAGTATTGCATGAAGAAGACTTTTTGTAAAAACGGAGAAATGAAGTAGTTTGGACAGAGTATTGATATTAACAGGATAGAATATATATTGGAACTTAATAAACCGTGCTATAAATTAGCTCAACTCAAATTTTAAAAATTTACATAATATTGATACAATTGAAAATACTATGAGTACTTTTATTCACAATATCAGAGACAATCTAGATATGTTTCAAGTGACGCTAACAGATATAGCTGATAAATAAAGATATGCTCCCTACAGAGCACATAACACACCTATACGGACTTCCTAATTCTTTTAGATTCTGATTGCAGCAAACATACATCACTTCTAAAACTATCACAGTAGTACTGTGGTTAACAGTTTAGAGATAATCTATCGAATTCCAACCAATTTTTGTAGATTTTTTCGAACCATTCTAAGTAGATAGATAGATAAACAGATATGTTTACCGTGAGATAATGCGGCTTCACCGACCATTCTAAGTAAATCATATACCTTCATTTGCTCCTAAAAAAAAATAACATTCACCCCCCTTGTGTGTCAATTTCGACACATATGAGAATTCAATGCATTATAGTGAAAATTTTCCAAATTTTTTGAGTGAAAGTAATTTTTATTGTTAAATAATTTAAGAACCCAAAATAATGAGGGAAAAATTTATTTAAAGTAAATTTTTTCAAATATATGTATGCAAAAAAAAATTGGAAAAAATACAAATTACTGAAATATTATCGAATTCACAGCAGCTTTTCTTCAACACACTTTACACAGACATTTTGATTGTGGTCCTTGTTGCAAGCAGATTTTGCACAGAAGCAACAAATATTTCCACATAAATTGTTTTTGGAGTCAGATTTACTCTCGTAGCAAAGATGACATCTTTTTATACCTTTATTGCTGGTTGGATACTTTTTGCTCTTTTTTGTGGATGAGGAGATGTCGATGTCAAAGAAGCATTAGTAGAAATATTTGAAAAAAAATTTACTGATGATACTCATTTTTGATTGACAGTGGGCTGGTTACTTTTCGAATAAGTCGCGAATGGGAGCAAATTTAAATGATGACCGCTGATGTCTTCATCCAATTGCATCGTCAAATCGAATAACTTGATTCACATCTGCAAACGTTTTCTTTGACATGGTTGCTTTGAATACTGGACGACCATATTCGCCATCGAACAATTCAGTTATGGTTTCATTTTTTGATCTAGAACCTGAAACAAAATAAGTTTATTTTCAAAAAAATAGCACTAAAAATCCACATGTAAACGTCCGCCAATATCAAAACACCAACATATGCCTGCAACAGATTTGAATCGATTTTTAAATAGTTTTTGCCATACTTAGCTCTAGCAAAGGCATTAGAATGATTCAGAATAATATTTTCGATATGTTGCGGAAAAAACAGTAGAAATGCATCTTTGATATCATCAACATGAACTTTCGCATATCTTGTAGTGCCAGGAGGAAGAACAATAACATTTTCATTATGAAGTCTTCCACTTTAATTTTGAAATCATTCTGATTTCCAAACCATCTTTTGAAATAAACAGGGGATCGATATTTTCACTGACACAATCGTAATCGTTTATTTGGCTTGGTCTATCATTTTCTTCAATATCCGAATCAGTATCGGGATAACAAGTCATCGCCAAGATAAGTAGTGGAATTCCCAAAAGTTAACGACAATAATCGTTGTGGATATCGGTCATTGTGTGTGCCACTTTAATAGAAAATGACAATTTTTGCAAGCTAAATACATCGAAAATTGTTGTTTAGCCGTTTGGGAATTCTACTACAGGAACCTCTTCATCAGGTTCAAACTCTTCATCGCTGCCTTCAGAAAAATTAGCATTGCTATCGCTTGCGTTTGGAAATTCCTCAATTTCTTCATTCGAAATTTATCTTGGCTTAGACATTTTTATTTTTTTACTGAAAACAAGCACTTTCCACAATAAATTTTTTCATTATTTTGTCTGTTTAGCACTTAAAACGAAGTAAATGTTAGTTTTCCCGTCAAAAATATGTGGAATTTCCATTTGTGTCAAAAACGACACACGAGGGTAGCCAACGTAACTTTTTGAATAAAATCTCTAAAAATACAATATTTTAGAACATGAAAAAGTTTTTGGATGTAAAATAGCGACTAAAATAAAGTCCAAAAATTTTGTAGGTTGTTCATTGATGGTTTTCGAAAAAAATTACAAGAAAGTTCTTCTTGTGTCGTTTTTGACACAAGAAGCAGATGAAGGTTAAGCCATTTTATTATCTCCAATAATATACCACAACCTTTTCTAAAGATTTTTCTCTATTTTTAGACCTTCTATTTCAGCTAAGTTTATATAAAAATTGGTGTTCAAGACAAATATGTTATAAATCCGTATCAAAAGGTTTTGAGGATACACAAAAAATAATCAATGTATGGTCTTCAGTCAACAAGAAGACTGTAAAGAAACCAAAATTTAATCAATTTAGGCCTCACATTTCCCTCTGAACCGTATCTGCACAGAGGCCCCGCCGAACCTGAACATTCTCTGCAACGTATGAACCGCACCTGAGCAAAATCCCGGTCACACCGTGAACCGCCCCTGTTCATAAACACGCAGCTGTACGACTCGCAATCAAACAATAACAAAACATACAGCAAGCCAGTTGCCTGATCACAGTAGCACAACAACAAAACAATATAACGAAGTCGCATGAAGCAAAATCAGTAAAAACTTACAAACAACATGTACTCTATGCACCCACAAGTGCCAACAACAAAATGCATAGGTATCAATAAACAGCGAATATGACAACAAAACATTCAAGGCATAAGGTTGCCGCTAATAGCCGATACACGTTGACTGCAACATGCGACGAACAACAAAAGTCAAAAAATATAACGTAGAATGTATACTTATGTACATGTAATTTTTGCCTGCAGCACGACAAAGAGAGGTTTCGACGACAAATGTTGCAGCCGCAAACTTCAATCTATTTCTAATTTGACAGCCGACAAAAAAGTACACTGAAGTTTGTTTACGTTTTTGTTTTAATTTTATTCAAGTAAGCTGTGCGTTTTCCATTGTGTGAGTCTTGTGATTATTGTTTTGTTTGAAAGTAAGTTAATAAATTAAATAAAATTCATCAGAAACACAGCACTAGATTGTTGCTGTGGCATACATTATAATCAAGTCGTCGAGAACACTGCGACAATTCTCTCTGACTACTAGTATTCGTTTTGTCGGTGGACGCATGTTGCAGTCAATGTGTATCGGCTATAATTCTAGGCAGGCGAAATTCAAGGTAGAGATCGAATGAAAATTTTGTGGCACAAACAAGGTTCCGTTACGATTTTTGGGGATCAAAGGAGTCAGCGAACCAACAGTGTGTCTCTTTTGAAAAGAACAAGGACGTCAGTGACCAAAGACAGCAGTGAACAGTGTTTTCTTGTCAGCCCGAGTGGTTTCATATCAGACGGCCGGCCATAAAACATCCTAGTGGTATCACGAAAGCTGTTTTTCTGTCGACCCGAGTGGTTTCACAACAGACGGTCTGCTCTAAAAGCATCCAAGTTGATTCCATTTTTGGTTTGAACAAGTCTGACGACAGTTACGACTGAATTTCACATTTGGCCCGATTAGATTCAAACCGGACGACCCATCGTAATTTAAAATATACCGCAAACAGCCGAACGTTCTCCAGATTTCACAGATCATACTTCGAAGGACTTCTAGGGAAAATCGAGAAGGAGCAGAAATGACAGTCAATATATTAAAGTAATAAAAAAATATCAATCAAAATGTGAATTTTTATGCAAAAGGAACAAAATAAAAAGTTCTTAAGAGAGAATTTAAAATAAACTATTTTGTTATTTTCTTTAACACCAAGAAATATTTTTGTATGAACCCCGGCTATCCGACAAGATAACCCCAGCTCGAAAGTACTTTACAAGAACTTCCAATCAACACAGTCCATTTAAAAAATTGTTTTTCCGTTTCTATGAAAACTGACCAAGAGCATGATCATGCTACTGACGCTTCACATATAAGCTCAAAAATGATTTGAAAATTTCAGCGATGACGATCTAAGACGGACATTCTTGACTACAATACTGTTCTACAGATCATAAAACTAAACCGTTAAGAGTTTCAATTTTAAGCCCATGCAAGATTAAAACGTAGTTTCAGTATTTGACGTTATTTAAATTTTAAACCCATGCTGGACTAAATTCTAGTTATAGAATTCGGTGTGGTTTAAATTTTGAACCCATGCGGGACTTATACTTAGTTTAAGTATTTGACGTGGTGTCAATTTTAATGCAATTTCAGTGTCGTCACTAAGATTTAGTCCAAAATTTTAAATCATGTACCACAGAGAAAGTCCTACAACGAACCAAAAAAGTATGAATCGTCTAAACGACTACATGAGTCACATGAACTCTTCATGATATCAATGTAAAAAAAATTTACAAAAGAACAGCATGAATATTTCAATACGGAACTTTACTAAATGCAAAAAGAAGTTCTCGCTTTCATTGTAAAGGTTGGTTATATTTTAAGTGCCGATGTTGATTTTGAATAAAACACACATTATTTAGGAAATTATGTCATTTCTTTTTATTATAATAATATTAATATGGTTCAGTTATGTATGGAAATATTGGCCTAATGGCCGCTGCGACCTTTGCGGCACACCTCCATCCAAGGGTCCAATTTCAAAATTTTCGATGACGCTAAGGCATAATTAAGGTTCTATGCCTTTAATATGCCGCATTTTTGCATCCTTAAGCTATTGAATTGTTGCTGGCTTATCGACGTACATCTTTTCTTTCAAATAATCTCAAAGAAAGAAGTCCAGCGGTGTCAAATCACATAATCTTGGCACCCAATTGACATCGCGACCACGTGAGATAACACGGCCATTGATTTGGTCGCGTTGAAGAGCCATTGTTTCGTTAGCTGTGTGGCAAGTGGCATTTTCCATATGCATATCTACCAATTCGGGCCATAAAAAGTTCATTATCATCTCACGATAGCGAACACCATTCACAGTAACTGCCTGACCGGCCTCATTTTGGAAAAAATACGGCCCGATGCTGCCGCCAGCCCATAAACCGCACCAAACAGTCACTCTTTGTGGGTGCATTGGTTTTTCGACAATCACTCTTGGATGAAAACATTCTTGGAAGCTATTCAAAAAGCCTTGAAGAAGTCTATAAGAATACATCTTGAAAGCACTTTTCGATAAGGCTGCAGAGAAGCTCAATTGGATTTTAAGAATGTTTTCTGGAAGCAGTGTTTCTAAGAATGGAGTCAAGTTTGTATCAAAAATTTTGCTGGGCCTATCCTACTTACTAATTTTTTCTGAATAACAAAAATTTTCTGATCGGTCACCACCTCTCTCCAGACAATGGCAAACCAAAGAGAGTAAATAATGTCATGTTAAGCTTTTTGAGAACATAAACTTTAGCCGTGCGAAATCCGCATAAAACATGTAGGTCCAGTTATCGATCAAGTGTATACAACAAATATTTAATAACACAAGCAACACAATTGATCATAAGAACCTAAGTGAAAGTCATTTCAAGGGCACTTGGCAAAGGAAATTGCCCATTGGTTTTTGTGCTTTTTACTATTCAACCCTAACTATATAACAGGTTTTTCTTAAAAAATTTTAGGAGATTTTATTAAAAAAGCTACATTCGTCTATATTACATACGTACATACATATATCAATATTGGACTTTTAGCAAGTTTTGTTTTATATCCCACATTGAATGTGTGCTAAATGCTGAATTTCTAAGCTATTCCAATAATTAGGCTGATGTCAGAGTGAGCGCTATAAGCGATGCGATACTTGAAGCTTTGCTTTTAGATGCTGTAAGCAATGCTATTCTTTGTCAGAGTGAAAGCTTTTTTTTATTACTAGAAATGATGAATCATTCAGTTTTATGCTTTAAATTTTATACAAATCATTTCAAACATCTATTGATTGCTTGAAGCTTTCAAAGTACACTAAGAAAAAAGTTTCTCGCAATATGATAAAAAAGGCATCATATTTAGAGAAAAATGGTATAGACTTTACTCTAGAGAATGCCTTTCTCTAAATGCGATCCTCTCTCTAAAATTCTCTAAAAATTATACAAAGCTTCTATGAAGAAGAGAAATATATAAAAATATATTGTTTTTAGAAAAAAATACTTTTTGTTTTTGAGAAACAATTGTTTTGATTTGAAAAAGAATATTTCTCATAGTGAATTTTTTATCAAAATATAGGAACAATTTTTCATTTTCAATAAATTTTTCTCTATAAATAAAAATTTTTTTGTGCGAGAAAAATGCTTATCATTTTTAAAAACATCGAAATATTTCCATTTTCTAGAAGTGAAAAAATATTTCTTCGAAAATGTGAAAATTTATTCTAATTGAAGAAAATTTTATTTAAAAAGGAGAAAATTGCAAATATCGAAAATGTACAAATTTTTCACTGCACTCAGAAAAAAGTTTCTCGGAACATGATAAAAAAGGCATCGTATCTAGAGAAAAATGGTATAGATTTTGCTCCAGAGAATGCTATTCTCTAATTGCGATACTAAAACTTATCTTAAAATGATAAAAAGCTTCCATGAAAAAGAAAAATATATCGTTTTTAGAGAAAAATTATTTTTATTTTTGAGAAAAGATTTGTTTTTATTGAAGAAAATACTTCTCATAGTAAATTTTTTATCAAAAAATAAGAAAATTTTTTCATTTTCAATAAATTTTTCTCTATAAATGAGAAGTTTTTTGTGCGAGAAAAATACTTATCAATATCAGAGACATTGAAATACTTGCATTTCCTAGAATTGAAGAAATATTTCTTGGAAAATGTGAAAATTTGTTCTAATTGAAGAAAATTTTATTTGAAAAAGAGAAAATTGCTATTATGGAAAATAGATAAATTTTTTACCGGAGCAAGGTATGTGTTTTTTTCAGAGTGTGGAGAAAGTTATGTGTTATTTTTTGAGTGTAGCTTCATGTAGCTTATTGTAACGCTTTTACTCTGACATCTTATGAATTTTTTCATAAAAAAACAGGCAAAGCTTTCAAGCATCGAGTAGCGTTAAAGCATCGCCTCGCTTGTAGCCATCACTCTGACATGAGCCTAATATTTGAAATGAAATATTTCTTTGGGTTTAAATTTTTGTAAAGTTTTAGTGATAATAAATTTTCTTTGGAGAAATTTATAATGATTACTTGTAGTTCAAAAATATAAAATAAGTTCCTCATAAAACAATTTATACACCGATTTTGTGTATACTTTAAACATGTGTGATAAGGCTAACAAATTTTTGCACAAATTCCGATCATCTCAATATACTACTTAAAACCTATACAGTCTATATATATCGACAGACTCAAACTTAACTCAAAATAAGTAGCGGATAAGCAAACCATACAACAACAACAAAGAAAAACTAGCCAACCTCCTAAGCCTTCTTATTTATCCGCAAAAGAGCTCTAACAACCATGACTACCACCAAAGACCGAAATGCATACAAAGTGCAAAAAACTAAGTATAAGTGAAAAGCTACAATAACAAAACAACAAAAAAAAAAAGAAAACCTTATAAAAGAAAAATAAAATCAAGTACAAAGCATAAAGCTCAAAAAATTTAATGGTCAGCAAAATCATGTCGTCGACATTTTGTGCTCCTACAGTAAAAGAGATAAAGGCAGGAGAGCAGAAAACCAAAAAGAAAAACTTTAATAAAATTCATGTAGGCTGCACAAGTTTTAATAGAAAATGAGAAGAAAAACAAAAAGCCGAGCATATAAAAAGGAACACAAACAATTTAGGCGGCGCCGTATAAAACAAGCATGTTTCGTTTGCCCAGAGCCAGTGCAGGTTGCTAAGGTTTCGATTTAAGCCAAACAACAACAGGCTAGAAGCTACAAAAATTTGTGTAAAACCACAGCAAGATTTTGTACAACAAAACGTTAACATAAAGAAAGGAATAGAAGGAAACAAAAAAAAAAAACAAAAATAAAAACAAAAAAAAAACCTAAAAAGGAAAGAGTAAACGCAGCAGAATAAGGTAAATCCAGCTAGCAGAAGAATGTCAAAGACAGGCGTTAAGACCAGCAGAAAAACAAAAACAACAGCAACAACAACCAACAAACTAAATATAAGCACAGTTGAAAAGCAGTGGCTTAGAAGACGCTTTGTATTCAAGTAGAAGAGATTAAATGTTTTGCTGCTGTTGTTGTTGTTGTGGCCTGATATACAGCTCCATATTGCTTTGCTGAAAAACAAGCAGCTAGTTATGCTGTGCAAAACCTTTAACATATTGCAATTCATTGTCTGACTAAAGCTCTGAAGCCTAGCTTGCAATCTTTTAAATGCGCATTTCTTGCAAAAAAAAGACGCTCAATTATTTTTAGTTTTTTTTAAATTTTTCTGTTTTATCTGTCATAATTATTTAAGTAACGCTTGCAGCTCATGTCATTTTTTTTCTTTTTAATATATTTTATTGCCTATCTGGTAATTGAAACTGTCCAGCTATAAAGTGTTGAAGTTTCTACTTCAATATTCAGGGGCTATGGTCAGCCATTGTGGTGAGCCTTATTATTGATTATCCTCTGATTGATTTTTTTTTTTTTTTTGTCCTATTAACCACTTTGTTTTGCTTTATATAGAGTTTATAAATAGCCATACGACTTTTATGTTTATTGAAATGGAATTAAATGGTTTTTTTTAAAACGTTCGAGTAGGTGTTAAAGGGCTTCTAGTGAGCGAAAATGGCGAAGCTAAAGTGTGGGGCAGGGTTGGTTTTTGAGCAATAAAATGCTTTGGCATATTTTGGCAAAATTTTTCAATAAATTGCTATACAATTTGACAGAATTATGTTTTTCAGAAAAATTTTTTTTATAAATTATAATTTGGTAAAAAAATTATTTCGGTTCAAAACTTACTTTCTACTTTAACGGGGCACATGACATTGCCCGTTTTTTTAAATGGATTTTTTTTATAATTTTGTATTTTAGTAAATATTCTTAAGATTCCAAGATTCTTCATGGAAAAATTCTTTCGGGTTCAGAAGTTACAGCCGGATTAGTGAAAGCGCATTTTTATTTTTTCTTGCATTTTTCTTTGTTCACAAACTTTGAACGCGTTTAACGAGACCATGTTTTTCGTACTGGTCGCGGTACAAGCGGGTTTAGTTTTAGACGAATTCTATTTTTTTTTTTTTTTTTTTTTTTTTTTGAACTTGATTCTTTTTTGTATGACACGAGATTTTTTTAATTTTTTTTTTTCGATTTTTTATGAATTTTTAAAGTCGATATTTTCTGCGAAAAAACACACTTTCAAATTTGGAATGTCACCAAAAATTGAAAAAAAATTTAAAAAAAAGCTTCTGTCATACTATAACCACTTTTGTTAAGATTGAAAAATTTAATTTTTTTCCAGATCGGACAATTTTTGCCACTACCAGCACTGCAACCGCCAGTTTGGAGCTCTACAAAAACATGTTGGAGTGAAAAATATATTTTTTTGAATATTTTTCTTGTAATTTGTTCAATTTTCTAAAATAATAAAAAAAATTTTGGAAAAATGAATTTTTAAAAAAGGTGTGTTTTCTGAGCCGCGAATATTATGTCCCTCCTTAAGTCTAGTACTCTATTCAGTTTCATGTGAAATTTCACGCAAATGTACATAAAAAAAAATATAGCTGTGAAATATGCGTGCAATTTTTTGCAACATGTTCCTCAAAGTTGTACTGTATTCCGCTGTGAAAAATACTCGCAACATTTTTTCACGACAATTTAATTAAACTGCCTATTTATTTTGAAGTGAAAAGTGACAAAAAAAAAAAAAAAAACAAATTGGCCATTTCAGCCCTTGAAAGGACTTTGACCGCGCTTCTTATGATCAATTCCGTTGTGTATGTTATTAAATGTTTGCATACAATTGATCGAGAACTGGACCTACGTGTTTTAAGCTGACTCCGAACGGCTAAAGTTAATGTTCTCAAGAAGCTTTTACATGGCATTATTTACTCTCTGAGGTTTGCCATTGTCTGCAGAGAGGTGGTGACCGATCAGAAAAATTTTTAATTGAAAAAAACTTTTCGCCGTGGCTGGGGATCGAACTCGGGCTCCGAGCATGCTAGGCCACACACTTAACTTGCATGCCACGGTCACCACAGTTGTCACCAGTTTCACGGTCACCAGTGAAAAGTGACAGTTGTCGTAAATTTATTGTTGTAATGTATTTATTTTTCACTATTTTGGGAAGTAAAGCATGGCTTGCTTAAATTTTTCAATTTCTTTGCAACAAAATATATGTCGGAATTTTCACGCAACAAAAAAATGCATGTTGCGAGCGAAATTTCATACAGACGAGCAGAGTGCTAGGCCTTAACTTTGGATTTTGGAGGTTATTAAATTCAAATTGAGTACTCAAGATGGAGATATACTCGGTCTGACTCTACAAATTTTTGGTGTCTCTTAGTGGAAAAATGTACAACAAAATTACTCAAAACAGCCATAGCTTCTGTTACACTGACATGAATTTCAGCACGAAAACGACCTTCGACTTATGGGTCAAGTCAGAGTTCTACGCAACATTTACTCCATTGAGATACACTTCAAAGATAAAACAATATCTTATGTTTTGTAGTAAAACGATCAAAATTGTAAATATTAATTTTGTGACTTAACAGGATTTAAGATATGTCAACAATGAAATTGCAAAAATTTAAATTTTTCCACTAAAATTACGCTTCACACACAAAAGCTGCTTATTTCTATACAAACACACGCCACCCGTTACTGTTGCTGTTGTGTTCTGCTAGCGTTAAACGATTTAACTAAAGAATTAAACAAATAGCGCAGATATAATAAAATACAAAATGCAAATAACATTTTAAATTCCATAACAAAAGTCAAATTAAGCGTACAAAAATTCCAAAAAGCAACAAACATCAAGAACAGACAACGGACAATACAAGCTAGACAGATACGAAACGCACACATTGTTAAGATGCGATACAAGATACAGCAGCAGCAGCAGCAGCAGCAGCAGAGAAGAGATTTGGAATGAGTTGAAGGCGAATTTATTCAGCCAGAGGGGATTAAAATGATGTGCCAAGAATATGCTAGGCAATAGTAAAAACAACAACAACAATAACAGCAACATATTTACAACTGCTGTGGCACACGCTGTCATATAACATACTTGTTGTTGTTGTTAATGTTGTTTTTCTCAACCAATGCAGGCTTAAAAAACATGCTAAGCTGCCACATATGAGCAGCAAATAAATGCGCCGCTTTTGTATATCTTTGAGATACTTAATACCAGCTGAAATACAACGAGGTGCTGGTCGTTTTTTTGATTGAAAAACATCAAGTCAAGCAAAACAGCAGCTTGAAGCTATCTATGTCACAGGCGCACAAAGCTTTGATATGTATCCGTATCTATGACGGCTTGATAGTTAAAAATTCGATTAAGTTTTGTTAAAATATCGGCATAAATTGTGTTCGTTTATATTAATTTTTTTTTTTTTTTCTTCAAATTGTTGCCTTCTTAACGCCTTGACAAATGCTGATACGCGTTCGATTTAAATTGATTTAATTTTATTATCTGTAAAATGCAGCAGACAAGCTGAATGAAGGAACGAACGAACGAACGAACACACACTGAACACAACAAAAGCTAATAAGAAGCTATTAATTTTGTATGCGCTCAAAAGTTATTAAAATCTTCAACGAGGCGTAAGCTTAGCTCATCCGTAAGATAGATTTTTACACGCCCAAAATGTATAACGCCAGCTTGTTGCATGTTGCTGTTGCTGTTATTATTGTTATTGTTATTGTTGGTGTTGTGCTGTGCTGTTACAACTGATAAGCAGTAACGCACGAGTTTAGATACAATGGCAATAAAAACAATCTAAACTAGAACAACAACAACAGCAACATTATACCATAACAATAAAATCAAAAGACAACATATAAAAATAAAAACAACATTAATCTAGATGCATTTCAAGAGCCAAAGCGCGTGAAAAGGTGTGTAAGTTATTATCTGATGCATATCTGTCACTAGCTGTGTGACTGGCGCACACGTTTTCAATTTTTGGCGTCTTTTTTTAAGCTGCTTTATAAAAATTTCTGTGTTAATATCAAAATTCAAGGAAATCTTTGCAGAGCTGTTGGTTTTTAGCTTTTATTTGGAAACATTTTTTGACTATACACCAGCTAGTAACTAAAAGTTGTCTTTAAGAACTTCAAAAATTTATAAAAAATTGCAATATTTTTTGCTCTTTATATATTTAAGAACTCATAGATATGCAAAATTTATTAAAATTCCTTGCTGCTTGACATATTTTTTATAAATTTTTGACGTTAACAGATTGCTTTCTTCACCCTGACTTAATAGCGCCCTCTATAGCAAGCACTAGCATTAACGAATAAATCAATTTTCCCACCAGCTCATTTCTATAGAAAATATACACAAGTAATTGATACACATGAAGAGCTCAACAACAAAACAAAACAAAAAGACTCAAAAATAATTAAACTTCAATCCCCGGAGATAAAGTGACTAGACGCTTTAACGAGTCAGAGTCTAGCAAGTCTGACAACCAAAAAACAATCCATCAGAGAGATTGTTTTTATTAAGTTTTTGTTGTTTTCTGCAAGCCTCTACAACGTTAGATAGATTGCTGGCTGCTCTTGTTATAACCACAAATCGAACAAAATTATAACACGTCATCGTATTATATTGAAAATCTTTCAAAAGCAACATAAATTCAATCATAGAAAATTATACAATATCATAATTTTATGAAGTTTCCCCCTTCAGTATTCCGCTACTTTTGGTTTGCCACTTCTTTGCAGTTTAATGCATGAATGAGTGCAAGACAGACTAAATTCGTTGCTATCAGCCCGACTTATTGGATTATGTTGCGGATGTTCATTCCTTATTATGGCTATGAAAGTGCAAAACATTGATCAAGAGAATTATCAAGAGTGTTCAGAAAAGCTGCAAGTTTTAGGCAAGTACAAATATTGAAAATCTGCAATAAATATAACAAAAAAGAAAACAAATAAATGGCTGTTAAATTAAAAAAACAAATTTTTGCAAAATTTTATCTTAAGGGAAAAAAAATAATAAAAAATAAAAATAATGAGTGGTACAAATTGTTCCAAAGAGAGTGGGTCGAGAAAGCGTTTATGAGCATTGCCAGGACGACCATCAACATCAACTGATGAGCGAAACGTCAAAAAAATCACGTCGACAGTTTTCTTCGATTATCGTAATGTTGGGCATTAAAAACTCCTACCAAACAGGAAATTGTCCACTTAGAATACAACTTGGGGGTTATGCGTCGTTTGCGTAATGCCGTGCGTTAAAAAAGACCGCATTTTTGGAGAAACAACTATTTGTTTTTGCATCACAATAATGCACCATCTCATACTGCACTCGCAATTTGTGATCATTTACGTCAAAAACTCAACCCATATCGTTCCGTATGGTTCAGTGAAATAACGCCCAAATAAAAAATGAAATAACGCCAAAAAAAATTTCCATACAAATTTGGGCGTTATTTCATAATGAAATAAGGCCCAAAATTTTGGGCTTTATTTCATTTT
The DNA here is from genome assembly GCA_958299015.1 of Tetanocera ferruginea. Classification (NCBI taxonomy): domain Eukaryota; kingdom Metazoa; phylum Arthropoda; class Insecta; order Diptera; family Sciomyzidae; genus Tetanocera; species Tetanocera ferruginea. Next base: position 19,449,380 of record OY282643.1, read on the forward strand.
ATTTGGGCGTTATTTCATTTTTTAGTTTGGGCTTTGTTTCATTATGAAATAACGCCCAAAATCAAAAATGAAATAACGCCCAAATATTTTTCATACAAATTTTGGGCGTTATTTCATTATGAAATAAGGCCAAAAATATTTTAAATGATTTGCTTTGAAAATATTTTGGGCGTTATTTCATTTTTGATTTGGGCGTTATTTCATTTATTTTGGGCTTTATTTCATTTTTTATTTTGGGCGTTATTTCATTTTTTAAAGCCCAACATATTTTGGGCGTTATTTCATTTTTTATTTTGGGCGTTATTTCATTGGGCGTTATTTCACTGAACCGTTCCGTATTTGCGATATCCACCGTATTCGCCTCACTGACCACTTCTGCTCCGCTCCGTGGACACCGTTTTAAAATCAAGATATCGCTCCGTGGACACCGTACCGTTTTGAATCAATAGAAGAGATAGACACCGAAGCGAAGAATGAATTGAAGGTTTTATCAGAAGAGGACCAATGTTTTGAAAACTGCAAAAATGTAAGCAGCAGTACATTTCAACCGGGGGAGCACTACTTTAAAAGTGATGAAATTAATTTAGAAGAATAATTAATTATTTTGTATTTATAAACAAATTTCTGATAATTTTAGTAGAAGGTCTAGTTCGGGGTCAATTCTACACGAACATTTAATAACACACACACAAACAGTCCACATTATTAGTCACAGTAAGCGCGATCATAGCCATTTAAAGGACTGAAATTGTCAGTTATTTTTTTTCTGTTTTTCGATTCTCATGTCGAAGTCTGTTAAACCTTATCACGTCACCTTCAAGGTCCTTTAAAACTAAGAAAAATTAATTAAAAAATTCTGAACAAAATTCATACAAAAAACAAAAATAAAATGATACAAACTGTCGCGATAGGGTTAAACAAATCTCGGATTCCAATTCAGCTACAATTCAGCTAATACATAAGTGAAGAAACCAGGTTCTGATCCTTAGGCCACACATTTTTTTTTCAGCTGAATTATAGTATTTTTGGGCCTAAAATTTATGATTTGATATTCTGGTTATGAATATATTTATTGCACGTATCTGTCCTTTTTTTTTGAGATTGTTCCTTTTATTATTTAATAGATTGTGCTTTTTAGTATCAAAATAGCTGTACCTTTTCAAAATCCCGCATTGGTCTCTAAAATCCCTTATTTGTCCCTTAAATTCTTTATTTGTCTCTTTAAAACATCAAAACTCAAGGTAGTGTCGAAATTTCTTGTCGAAAAAACAAACGAGCATTAAATATATTCATTATAAAGCTCTACAAGTAGGGGGTGGTTCTAATCTCTCAGTACTTAACCTTATTATACCCTAAACCTGAAATAAACCTGGAAGTATATTAACTTTGTGCAAACGTTTGTAACGCATAGAACGAAGTGTGTCCGGTATAGAAAAGTATATATATTCTTGATCAGCGTCACCACGTGAGTCGAACTATTCATAACCGTCCGTCCGTCCGTCCGTCTGTCTGTCTGTGTGTTGTCCGTAAACATACGACAAGAAGAAGGAGTCGAGATATTTGGATGAAACTTGGTACACATGGTCAAATGCGCTCAAGGATCTGCACTATTAAATATTTTTGGAATCCGCCCACGGACACGCCTACCTCCCATACAACGCAAAAATTGAAAACTGCATAATTCAGCTTATAAAAAACCTACAACAATAAAATTTGGTACGTGTGTGTTCTATATCAACACAAAGACGTTTTTGAAAAATGGACGTCATCCGCTCACGGACACGCCCACCTCCCATACAACCCAAAAATTGAAAACGCAATCAATAAGCCTCTGATTAACCTACAGAGCTAAAATTTGGCACATATGTTTTTTATAACAAAAAAAGGATGGTTTTAAAAAATGGACATCATCCGCCTACGGACACGCCTACCTTCCATACAACGCGAAAATTGAAAATTGCATAACTCAGCTTATAATAAGCCTACAACAATAAAATTTGATATGTATGTGTTTTATATAAACACAAAGATGTCTTCGATAAATGGACGTCATTCGCTCACGGACACGCCCACCTCCCATATAACCCAAAAATTGAAAACGCAATAAATAAGACTCTGTTTAACCTACAGAGCTAAAATTTGCCAAATATGTTTTTTATAACAAAACAAAGATGGTTTTGAAAAATGGACGTCATCCGCCAACGAACACGCCTACCTCCCATACAACCCAAAAAGTTTAAAACTCAATAAATAAGGTTATGTTTGTCATAGAGAAATTATATTTGGTATGTATGTATTTTATACCAAAACTAAGGTGTGTTCAAAAATCGGGAGTAATTCGTCTATGAACACGCCCACCTCCCATAGCGAAAGCACAATAAAGGCATTAACTGTGAGCTACAGGAATAAAACTTGGTATGAGTAAATTTTTCATCAACATTTAAATGCATATAAAATATAGGCTTCATCCGCCCACGGAGACGATCATTTACAATAAAAATTTTTTGTTTTTGAAAAGTAGGTTTATGGTATTTTATAGTCGGCCTAGACCGACTTTAGACTTTCTTTACTTGTTTTTTTTTTTTTCTTTTTAGCGAATATTCCGTTTCCTGTTTGAATATGAAGAACATATTCCTTAACCCTTATGTGAGTGACGTGGTGCCCGAGTACCTTTTGCGTTTTCAAACAAAGAATTTTCTAAATATAATTCTTGAAAAATATGTTTCTTAAGAATTATAAACTAATATAAAGAATTTTTCATTAATAACCAACTTCAAGAGCTGAAACTCCCTGAGAGCTCCTAACTTTCTATTAACTTCGATTTTTTTACAAAAGAAGCAGGTGTGTAGGTGGGGCGTGGAAATTTTATGTGTTCTGTATGAAAATCCTTCGAAATCATTTTTATTTTAAAATAAAAACAATATATTTTTTCTTTCAATTTAACGCTTGTTCTTGCATGCAAGATAACTCAAATACTAATAAGACAATTGACTTTAAATTTTTTGTGGACCTGAATTGCATTTCTTACCAAGCGGACTTGAGTAGTTGATTGGGCTTTCGTCTAGAAATCGTTGACTAAAAATTTATATCGATGATTAAAAATAAGCCATTTTAAAGTAGCCTTTAATTCACATAAGGTGAAAAAAAAGCACTGTTTCATGGTGCTTCAGTCATTTCGATATGACGAAGAACTGAAGTAAAACAAAAATGTTTTGTTTTAAATCAATTTTTCTAAAAAAACATGAAAATTTTGACTCAATATCTTATGCACTCTCTTCGTAATCCGCTCATGAGAAACATCTAAATTTAAAATAAAATGTTTATAAATTTGCCTAAAATCTTTATACTAGTTCATCTCATCTTACTGAGTGCTCAACACAATAATTTCAAATAGCTACAAATTCTTATCGGCTTTTATATAGAAAATAAACAGAAATAGTTTAAATTAGTTTAAGCAAATATTCTTCAATTGAATAAAGCACGAACTGACTATGCAAGCATCAACAACAGTTTTTCTCTCTATCTCTGTACGCTGATATTCTTATTGCATAAAAATTAATGGCAATAAAATCAATTAAATTCATATCAAATCGAAATCTACACGCTAATAAAAAGCTGATTCAACAGTTTAAAAGATTATAATTGTGAGCTAGACACTTTAAGCTAGACAGAGTAAAATGATAAAAACGAACAAATTTGAATTGACCATAAAATTGAATATCATAAAAATGGTGTTAATTTAATATAAGATAAAAAAAAAACACACACACACATACACATAAATTGACATCAAGGATGCAAAGAGACAAGCAGCATAATTTCAAAATAATCAAAAACCAAACTAAAGTCTGAATCTTGAACACTTGGCGACAATTGATGTGTCTTTTATTTTCGAAAATATTCTTAAGCTACATTAATTGTAGCTGATATGCTCAGAGAACACATGTTTCTACACTCAACTCAACTCAATTCAACTCAGCTGAGCTCATCGGGCACTCTACTCTACTGTTCAATAAAGTTATTTTTTTTTTGTGGTTTTTATGATTTGGGGAAATTTTTAATGTCATCAACTTTAATTGGAAATTTTTATGGCATAGCTGATGACAGCGGCAACATCTTGAGCAAGATCATGATCATGTTGCGCATGATTATGACGATGATGATGACGATATTGGCAGTCATATTTGTGAACGGCGCTGTAGGATACAAGTAAAAATTAAAATTATTAGATGTGAAAAAAGTCAAGGCAACTCAACTGAACTGTTTTTGTTTTTTTTTTTTTATAGCAGATGTGAAGTATTGCTTTATTTAGTATGCTATAAAATGATTATAGTTAAATGTTGAATGCTCGCCATAAATCTGTAAAATTCAAGATTAGCTGCTGGTTGAGCACAATTGAGAGACAAAGAAATTTATTGCATACCAATAAAACTTGGGTAAATTTTATTGACAGGGTTGTTTGCATAATTTTCATCAGCTTGATAGCGACTGGTTTAATAAAATTTTTTTAATAAACTCTTCTAGGTTGAAAAAAATTGTGTAGCCAAGTTTACATGAATGTTTTTGGCAAAGATAACATTTTGGATATCAATAACTGTGCTATTGTAATATTAAATATATATCATTAAAATTTTATAAAAATATCCGCTATTAAGGAAACTAGCTAAATAACATTCAACGACCGGTTGGGAACCATTTAGAGTAAAAATACGTCAAAAAATCCAAAAGGGTTAAAACAAGAAATAGTAACAGTTTCAGTAATATTAGATGCGAATTAAGATACAGTTATTTAATTGGTTAGTTTATCATAAGTCGTATTGAACATACAACCGACCTATCCTAAACCGTGTTTTCAATTTTTTTCAAAATATTCAAGATTTGGCTAAGAAATTGCTTCAAAGCAACAGTTCTTATGTCTATATATGAGGGCTTTTGAGATCAAGGGTCTTTTTATTTTTGATATGAGTACCTGTTCTAATTTGCAACGCTGAACACTTTGGGCTATTTGAAATTTTGAATTGCAATATGAGCAAGTATATTATCATTAATTTTCCCAACATATTCGACAAATTTCTCAAAAAAAGCGATAAAATGTAAAAATACTAGCAATGCGCCTTCTGTCGGGTGAAAAACTGCCAGTTACACGCACAAAAACTGTTTTTTTTTAATTTTAATTAATTTTTTTTTTATTTTTAATTCAATTAAGTCAAATCTTGAATATTTTGAAAAACTGCGTGTTTCCGATTTCAAGATGGAACTATACACTATTCACCAAAAAATTCTCAAAATAACCCATACAACACCGCTAGGGTGGGGCCTATAACGACTTTGTGCTCCATAAAATTTGACCCGCTATAATGAATAGCTACTCTAATTTAAAAAGGGATTTTATCTCCTCATGCAATAACAATAGAGTTCAGCTACTACAGCTTTTTCGCACATTCTCAGCATTAATCTATTTGAAGCCACAATCCAAATCTCATTGAAATATTTCAATGTCATGAATTCCAGCGGCTCAAAACAGGTTAATGTGGGAAAAATTTACCCACCATAAAATGGATTGGGCTCAGGGACAACACAGAACATAGCAACTAACCATGCATACACAAATACAGATCTAATTACACAATAGCTTTCAATCTACTTTTGAGTTGACCTTTTGACAAACTAACATCAAAAAATGTACAGTTGTTAACAAAGACACTCATGCGGTTCAAGGAGCAGTAGCCATGTAATTTGTTCTACTAAATGGTAGATAAATTAAGTTGTTAGCATTTCTACTACTTCTACGGTTAGAGTTAAAGTTTATAAGAGAAAATAATTCCGGACAATCGAACACACCGGTTATGAGTTGGTGTAAATAGACGATATCCGCAGACTTTCTTCGTTCACTTAAAGATTGCATATTTAAAAGTTTTAAACGATCCTCGTAAGGAGGAAGGTTCAAAAAATCAATCCCACCTAAGCCCCTAAGAGCAAACCGAACAAAACGTTTTTGGATTCTCTCTATACGTTCAACGTGCACACTATAACTTGGGGACCAAACTTGACTTGCGTACTCCAAGTGAGGGCGCACTATTGCATAATACAACGTAGCAGTTGTAATCATGCTATTGAATTCTTTGGCCCAGCGTTTTATAAATCCAAGCATTGAAGATGCTTTTTTACAAATGTAATCAATATGATTGTTGAACGACAGCTTAGAATCCATGCATATACCAAGGTCTTTGACGGCGTCAACACGACTTAAAGCAGTATCTTTAATATTGTAGTCAAAAATTAAATTATTCCTTTTGCGCGAAAAGGTCATAGTTTGGCATTTAACAGGATTTAGAAACATATTAAATATGTTGTAGTAAAATTCAACCTATAAAGCGTTCAAAAAATCATACAGCAGTCTTTGAAAAAAGTTAGTTTTTTAAAATATTAGTAAACTCTCATGCCGAACTCAACTTTTTGGAATGTCAGAATCAATACATTCATAAAGGTTAGGTCAAAATGATGTCTAAGTGTTAAAAGATGATTATTTTTCTCAATATGAATATCGCTCATAACAGACGTAGAATATATAAAAAAGTATCAATAGCAGTAAATATAAAGTTTCTGTTCAAAAACCGGACGAAATATCAACAGTTGTCATAAAGCTCATGACTTTTTTATACTGGTAACACTGTTTTAGACTTTGGAGTTAATTTTTTGTTTTCTGAGGTTCATGAGAGCACAATTTTTGTGGCGTCCTTGAAAAAAACTAGTAAGGTATATCTTCGATCGGTCCCACGGCCGATTCTTAAGGGTGGAAGAATCTTAAATTGATGAGCTTTTTGTATGTGATTTTGAGAGATTTTATTATTTTTATGTGTCTAAAATACGTACATATCAAATTGTTTTCCTGCAGCTTAAATATAAGCCTTTTTATAAATTTTTAAATTTTGGGGTTTTATGGGAGGTGGGCGTGTTAGATTGTGTATGACGCCCATTTTTCTAGCATACCTCAGTTTCGACATAGAATACACAAATACCGAGGTTCTGTCTTGTAACTTTAATATTAGCCTCTTTATAGATTTTTCAATTTTGGGGTTGTATGGGAGGTGGGCGTGTTAATGGGTGGAGAAAGCCCATTTTTATAACACACCTCAGTTTTGACATTAAATACACAAATACCGAGTTTCCATCTTGTAACTTTAATATTAGCCTCTTTATAGATTGTTCAATTTTGAGGTTGTATGGGAGGTGGGCGTGTTAGTGGGTGGATGACGCCCATTTTATTAAGACATATCAGTTTTGACATAGAATACACATATATCAAATTTCAGTATTGTAGCTTTAATATTAGCTTCTTTGTAGAGTTTTCAATTTTGGGGTTGTATGGGAGGTAGGCGTGGTTTTCATCCGATTTAGCCCATTCTCGAACTTGACCTTAGTTTTTTTAAAAAAAACCTTAAATATCGAATTTCATTACGATAGCTTCAAAATTACGGCTGTAATCGTGTCGACAGACAGACGGACAGACGGACAGACGGACAGACAGACGGACATGGCTAAATCAATTCAGGTGGTGATGCTGAGCAAGAATATATATACTTTTCCATACCTACCACGCCTCCTTTTGGGTGTTACACACGTCGTGACAAAATTAATATACCCCTTACGCAGTACGCGTGGGGGTATAAAAATTTAGAAAAATTTGGAAACTATTTCATAGCTCTTTTTGGGTGACCCAAAGAGGTAAGAGCTATCACCAGTTCCTATTAGTTTTCCAAACCTGCGTCAGTTATGGGTCAGCCTAGGACAGTAACAACGATTTTTCAAAAATGTGCATTTGCATTGTGACTTTCATAGAGATAGCAGATAGAGGGTTTGGATATGGGCATCTCCCAAAGGCACGGACGCAACATTCGCACGGTTTTAATTACTCGTAAAACATTAAAGAAACAAAATGAGCCGATATGTTTTTTCAGCTCGTATAGAAATACACAGAATTTAGCTAATTTTGAGAATTGTTTTTTATATATAATATACATGTTAATGGAGGTCAAAGGATAACTATTCTTCGTAGACTTATGAAATATTAGAATTATCTCTTAATTTTTTTTAAATAGAAATAGCACGAATACGGACGCGACATCACGGACGCGACAAATTTTTCCAACAGTAGTAAAATACAGTAAAGATGTTCATATTATGTTTTTTATAAAAATACATCATAAGTAATAAGATTATTTCAAGTTACATAGCAGTAATTTTTATCAAAATAAAAAAAAATAAAGTTAAAAGCTGTTAGAATGCATTATTTTAATGTTTTTCTTCACTTTTGGTGGACCTGTTTTGGGAGATGTCCATATGTTATAAAGAAATGTTAGGCATAAAAATCTGATATGACCGATTGATGAATTTGAAGTATCTAGAGGTTAAAAAATGGTTTGGTAGATAATATCATTCGACTTTTTCACAAACATTCTCTGTTAATTTAATATAAATTTAATGTGGAAAACAAATTTTTTTCATATAAATTTGGTCAAAAAAATCTTTTAAAAAAATTCGGTGCACTTCTTCTTAACACTCTGATTCATTAAGAAGAAAAATATCAAAATCGGTTGAGACAAAGGAGACGTGATAACCTCAAACTTTGCAGAATTTCAAACAACTTTTTTCTTACTACTAGCGTTCCACCTCCTACTACTAAGTTCAAAATCCACTTCAAATTCTTTTCATCTTCTCTGCGACTAGTTCCCAGCCATCATTGATATGGCTTGAAAATACTTAGTTTTCTCATAAAGACGCGATAATCTTAAAATTTCTTATAAACTATAAATCATTCCATAAAATATATTTGTTATTTTAAAAATATTTTGATAGGTCGGGGTTTTTCAATTAAACTTTCTCTCTTGCAAATATTATCTTTGTTTATCCCGATTTTCTCGCTCTCTCTCCATACTTCTTACGTTCTCATCCATTTCAGTTAAGATCTAGATATTCTACATTCATTGGCTTTTGTTTTTTTTTTTTTTCTATTCTTTGCTTATTTTGCCATACCGTTTGTTGTCAGACATGTTTACCTTTTCCATTAATATTGTTATATATTTCTGTGTTTCATGTTGTATTTTCTTTTTAATTCATTTAAGATTTTCTTTATGGCTTTTCACACCTTTAATTCATGTGGTTTTCAAATGTAGAACAATTTTATGTTCGCCTCTAAAGTGTGTTCAAAATAATTTTGGATTTTTATAGTCTTAGGTTTTGTGTTCACCCCTTTTTCAAATCAGACTTCTGTCTGTCTGCCTATGTTCTGCCCTCCCAAGAAATCCCTTCATATGTCGATGGCTCATTTTAAGTATTTAAGAGGTGAAAAGTTTGACTCTTCGTAATACTCATAAATTTCTTCGATACAGCAAAATCATGCGGTATAGATCAACCTTTAGCTGTTTGTCCTACATGTTTCTGGCGTGTTGTAGAAGCTTTGCGCGAACAACAGCTACACGTTTTGTTTTTTTTTTTTTTGTTTTTTTTTTTTCTAAACATGTGCTCTTAATTTAGTTTTTTTTTTCCTTCCTCCTGTAGTCTAGTCATTTCTTCCCATATGAGTTTCCCCTAAAAGTGTGCGCTAGTTTTTGGAATTGTGTTTATTTTTTTTTTTTTTGTTTTGTCTGGCTTAATTTTGTGGTTTCGTCGACCTGCCTTCCCACCATCTACCTCATCAGCAGCAGCATCATGATGATCTCTTGCAAGGTTGCTGCTGTCTAATGTCTGATACATGTTGCCGGTGTTGCTGCCGGAACTGGCTGGTGTCTTATGTGCCTTTCTTGGTGCCAGCGTGGGTATCGGTTTCGGTATTTGTATCGGTAACGGTGTTGATATCTTAGCTCTTGCTGAAATCTTTATGATATTTCTTATGTGTTCTGCTAGCATGCTGTTTGTTTTGCTTTTGATTTTAATGTTGAGGTATCTCATATTAAGTGTTGTTGTTGTTGCTGCATTTGTAGTTGTTTTTATACAAAATTAAAGCATAAAACTTAATTTAATTTTAACAACCAAAATCATAAAACATGCTGTTAATTATAAAGTATTTGTTCAGCTTTACTCTACGCTGTGATTTCTTTTGTTTAACGCTATTCAACGAACCCTAATAATTTCTTTTATTTTTTTTTAGGTTTCGAATAAAGTTTTTTTTTTTTTTCTTTGAGTTGTTGAAGTAGTTTTTGCTTTTCTAATACATTTGTTTTGTTTGATATGAATTATCGTTAAGTTCGTGATTGTTTTTTGTGTGCTTTTTTAATGTTTTTTAAAGTGATCGTAATGTTTAGCTTGTTAAGTTATGAGGCGATACTTCAGCAGATGTTTAAGTTAGAATTTTATCTTCAATTGATTCAAAGTGAATTACTCAAATTTTGGTTGAGATGAGTTTTAAAGATGTTAGCTTGTTTTTAGGGAGTAAAATTTATATATAAAAATAAATGAAAAACAAATGAAAATTTATTCACAAAAAAAAAGAGAATTTAGTACAGTAAAGAATGGCATAATAATGCCTCATCTAATAGATTAACTGAATTGCGATACACAGCGAATATCGTACAAACTTAAATTTTATCTACTTAGAAGATGCGGCTTTTAAAGGAAAAAATTTAATATAATATTGAATTAAAAGAAGTTTTAATAATTTTAAAAGCGATACCTTCGAATAAAAAAATTAAAAGCTAAATATAAAACCATGAAAAAAAATATGAAATGCGTGTTAACTAATTATTTCATGAGAAGGCACAAAATCAAAAAACAAAGCGGAAAATAATTTATTAAATTTAATTTTACTCTAGTTCGTTTTTAATTTGAGCTTAATATGTGAATATTAAACATGAACGGATGAGAGCAAAAAATTTATTAAAATACAACTTTAAGACTTAAAAAACTGTTGAGTCTTCAATAGTAAAGGTTGCAATTAAATCAATAAAGAAAAAAAAAAAACGCGAAAACAGACATGAATGACCTCTTTTTAAGTAATTTGTTCGTCAGACCTTGGTTAATATATATTGCCTTGAAATTTAAAGTTAAACATACTTCTGCTTATGTTTTTTTTTTTTGTATTGAGAATGAAGCTAAAATTATTTTATAAATTTTTAATAACATAAAAAAATGAAATGAAAAAATTCTTATTTACTTGAGTACAAATTAAAAATTTTATAAAATTATTTGTTAATTTATAAAACTGAATGCTTATTTATACAAACCTTGCTATTTTTGTATATATTTTTTTTGTGTTTGCTTAAACAATAATATTTTCAAGTGTTCTTGATGAATATATGAATAAAACGACCCTTATAAAGTTATATTAGATAAGGCATCACAACAATGTCCGCACTTACAACTTTAATGACTTCGAAAAAATGCAATTCTGTTTTGTTGCATTGGATACAACAAATTGCCATTGTGCAAATTTTAATCAAAATTTATAAAAACCTGACATATTTTTACATTTTCTTTTAGAACTCCGAATTCACAAACTTATATTCTTTTCTTGAGTTATAAAATTGTGGTATTTTCATTTTTACGGTATCTTTCTAGCCTATGTTCATTCAGGAAGAAACCTTGGTCCATTGTTAAACCAAGAAGGCTACCTAAACAAACTAGTTCTATTGTTAGCTCTGAGTCTAATTCTTAAAATAATTCTTTCAATAACTCTAGTACTATTTCTTATACAAGCATGTATAATAATTTTAACAAATCTTATTGTAAGACTTATTCTCATTCTAAGAAAACTTTATATAAAGAAACCTCTACCACTTCCCTTATCCGAACTACACACCCTCCTTAAAATATTACATATTTCGATGGATATATGCTCTTATCCCAATTGGAAACTTTAAAGCAATATCTTTTCAATTTTGACTATTCAAATCAATTTTAGCATACAATAATATCAATTTTTCTAATTCGAATCAAGTGAATCACACATCGAAATTCTCAACCAAAACGAGTTTCATTTAATATGTGCGCCATTCACAAATGGAGCTCCTAACCAACCTGGCAGCTTCACTTCTTTCAACGACTCCCTTCAACCACCAAGCGTGTAAATAACTTTTGAAGAGAGACCAATAAACTTTTAAGACTTCTCATATATGTACATGAAAGTATAGATTGGACCTATGTTTTTGGACCTTTTTGAAAATGATAAATCAAAGACTTAGGTTATGTCTCTTATTGACCAATTTATTCTTTAAATTCAAAAACTCTTAGAAAAACTTGATTTTTTGAGAAAATTCGATAAGCGGGACCACTAAAACTTTTTCAAAAAATTTGAAAAAAATTATAGATCAAAACATGTCTCTTACTTCCATAAGTGACGTTTAAAGCAGTTTTACTATTAATATTATTTAATAAATATTATTCCTTATCAACTTTCTCAAAATCAGAACCTTATTTCCGGCCTATTATTTGTCTCATTTTTATACCAAAACGGAGATAGAATTACGCTCCAAAATTTCTACAGTGTTTCTTAACTCTTTTAAGCTTCCCTACGATATTTTTGCTTTTACAGAGACCAATATTACGAATGACTTCAAGGAGACTGAGATCTTTGCGTCTGATTTCGTGGTGTTGTGGTCGAGGTACTCTTCTTGCAATTGATAATAGCTTTTATCTAACCTTTGTAAAAAAGACCACACAGCTAATTTTGAATTTATATGTGTCAAAGTTTGTATTACTTAACGGAAAACATTCATTATTTGCTGTTTTATTCGCTCATCTCAGTCAACTTCAGCTTATCAGCTTGCAGTAGACGCCATCGATTCACTTTTCGATCTTATTGATCAATGTGATATCCTTATATTTCTGAGGGACTTTAATGTTTCTAGCCTTTAATGGGTCCTGTCGGATGACGAGTGTGACTTTATTTTGCTTCTAATACTATCAGGTTCATCTGGTACCGTTATATTTCTAGAGGACTTTCAGGTGACGAGTGACAATAATTTTCTTCAAATCCTGCTTCTAAAAAATAAATTCTCTTTACGAGATCTTTTCGGACGCCAGTCTTAACAGTTGAGTAAACCTTGTCTTTTTTAGAAATTCAGATAATTGATAGTCTGTATAGTCTGTATAGTTTGCGAGAAGCCCCGAATAACATTCAACACTCGATCAGTACCATTCAACTCTATCTCTCAACTTATCACACAACATTCTAAAGACACGTTTTGAGCACACATACAGCTTCAACTTTTGAAAAACTGATTGTGTAAAATAAAAAATTAAATTAAATTAAATCGATTTTCAGCATCTTTTCAATAATGTACATGAAAGTGTTGATAATGCTGTTGCTCTCTTCTATGACAATATTTTCGACTGCTTCACACTATCTGTCCCTTTTACTAGGCAATATAACTTTACTACTCGTTCACTCTCAAGGTTTATTTATTTAAGGTTGCGTACATGTTTGACGTTTTCTCATTTCGGTACTTGAAATGAGGTTATTTTGAAATGAGAGGAAAAGAGCGTAGTCATTTGAGCAAAGAACTGACACGGTTGCCTGAATATAATACTATTTGGTAGTTTTTTGTAATACTATTTGGTAAATTGAATACTAAAATTTTTGTTTACTACTTTTAGTGTTCCTATTATTTTATCTGTAAATTCGGATGTCCTGATAAAATTAAGCCATTGTGTTTGATCTACCCATAGTTTTAATTTTAATTGAAGGATTTCAGTATTATACTCTAAAAAAGGTTTAATGAAAGAAATATATATAAGAAAATTCAAGAAAGACAGACCAAATACAAATTTTCTGAGTCGAAACTTGAATTGAATTTGACATCATTGATCGTTAAAACCACTTTTACTTTTAATTTTGACAAAAATCAAAATTTCAACATATCTTGACTTAGTGTGTACACAATATAACAGAAAACTGCACAAAACCCTGAAAAATACTTTTTTTCTCGAGCAGCACAAAACCCTACTTTGTAAACGTCAAAATATTTTTGTTTACATCAAATAAGGATGCGTCAAAATATGTACGTAACCTTATTTAAATGAGCCTTGGTTCACTCCGTAATAAAAGGAACAAACTTTGGCGCACTTATGTAATTTCTCGTGGCTCTCTTGAACTCACAAATTATCTCAACGCCTACAACTTTTTTTTCGCACTCTGTGAAAATCTGTACGAGTCCCTATTTTGCTCATAGTCAACCAAAATTGTTGTTGGGATTCCCAAAGCTTTCTTCAAGTTCATCAATAAAAAAAAAAATTTTGACAACTACCAATACACGAGGGCGAGTAAATAAGAACGTAACTTCTTGAATAAAACAGCTTTTTGACAAAAAATCATTATATTTTTTAACACAATCTCTTTTGAGTTCTTTACACTTCGTCCAACGTTTCTCAATTTTTTTTTATCCCTTCCAAAGAATTATATTTGACATCTAGGTCTTCAAAATGATATTTCTTTGGAATATGATTTCAAGATTGGAGTCAAATCATTTTCCGCCGATACATTTCTTTATGTTTGGAAACAAGAAATAGTCAATCGGGGCTAAATTAGGAGAATAGCACGGATAAGGGAGCAACTCGAAAACCAATTCATCAAATATTTCGTATTGCTCTAAAAGAACGACAAACCCTCCTTCGAAGTCGTCGATTGTGAGCAAACGCGACTCCTTTCTTGCGGCTAGCTTTTTCATACCCAAATGATCATTCAAAATCGAAACTTCTGAGTCATGTGATATGCCTATGACTTAAACAATCTCCCACACTTTCAGTCTCCGATAAGCCAACACCATATCGTGATTTTTTTTTTCTTTTGGAGCCAACTGAGAGATGTTTGTTGACAGGAGCAGTATTGCGCTTCCAGTTAAGAAGCGGGAAATCAAAAAAGTCACGGAATTATTGAACCAATATCGTACCATTACTTTTTTTAGATATTAAATACTTACTTACTTACTTACTTACTTACTTACTTACTTACTTACTTACTTACTTACTTACTTACTTACTTACTTACTTACTTACTTAATTACTTACTTACTTACTTACTTACTTACTTACTTACTTATTTATTTACTAACTTACAAACTTACTTATGAATAAAGATTACTCAGACTATGTTTTTTGTTGTTGTTTTTTCTCCTCCACTATAATTCGCATATCATAATTTTTTTTTGTTTTTTGTTTTCTTATACTGAGTTATGATATACTTTTATTTATACCCATATCAAAAAACCATGTTTTTTTTTGTAGCAAAACCAGCTTTAAATCAGAAATCAACAAAAAAGTAAGCCGCAGAAATGTTAAAAAATTAATATCACTTCACTTGATATCAACAACTTTTTGAATTTTTGTGTTTTCACTTAATTTTATTTTGCATTTTTTTTTGTCGAAATGTTGTCAATGTTGTTGTTGTTGTTGTTGTTGTTGTTGTTGTTGTTGTTGTTGTTGTTGTTGTTGTTGTTGTTGTTGTTGTCGTTTATGTTTTCCTTTAATTTCAATTCCTAAGCAACGAACACAGAATTATAACGATTTCCTATTCCAATTTAAATCTTCAAATAAGAACGAACAGCAAAGCAGTCAGTCAGGCAGGCAGTTAAACAGGCAAACAAACACACATACACATACACACACAAGAGAATACAGTCACAAACGTATAAATAAACGCAACCGCCATTCATAGATATTTAATTAGGTTTTTGCTTAAATCCACACAGAGAGATGTTGAACGAAGATTTCGTCTATCTAGCGGTTAGTTTGTCTGTCTGTCTGTCTGTTTGCATGTGTGCGGTTTGAGAGGGATGCTGCTAAAGCAAATAAATTGGCAAAATGAAAATGAAAATGAAAATAAAAAACAACACCAACAACAACAACAAAAACACATTGAGTTAGGCAAACCGGCACAGCGCACTTAAAGTAGCTGCGGCAAATGTATCTGATAGATAGATAGATACACTTAAGCCAACTACTTGAGAAAGGGATACGCTGCGCTGTATTAAGAGCAAAAATAGAAAATGTAACAATAAAAAAAAAAACCAAAAACGCACTGCAGAAGACGAAAGTGTACAAATGTCTGTCTGTCTATCTGTTCGTCTGTCTGTTTGATGTAATTGCAGCAAAACAAAAAACTTTTCATTTAATCGAATGCAGCAGCGCACGCCAGAGTCTGCACTAAAGGTGCAGAAGAACATTTGTCGCTGTCGCTGATAGTAGCAGCAGCAGCAACATATTCAATCGATACAGTTGCTAAGTAGTTGTATGTATTTTCAATTTTGCAGCTACTTGTGTGTGTTACGCTGGCTGCTGACGTAAGTGTTGAATAAGGTAAAAAAAAAACAAAAAAAAAAAAAATATTAAAGTGTTGTGAGGGCTTAAAATAAATCCATAGCAAGTGTTGCGCCCGCAACCGCCAGAGTTCAAAAGTCTTAAAACAACAAGAAAACAGAAAATATATTTTCAATCATCTGCTAGTTGATTAACAACAAAAACTTAGCTGCTGCTACTGTTGCCACACTTGAAGACGCTGCAATTCATGCCTGAATAATTCATTCATTCAACTGAAGCTGTTGCGTGTGCGCATCCGTATCCGCAAGTGCGTATATCTTGTGCTACACGATTTTAAACGAATGACTTGTTTTTTGGGCTGCAAATAAGACGCAAATGATCTGCTTCTCGTTTTTGGTTTAAATATTTTTTTTTTTTCATTATTTAATTGGTTAGTTTTATTTTCACACCACTTTTGTGCACGCAATGAGGCGAACGCTGAGCTCTAAGTTGCTGCAAGTAGCTCAATGCATCTATAGCTAGCTCTCAATAAATATATGTATGTTTACTGCTACCTACTGTGTTAACTTCAAGATACACATCTTTGCAGTTTAAGTTGTACGCAGCTTAAGATTTTTTTTAAGCTTGCTGCTGTTTCTTTTAGATACAAAATAGGATTAAATACTCAGTCAATTATTGGCTCAATTGATTTCAATTGACTTGAGTTGAATAACCCAAATTTTTTTGTTATTCCAACGCAATTGTTGTTGTGATATTTTTGTTGTATCAAGCGACCTAACTAGTTGTCACATCTAATAAGCAATATTGAAGATGTTTGTATTAGAAAAAAGTGATGCTTGACATAAATATTTCATGTGCATGATGATATAAGATATTTTTAAAACTCATTTTAGCTCACATTAATATTGTGAGAAAAAAGTATTCCTAATAGTTATCTTTGGTCATTTCACATTTCATTATTTTCTGGCTATATTCAGAAAAGTTTTGAAAAAAATTAACAAGAAACTAGAGATTTTGTTCTTTACTTAAATAAAAAGAAGTAAAAAGTTGAAGTTTGTTGATATTTTTGGACTAAACTCAAAAGCTACTATATAGAAATCGATAAAACTGTCACCGTCAGAAATTTTGATTTTTCTGCATGGACATAAACTGGTTTATATCGAGGTATCATATTGAAATGAAAAGTATTCAGGTTAATTTCTGAAAAATTGAGTAAATTTTTAAATATTTATAAAGAATTTTCAACATGACTTAAAAAAAAGTTAGGTTAAGGTAAAGTAAGGTTAAGCAACACAAAGCTAGAGACGATCATTCACAATTTATACACAAAAATTAAAAAAAAAACAACAAGTAAAAAAAAGTCAAAGGTCGGTCTAGCACGACTATGAAATAACCTAAGCCTACTTTTTCAAAATACAATAAAAGTATTGAAAAAAGGCATTGCATATTGCAATTTACAATTTATATTGCAATACATTGCAATTTTGATGAAAAATTTACAAATACTAAGTTTTATTCCTGTGATTCACATTTTAATGCTTTTATAGATAGTGTTTTCGGTAATTTGGATTGTGTGGGAGGTAGCCGCGTTCGTGGATGGATTACGCCCAATTTTGGGGCATGATTACGTCCAATAGAAGACATCTTATTTCTGATGTAAAATACATACATACCAAATTTTATCTCTATAAGACAAACACAAGCTTATTTATGCAGTTTAGAATTTTATAAGTTGTATGAGTGGTAGGCGTGTCCGTCAGCGGTTGACGTAAATTATTAAAACTCATTTTTGGATTATTATAAGAAACATATGTACCAAATTTTACCTCCGTAGGTTTAACAGAAGCTTATTTATTGAGTTTTCAATTTTTGGCTTGTATGGGAGGTGAGCGTGTTTGTAAGCGGATGACACCAACTTTTCTAAGACTTTTGGTTTTGATATAAAAAAATATACGTATCAAATTTTATGTCTGTAAGACAAATATAAGCTTATTTATGGAATTTTATATTTTTTATTTGTATGGGAGGTAGACGTGTCCATGGGCGGATGACGTCCATTGTTCAAGAACGTTTTTGGTCTAATATAAAAAACATACGTACTTAATTGTATTGCTGTAGGGTAAATAGAAGCTTATTTAATGCTTATTTCAATTTATGGGTTGTATGGGAGGTGGGCGTTGTCATGAGTCCATTTTTAAAAAACATCTTTGTGTTGATATAAAACACATGTGTACCAAATTTTATTGTTGTAGGCAAATTATAAGCTCATTTCTGCAGTTTTCACTTTATCCATTGTATGGGAAATAGGCGTGTCTGTGGGCGGATTCCAAAAATATTCAATAGTGCAGATCCTGGGGTCCATCTGACCAAGTGAACTGAGTTTAATGTAATTATCTCAACTTCCTCTTCTTATGCTGTGCTTACGGGCAACACACAGACGGACAGACGGATGGACGTAAGGACGGACATGAATAGCTCGACTCAGGAGATGATGCTGATCAAGAATATATATATTTTTCTATATCGGACTCGCTTATTTCTATGCGTTACAAACGTTTGCAGCAAGTTAATATATTCTGACCTTTCAGGTTTAGGGTATACAAAATTTTCTTGGTAAATTCGCTTAATATTAGTGCTTGGCACAGTGTACTGTGAATAATGTTTGCCATATGTTTGTTTTCTGTGAAAAATATGTTTAATTAAAAATACATTAAGTTTTAACATTAGTTACCACAATCTGTGTAAAGTAACTTATTCATAACTGACATATTCATGAAAACTTTTTGTGATGCCGTTAGGTTATACTTCAATTAATATTTATTTGATGTTTTAGTTATTCTTTTACTTTCAGCAGAATTAACTTTAATTCAAGTTTAAACTTGAATTAAACAACAGAACAGAATTTTCCAGATGTAACGTGAGTTGCCACGTGCAAATAATACCAAAATTATACACACATGTCATCCTTTATTTATTGATAAAATTTGTTGTAGGATTGAGTGTAGCTTTTATCAATGAGCTTTTTTAGTCATAATAGAAAGTAGCTCGTAACATGAGTTACCGTGTAGGTACCTATCAGGTGATGTATGCAAATTGTACGGATATGTTTTAAAATTATTTAATGCTCATTCCATAGAGACAAGTGTTACGTTTTGACTTATTTATCATGTTGAAATAGTATTAACCATTGAAAATCTAAGCAATTTACTATAGAATGTATTAGAAGATGTCCCAAGGTTTCAAAATGCTTGAACATAATGCAATTATTTATACTAACGAGTGTGAGTTTAAAAACTAAAAATTCAGAGTTTATCATTAAAATTCAGTACATCTGCCACACTGAGTTCATTCTTGACTTACATATAATTAAATTTTATAAGTTTTCTGTTGAATACTAGTGAAAAAAATTTTGAAAAAATAAAAATAATCTTTTTTTTTAATTTTTTAAATGAGACGGGTGTGATATAAGATTATCCCGGATGTGACGGAAGATGTAAAAACTTAATAGATAAATTAACCATCATATATATTTTAAACCAAAATCAAAAAATATGTTTTTTATAAATATATATTTTAATATATGTACTAAAAAATTTTTTCGAATGAATTTTTGATCAAATTAATAGCTATAAAAATGATTTCACTATGAATATGAATTTACAAAAGCAGTTTTAATCAAAGAATTTATTCATATAAATAAAAAAAATAGCTTTATTAGAAACAAATTTTGAAACCGTTCCGGGTGTGCCCATTTTCATGCAACAGAAATGAAGAAGAAAACAAAATTATTTGATAAAAAAGTTTACAAAGTTGTGTAAAACATCAATATCCTTACTTTAGGAAAGTTTAATTTTTCTCATAAGCCCATGGTTGCTTTCTAGGAAAACTATAGTATTATTTTGGGACGTGTGTGACACTGAAAAAACACTAAGTTTAAATATTTTTTCTTTGTTAACGCATTTACCAATCCTTGTTATAAACTCTTCTTAGATAATATTGTTATCTTTTTTAACATTGCTTACCCGCCTTTTTTTTAATGAGCGTAAGAGGCGTTTTAAATCTAAGCAAAATATTTAAAGATTTTTTTCAACTCGGAGTTTGTTTAGTTTAATTGTCAAAAAAACATTAAAACTAAAAATAATTTTGCAACAGGAGTAACTTTTGATTCCATTTTAATCCGAGATGTTGTTTTCGTTCCTCATTAGTGCGAAATCAGCTATAAGTCATAAGTTAGTTTTAGAGTTATTAATATATATGACTTCTCAACTTTAAATTGTTTTATTGATCAATTTTTGATCATAGTTTTTCTTTTTTCACTATTTTTTGTATTTTTTTTTTTTGTTTTTTTTATAAATGGATGAAGTTATTAGAACTCAAACTCCACAAAATTCAAAAAATGTTTAAACATTATTTCATCTCCACATTATTATATTATATATTAGGTCTGTTCCCGTACTTTTTGGACTTAAAGTAGGAAAACTGTCAAAAGTCTGAGAATGAGAAAAAATTTTTAGAAAATAGAGAAAAACACAAAAAAGTAAGGGAACGCTTCTCGAACTAAAATTTTAAAAACTGTCAAATAAGATAGTTTGTCCAGCATTGCCTTGATGTGAAGCACCGGCATTGCAGACGAAATTCCTAAGATTTTTAATAATATTGAAATTAATTCTCAAGTTAAGAATTTATATTAGTTTTTACACATATTCCCATGTTTCTGGGTTCCATTTTAATAGTTTCAAAGAAGTGTTGATGTATCACAATTTCTTTGCTTACTTGTTAACAGCTGATTGAAATTGACATTTCACATTGACATATCTAAAAAAACCTCTATAACAAAAACGCAATCTTATCATAAATCTTAAATAACCAACTAAATAATGCCTTTATTACGAAACCATAACATTATTCTTTACCGCTTTACTTCCATACAAATTGTTTTTATCTTTTTTTAAAGGGTTATTTTTCAAATAAAAATTGCATTGACCTGATTTTGCTGTGCTCCTTAAATTATGCTATATAGTTTAAGTTATATTTTTTATATATTAAATTGCTTTTAAAACTAGGTTGCCAGCACTACAATCTCGATGCTATAAAAATATGATTGCATACTTTTTTGGCCATTCGCCATATCGCGCTGAACTTTTGCAGTAAGAGTGAAAGAGCGCACTTAAATGCTTTTGCATTTTTCAACATTAGCAGTGAAATATTTTTATAACTTTTGGGCACTAAATGGATTTTGCTTTTATTACTTTTACTCCTTTTTTTTTTTGTTTTTTAGTATTATTCTGATTATTTGTTTCATTTTAAGTTGAATAGAAAAAAAAAGTTTAAATATTTGGTTGGTTGGCGCCCACTGATAGCTTAACATCGCTTGAACTACAACAAAACTAAAAAAAAGGATCAAAAGCTTTGTTTTGGGAACACATGAATATTTGCTTAAATTGTTTGCTGTACTTTTATATTTTTTATTATATATTTTTTTGTTCTTTATTTTACTGTAGTCGGCTACATGCGCTGCCAGCGTTATCCTTGCAGCGACAATAGCGACACAAAAAATTAAACTATAATGCGTTTGGCAAACATTTTCACAAATTTTCACAGTTTAATTCTGTGCATTTTCAACGTATGCATTGTTAAATCTAACTATTTAGTTTGCAAAAAGTTTTAGCATCTATGTGGCTGTGTATAGCTGTATGTGAAAGCGTGTGTATGGCTATGTTTGTTTGAGTGTATTTTTGTTGATGTTGCAATACTTTTATTTATTTGCCGGAAAGTGTTTTTCGTCTGTGCGGAAATTGCATTTTTTAGCTGTCTGCGGGGGCAGACATAAAATGTGTTCTCTGTCAACGTTGTGAGTGTGTTTCTATATGTTTGTGTGTGTGGAGTGACAATGAGATAAAAGTAAGTTGTTAATGCATGTGCAAAACAACCAACTATGCACTAAATGTTAGAATTTATTACAAAACTGAAATTTTACACAAAATACCAAACTAGTGCGATTTTTTGAGCAAAACATTAAAGAGATGCCGAAAGCATCTAAGTACCTAAACAAAATGTAGGTACTTTTACACAAATTTTTTTCTTCATTTAAGAATTATTATCAAAATTTCATCTTTGCATTACAAAAAGGTTCTTGTTTATACTATATCAACATAAATAATCTAACATGTTTAATCCCCCCTGCCTACTGCATATGAACGGTGCAGTTTTCTTTTTGTATTTGACATTTGAATGCCATACAAAATTATTTTCAAACTTTTCCAATTATTTTATATTTTGACTAAACAAATATTTGGCATGTGTGCTGGCCACAATTTCAACAAATGTTACCTCTGACAGAAAGTCCAGGTGAAACTGCTGAGCACAGCACAGAATATGACAAACTATTTGATCAAAGAGATATAAAGATGGTACAAAGAGGGGTGGTTTGTTTTAACGATTTATTTTGGCAGCTGAAACAATGCATTCTGATTTATTATTATTTATCGTAAAAATAAGAATCATGACTGCAGTTAAATTCCATAGCCATAGTCAAAACCAACGGTTTAATTTGGAAAGATTTTAATTTATTTCACTTTACTTGTTATAGACAAAAAAAAAGCTGTTTTTACAAAAAAAAAAATTGAAAAAGTGAAAATTGAATAGAATAAAGTTTCTTGTTAGTTTATTTTAAGGAACCTAGTTATGCTCCTAGTTAAGTTAAGTTAAGTCCTTATTAAGCAAGTAGTCCAGCAAATTTCCGTTAATCGATTACACTTTCGATATTCAAACCTATAATTTTTAAACAGCCATATCGAATTGAAATCAATGCAGTCGAACTCCGGCAATAAAAAATTAATTTTTTTTCACTTTCTCTACTGAATGTCAAAAGTAATTATTCGGCGCACTTTTCTCGTACAGCGCTCATAACTTCCCATATTAACCCAAAGCCCCTCCCCTTGAGGGGGTTCAAACTTGACTTTTGACAACTTTCTTACTTATTTGTTGGTTGTACTGTTGTAGAAAAAACGAGTGCATTCGTGCATAGGTTTCTTATTTACAGCTTGAAAATATTTTTTAAGGTTATTATTTCCAAGTAAAGCGTCCCAAAAACAAAACATAAAAGTATATATGCAATTTTAGTTTTATCAAAAGTGAATTTTAAGTCCTCTCGAAGGTTATAAGAGAGCTTTGGGGCAAGCTTGGGGGAACTTAGATGCTTGAAAATTTATTTATTGTATTTTTCAGCTTCAGCAACCTAAGAACCCATACAAAAAGCATATATTTGAAATTTCTAACAGGAGTAGTTTTCTGGCTCTCTTGAGGCCATAAGGGGAAAAACCAAGGGTGTTGATTTTTAAATTAAAATTTTGTAAAAAACCAAGCGTGATGGTTTTTAAATTCAAATCTTATGGAAGTAATAATACATACTGTAACAAGAGCTTTTTTAATGACCTCTGTAAACTTTATCTATAACCTTGGTCAGATTCTAAGGCACAGTGTTTATACTTTTTTACTGTGCTTAAACCTTTGTTATACTCCTTTTTTTGTCCCAAAACTGGTTCAAATTCTTAGTCAAATCTGTATAAATTTTTGTCCCATCGTTTTCCAATATTTGTCTTATTCAAGTTCTTGCTCAAATCCTTGCACTCATATTTGTCTCTATCATTGTCTATTTCCTTCAATATATTCTTTTCTTAATAAATTTTTTGAACTTTGTCTAATTATTTTTCTTTGTCCCTGAATGCATCTTTGCCCTAATCGGTTTAATAATACTTGTCATAAATGTTGTCCAATTCCTTGTTCACATTTTTATCAACATGCTTCATCTACCTTTGGTTTAAGCTCTCATTAAAATCATTGTCTTTTTTTGGTTTTTGTGTGACTTTTGTTATTATTGTTGTTGATGTTTTATATATTTGTTCTTAAAGTAAGTATAACATAAAGGTACATTTAATTTTATCTTAGGGCTACATAATAATTTCATGCAACGTAATGATGCCATTAATTTGTATACCCTA
The DNA here is from genome assembly GCA_958299015.1 of Tetanocera ferruginea. NCBI lineage: Eukaryota > Metazoa > Arthropoda > Insecta > Diptera > Sciomyzidae > Tetanocera > Tetanocera ferruginea. The sequence goes on from OY282643.1 coordinate 19,473,628, forward strand.
AACCTGGAAGGTATCAAGGTATATTAACTTTGTGCTAACGTTTGTAACGCATAAAAATAAGCGAATCTGATATAGAAAATTATATATGTTTTTGATCAACGTGACCTCGTGAGTAGAGCTAATCATGTCCATACGTCCGTCTGTCCGTCTGTGTGTTGTCCGTAAACTTAGGATAAGAAGAAGGAGTTGAGAAAATTGAATGAAACTCGGCACACATAGTCAGATGAGTCCAAGAATTGGCACTTTTGAATATTTTTTTTATTAATAGACGGACACGTCTACCTCCCATACAACATAAAAATTAAAAACTGCTTAAGTTAGCTCATAAACCTTCAACACTAATATTTGGTACGTATGTATTTTATATTATAACATATATTTTTTCGAAAAATGGATGTCATTCGTTCATGGACACAACCACCTCCCATACAACCCAAAAATTAAAAATTCAATAAATAAGCTTATGTTTATCCTACAGAGATAAATTTTGGTGCATATTTTTTGTATAGCAAAGCAAAGATATTCTTGAAAACTGGACGTCATCCGCTCACGGACACGCCTTTCTCCCATGTAAACAAAATATTTCAAATTGCATAAATAAGCGTATGCTTGTCTTACAGAGATACAATTTGGTACTTATGTATTTTATAAAAAAGTAAAGACGTTTTTGAAAAATGGGCATCATCCAACCACGGACACGCCTACCTCCGATATAAGCCAAAAAATTGAAAACTCCATAAATAAGCTTATGTTTAACTTACAGAGATAGAATTTGGTATGTATTTTTTTATACCAAAGCTATGATGTGTTCCAAAATTGGGACAAAGGAAGTTTAGGGTATTTCATAGTCGGGCTGGACCGACTTTAGACTTTCTTTACTTGTTTTATTCTTATAATGAGGTCAAAGTTTTCACTCTTAAAGTCTTTCTATAAAATTGATCTGAATTGAACGCTGTTGCATGTTTATTTTTTGCATTTTTCGTTGCATACGCGAGCTCGAGTTTCTAAAAATAAAAAAGTTAATTGTACTAAAAAATTGTACTTTTAAGAAAACAATGATATTATCTTATGATATTTTATCCTTACTCCATGTGTTTTGTAACGACTGAAGTCGTAAAGAATAAATATTAAAATAAATATATATAGATCCGTATAATATAAGAAAAGAGTAGTTTTAAAAGCCGACGGCAACATTTAATTTAAACTAAAAAGATACCAATGAATACATAAAAGTAAAAGAAGAATTAATAAATAAAGTAGAATAGAATAAAAAAAAAAAACAAAAAAATAAAGCGAATGGAGGATCCAATGTGGTCCCCCATCTAAGTAGGTACTAACCGCAGTGAAGGCTGCTTAATGTATCAATCACAGTGCAGCACACATACACACAGAACTCATTTAGCAGCAATATAAGCAGCCAGGCTATTTATAGCAACGTTGCAGTGTAGCACTTGCTAACATGATAACAATGATATGATTCACATGCAGTTAGCAGTGAACATTGAATAAGTAGTGCGCAAAATGTTGGTTTAGGCATGTTGAGTTCGCTTGACCTCTCAATTAATGCGATTAATGTTTTTAATTGTAAATCAATTTTTGGGTGGTGACAAAGCCAGGAAATTAAAATTGATTACAGATTTCTGTAATCAAGCCACCTACCCTCAGTAGCTTAGTTACTTGTCGACTCCGGTCAAACTCAAGCTCCGGCTTTTCGACTCCGGTCAAATTTAAGCTTCGGCTTTTCGACTCCGGTTAAACTTAAGCTAAGGCTTTTCGGGTTCAGTAACCCACCGTATTTGAAGTAGGTCTGCGTTGTGAGGGCCTGTATTACAGTCGGTTTTCTGTTGTCTACCGCCTAAATCAGTTTGGCCCTCTGACACTCAAACAAAAACACTCGTTACAGTTTTCTAATAAGTATAATGTTTTTAGTACAGTCAACTTTTTATTTTAAGAGAATTGAAAGATTATTAGATTCATTTTGAAAAAAAAAATGTATGACCCTTAGACGAGCACATGATATAAAAACCAGGTATTATAAAAAGCGACTTCGCTGCCAAGACGGAGGCATGATGTGTCAAATACAAGTAGTGTTATCATAAAAAGAAGTAAACAGGGAATTTTTTGTCTTTGGTCTTGCACTTTCTTATTACTTTTGCACTAAAAGAAAGGGATTTTTCTGTTGTTTCACTTGCACATTTTTAACATTTTATAAAAGGTAAACACTTATATTTAGGTAAACAGCAATATTTTCCATCTAAAGTTAGCAAGAAAAATTTGATTGTCGTTATTTTAAAACAACTCCGCTTTTATTTTAGAATTATTAGGAGTATTAGGAACAAATATTTCACAAAAGTTAATAATAATATAATATAATGATACAATTTACGCAAAAATATGATATATAATGCAAAATATTTCCAACTTCAAGGAAAACACATAAATAGAAATATCCCTGTTTTCATTTATTATTGTACAAGAAGCAGCATTCTTTTTGGCGTCAAATCGTCATTTTGACATTCTATGCCTCCAATGACAGTTGAGCCCTCGCGATTTATACTACCTGGTCATTATATCATGGACGAGCACAGGTCAGGAACGGTTAAGTCGGTGGGGTTTGTTGATATACCGTTTGAAAGGTGATTTTATTGCTCTCAAAATAAGTTTTCTGTAAGTTATTTTTTGTGCTAAAAAACAATAATTTGAATTGTTCTCGACATTACCTTTCACCTCCGTAAATAGTTGCAATAGACACCCTGCATATTGTTATTCTAATCCTTGTAATTATCTTTTCCAAACCCTTATCCTAATCCTTTTTCTTATCCCTCTTCTAATATTTTTTTCTAAATCATTGCTAAAAACCTTCTCCATATCCATGTCACATTCTTGTTCTTGTCATCATCTACATACCTGTATCAAAACTTATTCTAGTCATTTTATTAATTCTTGCCTTTGTCTTTTTTCTTGTCCTTTTAATAGGAGCCTTGTCCTTGATCCCAATCCTTGTCTATTACTGAGTCAAATATTCGACGTAACCTTTTTACTTAAACTTTTTCAAAACCTTGGTCTAATCTTAGTGCCAATCTTTGTCATAAACTTTGTCGTAACGTATCCTTTTTATAACTCTTGTCTAAATCCTTATTCAAGGCCTTTGTCCCAAGCCTTGTTTATAATTTGTGTTGCATAACATCTACAATAGCTCATATACTCATGAGTGGAGTTCACGATCTGGTGCAAATGGTCTTGCATGAGTGAATTTGCAAAATCAACAAAAGAAAAGAACAAAAGAAAAAAAAATTGATACTTGGCAAAACTTAATATGTTTTAAATACGAAGCAGTTACGAGATCTCGAACTCATTAGTTATTTAAATTTTAATTTTTTTATTTTAATTTTTAATTTAGTCATTAATTTTGTTGGACATCGTTGCTAAGACACTGACGACATCTACCTTACACTGTAAGTGGACATTGGAGTAGGTATGCTGCTTCTAGCGTACAAACAAGACAGTGCAGACGAACTTTAACAAGGTTTTTCTAGACATAAGATTCAGAAACGAAATATCATTAATTTAACGAATTAATGAAGGCATGATTCATATTTTCTTACTGTGTACTCTGTTTAGTAAGTAAGTAAGTTAGTAATTAAGTAAGTTCTTTTTTTAAGCATAAAAATTAATAATTTTCGAAATTTTACTTCAATTTATAACTTTAATTTAGAAAAAATCGATGAAATCGACTACTCAAACAAATGAAGTCTGATATACGACTGCATTAAAAAAGGATACAAACTAATAGAATTTTCACATCACAGCAGAGATTATGTCACATCTCACTTACAGTGCTGCATTACAATAGGATCTGTGAGCAATTTTTACCAGCGGGTAATATTGGCATGTTTTGCTTGTATTGCTCAAAATGGTAGTTTTCATTTAAAGCTCAAAAAGCTGCACAGATAACAACTGACATGAATTATTGTAATGCGCCCTTAGTTTTCAAAATATAAAAAATTTTACCAGAACCATTTGCAATGTGTAAGAATTTTTTTTGTAATAACTGCGTTGTTATACCCTAAACCTGAAAGGTGAGGGTATATTTACTTTGTGCAAACGTTTGTAACGCATAGAACGAAGCAAGTCCGGTATAGAAAAGTATATATGTATGTATATTCTTGATCAGCGTCACCTCGTGTGTCGAACTATTCATGTCCGTCCGTCCGTCTGTGTGTTCTACGTATACACAGGATAAACAGAAGAAGTTTAGATAATTAGATGAAACTTGGTACACATGGTTACATGGACCCAAGAATCTGCACTACTGAATATTTTTGGAATCCGCAAACGGACACGCCTGCCTTCCATATAGCCCAAAAATTTAAAACGCAATTAATAAGCTCATAATTAACCTACAACAATAAAATTTTGTGTGTATTTGTTTTGTAACAACATAAAGATGTCTTCGAAAAATGGGTGTCATTCGCTCACGGACACGCCCACCTCCCATACAACCCAAAAATTGAAAACGAAATAAATAAGCCTATGTTTAACCAACAGAGATAAAATTTTGCACGTATGTTTTTTATGACAAGACAAAGATGGTTTTGGAGTATGGACGTTTTCCGCTCACGGACACGCCCACCTCCCATACAGCCCAAAAATTTAAAACGCAATAAATAAGATTACGTTAGTCACAGAGGGATCAAATTTGGTATGTATGTATTTTATACAAAAATTAAGTTGTGTTCAAAAATTGGAAGTAATCCGTCGATGAACACGCCCATCTCCCATAGCGAAAGCATAATAAAGTCACTTACTGTGAACTACAGGAATAAAACTTGGTATGTTTAACATTTAAATGCATATAAAATATAGGCTTCATCCGGCCACGAATGCAAAAAAAAAATAATATTGAAAATGGGCATGTTTCAATAATATTTTTTTTTTTTTTTAAAGTAGGTTTAGGGTATTTCATAGTCGGCCTAGACCGACTTTAGACTTTCTTTACTTGTTTTTGCTTAAACTTGTCTGTGTCTTGAGCTGCTCCCAACATACCATACGCTAATTATACGCATATCCGCTGCCATTCGTCATCTTGTATTAAATTTAATTGCTTAACATATCATTGAAAATTAGTTTGTGTCTTTTTTTCAAGCCTATCATTACGCAAATTATTTTTGTACACCACTAAAAGATGGTGGCTTGTTTTTGTGGAAACAACCAATCAGTCAGCTCTGCCTATTTTTACGAACTTTTGGCATTTAGTAGCCGTTGATTGTTTTATTTTTATTTATTTGTGCGTTTGCAATTTCCCTTTAGAATTTGTTGTTGTATTTTCTTTTAGTTTTTTTGTTTTTATTTTTTGATTTATTTGATTTAATTTTATTTTTTTTTTTTTTTGTGTTATTCTTTTGGTGTGCTTGTGTTTTTTCAGATTTTTTATTTATTTGGTTTATTTTTTGTGTTTTTTATTTCAAATTAATTTGTGCCATTTTCACAGCAAAATGTCCCATTGGGAATTCATGTTTCTTTTGTTGGTGCGTGCGTGTGTGTGTGTGCAAACGAGTGTGTATGTTTTTTTTTGTATAAAAATAAACTTTAGGGATGTGCCGCGCATAACGTTGAATTTCCTTAGTTTCTGCGGGGCGTTCCGCTGAATGCCGGCCGTTTCATTCATTCATTTCATGCATTTAGCGAGTTTTGTATTTATTTTTTTTTGTGTGCTATTTTGTTGTGCTCTTTTCTTAATGTCAGATTGTTTAACATTTAGCTATGAAATGTTGAGTTCTTGGTGAGTGTGTGTGTTTGCTTGGACTGCTTGAAATTTTTTACAACTCAATATTTTCTGTTTCTTAGTTCTTTATTTTTTGTAATTTTGTAAATTTATTACAAATAATTTATCAATGTTGTTGCTGTTGTGCTGTATATATTTTTATATATATCTTTATTTTTTTTTTTACTCTTCTTATATATTGTCGAGTTGGCAGCACTAATTGGTGATTAAGACCGGAAATTCCTTAACTTTTTGCCTTTTTTTTTTTTTTTGTTTTCTTGACTTTTCTTATTTTTTGTTTTTTGTTGCTGAAACGATTGCATGGGTGTCTTTAAGAAACCATAAGATGGGCCAAAAAGGTATATAGGTATTGTTTTTTTTTTTAATTTGCCCGAAAACTTTTTCTTGTTAATAAATTTTTCAAAACTACGTCTTGAGTTTCTAAAAATAATTGTTGAAAATAAATTTTTTCGGAAATTGTTTTTAAGTGCCTACCTAAAATTTAAAATTTTAAGGTTTATACATAAAAAATATTTTGATGCCTATTTGCTGATTATTATATTGGCAAGTTTCTGCATAAAATCAAATAAATATATATTTTTATATCATCTTAAAAACATTTTTGTTTAAAATCAACACATTCTTAAACTATTTTAATTTATGCTTTATTTTTAACTAGAGTGTGGCAGCAGCTATATATTTTTCGCTTAACTCTAAAAAATGCCATTTTTATGCGTGTTTTTCTTTCGCATTTTTGTAAAGCTCTTTCAACTACTTGTTATTGTTATTTGATTTTTTTGCTTTGTTGTTATATAGCTAGCTGTTTATCTTACTTGCATTTATTGCTACAGACTATTTTTATATTCGGTTTGTTTTTTTTTTTTTTTCTGTGTATTTGTTTCGTTTGAAGCAACACAAGTGATTTTTTTTCATGCTATCGTCCTTTGTTAATAATTCATTTTTTATTACACTTGAATGGGTTGTTTTTCTTGTTCTATTTTAGTTGTTATTCTTGTCTATCTCTATTGTATTTTATGTTTGTTATTTTTTTTTTTTTTTTGTGCAGCAGCAACAGGGGAGTAGAATTGGTTACATTTTTACAAAAAATTATGCCATTATTTTAAGCAAATTTGAATAATCTTAAATTGGAAATTTTTTCTTTTAAAAACTCCGCTATTTTCAATCTATTACTTGCTAAAAGTTGTTTAACTCATGTCAAAAATTCAATTGAAATTTCCGTTATAAATTTCCCTAAACAATACAAAATTAAACAAAGTATCTGCCTTTTAATGTCCCCAAAGATTGTATCGCATTATTTGCCTCAGCGCTGGTTTATACTTTACCAATAATAATAATAATAATAATAATAACAATAATAATGCTCTTAAAATATGCACTCCACATATTATTCCACTGTTTATATATATGAGTGTGTGTGTGTGTTTTCATGCCTGGCGCACAGAGTCGAAAATTTTAAAATAACAAAAAAATTTATAGAATATTAAAGTATTAGCTGAAAATTATAGCTGCTTTGAAAAGAAATTATTACACCCCTGAGATTGCAGCTGGTCCTTTAAGCTTTTTTTTTTTTCTTTCAAAAAGCAACAAAACATTTTATTTTCTTTCAACGCGTAAGTATGTTAATATTTTCACACGAGATTTTCAGTTTCGCTCATTTTTTTTTTATTTTTTTTTTTGTTTTTGTATTTATGTGTTTTGAATCCATTTGTTATCTCTTCGGTTGCTGCTGTTGCTGAGAAAAATACACTGCCTTAAATTTTCCAGCACTTCTTTGGCCGCGTATCCTTGTTGAATTCTCTGCTATATATTTCTTATCGTTTTGTAGCTTTCAGTGTTTTATGCAAAATAAAACACGCGCAATATAAATAAATTAATGAAGTGTCTCACCAGCCCTCCCCCATTATGCTGCCGCACTTCATAATTTAACACATTTACCCCAACCTGCTATACTGAGTACTTTACTGCTGCGCTCTGTGCTGTGATTTAGGAAGTTCCGCTTTAAAAGATTTATTCTGTAAGTTAGCATGAAATTTTTCGCCTATTTTACAATTTATTTTTAATAGATTAACTTGGTTTTTATGTATTTTTTTGTGATGATAGTAATATTTTGTTGTAACAGAAAATCGATTTACTTCTTGGTTGAGGCTTATATTAAAAAATAGCTTTAATTTGGAATATTTTTTGCATAAAATACATAGTTACTGCAGTACTCAAAGTCACAGTGCTTACATGAATTACATCAGTGAGAGTGAAAAATTGTAAGATTGAAAAATCGAATTTTTTAACGAAAATAGCTGCTTTGAGAAAACCACAATGTATTCTGGTGTAATTGTCCAAGAAAAAAATTATGTCATACAAAATATTAGAAAAATGAATAAAAAAGTGTTTTAAAAATAAAAAAAAAATTTTTAATTAAGGTGCTCGTAAGTTCTTTATATGGGATTATACTTGGCTGTTGATGATGGAATACACTTCATGGCAAAATTTGTTGCAAAAAGCATAAAGGATATTGAATTATTTTTTCAAAAAGCTATTAAGTTTGGTAATCGTTGTAGATATATGTAAGTTACTGATTAAAACGGAAGACACCTACCTTTTGTGGTTTTCTTTCCTAGCTCCCTAGAACTAGCACAGTGCATTGTGTGCGAACACTCCCACCCATACAATTTTTTTCTCGTTTTATCATAAAAACTAATCCTCCGTATTATTGTCCTCTAGATTTGGAACTCACTGTATAACAAAATCTTAGTAATATTTAGTAAAACCTGTTTTCGCGGACACCTCTTACAACCGGACATATTTTCTTGAAACAAATAATTTGTTACATTTTTGAAAAAATTTAACCCTCATATGAACAGACACTCCAATTACTGGATGCGAACACTATATTTTTAGATATATTTAGATGAAAAATGGTTTTTACAATAAAAAAAAAAAAAATTTAATGAATATTTTTGAAAAAGCTATAATTTAAAACTTTTTTGGACTAAAATCTAATCCTTTTTGTATTATAATATATTAAACTTTCTGTGGATTAACAATTATTCCTTTTTGGATTAAAAAATTTTAAACTTTTTGTGGATTAAAAATAAATCCTTTTTGGATTGAAAAATTTAAAACTTTTCATTGGATTAAAAAGTAATCTTTTTTTGGTCGTGTCCTATATGTAATCCAAAAAAGTTTAAAATTTAGTCCAAGATTGTAAACCGTGTAGTGAGTATGTTTAGAGGAAAAACAACTTTTTAACCATCAATGTTTGTGAAGTTTTAATATCGGCAGGCAGGCAGGAGAAATTTGGAAAAATTAGAAGGCATTCGTTACAAATGACATTTTGGAATAAATGTTCATAAAAAAATGCTTAATTGAGCCCAAATCTTTTTGAATAGACCAATTCTGCTTCGATTCGCAAACGCAGCAAGGCAAAACGTCGCTATATCATAAGAAATCTAAGACAAAATAGCTGAGTCGACTGCAGGGCCGACTCTGGCGAGGCTGGGCCGAAGCTGAGGCTCGGGGCACATGCAGATAGGGGCGCCATAAATATATAAAAAATATATTTATCAATCTTTTATAAGTGCTAAGGTCCTATGAGACTTACATGTATTTAAAAGTAAATTAAAAATATGATACGTTACATAATATAAGTTTAACAATTTAAGTCTAAATTTTCAACCTCAGTGAAATGTTTTTTGGTTGAAACAAATTTTTCCTATATAAAGTTATATATTCATTTTTAAAGTTCAAAGTTATGACTTTTCATTGGTTGAAATAAATATATATTTTAAATTTAAATCTAAAAGACGAATTTCTTTCAACGTTTAAGTTAAATTTTTCATATATTTGAGTCAAGTTTTTCAAGTTTTTTAGTTTTTAAATTATTTAAACGAAAGGGTTTAATTTTTCATTTTTAATTTTTCAACTATTTATATCAAATTTTCAACTTAAATAAGTCGAAAACTTATTAAAACTTTAGGGAACGAATTTTTCAATATTTTTAGTAAACTTTTTCAACTATTTTGGCTAAGTTTTTCTTCATTGCTGAGTTGAAAAGTATTTAGACCTAAGGTACGAATTTAGCATCTTTAAAATTTACTTCTTCAACTATTGAAGTTCAGATTTTCATCTTTATAGTTTGAAAAAATTATTGAAAAAGTCAACATGTTTATAACATATTTTTGCCATGAATGATGGAATTTTCTACATTTAAATTTTGTCTGTTTATGCAACCTACTGCAGTGAATTCAAATTATTTGAGTACCTATAATTTACAAAAAATTATCAATTATAATATTGTAATTATAATAATGTATAAATAAAAAGAATATTTTAAAAATTATCAATTTTTGAAGTGAAACTTCTTTGGCGGCGAGTGAAATTTCAAATTTCAAGGTTCTTTTTCGTGACGCTAGGCTTACGTTTTCAATTCATATGAAAATTAAAAAAAAATTATAGCCGCTGCCGAGAATTGAACCCCGAACATCGTTGCTTTTGAGCCGGATTCTATACGCTTACCCCACGTATGCACGTGTTAATTAGCCAAACAAAATATAATTAAAACTGGACGCGTAACATTCTGAAAATAACATAATTAACATTAACATTACATTAACATTAACATTAACATTACATTATTAACATAACCGTAACATTAATTTTCATCCTACAAGTATGCACGGAAAAAAAATAGAAAAATAGCTAAAACAGGAGCAGAACGCGTTCGTGAATATAGAGAGCGAATTAGAGCTCTTAAGAACATAGCCGCAGCTGGGTTTGCAACAAATGATAAAGGTAAGGTGATTGCAACAATGGCTGAGTTTCAAAATTCATTTTTACGAAACATCAGTGTATTTTGGTGAATCTACAAAGAACCAATCCCCAAAAAACACTGATGCATCTCAACAAAATTTTAAAGCCAACCAAGTTAACGCAATCAACAATCAACGTTCGCTGCTTTATGAGGCCCTCTATCAACATACCAATTATTATGATCAGGAAGCAGGAGGTAATAATGAACAAGATTTGCCTCTGCTTTCGGAGGCTCCTTCAAAGAGTACTATACAAATGCAATCCAGCATAAAAAAAGTAACAGTGTTGAGAAGACATTCGAAAGCAACTAAAACACCAACTGAACTAAAACAAGGAACGAAAATAACTGTTATTTTACAATTTTCAAATGAAAAAAATGGTCGAAAGACTTTTTCAAATATACCATTATGTTACAAATGTCCTCAGCCTCACGAATATTAAGTCGCTTTTAAATTTGAAACTGATTCTTTTAAAGTTAATTTCTTGTCTAGTATATTTCGAGAAAAATAAAGGTTACTTTTGACTTTTATTTCATCGGTCAAAAATAGCAGTTATTTTGTGACTTTAATTATTTCGGTCAAAAATATCAAGCAATTTGTGTTTTCTTAAAAGCCACTTGACAGATTGAACTGTTGACACCATGTGTAAAATGTCTTACCGATGAGATGAAAATAATAATATCAACATTTTTTTATCGGTAAAATGACTTGAACAAATATAAATCACATGATATTTTTGACCGAAAAATAAACGGCAGAAAATAACTGTTATTTTTGCCCAAAAAAACTATAAGGCACAAAAAACTGTTATTTTTGTCGGAAAAAATAAAAATTAAGAGATAAAAGTTAATATGTGACACTTTCGATAAAAACCATATTCGGTACCGTCCCTGGATGCAAATATTGAATTAACAAATTATTATTCCATTTTGTATTGATTGAATTTCTTTTCAGATACTTTCTCTCTCTATTTCACACTTAAATCTCTCTTATTTCTTACTGTTAAAGAAGTTTCACTTCTGCCACGTGTTAAGAATTATTCGGGACCAAGTTTTGTCTGAATTTTTCAACTTGTAGGCATAAAACAACCAACTTTTGAGTTGAATTTAACAACTTTTAGGCTGATGTCAAAGTGAGCGCTACAAGCTAAGCGGTACTTGAAGCTTTGCTCCTAGATGCTATAATTGTTTAACTACTAACGTTGAGAAAGCCTTTTTGTTAAATTTTTCAATTTGTTGAGTTGTTAAATTGTTAAATTTTCCAACTTGTTGAGTTGAATAAGTCTACTTTTAGTAAAATTTTTCGATTTTTTTCGTTTAAAATTTCCTATTTTGAACTTTGCAGTTGAAATTTTCAACCTTTTTCGTTGAATAATTTGTCCAAAAATTTTAGTTATTCTACTTAAATAGTTAAAAATTTAATATTTTTCTTTTGTTTTTTTTTCTTTTCGGTCTCAATTTTCTACATTAAGTTCATTCAACTCATTTGAATGTTTTTTTAAAATTTTTATTACAAATAGTTAAAACTTCCTTTAACTATCAATAAAAAAAAGTTGAAAATTTCACCTGTTTTGGAAAGAATGCGCCTTACAATGTACAAATTTGAAAAAGTCAATCTTAATTTCGAACCGTTTATGTGGCGACAACGGCATGCGTATTAAGTGTGTGGCTTGTATGCCTACAGCGCGTTAAAAAATATGGGGCTCAATTTAAACACTTGGCCTAAGGTGCCGAAAGTTCTCGAGCCGGCCCTGGTCCACTGAATGGTTGGAAAAATGATGTAAAGTGAATTTAAAAATATGATTCCGTTGCCTTAAAAATATATAAAAATAAAAAATATTATTAAAATAGAATTTTTCAACCTTTCCCACATACGAACAACTCCTACACCCGGACAAATATACTACAACTATCGGTGTTCGGGTATGTAAGTGAATTCTATATTCACTGTTGTCGAGAAACAGTCGAAAATAATTATTTTTGCTCCACAATATTGCATTTTTTTAATGTATTTGGGATGATTTCTTTCAGTAAGGAATATAATTTACCATATCGCACACTAAATACAAAACAGTCACAACTCAAAATTTTTGGATGATGACTTTTTGTTATAAATCGATTCACAAAACCCATATCTCACTTTATTTTTCATTACTTTCTTCAATAATTGGAAGAATGGAGTTTATGTGCTTAAATTAAAATTGATTTGTTTCTGCAGTTCCAACCAAAGAGTTTTATTTTTCGCTTCTCCTGAAAGGTTATGTTTTTTGAGTTGTGACTGTTTTGTATTTAGTGTGCGATATGAGGAGTCTAGTTTTTAAAATGGTCAAGTCCACTTTTTTTTATTATGAGAAAAACACGAAAACTGATGCACAGAAACATGTGCCTTAAAATTTATATAAAAAAAACAAAGTAATGATTGTTATACTGCCCTTTTAAGGAAGAAGGTCGTATCTAGCATGAAAATCAAAATTGATTTGATTTAATTTTTAAAGTTCCTCATCTTTAATATTGCAAAAAAAAACATAGAATTTTTTGCTTAAATATCAATAAAAATGACCCAAACTGACCGAAAATCTAACAAAAATATATATATAAATCATGAGTTTAAAAGACAAGTGCGCAGTTTTAAAAATGAAAGCTATTGAAAGAATACTAAAATAATATATTTTAAAAAATTGCATTGTAACAGATTAAAAAACAAACATGCAACTTCGGAATATCTAGTGACCCGATAATTTCGTCATTCTGAAATATTCAAAACTTCTTAACTAAGATCTAATAATTAAAAAATAATGGAAAAAATTATTTCGCACAGCTGGTTCAAGAGCGTTGGCGAAAGTATTAATATCGTTTAGGCAAAAATATATGTTATTCCTAAATTCATGAGTTTTCAAAGGCTTTAAAAGTATGCGCTTGTTTTTGTCTCCATGAATAATAGTAATCCTTATAAACATACTTTAAAAACATACAATCTTTAAAACATACAATAAACAGAAAATCAAGTATCCAACTATGTATTAGTGGACTTTTTACAATTTTTTTTTTGTTTTAAGAAATTTAGAAAATATTCTATTTAAAGTTACAGAAATCTTTTTCATGCATTGATTTATAGAATAATGTCAAGTGACTTTTTCTTACAGCAATTTTAAACCTGACTGTCATTGACCTCTATTGAATATTATTGACCCTTATTTTCTGCATAATTATTAGAGTGTATCGAAAATCTGACCCCTAATTCCGGTACCAAAATTAAATAGTACATGAAAAATCATTTCGATTGGTGTACTTTATTTTTATTTGAACCAATTTTGGCATCCCCCGAAATGCATTTTTGTGCATTTTTTTGTCAATTTTTGTACTGGAGACCCATTAATGGCTGATTTAAAAAGCTTAAAACATATCAAATATTAAATAACAAGTAGATTCACTTTAAAAAAAACTGTTATTTCTCATCAGAGCCTTTGTCAACAGGGATAAAAATTTGCAGGTCTGTGTTTTTATGTGAAAGGAATTGATTGGTAAGCATTAATGGGTCTCCAGTACAAAAATTGACAAAAAATGCACAAAAATGCATTTCGGGGGATGCCAAAATTGGTTCAAATAAAAAAAAGTACACCAATCGAAAGGATTTTTCATGTACTATTTAATTTTGGTACCGGAATTGGGGGTCAGATATTTCCCATACAAGTCGATACACTCAAATAATTATTTCTAGAATAATCCAATTAAACAACACGTTGCAATAAAAAAATAAGGTTTTTTTTTAGTCTTATGCCTTCATTTCTTATATCTTAATATAAAGCAATTTAGTATCGCTCATTTCATTCAAAACTGTCTCAACTCAAAACTTGAAATTTTCAAATGTATACAAAGAAATGTTTTTTCTGAGAATAACCGTAATGAAACCTCAAATCGAAATTTTAAATTTTATTACAAAATCACAAACCCATGAAATTTAAGAAATGGTGCTTTTCAAAAATTCCAGTTTAAGTTATGACAGTCTTGTGATATTTTTGTTACTTTAATTTTATTTTATGCAGGTACCAAGCTTTAAGATAATGGAAAAATTAAAAATGTTCCTATCTTTTTCTAAAAAATTTGTATGATTTCTCATTAAAAATTGTTACCCAAACAAATATATTTATTATAACAGACACGAAATGAAGCTCATGATAATTATTATTTTTTTTATTTTATAACATAACATACATAATTTAAAGACTTACCACAAAAAAAAAACACAAAACACAAAACAAAACCAAACAAAATGAACGACAATCCTTTGAACAGCTTTTGAGTGCGGCAATTAAAAGATTATTTTTTGCTTTTGCCTAATGCTTAACGCCTTAAAGTATGCTACAAAATTAACGCACATTAACTTAAAACAAAAGCCAGTCGTCACAAGTATTTCGAGTGCCACATTTTATTAAATGCAGAAAAATTCTACTTAAGAGTAGAGCAAAAACACAAAAAAAAAAAAAAAAAACAACAAACCAAACGAATACGAATACAGCCCACAACAAAAACAATAACAACATCAACAAAATATAGATCAAGTTAAGTTGCCGGCATGTTGTACCAAGGCACAGGATTTTGCACAGCAGCAGGTCATGAAGTTAAGAGCGGAGCTCGAGCAAAACACTTCAGAAGTCAAGAAGCTGTGATTGCCAACAACAACAACAACAACAGCAACAACAACAAAAGCAAGAAATTAAAAAAAAAAAAACACTCAAGACCAAGCACGCTGCATGCAGCAAAATTTATTTAAATGCAACATTTATTTATTCTCTATTTTATTAGCCAGAGTGCGGAAATTTAAATTAAAGACTCAGCGTTGCATTAATGCATAATGGAACAACAACAAAAAAAAAAATAAAATAACCAAACTTAAGCAAAATCTTGCTAGCTTAAGACGACGACTGGTGAAGGGGAACAAAAGAAATAAGCACAAAAACCTAACTACTCGACGTTAATGAAAATAAAATGCCTGCCATTTAATGGAAAACCGTTTTTCTTTACCTGAGTTGGCAAAATGTAAAATATCTACAACAACTAGAATGCTGGCTATGACGTTGCGACGTCAAAGAAATAAAAACAGTCAGCAATACCGCAGTACAGCACTTAAGCTAAACATTAGTCCTTGCAACAACAACAAGGATATTAAGCAAAGGTGTTGGTAGCTGTCGGCAGCAGTTAAGTAAGCAGCGCAAAAACTTACAGCTTAAACAACAGTTGTAGCAGTTCACAGTGAATTTCTGCAGATCTGGCAACACTACGAACGTCGCAGCTGCTTTAAAACTTCTACTGATGCTGCAAAATTGCTGTTGTTGCTTTCTTGCTGCTGCGTAACACGGCAGGTAGGTGTCGCCGCTGTTGTTGTTGTTGTTGTTATTGTTTTTGTTGTTAGCACCTCACATTTCTTAGCTTGTTTTTCTTTTTTCACATTTCTTTGCGCCACATTGTTTATCTCTGGTTTTTATTTTCTTTTCTATTATTTTTCTTGCTTCTACATTATGTTTTATGATGTCCTTTATTTTATATCCTTTTTCTCCTGTTTTGTTATTTTCTTCTTCTGCTTACTCATGTTTTTTGCTTTATTTTATTATTATTATTTTTCACTCGCATTTCATCATAAATCAACTCAAGTGTTTTTCGGGTTTTTGTGTTTTTTTTTTTTTCATTTTGCTGTTCTGTGCTTGTTGTGTTGTTGTTGTGTTTTTATGGTGGTTTCCATACAGATCCATCTTCTTTCAATTTTGCGTTGAGGTGTTAAACATGTCAACATTTTTTATTTCATTTTTAATACACTCTGGTGTTGTTTTTGTTGTTGTTCATCCTCTAAGAGGCTCTCTGACTCACACTTTGAGTAGCCTTGAAATTCGGTACGTTTTGCTCTTATATTGCTTTTCTTAATTTTCTTGTTTATTTTATGATGCGTTTTATCATCATGTGTTGCCAATTCTTACACTTAATGGTTCGGTTTTAGGTTGCAGGATTTCTTGTTATATGTTGAGTATTCAATGGGTTTAAGGAAGTTTTTTTTGCCACTGGTTTTGCCACTTTGAAGTGCATTTTTGTCCATCTGTGATTTTTTTTTAGGTGACTCATCATCTGCAGAACCAACTGTTTTGTTTCAGAGTCAGAAAAAGTCATCGGACCGGAATTGTTCAATTTTACATTTTCTAATACCACAATTTTTTTTCAAAATTTATATAATCTGATAACATTAATAAAATTACTTGTCGGCATTAAGAGTTATCAAAAAATAAAATATAGGTTAGACCGGATCGAAATTTAGATTCCGCCGGTCGGGGTCTCAAAAGTTAGAGGAACTCATTAAAATGATTTCTGAAAATTTTTTTTTTCAAATCGGAGAAAAACCGCCGAAGCAATTTTGATTCTCCTGAAGGTCCTTTTTGGTTAAAAAACATGTTTTTTGCTTGTAACTTTTTATTTTCCACACAACGCATACCCAAATCTTCTTAAATGTTAAATTTCTTACTCATACTAACATTTTGACATAAAAAAATTGTTAAAATTTTGTTTCATTATAACTCTTATTGACCATCAAAAATTGAACTTTTTGCTATTTTTAAAAAGGCATTTTTTTGAAACCGCTGTAAAAGACACATTTTTTATTAGATTTACGTGGAATTGTTATTGTTAGAAAGGTATTAAGCTCTTCTTTCGTTCTGTGTATCGTTTTAATCAAAGCTATTTGATTAAAAAAAAAAAATTTATCGAAAACTGGACGATAAAGCAGTGAACAAATTAAATTAATTGTTTGTATGAATAAGAAATGCTTCATTTTATCAGATTTCTAAAGTCGATTTCTCACATTCTGTCAATTTTCGAACACAGCTTTGATTAAAGCGATACACAGAAAGAAAGAAGAACTTAATACCTTTCCAACAATAACAATTCCACGTAAATCTAATAAAAAATGTGTCTTTTACAGCGGTTTCAAAAAAATGCCTTTTTAAAATTAGATAAAAAATTCAATTTTTGATGGTCAATAAGAGTAATATCAAACTTTCAGCAAACCATTAAAAAAAAGAAACACTTGTGGTAAGACAATACCTCGTTAACAATCTTAAAGTTATATTTTATGGAACATGGAAAATCGTAACGTTATTATAAATTAGAATGTACCGACTTGTATGAAAAATCTGACCCACCATTTCCGGCACCAAAATGACAAAATGAAAGGGGATATACAAAATTCCTGATAATAGAATTGTTTTTTGTGCATTTTTGAGCAACAACCATTAATATAACAATCCTTTGATTCTTTTTAATTATAATTACAATTTAATATATCTTCTTTTTCGGTTTCTTAAGTTTGAGGATACAAAAATTTTTATAATTGGCATAAAAAAACCGTTTTGCTATGAAATAAAACGGAATCAAAAACAAATATTTGATATCTTTTCATACTAAAAGTCACCTTTATTTATAGTTAAAGACATATGCAGTCAATTACAAAAAAAAAAAACAAATCCTTGAAAGTACTTTGACCGAGCTTCTAATGATCAAGTGTGTTGTGTGTGTTATTAAATGTTTGCACACAATTGACCGAGAACTGAATCAACATGTTTAATGCCGACTCCGAACGGCTAAGCTTCATGTTGTCAAAAAGCTTTACATGCCATTACTTACTCTCTGAGGTTTTCCATTGTCTGCAGGTGGTGACCGATCAGAAAAATTTTTTTACTGAAAAAAAATTTTGCCACGACTATAGATCGATCTCTGGCTCCAGCCATGCTAAGCCACACACTTAATCTGCATGCCACGCTCACCACAGTCAATCACCTGCAGTTAATCACTACGAGTAATTTTAAGGCGGACATTGGTCGCTTCTCTTAAGTCACTTAACAAAATAAAGGCACTCATTATGTTTTCAAAATTTTGAGATTATTTTACTTTTATATTTGGTTCAAACATTTACTTGATTCAAATTGAAAACATTTTTGCTTTGCATACTTTTGTTCTCTCATCTTAATTTACTTGAATATTTATGGATAAAAACGTGTTAAGACGGTTAATCATTTTTTCCACTGCATTGATAACATTTTGCAAAGAAGATATATGTATAATTCCGAATTGGTTTTGCAAAAAATGTATTAGTATTTTGGCTTAGTATTTTGTTGAGGGTTTGTCTTACAAAAACCCATTCTTTCTTTTTTTTTTGTTGTGACAAACCTAAATTGTCACAAAAAATTAAACAGTTAAATTGTTTTCCCTTTTTTTATAATCACAGTAGTAATTTAAGTTAATGAAAGTGTATAAGAAGAACTCTGAATATCGAATTTAAAACTACACTAAGAAAACTGTGTGCCTCTTACGTTTATTTTCATTTTAAAAACGGACACTTTAAAATGAGCTTCTAAAACATTCGTTTGATTATCTATAATAAACATTTATACATGAGATTTATACAAAACGTTCGTTTGATACTTTTAAATGAAAATTTTAAAAATTGCATGTGATTCGTTTAATTCTTCTAACATGTTAATTTTAAAAAAAATCAAACAAACGTATCAAAAGCTAATTTTAAAATGTTTATTTTCGAAAATCAAAAGAACGTTTTAGAAGCTCATTTTTAGATGTCCGTTTTTAAAATTAAAATAAACGTTAGAGGAGCAAAATCTGGGTTAAACGTTTTCAAAAGTAGCACGCTACCTACTTTTCGTGCTACGAAACGTTTTCACAGCTTTTTCTGTGTAAAGAGTATCTAGTAATCATCGAATTTTTTTCTTAAACTCTGTTTTGAATTACAAGTCAGATATGTCGAAATTAAATTATAAGTCGGGCTTGAAGTGGAATATAACTGCAGCTAAATTAGTTGTTTTAGTATTTTATTTAAATATATTATATTACATTTTTAATTTTTTGGATTTGCAACAACTTAAATAGGTTTCATATTTTTAATTTTTGTAGTTCTAATTCCTGACAGTTTTTGTCTTAAAAATGTCCATTATTTGTTTAGTTGTCAACACAGGTTAAATTTGGAGTTCGATACGAAATATTTTATATTCAAAATATTATACAAAATTAAGTTATTCGTTTAAAAGTACAAAGTTAACAAAATAACTCACACAATATAATTTTATTATCAATATTTTGGCATTCAAACAGTCAAACATTTTTGGATCTACATTTTGCTCTGAAAAAAGTATTACTTATTGATTTTTTTTTGCAATATTTTAAAATTGTTTGACATTTTTAAGCAATTTGTGAAATTGTTTGAAATATTTTTGACAATATTTGTGCTCAGATGAGAGTAAATTGCTTTATCAAGGTTTTATTGAAGATATCAGTAATTCATGCAATTCACAAATCTCACATTTATGAAGCCTTTATAAGAGTTTTTTTTTTTTTAAATTGTCCTTTATGAATCCTTATGAGTCCTTTATGAATCCTTTATTGATATTTTTATTGTAAAGGCCTAATAAGTGGATCATAAATTGTTATCAATATAGCCGTATCTATCTTAGTTTAGGAATAAAAATATTTGTCATTAAAATTTTGTGGTTTGAAAAATTACTTATCGCTAAAACAAAACTGTAGCAATGAAAAGTAACAAATATATTTTAACTCGCTTATTAAATTTTTCCGAAACCAAAATCATTAAATAATTATTAAATGTGACAAATTCAAAGTTTGCTTAAGGGGGCACATGACATTGGCCGGTTTTTTTAAAATGACTTTTTTTTATAATTTTTTATTTAAGTAAATATTCTTAAGATTCTAAGAAAAAACATTGAAAAAAATTCATACTTGTTCAAAAGTTACAGCCGGATTAGTGAGAGCGCATTTTTAATTTTCGTCTTTTATTTCTTTGTTCACAAACTTCGAACGCCATGTTATTAGAACGCCATTATCTCGAAACCATGTTTTTCGTACTGGTTGCGGCACTAGCAGAATCATTTTTTGACGAAATTTTTTTTTTTTTGTATTTTTTTAAACTTGTTTCGCTTGTATGACACGAGTTGTTTTTTAAAATTTTTTTTTGATTTTTTACAAATTTTTTAAGTCAATATTTTTTCGAAAAACACATTTTCAAATTTGGAACATCACCAAAAATTGAAAAAAAAATTTAAGAATAAAAGCTACTGTCATACGTTAACCAATTGTGTTATGATTTAAAAAAGTAATTTTTTTCCGGATCGGAAAAGTTTTGCGACTCTCAGCGCTGCAACCACGAGGCTCCGTTTTTTCTCTGCCGCCAGTTTGGAGTTCTATAAAACCATGTTGTAGTGAAAAATATTTTTAATTTTTTTTCTTGTAAGTTGTTCAATTCTTTGGAAAAATTTGAGAAAATTTTGGAAAAATGTTTGTTTTTGACTGAGTTATGAATTTTTAAAGAAAGGTCTGTTTTCTCTGCCGCGAATGTTATGTCCCACCTTAAAAATTAAATTAACCTTTCATTGCATTGTGATAGAAATTTCCATCAAACCTCCAAAGTGAAAAAACATACACAAAACTAGTTTGTGTTATGATTTTTTGCGTATGGCAACTTCTTTTATTTTTTTGTTAAAAAAATTCATGCAATGACAGTATAAATTACTGTTATAATCAGCATATTAAAGACAAAAATGCGAAGAACGAGACAAGCCGTTTTTCAATATTCCCGTTAGTTAAATATCAATAACAGTTAATTTATCTTGTCCCCAGATGTATGAGTTTTCAAAAAATTCTAAATATGGAACATTAAAACAACTATTTAACTCGAGCTATGATGCAGTTTTGTTTTATTTCCAATGAATTATGTACCGTTTTTTTTTTAATCACTAAAGATGAAATATTTATTATGGTGTGGTTCCCAACCGTCCTGTAGAAGATAGTAAAATCCAGCTTTTGCCTTTTGTCCTGTTTTTTTTTTTCTTTTATAACATTGTCTCATATAGTCTAATGGTCCTAAAAATGCTTCAATCCACTTTATGTTTCTTATATATAATTTTTTTTATTACAAAACTCCACCAAGTAAATATTTTGTTTTCCTACTTCACTTTAGAAAACTATCTTTTAATGTTATTTTCCAGACATGCACAACGAAATCAACAAAATTTTTTCGTTTCGTTGAGGCCGAAAAATAAATTATCAAAATTATTTTGTTTTTTAAATAACGTTAAAAATTTATCAAATCAAATTTCGTTTCGTTAAAAAACGAAAAATATTCTATAATTTTCTCCTACGCTAAAAAAAAATTCTTCTGATACAAAATAAAACGAAATTTTTTTGTTGAAATTAACGTTATTTTCAACGGTTGATTGGGAAAAAAACGAAAAAAAAATGTATATCATATATACAAATGTATAAATGTATTCTCCGAAACGAAATAAATATTTTTCGTTATTTGAATTAAGCTTATTTTGTTATTTCGTTTCAACGAAACAAAAAAAATTTTTCGGTTACCGTTAAAATTAACGTTAACGTGCATGCCTGTTATTTTCTTATGTTTCAGTTGTGTGGCTTTTGAAAACTTTTTATTTTATTTTATTAAACCAAGCAGTTTGTGATGTTTTTTATTTCTTTTTTCCTTAAATCTAATATTAAGCAATACTTCTTGATTGAGAAAAAATTTAACCTCGAATGAAAATTTTATCAAACAGCGGCTTTTGAAAAATCGAAATTCTTAAGTTTTTATTTAATTCATTATAGAAACTTATGACGGTTTAAATTAAATGAAAAGTTAATGCACATATTATTATGTACAAAATTATGTTAAATTTAATTTGATTTATTATAATTAATTTAACTAAACTATGCCGTGCAGCTAAATTTCAAACACATACTTCCAAGAATAGCTATTCAAAAAACACGAAATTCGAAAGAATGATAGGTTATCAAATCTGAAATATGTGCATTTCCATAACGTTTTTGTTTTCTCCTTTGAAAATATATAAAAAGTGTTGTTACGAAATTTTACATTTTAGATGACGATATATGACATTTCCAAAAAGTTATTATTTGCTCTAGTTTTCAAAAAGCGAAAAAGAACAAGACCAAGTCACACTAGACACTTGCTTGGCTTTGTATAACTTACACGACTGAGATAATTGTCAACTATCAAAGCAAGCAAATTCCCTTTGGTTGAAAAATTTACTTTTTAAATCACTTTACTTTGACAAAATATGATATACAACAACATATAAAAAACAATTGACATTTTAGGCTTGTACTATTAATGAAAACTCCCACTGAAAAGGATTGCGCCGGTATCCGCATAAATTTTGTAAACATTCAAACACGTTTCTTTGTACAATTCTTTTTATCATTTCATAAAAAAAACATGTTTTTATTGAAATCTATTAAGAAAATTATTTTTTTTTTATTATGTGGCATATCATGTTCTTGACAGAAGTAGTTTATATGAGAAGGTGCTTGAAACATAACGCATTTTGCACATGAAAAAACTAGTACAGAAGCTAATGAACAAAGAAAATAAGGCTACAAGTTGTGTTTATCTGGTACTCAAACAGCATGCCAAAAATAAAAAAATAAAAAAACTAAAAATTCATTTCAGACCTTAAAAGAACTTTGAGTTTTTATATTCAAGTTGTATGTTGTTGTTCATAATTGTTTGTACATAATTGAACGGAAATTGAACTTGCATATTTTATGATAATTCCAAACAGCTTATGTACATATTTTTAAGAAGCATGGATTACTTGGCTGATCATAAAAACGTTTCTCTCAGATGGAGAATTGAACCCGAGCTAACGCAGTTCCATGACTCGCTCTCCAAACGCTTAGCACGCACGGCCACGGCCGCCACGAATGTCTCAAATAGCAGTTTAATGTTTTTATTTTATACTAAACTGTTGCTTTATACTAATAAATATGTTTTTTTTTAAGGCTTACCCCCACTTTGTTTACTTGTTGAAGCTTTTCTGGACACATTCAGCCTAATCATGAAACATTTTCTCCCAGGAGTTGTTAATGGGAGTTTCCGTTTTTAAGATAAAGTTAAAATACTTTTTTAAAATTTTTAATGCAATTTTGTTCATCAACCGTTAATATTCATGAGTGTAAAATATAAAAATGAGATATCTTTATCTGCTATCTTAAAACCCGAAACTCCCATTTACAACTCTGGGGAGAAAATGTTTCATGATTGGGCTGATTATCTTATAATCATGAAGTTAACATCCTCAACCGACCAGAAAATATGTGAAATTTTTTAAATGATACTTCAATAAACCAAACAAAAATTTAATTGATTTAAAGTAATACAATTTTTATGAATTCTATAAAAATTAGTTACTTAACGTTGAAAACTCATACAATCGATTTTCAAAATATAGGCACTGATATATAAATAAAAAAGAAAATAAATGTAATATATATAAAAAAAAACATTGTTACCAAAAAATTTAACCTATTCAGACATTAAAGAAACATTGCTTTATAAAAGTCATTGTTATGATTTTTCTCATATGGGCATCTCTCAAAAGAGGTCCACCAAAAGTAAAGAAAAACATTAAAATAAAGCACTCTTACAGCTTTTAACTTAATTTTTTTTTTTATTTTGATTAGTATTACTGCTATGTAACTTGAATTTAACTTATTATGATGTATTTTTATTAAAATTTATAATAAACATCTTTACTGTATCTTATTACTACTGGTGGAATAATTTCTCGCGTCCGAGATGTCGCGTCCGTATTCGTGCTATATCTATTTAAAAAAAGGTAAGAGATAATTCTAATATTTCATAAGTCTACGAAGAAAAGTTGTCCTTTGACCTCCATTAACATGTATATATATATAAAAAAAAGTTCTCAAAATTAGCTAAATTTTGCATATTTCTATACGAGCTTAAAAAAACTTATATTTTTTGTCGCGTCCGTTTTATTGAATGATTGCTTATAACTTTGTACTAATTTGTACTAAATCTCGTCAATATTTTTATAAAATGTAGCACTCTTTCATCGCGTTAGAACACTTAAAATACATATCGGCTCATTTTGTTTCTTTCTTGTTTTTCGAGTAATTAAAACCGTGCGAATGTCGCGTCCGTGCCTCTGGGAGATGGCCATATGAAACTCTCAGAAGAACTTTTGTAGATAGAAACTGGTTTTGCTAAAAAGTGTTTAGCATCCGATCTATTAAAAACGGTTACCTTCTTAATAGATCGGATGCATCTTTATGAAAATGAAATATTTTATAATTTCTTATGATTTATCTATTACACTTTTTTAAAAAAAAAACTCCAAAATTTGTACCTACATCAAAAATTGATCTAAATGGATTTCTAGTGCCTATTTATAAGCCATCTTATAAGCCCTCTACTCGTATCCTGAAAACTTATAACGCTGCTTGAAACAAATCGGGTGTTAAGAGTAACAAATTTTATTATTATTCTCAAGAGGTTTTCAAAATATTAAGCAGTCTTCAGATTTACTGAAGATTATCTTTCAGCCGCTGAAAAGAATTTGTATCCCAAATATCAACAACATGTTTGACAACAGGTTAATTTTCCGTCATATACATCACGATAGCATAAATTGAGAAAAAAAAACCTGCCCCCTGATATGCCAACCTACAGCGTGTTTTCTACGCTGACAGTCATGTTAGAATTAAGAACGTTTCTAATTTGCGAAATCCTTGCAGGATTACATGATATGCTGAAAACACAACTTTCAACTTTTTTGTGCGTTGTATAAGATTGAATATAATTCACAACATTTTGCAGTTATTAAAAATATCGAGCCATAACCGCGAAAAAGATGTAACCATCAAAACTAAAATTTCAAAGGAGCAGATTTCTTTTAATTATTTTCGACTTTAGATTTTTAGTAACGACAATGTTTTTACACAATCTTAACAAATAAATAATTAAATTGTTATAATTACTATTATTTTATAATAATAAATTGTTGATAATGAAATAAACTATTAGTTTTGATAAGAAAACAAATTTTTGTAAATTGCTGGTTACATCTTTTTCGCGGTTATGGCTCGATATCCTGCCAATGCATAAACAAACAGCCTAGAGCGTTCTCAGTAGTATGTGTGGGAGTTTATTACATAAAGACATATATTTATACATAGATATTAGTTTTGCATAGCAGTAACGATAAATGACCTACATTTGCCAGTTTGATGCGTAGGAAAATCCAAGCTGCTGCTGCGTCTTACTGCTGCGTACGTCTATCGCGTTATATAGCATTTAGTTTAACAAGCACTGCACCCTGTATTGCCTGCAATAATTAATCCATATTATTTTGAAGCAGGTAGCAACGGCGGCCAATTCGCTTTGTTGTTAGTGTTATATTTGTTATTATGAATTTCTTTTAGCTACCACGAATGTAGCTATTTATTTAATTGTATCCGCTAGATTGCATGTATCTCAAGACAAACACTTTAGGCAACTCTTAAAAACAACAACACTTGCGAACACTTTTGTAAATTTTTGCAACAGATACTTTTGCATTTTGTGCAAATTTATGCTTTTATTTTTTGTTTGGAGAGAAAAAACTCAATGTCATCGCTTTAAACGCACAGCATCTTTGCGATACTTTTGTATCTACGAAGGTTTTAATGCGTACGCGAGCAATTTTAATAAATTTTCATTGGTTTTTCGTTAAACATGCGCCAAATTTTTACTGGGCGATACTAAATTACTTTTAATTTTTATTTGTCACAAACAAGCTAGCAAAATTTTGTTGTATCTGCCAAAAAATAGAAACCAAAACAACTACATACAGCACACAATCCTCGTAGGTTTGTGTGTGTGTTAGTGCGGTCTTTGGTGTGTGTTTTTTTTGTAACTGTAATTCTTAGAAGAACGCGCGGCGACTAGAATATCCTGCGAACACGACGCGTCCAAACGAACCGACGATTTACACAGAACTAAATCGCACAGATACGAAATGAAACGACGAGCGAGAATATATCTGACGCCTTTAACGCTGCAGCAGAAGCAGCATTATAAGCAGCAGCAGCAGCAGCAGCTAAACCAGCCAGATATGTTGTTGTTCATCGTTCGGTGCTGCCAGATGCGAACGCAACAGCAGCAAAAACAGCAACAACAACAACAAAAACAGCAAAACTTACTCATTCTCTGCTTGCATGAGATACTCTGCGTTGCAAAATCCATAAGATACTTTGTTGTATGTATCTGTCAAGTAGTAGCTCTAAGTTAACCATTAGATACTGTCCCTGAACTGGTCGAAATAGTGCAAAAATTTATGGTTTGTTACTTTGCTTGTTTACTTCCTATAGAAATATTCGCCTTTTTTTCTTTTGTTGTGTTTTTCCGTTTTCAGTTTTATTCATTGTTGTTGTTGTTATTTGATTGTTGTGCCTAAAAAGTATCTGTTAGATACATTCAACACTTTTGTGAATGCAAGCACGTCGTTTCTTTGCTGCTGACAACGATTTGTTGTGTTTTTCCGCTACTACGCATGAGCCGGCATAATTGTTGTTGTTGTTGTTGTTGTTGTTCTTCTTCTTCTTCTCGTTGTTTTATTTTTTAAGCAGCTTTTACTTGAGAGTTGCAGTTAAGCATGAGTATTTTATATAGATGCAGAGAGCACAATTTTGCAAAAACTGGTCGAAAATTTAATAACTCGAAAAAATCTTTTTGTCAACAATAGCTTAACAGCTAGTGAGTTCTTGTCCAGAATCGTACGACAATAACATGAAAAATTTAAGTCAATGATTTTAACGTAAATGGCCTAAAATATGAAATTTCTAATAAAAACATTGTTTACGCATAAAAACATAGTAATCTCTATAACCAGATTACTTCAATAGCAAGTTGAATGCACAATTTATGCCAGTTGATACTCTCTTGTCTTTTATTCAGAGATAAACATGATTTTATCTCATGCTCTCAGATTTGCTCTCAACTAAATGTTTGTTATGATTTTTTTATTCTCAAAATAATATTTTTGTCATTTCTCGCTCACGTTGTGCCTTAAATTAGTCTTAAATTAATTTAAGAGAATTTATCTTAGTGCTCTGAGTATGTTTAGTAGTTATCTACTTGTTGTTGAAGCCTGCCACAACATAGAGTACAGATACACCGTAATCTTTAAACGGTCTCTTCAGTATAACAGTTATGTTTTAGACCAGTTCTGCAGGTGTCTTGAATATAAAAACAAAAATCAGAAAACTTAGAGCAGAAAGATATAATATTGCAACTCTTGATGCAAAATGATTTTATGCTTTATCTTCTATACAAATACATCCTGGTATACATCTTCAGCTTGTCTAGATATTACGTCGAAAATGTGCTCTTTCATTGATTTCGCTCTTTTATATTATCTGTATTTCATAAAATGGTTTGTTACTTTGCTTAGTCAAGATTCATTCATAGTTTTCACGAGACTAAAATGTTGGTTTCGCTCTCTTTCGACTATATTTGTTTGAAATCCAGATGTTTTTTGCTTATTGCTAGTTTTTGTTTATCAGGAAAATTTGGTATAAAACACTTTTTATACAATATATTTATGTAAAGAGTTTTCTTTGGAGCAATGAGAGAGTATAACAGGTTCCACGCTCAACTAGTGTTGGCTAAAATATGCTCTCTGATAGGAAATATGCGTTTGTTTTGGTCAAAATAAACATATGATTTATGTTATTTGTACAAAATATAAGCACCAAGTGGCGGCTCAGAGTTTGAATCACCATCTGAGATAGGACGCTTTTTTAAGATTGAGACCAGCGAGTCCTTTCGAAAAAAGCAAAGTTTGGTCACGGTTTTCGGATAAAAAAATGAATGAAACAATTTAAAAATGCTGGAACTAAAGCCTGTAGTACTCTGTTCGTTTGTGTGAAATTTTGCTCAAAACATTCATTTTATTTGTTGTGTGAAAATTCTGACAAATATTTTCAATTGCGAAGAAATTGAAAAATTTGAGAATGTCATGCTTTACTTTTCAAAATAAAGAAAAATAAATATACAAAAACAAAAAATGTAATCCAAGTGTCACTTTTCGCTTCAAAATAAATAGGCAGTACAATTATTTTGTCGCGAAAAATGTTGCAAGTGAAATGTTGCGAGTATTTTTAATGTTGCGAGAGTACATGTTTGACGAACATGTTGTGAAAATGTTCACGCATATTTCACAGCTACTGTTTTTTGTATGGAAATTTTAGTGAAATTTCACATGAAACTGAACAGAGTACCAGACATGAAAGGAAATTTATTCAAAAAAAAATTTTTTTTTGTAAAGTTTACTTAAAAAAACCAGACATGCACAACGAAATCAACAAACATTTTTTTCGTTTCGTTGAGACCGAAAAATAAATTATCAAAATTATTTCGTTTTTTAAATAACGTTAAAAATTTATCAAATCAAATTTCGTTTCGTTGAAAAACGAAAAATTTTCTATAATTTTCTACTATGCTAAACAAAATTTCATCTGATACAAAAAAAAAACGATATTTTCAACGGTTGGTTGGGAAAAAAACGAAAAAATTTTATATTGTTTTTTCTGAAACGAAATAAATATTTTTCGTTTTTTGAATTAACGTTATTTTTTTATTTCGTTTCAACGAAACAAAAAAAATATTTCGGTTACCGTTAAAATTAACGTTAACGTGCATGCCTGAAAAAAACTTTAAAAGTTATTTTCACAGAACAACATTTTCGAGTTTGCGTACAGGATATCTCAAAATCGACTCAACCGATCAAGACGAAACTTGAAATATATATTTATAATAATATTTACAACAAATAAGCCAATCGAATAAATCATTTAATAGCGCTTAAATAAAAATTTTATCTCCACCATGTCCAAGAAAATTGATCCTGACAGACGCTACATTGCACACAGTGAACAAAAATATATTTTTCAATAAGTTTTCGCAGAGATAGAGCAAAAATATATGAAGTCAAAAAAACTGGATTATTTTTCCGTTACCTCCCATGAAGAACATTTGTTACTTCTTTTGGAAAGAGCGCTCCTGTTTACATGGAACGGAAGGCTCGTTTATGTATTCACTTACCGCAAACGCTGATGGCTCACACAAGTTATTAGCACTAGTGACTGGAAAAGCAAGAAACCAAGATGCTACAAGGGCTATAATAACCCATTACATTGCAACTTTTCGAAAAATAAATGTATATCAACGTGAATTTCAAGATTTCACAAGATTTTTATTAAAGAAGGAAGTCAAAAGATTTATTTTGTTTTTAAATTAAATTCTAAAACAATATTTCTTCAAACTGATTAAACCATTTTTATTACAGAAAAATTTGCCTCTGAAGGCTCTTCTGCTTATTGACAGAATCTCTGAAGGCTCTGCTCAGAAAATTAAGCTCTCCAAACAAATCAGCTTCAGAAATCGACCCAACCAATTCGATATGTGTAGAAAAAAATTCATGAGTACAATAATTATGTTATTCAAGACGGATCTGAATAAGAGCTCATTCGCACTGATAATACTCAGATAACGACATACTCAAAGACGACATTCCTGATGCCACATCAAACGTTTCTCTTATGAAGTGATTGAAATTATTGATTTGGTGCAAAAGTATGACTCGTTGCTACAAATTATATATACTGATATATACAGACTATAAATAGCTATGGTTATAGCAATCTTAAAGCTCCACGTAATGATATTATTGTAAAAAATTTTACTGTACCTAGACAAACAAACAAACAGTTCAGGAATAAGAACTTTTCGCAAATTCGAACTACTGAAAAAACCAAGTAGTTCTACTTCGTGAGCCTCTTTTGTATTCAAATCTTTAAGATAAATAAAAAGGGATGTCATAAACAATACTTTTTTGATTTTGGCTTACAGTGTTACATAACCGATAAACCATGATTTTTCGATAACAACCCAAATATACTCAAATTGTGTTAAAAAGAATAAATTTTCAACTTCATTGCAAACAACACCCGGTCTAATGCTTCATTGAATGAGCAACATAAAATTAACTTAAAATGTCACATTTCACATATATCGAATTATATGCGACATATGCAGGAAGATGAACTCTCACGATTTTAATAAAAAATGATCCTTAATTCTCATAATCAAGACACAGCAAGACAGCCAAACATCACCACAAACTGTTACAATAACAAAACCTTGATCATTGGGCCATGATCGAACTGAAAAGACGGCACTCGATCACATGTTGTTGATCGTGTCAAACAAAACCAAAAAAAAACAAAAAAAAAACAAAAAAAAACAAGAAAAGAAAAACCTTCACAACGGCAACAAATTCACACCACGTTATGTACGAGGTGCGAGACCAACTTGAAAAAGGCTGCTGGTACCATGTTTGGTGAAAAATGAGCTAGCGCCGGTCGTCGATCAATGCACAGCATACACACTCATTGGTAAGAGGGGAAAAGATGAAAAAAGAGTAGATGAAAAATAATGAGCGTAGAACAAAAGGATCTTCATCAACAAAAACAACAGATCGATCAGTAGAATTCAATGAGCTGGTGTTGTTCTCAAAAAGTAAGTAAATACCAGATAAGGAAGGAAGCAGCAAAAAGCAAAACAAGAGATCAACGTACGATCATTGCTGATGTGAACGCTTGTCCGATGTTTGGATACACAGGCTGACTGACCACTTTGTTAGGCCGCTGCTGGTTATTAAAGCTCTTCTCCCTTCACCCAGCCATAGCTATCAACGACTGTGCTTGAGTCAGACCCCCACAATCAGAGACCCAGCCAGCGTTGAAAGTATCAAATTACTTAAATACGTACGTAACTCAATGTAAGACAAATGATGTTGTTGTTTTTGTTTTAAGTTTTGTTCTTGTTTACTTACGGTTGTCATTCGTTGCTTGTTTTTGGTTTTATAGTTTTTATATATTGGTTATTTTTTTTTAACCATTTCTTAACCGATACTTTTTGACAGCCGAAGATGAATGAAGCGAATTAATAAGACAAGCGTTAACACTTAAGGGAGCAACGTACCAGGGTGTACCAAAGTAAAGAGTAAAAGCGTAAGAATTGATGTAATCAACAACAAATAAAGTAAGAAAAATAAAAAAAAAAAAAACCCAAAAAGAAACAACAACAAAAAATATCTTAATTACTTTTGCACACCTTTCGAACTGCAGGAGGCGAGGAAGTTTGTCTACAACTTTGTTTGCTATATCAGCAGTAATCATTTTGCTCATTACGTTGGCATCACTGGCTTACGGTGAAGACATTATGTAGAAACAGACATAATCAGACGGTATTACATACCGGGTGTGAGTTCAGAATGAATGCATGCTGTTACATCGGTGTGTAAGTGATTAAATATAATAACATATAAATATTGTTTATAAATATAAATAACATGTTGTTTTAAAAAAAAGTGCTTCAGATATTTTTTGATAAATTAAACTATTTAAAAATTGAAAAAATTAAAAAAGATAATTCACTCATCAATACGAGTGTTTTTTTAACGAATTTAAGTCTTTTAAGGTTAAAACTGGCATCAATAAATTTTTAACAGTATCAGTATCAGTAAAAGTATCAGTATCAGTATCAGTATCAGTATCAGTATCAGTATCAGTATCAGTATCAGTATCAGTATCAGTATCAGTATCAGTATCAGTATCAGTATCAGTATCAGTATCAGTATCAGTATCAGTATCAGTATCAGTATCAGTATCAGTATCAGTATCAGTATCAGTATCAGTATCAGTATCAGTATCAGTATCAGTATCAGTATCAGTATCAGTATCAGTATCAGTATCAGTATCAGTATCAGTATCAGTATCAGTATCAGTATCAGTATCAGTATCAGTATCAGTATCAGTATCAGTATCAGTATCAGTATCAGTATCAGTATCAGTATCAGTATCAGTATCAGTATCAGTATCAGTATCAGTATCAGTATCAGTATCAGTATCAGTATCAGTATCAGTATCAGTATCAGTATCAGTATCAGTATCAGTATCAGTATCAGTATCAGTATCAGTATCAGTATCAGTATCAGTATCAGTATCAGTATCAGTATCAGTATCAGTATCAGTATCAGTATCAGTATCAGTATCAGTATCAGTATCAGTATCAGTATCAGTATCAGTATCAGTATCAGTATCAGTATCAGTATCAGTATCAGTATCAGTATCAGTATCAGTATCAGTATCAGTATCAGTATCAGTATCAGTATCAGTATCAGTATCAGTATCAGTATCAGTATCAGTATCAGTATCAGTATCAGTATCAGTATCAGTATCAGTATCAGTATCAGTATCAGTATCAGTATCAGTATCAGTATCAGTATCAGTATCAGTATCAGTATCAGTATCAGTATCAGTATCAGTATCAGTATCAGTATCAGTATCAGTATCAGTATCAGTATCAGTATCAGTATCAGTATCAGTATCAGTATCAGTATCAGTATCAGTATCAGTATCAGTATCAGTATCAGTATCAGTATCAGTATCAGTATCAGTATCAGTATCAGTATCAGTATCAGTATCAGTATCAGTATCAGTATCAGTATCAGTATCAGTATCAGTATCAGTATCAGTATCAGTATCAGTATCAGTATCAGTATCAGTATCAGTATCAGTATCAGTATCAGTATCAGTATCAGTATCAGTATCAGTATCAGTATCAGTATCAGTATCAGTATCAGTATCAGTATCAGTATCAGTATCAGTATCAGTATCAGTATCAGTATCAGTATCAGTATCAGTATCAGTATCAGTATCAGTATCAGTATCAGTATCAGTATCAGTATCAGTATCAGTATCAGTATCAGTATCAGTATCAGTATCAGTATCAGTATCAGTATCAGTATCAGTATCAGTATCAGTATCAGTATCAGTATCAGTATCAGTATCAGTATCAGTATCAGTATCAGTATCAGTATCAGTATCAGTATCAGTATCAGTATCAGTATCAGTATCAGTATCAGTATCAGTATCAGTATCAGTATCAGTATCAGTATCAGTATCAGTATCAGTATCAGTATCAGTATCAGTATCAGTATCAGTATCAGTATCAGTATCAGTATCAGTATCAGTATCAGTATCAGTATCAGTATCAGTATCAGTATCAGTATCAGTATCAGTATCAGTATCAGTATCAGTATCAGTATCAGTATCAGTATCAGTATCAGTATCAGTATCAGTATCAGTATCAGTATCAGTATCAGTATCAGTATCAGTATCAGTATCAGTATCAGTATCAGTATCAGTATCAGTATCAGTATCAGTATCAGTATCAGTATCAGTATCAGTATCAGTATCAGTATCAGTATCAGTATCAGTATCAGTATCAGTATCAGTATCAGTATCAGTATCAGTATCAGTATCAGTATCAGTATCAGTATCAGTATCAGTATCAGTATCAGTATCAGTATCAGTATCAGTATCAGTATCAGTATCAGTATCAGTATCAGTATCAGTATCAGTATCAGTATCAGTATCAGTATCAGTATCAGTATCAGTATCAGTATCAGTATCAGTATCAGTATCAGTATCAGTATCAGTATCAGTATCAGTATCAGTATCAGTATCAGTATCAGTATCAGTATCAGTATCAGTATCAGTATCAGTATCAGTATCAGTATCAGTATCAGTATCAGTATCAGTATCAGTATCAGTATCAGTATCAGTATCAGTATCAGTATCAGTATCAGTATCAGTATCAGTATCAGTATCAGTATCAGTATCAGTATCAGTATCAGTATCAGTATCAGTATCAGTATCAGTATCAGTATCAGTATCAGTATCAGTATCAGTATCAGTATCAGTATCAGTATCAGTATCAGTATCAGTATCAGTATCAGTATCAGTATCAGTATCAGTATCAGTATCAGTATCAGTATCAGTATCAGTATCAGTATCAGTATCAGTATCAGTATCAGTATCAGTATCAGTATCAGTATCAGTATCAGTATCAGTATCAGTATCAGTATCAGTATCAGTATCAGTATCAGTATCAGTATCAGTATCAGTATCAGTATCAGTATCAGTATCAGTATCAGTATCAGTATCAGTATCAGTATCAGTATCAGTATCAGTATCAGTATTAGTATCAGTATCAGTATCAGTATCAGTATCAGTATCAGTATCAGTATCAGTATCAGTATCAGTATCAGTATCAGTATCAGTATCAGTATCATAGTATAGATTATTCTCAAGTTTTGAATTCGTAGACAATTAAAGCTTGACCTCATTTTATAGTTCAACTATAGATAAATTAGAATTACTTTGAATCTTAAAATTTGATCTATTTTAAAATAAAAAAATGTTATACCGTTAATTTCATCAGTCAAAAATCGTTTTAGAACAAATCCACTCAAACGCATTAACATTCCTATTCACACATTATGCTGAATGTGAGGCAATGCTACACACCCTTTTCTGACCACAAAAAAACAAAAACAAAGCACATTTTTAACGATTATGAAACAACAGCCCAGATAGGGATAAATTCAAAGGTTGAGAGCAACGATTTATGAGTGAAGCTAGATTAAGTGTTCGATGCATGCAACAACCACAGTGAAAATCCCAATCAGACTAAATGAAATGTTTATTTTCGAACAACAACAACAAGAACAACATCATTGCAGAAAAAAATATACATATATACAATAAGTTCCCCCCCCCCCCCCACACACACACACTGCATTCAAACAAAATATGATATACCATTCCACGCAGAATTTTGATAAATCCCTTCAACAAACAAATCCTGGCGAATTCAAGAGGTTTTTTTATGATTTCTTTGCCCGCAATGATTATTGGAATCACTTAAATGGGATCAGTGAGAGGAATCGAACTCGGACAGCTAGCTGCCACATCTGATGTTGTTTTTGTTGTTGGCAGCTTTTCTAGCAGGTATTATTGTATGATTGCATTCGGTAGCAGCAATAGCAGAAGGAGCAGCAGCATCTTTCTAAAGCTGCTGTATGTGATATACAATTAAAAGCAAGCTAAAACATTGAGCCAGAGAAAGTGGTGAAAAAAAGAAGTTGCAAAACAACTAAAAAAAAACCATCGAGTTATTCGTGGGCGTTGAAGACACGTTCTGCTTAAGCCATGCACTGTAGTTCATTACAACTAAAACAACAACAACAATAAGAGCAGCAACAGGAAAAACTAGAAGTTTTCTGCAACACTGCGTTGAGAAACGCAATTAAAGAACATCATACTGTGTGTGGATCACGTGATTTAATGTGGCTTATTTAGCTGCTGCAGATGTGATGATGATGTTTTTGGTGGAACTGATGCTTCTATAAATGTGTATGTATGTGTGTGTTTGTGCATTTGTCTGTGAGCACGCAAGTGCCCATGTGTTTGTGTTTGAGTCGAGCGGAGCGCATTAGTCACTCAAGTGCCAGCCATGATATGTGAATGAAGTATGTGACTGTGGGTCATATAGCATGTTCAGAAAACCAAAGGATAAGGCAATATTAAGAAAAGTTTTGAAACACCATATCGGACAGGCATCTATTGTTAATATCCCTCGATCTGAGTTATCAAAAAGAGCAACCGACTCTATCATACGCAGTATGAAATTCGACCCAAAAGGCACGACAGACATCACTATCAGAACATTTTTCGAAAATAGCACCATCTCTATCTACACAAATGGTTTTAAAATGAAGAAAATAATCGAATAAAACACTATATATCCAGAAGCCTAACAAACTCTCAAATCATTGTAGCGTTTTTAAGCTGTGAGAAATATGCTTATTGATACAGTTGCATGAATCATTTCAATCTTAAATTGTTCTTCCAAAAGAATAATAAGTTTTGATAGTAATTTTTGAGGATTGTCAACAATACCACAGCGTAAGTCCTTGCTGGGTTCTCGGACACAGAAATATCAAAGGGTTACGCATAACAGCACCAGATTTCTATCGAAGCTGCAGATGCAGAAAAACGAAAACAATTATCCATCTTCTGCATGAAATCTGTAAGTTCACAAAAAGCACAGAATGGTTTATAGAATATTTTCTAATGAAGGTGAAGAACGCCTTATATGGTACCATAAAAAACAGATATAGGGACATAAAGGCCCGCTTTTGAACTTTAAACTTTATCTAAAATAAACGGCAGGAACATTTGTAAGGGCTTCTTTTATTTGAAGGACCATTTATAAGGACCATTTATAAGGTCTGAATCTCATAAACAATTGAGAAACCAGAAGATCATAAGTACACATTCCATCGATCGAATCTATTAAAATTCATAATTGAAAAATTCAAAAAGTGCAGTTACGGTATAATACCACCAACTGTATAGCATTAAAATGTTCAACGCCGGACAAGTAATTCATTACGAAATCTGATATTTTCACGCTACAGAAATCTTTTCATTATTCCATTTTGAATTTCTGAGTACTTTATTTATAAGCAATCTCATAGTTTTTTTCATGAAATTTCCAAACGGAAAATATTACTTCATTGCAAGTTATTGACTCAAAAAACAGTCGTACTAATAAAACGTCAAGAGAATTTTTAAAGTTTATATAAAGTCCTGCTATATAAAAGTAGTCTCAACACAATGTTATTCCAATGAAATCAGTTTAGAACATGATGCTTTGCTTGAAGAAAAACTCTCATATATCAAAAATTTAAAAAATAGCTTAAAAACTATGGCTGCAATCCAAGTCAATCCTTACTTCGTGGAATAAGACAACAATTCGGGAGTTCAAGCAACCTATAAGAGCAACCTATAAGCCTCGTCCAGACAACTAAGATGATCTCGAAGAAGCTCTTCAAGTATCCTCTGAGAGAGCAGCTTAACTAAAGACCTTTACCGCATCTGTATGTTTCTCGAAATAAGTACTTTTAAGAGTAAAAGAAACGACCTATAAGAGTGGTGAAGCCTCGTCCAGGCAACTATGATAATATCGCAGAAGCTCTTCAAATATCGTCTGAGAGAGCAGCTAAACCAGAGACCTTTACCGTATATGTAAGCTTATCGAAATATGTACTATTAAGAGTAAAAGCAACGGGCAACAATATTTTTGATATTTGATATATTCGTGTCTGACACGAATAAAACCATTCATTTC
The DNA here is from genome assembly GCA_958299015.1 of Tetanocera ferruginea. Lineage (NCBI taxonomy): Eukaryota > Metazoa > Arthropoda > Insecta > Diptera > Sciomyzidae > Tetanocera > Tetanocera ferruginea. The sequence goes on from OY282643.1 coordinate 19,511,188, forward strand.
GAAATCAACTAGACTGAGAAGAAACTATGGAAATTATGTTCATTATATAATTTTGGATATGAAAAACTGAAAAGGAAGGAAGGCTCATGGTAGGATAGTGTGAGAGGTGACTTACGGTAGCTATTTGTCTTTGAGGTAGTGTAACCACCTCGATAGTTTCTTCCGAAAGGCCCTTCAAAGCAAGCTCCAATACTCGCGGGTAAAAGGTATCTGTTGAAGGTAGTAGTGATGTTATTATCATTTTGCTAAAAATCGCGAAAGAATATGTAAAAATTCCGCTCTAAGATCCCTATAAATAGCCAAAAATTGATTTTTTTTTAAAATCCCGAGAAAATAGTGAAATCCCGTCAAACAGTGAAATCTCAGTTTTGAGTAAAAATGATATCTTCGTGCAGATGCAACGAAGAGTCAACAAGGATAACCACTGCTCCTGTATTTTGACAAAAAGGTTAGGTCAAAAACTTCTAACAAAGTTCAAAGAAGATCTTTGAAGAACTAAAATATTCTCAGCTATACTTTACCTCAATGTTCACTAGACTGCTTTCTAATAAGAAGTAGAGATATTGGTAGGGAATATGAACCAGACTTAAGCAAATGTGTAGTCGGTTCTTGAAGAGAGACGCAAGAGATACGAGTAAGAATGGAAATAGACGATTAATAAGAAAATATTCTCATCACATGATAATGTCATAATACAGGGTGGTCTATTAAGAAGGGACTGATTTCAAAATATAATTACGCGCACGGTTAAAAATGTTGGACTAGTTTTTAATCTAAGCTGTAGTTAAAAATGTGGGACTAGTTTTTAATCTTAGCTTTGGTTTAAAGGAATTTGTAATCCAAAATGTACTATTTTTTATTCCATACTTTAGTTAAATTTTTTTAATCAGAAAAAGTTTTAGTTTAAGACTATTTTTGTACTACAAATTTACATTTAGGCAGTATTTTCAGGAAAAAGTATTTATGTTACCTAATAACTGAATTACAATACAGCAGTGGCAGTGGCAGTGAAGACTCAGATGAAATAACTCTGAAAGATTGCGATGGTGCTCAATTTCATGTTGTCGATCTACGGCAAATTCTGTAAAAGTTTAGAAACTGCAGCTGCTTCTACATAGATATAAATCGAAAAGGTAATTTTTGTAAATATAAAAACTTAATTTTCCACATCCAAGCAAAAATTCAAAATTGTTGAACTAAGACTGAACTCAGGCGAAACAAGCACAACAAACGTCAGCACGAGAAAGTGCTGAGAAAGGCATGAGAAAGTCTGAACAACGGTCAATTGGTAATTTGAATTATACAAATTTTTCAGTTTGCAAACTTCTAAACAATTTGAAGATTAAACTTTAGTCTTTTCCACCTTTGTGGATTAATCCTTTTCGGATTACAATATTTTGAACTTTTTTTGGACCAAAATCTAATCCTTTTTGGATTATAATATTTTAAACATTCTGTGGATTAACAATTATTCCTTTTTGACTTAAAAAATTTTAAACTTTTTGCGGATTAAAAATAAATCATTTTTGGATTGGAAAATTTATAACTCTTCATTGGATTAAAAAGTCATCTTTTTTTTATCGTGTCCTATATGGAGTCAAAAAGGTTAAAAGTTAAAAATTTAGTCCAAGATTTTTGACCGTGCATTGGTTTTCGATGTATTCTAAGGTCACTCTTGAAATCATTCAGTTTTCTTATTCAAATCGAAGTCAGAAAAATTCCACGTCTTAACATGATTCGAAACATACTCAATCGGTTCGAAAGATCTGGATTAAACGGCGATCTTTTAGGAAGAGGTCCTTCTCACATTAAAGCAGCAGAGTTACATATTAAATCCATCATAATGTACACATCATCACTCCGCTTAACTTGACATAGCAGACCATCGCTTCGAAGAATTCCAGAACTGGTTTTAAAAATGTTTTCTTACTAAATCCAAATTTCCCAAAATTTAATTCGCAGATTTTAAAAAAAAAAAATTGAATAACTTGATAATAAGTGATGTCACCCATTTTCATTTAAACGAGTTCGTTGTCTACATATAAAAATACACATTTGTTTGGAGCTGAAAGTTATTGTCATCTACATGAACATCTCCGAAAATGCACTGTTTGGAGTGGTGTTTTTGTTAATGAGATATCGGCACTTCTTTTTTTTTTGAGAATAAGAATGATAACAATCAATGAGGCCTCATATGGTTAAAAGAATGTTTTAAAAATGATAACACCCAGCGGTTGAATATAAAGAAGAGTTATAGTTCATAAGAAGCTCGGTCAAAGTCCTTTCAAGGGTTGAAATTTGTTTTTTTTTGTTTTGTTTTTTTTTTATAGTTCAAAAGCAACGATAGATCTTTTGTAAGAACTTTTCCGTCATTAATTTAAAAGAATGCTGATTTTCTTTGGCGTGCACGTTCCTATGATTTGAAAATATTCGAGCTGAAATGCAACATTTAGGACTTGAAACTCTGCATAAGGTCTTGGAAAATTATGTTAAGAGAGCCTTTATTTGTGAGACAACTAAAGTGGCATTTGATGGATTTTTTTTTTCATAATTCGGAAAAAAATTATAAGTCCAACTTAAAGCCTAGTACTCTCAGTTTCATGTGAAATTCCATTCAAAGCTACATACAAAAAACTATAGCTGTGAAATTTTTTACAACATGTTCGTCAAAGTAGTAATCTATTCCGCTGCGAAAAATACTCGCAAAATTTCTCTTGCAACATGATATAATTACTCCAATGTAGTATTGACGTTTCTGTTGGAAACGGACGTTTGTCAAAAAATATAACAAGAAAGAGAGCGCTCACAATCCGTCATAGCATACAATTAATTTTCACTGGTCACATTCAGCGTACCCAACAATTGCCAACTGCTAAGTTAAAACTTGATGCACATAAATATGAAGTTGCGCATTAAAATATATTTAAAAATTGAAAATTTTTAATTTGTCGGTAACATTTCCATTCGTATTTGATACAAAGCTTGATATTTCATAAACTGACAGTTTTTTTGAAACTTCAATACCGATAATAGCGCTCCCCGATGTGTTGCTGTTACAACAGTTGACACAGCTGAATGTGGCCACGAATATAACAACGAACAGCTGTTTTTGACAAGGTGTCTGAGAGAATCAACATTTGTCAACACTACCTGGTAAAATTATTCTATCATGGCACTGCCTATTTATTTTGAAGTGAAAAGTAACAGTTGTCGTAAATTTTTTGTTTTTATGTATTTATTTTTTTCTATATTTTGGGAAGTAAATCATGGCTTTCTTAAATTTTTCACTTTCTTCGCAATAAAATATTAGTCAGAATTTTCACGCAACAAAAAAAAAAGAATGTTGTGAGCAAAATTTCAAGCAGACAAGCAGAATACTGGGCTTAAAGAATAAAAAATTAAAAAGATTTATATGTCTTAAATTTTTTTTTTTAGTTTAACAACATTCCGTCGTGGAGAAGCCGATGGATGGTATAAAATGGAAAAATCGAATAGAGAAAATGACATACGTGCACACGTTAAAAGCATATAAAAAAGATCACGCCCAAAAGTGTAGCACCGTAAGTAGCTCAACATAGTAAGTAGCATTAGAAAATAAACTGACGTTAGTATAATTCTGTTATGGAAACAAAAATTCAGATATATACATCAAGTAGAGTTGGTTCTACAAATAAATTTCTACTTTTTATTGAAGAATATCAATCAAAAGTGATCAGTAATAATAAAAAAAGTAGGTAGAGAGCCTTGAATACAGCGTCTTTTGTTTGGGTGAATATTAAAGCTTGAGTTTTTTTTTTTTAATATATTTTCGGATGAATTTTGCCAAATATTTTGAGATAATGAGTCCATAGCCTGAGCTAAAATGGAAATTTTTTTACCTCAAGCCATACAACGGCTGCACAAGAAACGATAAAGTCCGTAAGTCGGATGTACAACAGGTACTTACTTGCAGGATAATTCGGCTTCTTTAAATTTTTAATGAATTTTATTCGACCGCTATGGTCGCTGGATAGCATGTGTATGACCAAAATGTGCTTTAAGCGACCGTTATACAGCCGGTTTTCAGCCTATTTCTTTATTTTTTGCTTGGTCGGCCGTTGAATAAGCTTTGTACGACCTGAGTTTAAGAAATTTCAGCGCTCTATAGAAAAATTCCAAAATAATCTTTTTGGGCTTGGTTTCCAGAAGTGGAATCGTAAGTCGAACCTAAAAGATCTCAGGGTTTTCAATGGATTTCAATTTCCAAAATCAGAAAGTTATTTAGCAATTTAATATCCTGTTTCTGTGGCACTTTTCAACCCAGAAATAAATGATACAAGAGCTATCAAGTGTAAGTTTGTCCGTCACACTTCATATTTGTTTTTAAAAAATAAAAAAAAATTATCAGAAATAGTGATTTATTTGGCTTTAAAATTGCAGAATCACCTTTTGATATATAGTAATAAGAAGAGTTAAAAGATAAAACTTTTATATATAACTCTTCAAGAATACAAGTTATAAAAAACTTTTTATAATCTCTCCACTGTGCCACCCATCTCGTCCTTAAGTTCCGTCCTATCGTAACACATAATTCACCGCAAAAATAGGGAATTTCAAACCGCAAGCCATTTCAATGCGCCTGCCTTGGCAAAGATTTTCGTGGAATTTGCCGGTTTTGTGTGTGCCGTAAACGAAACGGTATGAGCGAAAGTATAGAAAACAAAATAAGCAAAAGAAAAAAAACAACCAAAAACAGCATCGATGCTTGGTGCATTCTTGGACCAGAGCTAAGGATTAGATGGATTTGTTTTTGCGGTTAGAGCTATTGTTGTTGTTGTTGTTGTTGTATGTGATTTGAAGCCGACAGATCTTGTTTTTTGTTTTGACTATTTGAAGTGGAGGAAGATGATATGCACAATGGTAATACAACATGGGATGGATACCAGATACCATATGGAAAACATAGCATTTCATTACAAAAAACACCCACGATTAGGCAATAAAAATCGAATGTTTCCACTTTTGCTGCCGCCGTTCATTTGGCACAAACACACACACTCGCACAGAGACAACGTGTTGGCAACGTTACTTGAGTAGAATTAGTAGAAAGTGGCAGCGACTACTTCATGCAACAACGTACAGAAGCAGCAGCATTGTAGTCAAGGCTAACATGTTGTGATGGTGATGAAGTTGAAGCAGCTGTTCGAGTTAACTAAAAATTGGCCATTAGGCGGTAGATTTTTTGCTTTTATTTTTGCAACAATGTGCTTCAATCAAAAAAAGTGGTTTAAAGGTTAAAGCTTCTTAGAAGCTTCAATATGTTTAATAAGCAATTTTTGTGTATTAATTGTTTATAATCAAAAATGCAGTTAAAAAGCCTAACAGTGGTTCAAGAGGTGAAAGGATAATTAAATTAAGTACAAGAGAGAGGTTCTGAAGTAACTTCAGCATTTCATTTCAAACTTTTTTTTCAATACGAACTCCAACAACTGCCGCCAGAATTCTTTGCGCTTTTTGAAAGGCTCAAATAAAGCTTGTATTAAATGCAGTCCTACAAATTTCTACTGCAGACAGCAACATGCTTTAGAAAAATTCTGCACAATACAACCATTATGTTCTACGATATAATACTTAATTTCTCAATAGCAGGATTTACTGTCCGTCCACACATCAACCGAAACGTGCATCAGCACGTCGAGCTTATAACGTATCTTATTAATATTTCTGTGCAACTTTTGTTGAATGACTAAAGAATGAAATAAGAAATCGCTCCGAATTGCAATTTAATAATAATTCGATTTGATGAACAATTGCAAGGAATTGCAATTGTAAGCATAGAGTTGCTAGATATGTGTATTTTTAGATGATAGAAAACTGGGATTGGCTGCGGTTAAGTTTGGAGTTATAATCTAACAAATGGAAAAAGTTATATGAATGCAATCTGCAATAAAAGCTGCTCACAAAACGTTGTACTGTGTAATGTTTTCAAAAGAATTAAAGAAAGTAGCTGCTTCGTTTTCTTCAAAAAACTTCCAAGTTAAGCTCTTTTGCAGTCTTTGTTAAAATTCATCAGGATTGAATCAAAATTTTTACAAATAATGAAAAAAGATACAAGCATACAAAAGAGGTTAAGATAAGAAAAAATGAAGAAAACCATGGTTTGTGTGGCTGCCAAGCACCGTAGAATTAAATTTTATACCCGAAAATGTAGAGATATATATATATAATAACCAATGTTTTCTTATTAGTACGAATGAGTATATTTTATAAAAATTGATCTCCCATATTTTTTTACCCTAAACCTGAAAGGCCAGGGTATATCAACTTTGTGCAAATGTTTGTAACGCATAGAACGAAGCGAGTCCGGTATAGAAAAGTATATATATTCTTGATCAGCGTCTCCACGTGAGTCGAGCTATCTATGTCCGTCCGTCCGTCCGTCGGTCCGTCCGTCCGTCGGTCCGTCCGTCCGTCTGTCCGTCTGTGTGTTGTCCGTATAAACAGGATAAGAAGAAGGAGTTGAGATAATTGAATGAAACTCGGTTCACATAGTTGCATGGAGCCAAGAATCTGCAATATTGAATATTTTTGGAATCCGCCCACGGACACGCCTACATCTCATACAACGCAAAAATTTAAATCTGCATAAATGAGCTCATTATTAGTCTACAACAATTACATAAGGTATATATTTTTTTATAACAAAATAAACATGCTTTCAAAAAATTGGATGTCATCCGCCCAAGGACACACCCACCTCCCATACAACCAAAACTTAAAAACTCACTAAATAAGCTCATGTTTAACCTACAAAGATAAAATTTGGTATGTATGTATTTTGTACCAAAACTAAGATGTATTAAAAAATTGGGCGTAATCCGTCGACGAACACGCGCACCTCCCATACAAACCACAATAAAGGCATAAACATGTGAGCTACAGGAATAAAACTTGAAATTTTTATAAATTTTTGTAAATTTTTCATCAAAATTGAAATGCATGTAAAATATGGGCTTCATCCGCTCACGGACACACCCATTTTCAATTCTATTATTGTATTTTGAAAAAGTAGGTTTGGGGTATTTCATGGTCGGCTAGACCGACCTTAGACTTTCTTTACTTATTTTGATTTAACTTTAAAATCATGAACTATTTAGAAGAGCATGCGAAGAATTTCTGTTAAATTTTTTTAAGAGCTGCCAAAAAATTTTACTAGTTTTAATACAATTTTGATTAATTTTTACAAAAGTTGCGATTAGTTGCAGGCAAATAGTCTGAAATTGAAGTGGAAAAGGAAGGAAACGGAATTATTGTGAACTTTCATATGGTTTCATTGAATAGAAAACTCTCCTAAGAAGTCGAATTTATGTTTTATTTAAAAACAAAACTTTAAAAAAAAGATATTGAATTCATTTGAATTTTTTACTATAAAACCTTCGATTGTCGGCATCGATTAATTTAGCGGAATAATAATTTTTTTATAATTTTTAAAGTTTATTACAAATTTTGGTTTTTCTCAGTATATCATGTTTCATATTTTACTTTCGCAAATTTTATTTAAATTTTTTTTATAAAACAATGAAATTTGAGCTTATTGTTAGAGTTTTAAAGTATGGATAGTAATTTGCGCACTCAAAGAAAATGCCTTGGCAAAAGCATGTTAACTCAATAATGATAAAAACTGTATCAACTCAGCCTAGAAATTCGTCAACGAGAAAAGTATTGTTTATTCAAAACTTAATCAACTCAGCCTAGAAATTCGTCAATAAGAAAAATATTGTTCGTATTGATGATTTTCTCAATTAAATTGATAAATTTTTTTGTCATTATAAAGCAGGTTTGTCAATTCATTTTTAAGTTTTCCCCGCAGGGGTTCTTAAAATTCACCGATTTTCCATCGAATTCCCCAACGAAAAACAAAATGTAAAGTTTTCTTTTCAATTTTTTTAATTAAATTAAATTTAATTATAATATACATATACATACATTTTATATAATACATTTTTATATATTATGTTCATACATTTGTTGATTGAACTTATCTTATAAAGTCTTTCTATTTCCAAAGAATGAGATCTTTTTCAGAAAAAAACTTTTACAATGCAAAATTAGATAATTCCACTGTTACTGTAGAAAACCGATTTCTCAAAGTAGACTTGCTAAAAATTTACTTATGAAACCATTCTTTCTACAGAAGCAGTAGAATGTGGTAAATTAAAAATATGTTAAATTAATTTGCACATAAGGGGACACTGTGCTCCCATCATTTCCTTTTATAGCCCAAAAGTCAGCAGTATCTTCAATATCTGCTTCTATATCTATTTATCGATATTATAGAAATCAACTTCAGGTACAACTTCCGCAAACTGGCATGCTTAAGGGACATGTTAGCGATGGATGTATCAATTTTTATCGATTGATATCCCAATGTTCCTGAATTCTTTCAAAATCAAATGAAAATTGGAATGCAAATTTGAATTTAAAAAGAAATTGGCTTGAAAAATTTAATGTAGAATTGCATTCCCCGCAATTATCCTAAAATATATGAAATTCCCTGAAAAATATCCATTAGAAATTAGATGAATTATTAAATTCCTCGATTATATGTGCTCCTTTCCGCAATTCCCCGACCAACTTTAAATTCCCCGCAATCGTCAACAAAAATTTCTTTTGGTTTTTTTTTGTGTGTGCAGTAAAACATGTTAAGTATGGTTTTCATCGGAAGCAGCTTATTTTTTAAAAGTTATCAATTTTTACAATACAAGCTTTAACGTATTTTATTTATTTATTTATTTATTTATATATAAGCTTAATACAAGCAGTTCGAATACTTAAGAACTAAATTTTATAATTAACAGGGAGTATCTTAATTTACAATGGTACCATATCTTAATAAGAAGAATACATTAGAGAGGGGGAGGAAGTGTCGTTGGAGTTAAGAAGGATATTTCGGAGTAGTGGTCTGCTCAGGTGAAAATCGAATTCACTGATCAATCTATTGGTTACCCGAAGCATTCTGGTTATAGGTTCACTGCATCCATAGTCGGTGCGGTGAAAGTTAAGGTGGAAGAGAGGTATAGACCTAAGGTTGCGTGGGTTGGTATTAAAGGATATTGATTGGAGTAGTTCTGGGCAGTTAATGGTACCGCATACTAGTTGATGAATGAAGAGAACATCGGCAACTTCCCTTCGCTTTGCAAGTGTTTGCATGTTAATCAACTTCAGACGGTTGGCATAAGGAGGTAAGTTGAAACTGTCAGAGCCGGGAAGACCACGAAGAGCGAAACGAATGAATCTGCGTTGAACGGCTTCGATTCTCATTGAATGGGTGTTGTAGATGGGAGACCAAACCTGGCTGGCATATTCGAGGATGGGTCTTACAAAGGAAAGATAGAGAGATTTAGTGACGTAAGGATTGGAGAACTCTCTGGACCAGTGTTTCACGAAACCAAGTGCAGAGTTGGCTCTACTAATGATATTGTCAACATGAGACCGAAAGTTAAGTTCCTTGTCGCAAATAACGCCTAAATCCCGTAAAAAGTATACAGAGGGAACTGGCTTGCCGAGAATGTAATACGTTCTCGGAGGAAGTTGGAGTCGCTTACGAGAATATCTTATAGCTTGACATTTGCTGACGTTGAGTTCCAGAAGATTATTTTGACACCAAATGGAAAAGCTGACCAGATCGTCTTGAAGTTTGCGAGAATCGGCATTAGTTTGTATGCGCCGATAGATTTTCATATCATCAGCATACACAGAAAGATTGGATTCATTGATGATACCATCAACATCAGCAATTGTTAAGACGAATAGCAAAGGACCAAGGTGACTGCCTTGTGGGACACCAGAGGTAGCTGTAAAAGATTTTGAATTGGAAAATCTAAAGATGACATTATAACTGCGTTCTTCGAGATAAGATTGAATCCATGACATAAACAGAGATGGAAAACCAAAGGCTTTAAGCTTAAGAAGGATGATAGTGTGTGAGATTTTGTCAAACGCTTTACTAAAGTCGGTGGAAACTGCATCAACTTCGTAACCATTTTCCAACGAGCATAAAGCGTTTGAAACAAATTGTGTGAGGTTGGTGGTAGTCGATCTACCCTTGAGAAAATCATGTTGACTAGGAGGAAAGATAGATTTTCAATGGAAGAAGAGAATATCGTAGATAATACTTTCAAAAATTTTGGGAGTACATGACAGTTTTGCAATAGGTCTGTAATTAGCAATATCATTTTTAGGTCCTTTTTTATGTAAAGGGATTATGTACGAATTCTTCCATAACTTTGGAAAAACTGAGTTAGAAATAGAAAGTTGAAAGAGTGTCAAAAGGGGATGAGCCAAAAAGTTCGCGAATTTTTTGATGACAATAGCAGGCAACCCATCGGGTCCAGGAGAAAAATCATCTTTTAGATTATGTAGCTTTGCTAAGACATCAGTTAGTGTAATATCAACAGAAGTCAGCGAGGTTTGAGCACAATTCCTTAGTAAAGAAAAGTATTCATAGTCTAATTCATCCTTATGACTTATGAATGACTGACTGAAGAAATTTGCAAATAGGTTTGCAATTATTTCCGGGTTATCTGAGGAGATATCTGAAAAAGTAAGGGTAGATGGATAGTTGTCAGATTTTCTTTTAATATTGATGAACTTGTAGAAGCTTTTAGGATCCGACACCAATTTTGTTTGAATATGAGCAAGATAAGAGTCATATAGATGTTCACAGAGTGCAGAAAAATGGTTATAGGCGTGAAGATAGTTTGTGAGGTCAATAGAAGAACGAGTAGTTAAATAAGTGCGCCAAAGTTTGTTCCTTTTATTACGAAGTGAGCGTAATTCCTTATTGTACCAGGGGGGAGATGACAAAAAGTTCTTCTGCCTATTAAATGGGACAGATTGTGTGAAGCAGTCGAAAATTTTGTCATAGAAGAGAGCAATAGCATTATCAACATTTTCATGGGCATTATCGAAAAGATGTTGGAAATCGATTCTACTGATTAAGATCTCAAGTTTTACAAAATCAGTTTTCCGAAAGTTGAAGCTTTACGCGTGTTCAAAGTGTGTGTTTATGATATTATTGTTGTAAGAAAGGGTAAGAGATAGAGGAGGATGGTAGTGATTTTATTATGTTTTATGTAAAAATACTATGATCGCTTCAGAATTAATCACAAAGTACATTTTTAAGTCTTCTTTCTGCATTTAGATCGAGATGTTCGAGTTGTGGATTATAATAAAAAACTTCAGATATTATTATTATTATTATTTAATTATTCTATTATTTTATTACTATAACATAATTCCGTAAAATGTGAGTGCGGAACGCTTGATTTTTTTTTTGTAAAAATCTCATATCATATTTTTAGTCATTTTTGTGTTGTGATTTATTGAAACTTCAAAAACTTTTTATATTTTTTTCATTTTGAAATTTTCAGTTTTACAAAAAAATTTAAATTTATTTCATCATACTTACTAAAGTTTCCGTTTTTACTTTAAATTATTTTATAAATATTTGGAACTTAAAATTGTTATTTGCACAATTTAAAATCGATTATGTGGCTAATCGCTGATTTCTAATTTAGATTAAAGAAAATCAATATTTCATGTTTTTTCTTTATTAAAACCGGGCCCGTCATTTTTGTCGGGAAAGAACTATTATTATTATTATTATTATACTTTAACATAATTCCGTAAAATATGAGTGCGGAAGCTTGATTTTTTTAAATATTTCATAGCATATTTTTAGGCATATTATGTTTTGTGATTTATTGAAACTTCAAAAACTTATTATATATTTTTTTTTTTTTCATTTTGAAATTTTCAGTTTAACAAAAAATTTTGAAACTTATTTCGTTGTACTTTTTTTAATTTAAGGTAAAACTCGAATATGTGATCATCGCTGATTCCTAATTCAGCTTAAAGAAAATCAATATTTGTTTTTTTCATGTTGTCTTTTTTCATTTTTAAAACCGGGCCCGTCATTTTTGATGGCAAAGAACTAGTATAACATTGTTCCGTAAAATGTGAGTGCGAAACGCTTGTTTTTTTTTGAAAAATTTCATAGCATATTTTTAGGCATTTTTTGAAACTTCAAAAACTTTTAATGCTTTTTTCATTTTGAAATTTTCAGTTTTACAAAAAAAATTTAAAACTTATTTCGTCGTAACTACTATAGTTTTCGTTTTTACTTTTTTTTAAGGTTTTTTATAAATGTTTGAAAAAAAAATGTTATTTGAATGATTTTAAATCAAATATATGACCATCGCTGAATTCTAATTTAGCTTAAAGTAAAGCAATATTTCATTTTTATTCTTTATTAAAACCGGGCCCGTCATTTTTGACGGGAAAGAACTAGTATCAGCAATAAATATGTTAAAGGGAAATAGACCGAAATGACTACCAAGAGGTACACCCGATGAGACAATATCTCTTTAGATAGAATACCCTGAAATAAAGCATATTTTGAACTTTGACTTAGATAGGAATTCAGCCATTTGTTGGTTAGAAGAGAAACATTTCCTTTAAGCATGGTTGTTGGTTTGGGTATACGTTCGATTTTTGCTTCAACTTTTACTATTTTTTAATAATTCTTTCTAAACTCTCTGTTCAGAACTCTTTAGACAGCTCTTCGCACCTGGCCTTTACTTCATCACATACAATGACTGTGTTTTTATTGAATTTTTCGAGACAATTCCTTTGATTTTTGAGTTGTATAAGATTTGGCATCAGCCACAGTTCAGCTAATTTATTTAATTTTTATATTTGGTACAAAAGAATCAAGTATTCTGAAAAAACACTGATAGAAAAACAACACAGCATCATTCTATTCCAAGACTAATAATTGTTCCTAGTTCATAGAATTGAGTTCATTTCTTATGTTATTATAATCGGCGTTAAGATAATTATACACGTTAGAGTTATTCAAGGATTTTCTAAAAATTATATGGGAAGAACTTAACTGGACAGCAAAAGAAGTATGATAGAGGGTATATTATAGTACTAGCAATACCCGGCGCGCGTTGCTACGCCTTAGGCCACGTGCATAGTAAACGCCGATTCAGACTGCCTGCCTGTGTCCGCAGAGTGTGTGAAAAAGCGAGAGAGATAGATATTTGTATCTCATTTGTTCACACAGATTTCAGCTTGCCTGTCTGTCTGAATCGGCGTTGAAAATGCACGCAGCCTTAGACAAACACATGTACTTCATCTGTGACTTCAGAACCTATTCGATCAAAAATGTAGCTTGTAGGGGAAGGTGCACCCACTTGACCAAAGCTCAGACCAGTTTTCTATTAGAAGGACATTACCAAATGGCAACTCCATTCGGAATTTCACTGATCAGCGATTTTTATTTCCAATGCTATTTGCTATTAAAAATTTGGCTTGTATGGGCGGATTCACACCCCGTTTTCCAATGCCCGTGCTATATTTCTTGTCGAAAGACATTTCCAAAAATGAAATTTATACTGAGTTTAAATATTATGAAACATTAAGTACCACAGCTATTCGATATTAAACATTTAAACTATGTTGATGGTGTCACGACCCAATTTCCAATGCTTGCTGAATTTTTCCAGTGGATGGACACGACTAAATGTTATATTCCTTCCGAGTTTCACAAATTTGTGACTTATGTTTCTTAAATTATACTGAAAAGTTTGAATGCCTTAAAAGTGTCACGCCCCTTCTGCAACGGCTTTAAAATTTTACCAGTAAAACAGCACGTGAAAATTGAGGTCAAATACAGAATTTTGGAGCTGTGCAACATGTAATTCTAAAGCTATTCGATATCGATGCCAAACTTCACAGGAGCGCTCTGCAGACTTTGCTAGAGTTTCCCTGAAAATTTCATAACAATTGGTTTAGCGGTTTTGAAGATATCAGGCATAAGAGGAAAAAGATTTTTTGACTGTAAATATGTATAAACAATTCAAGTCTGAAAACCATAACAAATACGATGTCAGATTGTTGGCAACACTGCTCAACAGACCAAACTGAGAGCAACTCCCGACACAACATGGCAGCCGTGCTGAGTTACTCTCACAGCCAGAGCTTAAGCATTGGTTTTCTGCTGCTTGTTGTGCTGCTTGTACAGCATTAGCATGAATTAAAAGACATGAATTCTTAAATAATTAAAGAAAAAGTTTTGTAAAAAACGTAGTACCCTATTTTAATTTCGCTTATCATAGCAATTGAATAGTGAAAAAATTATAAAAATCGGTTCAGCGGTTATTGAGAACACGTCGCCGCAAATCCGTGAGTCTCCTTTTATATAATAGTATAGATATGTTCATTTTCAAAAAATTGTCACAAATTCGTCTTCACAAAGTGGCATTGTCTTTGTCGCAGGAGTTGGTAGGTATTAAATCCAGTGGCGTAGAAAGCTTTTAGTTCTGGAAGGAGTTTCGCACAAAAGTAATGATCTGTCATACGCTTAGTAAAACATTCTTTTGAGAGTACCCTCTTCACTAAATTTTCTAGAGAATGGGTGCTACAAATAAGATCTGTAAATATAAACTTGATCTGCATCTCGTATGGTAAAAGCTAGTCGCTTTTGAGTTTTATTCTAAAAATAACTAAAAAATGTTTTCAAAAAACTCTCATAACATAATTGCCTTATAATAACTTTTAAAAAACCAGAAAAAGGAGAATGTCGAACAGAACAGTTTTCTTGCAAAATTGTACAAACAAGTACAATTTGTTGGTGGTACTCATTTTTTTTTTTGTTTTTATAATGTCGGTTATGGTTTTTACCGCATAATTTGTACATGAAAAGTTTTTAAAGTAACAAGGCGCGTAAATCACATGATATCAAATACACGATTGTCAAAGCGTGTCATCATATCAACATTTTTGACTCGTCTACAATTTTAAATCAATCAAATGTTTTTGTTCAAAATATTTCGTTAATGTATTTTAGTTGAAGTATTGAAGTATTTTCGTAATTTGCAGCAATCTTCAAGCCCATAACAGCTGCTTGTGGCAGCAAAAATGACATAAACGACAGAATTATAGACTTAGTCGACATTGACGCCCCTAATTAACGACAGTGTCAACTCGATTGACGACATTGTGTCGACAGTTAAAAACGATGCGTAGTGGCTAAACACTGGATTTCAAACCGTATCGCATTTGGATTTTTTATTAAATCAATCTATCGGTTTGAATTGCTTAATAAGCGTCGAAATTTTAAAGAAAATCAATTGTAACTATAGTTACTCCATATAAAACTTTTATAACTATAACTATAACGTATAACTTTTGTTAAATGTATATCAAGGTTATTCTTATCACAAAATTCTTTCGATAATCGCAATATATCTTTTAACTTAATAGAATCAATTGACAACAACTTTAATTTTTGGTAATGTATTCATTGCTCTAAGGTGGTCCAAACCCGTAGAACACCCCCATACCTATGCCACTGATTAAATCTTAACACCATCCATCCAAGGAATTAAAGCTACTTGCTGTCAATCGTTAGGAAGAGTTTAATTAAATAAGAAGATCTAATTCTCAAGAAGATCTTATTCTGAAAGCTTAAACAAATCGGAGGTGGTCAACCCGTAATTTAAATTTAATATGGAAAATGAAATTCAAAGCTGATGTTTAACGATTATGTAAATCGAATTCTTTCCCAAAAAATTGTTTTTCATTTAATTTTTGAATAGTTTATGTATCATCTGCTCTTGCAAAACTGCCTAAAAGCGAGTTCATACAGTCTGAATTATTTTTTTTTTTATATTTGATCTCGTTTAAATTTTTGAAAAAAATGTATTGAATTTCTTGTTGATTCTATTAGAGATCTGTTTTTATTAGTTTTAAGTTTCATTTCCATTTAGATTCTTAAAGATTTGGAAATATAGATTTTCATATCATATTTTCATGGATAGATAGTTGAATTGTCTGACCCCTTTAATAACAGAATTTTGTAAGATAGCTTAGAAGCATATAAGTTGACAAGATAAGTTTCCAGATTAACTCTTCTAGTTTAGACTAAGTCCTACTTTTAGTGGTTTCAGTTCACTTCCGTTTCATTTGCTGAACTTACACCATTGAATCATAAGAAATTTCACTTTAAAAGTTTTATTTGCTTTTTTTCACTTATTTTTGTTTCATTGTTGTACTGTTGTTATATTTTTTTATGCCGACTTGGTTTTTTTTATGACACACTGAACTTTCTCATTAGCTTTATGTTTGTTAATTAAAACGAAATGTTTTCTGTCATTGTTATTAAATGTTTTAATGTTTATTAAGAGCATTTCTTCACTTAACAAACATTAAACAACAACAAAAACAGCAACAACAGCATGTATATTATTTCGCATAATATTTATATCCCTTTTCATTATTGCTTCGCATCCTTATTGCTTGACAAACATCTCTTCATATTTGCCCAAGGATGCTTAATAATATGTACGAATGCTTGAATGATATACCAAGTCGTTGTAATTGCCTGAGTTCAACTTATGTTGCCAATAATCGGATGAGGATGGTTGTTTTATTTTTTTTTTTGTGTCAACTCATGAAAAATGAAAAACAAAGTATACGCGAGCATATTCTAGGAAAAAAAAATAAATGTAGTGTATCCACTATTAGCAAGCGTCAGCACATACTGAAAACCATGCCAACATTTTGAACTTGCACTTTATGCCATCAACATTGAAGAGACTTTCTTGATGATATTTCGCTGTCATTTATTAATCAATTAGCTGTGTATTAATTCGTTTAAGCTGATTTTATGAACTTTAAAAAACGAGCAAGATAAAAAAACAGAACAACAACTTCACTCACCCTTGTTGACTTGGCGAATCGCTGGATGCAATTGACTTTGATTGGCTTTCACTCGAACGTGAGTTATCAGCATTTAAGTAATCTGAAAATAAATTAAGAAGAAATATTTAATTTGTTGCAGACACAAGAACAGCATGAAATGTATAATATTATTGAATTAATTTAACACAAAAAATTGCAAAATTACTATAACATAATTCCGTAAAATGTGAGTGCGGAAGGCTTGATTTTTTGAAAAATTTCATAGCGTATTTTTAGGCATTTTTTATTTTGTGATTTATTGAAACTTCAAAAACTTTTTATAAATTTTTATTTTGAAATTTTCAGTTTTACAAAAAATTTTTGAACTTATTTCGTCGTACCTACTATAGTTTCCGTTTTGAATTTGAGGTATTTTATAAGTATTTGGAACTAAAAATTGTTAAGAAAATCAATATTTCATGTTTTTTTCTTTATTAAAACCGGGCCCGTCATTTTTGACTAGTATTTAAATAAAAGGGCAACTCAAAAAATTTTTTTTATTTTATATATTTAAATTTATTTACGCACATATAACGCATATAACGACCAATCTCTATGCTATGATGTTCTATGTTAGCTAACATAACTTAGATAACACTGTAAAAATGTCAAAATATTCTGTAAATTTTAACAGCTTGCTTTTGTTCACAGAGACAGAGCTTTTATTTTTTAATATCTGTCAGCTTTACGCAAAAATATTTTAACATTATGTAGCTTAAATATATATGCAATAACATTTAAGCTTTAAATAGAGCAACAGTAAACCTTGAGCTTTATTTGTTAACATCAAGTTGTGTTACATTAAAACGGTATTCATATGCTTGTATTGCAGTACCTCATGAAATGTTGGAACCATATTAAACAAAAATTTGTACAAAGCTGTTTTTAAACCAACAAACTTAAAGTTTTCTTAGCAAATAGCATGGAATTTATTTCCTAAAATTTTTAATCCTCGAGAATGTGGTATCAAAAAAAAAATTAAATTCCGTTCAAGGATATCAAAGGTTTATAAAAAGCTCTAAGCTAACAGTTACTTTGTTTTGAACAAAAAAGCTTCTTTACATGGTAACAGAATTAATTTTGTCATTGGGTGTTACTCCGAAAATCATACAATTTTGTAGATATCAAAAGAAAAGGCAAATTTTTTTCTCAATATGATAAAAAATTGAAAAATTTTTGTTTTAAGAAACCTATATATAAAACGAATTTCATTATAGAAACTATTGATGCCATACTGAAGATATTGCTGGAGAGATGAACACACTGAATGTAAATTTAACATATCCTTTTTCATTTAAAACTTTACATATAATTTTTTAAGAAAGTTTTTAGATTTAAAATTAGTTCTTTCTTATCCTTCTAAAAATGCCTTTTTATGTATGTAGTCTCGAGTATCTAGATGAACTTGAGTTCATAGTTCATGTTTGTGCATGGTTGTAGTTTTCGGATTAAAACTTTTTTGTAGTT
Source organism: Tetanocera ferruginea (assembly GCA_958299015.1). Taxonomy (NCBI): domain Eukaryota; kingdom Metazoa; phylum Arthropoda; class Insecta; order Diptera; family Sciomyzidae; genus Tetanocera; species Tetanocera ferruginea. The sequence goes on from OY282643.1 coordinate 19,529,446, forward strand.
ATGACTTATTAACAGAATTCTATCAAACAATTCAAGTACTTTCTAGTCAACACCACTAGAAATGATCCCATTATTATTCAGTTTTCACAATACTTGACAATTTTCCGAACAGTACTTTTGAACACAAAAATTACCTATATAAGCTTTATATCAAAAGCTTCATTCTTACTTGTTCAATTTAACCCCTAACTTATCTTAAAATATCCTATTTAAAATCTTGCAGGACAAAAAGCTCAACAAAATAATTTCAAGAAAACTTTACGACAGAAAACTTTAAACAAATAAGCTCAATTTATAGCATGCAAAAACAGCTTTTATGTGCCTCTAAGTATCAAAGAAAAAATACAAAAACTAAAATGTCCTATAAGCCCCCTAACAATATCCTTAAGCAAAACAAAAAGCTGTCTTGAGCTTAACCGAATTATCTTAATAAAATTCACCACAACAAACTCTTAACAAATAAGCTCAATTTAAAGCTTTCAAAAACAGCTTTTATCTGGTTCTAAATACCAAAGATAAAATGCATAAACTTCCTTTATCTTTGTCTTTTAAATACTCTAGAAATATCCTGACATGCAAAAAGTTTTACTAAATTATCTCCACAAAACTTCACCACACATCAACTAAAGCTTTTTGTGGTCGCAAGTTTAGTCAAATATAAAACTCACCCCTTTGAAGCTGCTGCATCTGCTGTAATTGACTTGTTGGAATGAACTCCTCGTGTTTTTGATCAGATCCCTTTTCCTCATACTTGAGCTTAAAGTCTGTCGACTTTCGCAGCGACATTAGCAGCGACTGCGTACGCGGTGGTATTTCCGGTGGTGCTGGATCTGGTGGTGGTTCCGACTCACCGCCGGATCCTTCACCAAACTCATCGTCAAACTTAGCCGATGCCGACGCCAGCACTGCAGCTGTGGGCAAAGCTATCGTTGTGGCACCGTTCTCACTTTGCGCATATTCACGCAGCTCCATTTGTATTTGCTGTAGCTTCAGCTTCTCACGCTCACTGCGATTGGCCAAAGCTGCAGCCATGGCCGAGGCCACTGCTGCAGTCGAAGATGAACCCACGGCCGCATTGCCATTTGATGATGTGCCGCTGCTAGATGATGTCATGCCGCTGGTACGACTCAAACGCCCGCTTTTCGAACGACTCGCGCGTAATGAATGTTCGCGACCGACTTGATTTTGCAAACTGGACGCCGTCGTTGATGCACTGACACCGAGTGTGGCAGCACCTGCAGCAGAGCTAGGCACCAAAAAAGCACCGCTACTATTTGTTGCACCTAACTCTGCAGCCGCGGCCGCGATTTGCAGGCGATCTAACATAGCTGCGCTGCCCGAATACGAAAGACGCTCGCTCAGCGAGTCGGAATTGGATTGCGGCGAATCGTATTTGGAACTAAGGAACGGATTTGTACTGCGTGCGGCGGAAGTAATGGCGGCGGCGTTGGATCCTGTACCAATGGCATTGCCACCTAATTGATATTTGTTGTTGGCAGTTGTTGTTGGTGTTGCTAAATTGGTGGTTGATGCTGAGGAGAAGGCGGCGGCAGTCGATTGTTTGTGTGGCGAACACAGTGAGGTTATTTGTTGTTGTCTGTGTTTATGTGGTTGTTGGTAGAGCGCTGCGTTCTGTAAATCACGATTTGTTTTGGGATACTCGGTGAGCAGCGAGGTGGTCACTTCCTCATTGTCAGCGTCGGAGTTATAGCGATCCATATCTAGGAAGAAAGAAGAAATTAAAGAAATTAAAAATTGTCTGCGCATAGGAAAAAGTGGTTATATTAAATTAAGGTTAAGTTATGTATAATTTTTTTTCATCATGCTGAAATCATGCGAAAATTAAGACGAGAAACCTGTATGTACTCTTGATCAAAAATATTTTACATCGATTATAATCCTAAGGTATTAAAGGTATACTTTACAATTGACTGAAAATTCGATTCGAACATGATTTAATGCCGATTTTGTAATAAAGAACATTACATTTGTTTTCATAATAAAATAAAACCTAACCAAAAAGTTTTGAAATTAATATTGATAACTAAGCGGCTTTAACTCAAAACGCACTTTCCGGCGTGTATCGCTTCTTCAGAGTCTGCTTTCTAATCGCAGAGACTAACCATACAGGACGTGGTGGCAACAGAGGTCTTTCAAGAAAACTATTTACTTCCGAAAGAATAAGATAGGCTGATGCTAAATGAAGACCGTACATATTACCAGGAACTTATGGAATCTACCCGTAATGCAACAAGCCATCGACACCTTAGTCCATCCACCCACGAGGATGCTCAAGATTAGAGTTGTGGTGATACCATAGGCGGATGAAAAGCTCAATCACTTACTTCAATTGTACCAAAGACTAATCAATCAGGGTTCTTTCGTCTTAAAATCAATGCCAAAAATTATGTTATTCTCTATACGCGAGGTTAATGTGAAAATAGTCCCTTTAGAAAGGTTATCGCACAGACAAATACGCAGTGACTGGAGTTCACAGCTGTACCGGTATTATCCTTAAAGGTTTTGAGTAAAAAAGAACAGCATTATGTGGCTTCATGGATATTCACTGGGCCTTTGATGATACGTCATTAATGCAATCAAAGAGGAGAAGTTAAGAAAATACGTAACTCCTCAAATAACCTACAGAGTATATTCGTACTACGTTAAAATTTAGAATCATAATTACTGATCTCAGTGTAAAATCTTACGTCATCACATTGTTTGGGCTGTTATAGGTCAATAAAAAATATATGATTGCAAGCTGAACTATTTTAATCCTGAAAATACTAGTACCTTTTTCTAGAAAGAGACTCTTACATCTTGCAAGCCCACACTAGATAGAAATGAGTTTGCTTTTTCTAATAAAATAAAGTACTACTCCTAAAGAAGAACTACTACTTGACAGCAAACTTCTTTGAAAACCTCACTAGACAAATACTGAGGGTAGAAATAAATATGCTTTCTACGCCACCCTTCGTTGTTAAACTTGAGGTTTAAAGCCAAAAATGGTATATTAGACTTTCTTAACTATGGTTAAATCTATGGTTGGTTACTTGTGCTTTATATGGCTGATAGTTAAAAGTACAGCATTGTACAAGAGGCAATAAATTTCCTCAACTGTAAAGCAGGGTGTGTATTGAAATTACTAGGACAATAAAAACGTGCGCCGATTAAAGCTCATGGTTTAATGCTTGCATGTTACTACAGTAGGCAGCAAAGATAATGATCGAAAAGGAGGCATGTCTAATAGAATTTTTAAGGCCATATAAACATGGCGTGCGAACCAACAAATCCCGAGTTCAAATCTTTCCTAGGGCAAAAGTTTTTGTTCAATATAATTTTCAATACATCGGGATTTCTCCGATCGAAAAGAAACTGATGCAGAAATCGTTTTTAAGAATGCTTTTAACTTTTGGGTGTCCAGCTGATTTTTTTTTTCCATACAAAATCGAATCGGTTTATTGTACACACACTTTATGAACTCACAACACAAAACATGTAATATTCATGTTTTTGTTTTTTTTCTTTTGTTTATTTTTATGCTCCCACGCGTACTGCGTAAGGTTTATATTAATTTTGTCAAGACGAGTGTAACGCCCATAAAGAGGCGTGGAAGGTATAGTAAAGTATATATTTATTCTTGATCACCTGTGTTGATTTAGTCATATCCATCTGTCTGTCCGTCGTCTATCTGTCTATCTGTGGAGACGATTACAGAGGTAATTTTAAAAAAACTAAGATCAAGTTTGAGAATGGGCTAAATCGGATGAAAAGCACGCCTACCTCCCATACAATTTCAATAATTAAAACTCTATAAAGAGGCTAATATTTAAGCCACACAACTTAAATTTGGTATTTTTTCGTTCTATGTCAAAATTGAGGTATGTTAGAAAAATGGGCGTCTTCCACCAACGAACACGCCCACCTCCCATAAAACCCCAAAATTGAATACTATATAAATAGGCTTCTGTCAAATCTACAAAAGTAAAACAAAACATTTATTTATTTTATATCAAAATTAATTCGTGTTAGAAAAATGGGCGTCATCCACCAACGAACACGCCCACCTCCCATACAACCCCAACATTGAAACTATATAAATAGGCTTCTGTCAAAGCTACAAAAGTAAAACAAAACATTTATTTATTTCATATCAAAATTAATGCGTGTTAGAAAAATGGGCGGCATCCACCCACGAACACGCCCACCTCCCATATAACCCCAAAATTTGAAACTCTAAAAAAAATCTCTTTTATTTTATATAATTTAATAATTTGGTTCAATGTTCTAAAATTAAGAAAAAAAAAAAAAATTTTCTAACTATTTTCGTACCATTTCGATGCATTAAAAGTGAACTATCCTAAATACTGGCATTTCTTACTTTTAAGAGTTGCAATATTTAAAATAAACTCATCGAAATTAGCAATATTAATTTCAAGCTCATTTGCAATGTATAAAAAAGCAAAATCGGAAACTCTGGCCTGTCCCATGGAATACCTTGGAAGTCAAAGTAAGTCTGTATTAATTTAAGCTTTGAAAAACTCCTTTCGCATGAAGCTACTGATAAAGAAATTGTAGGAAATAATTTCAATACTAATGAAATATTTGGCGAAGTTTCCAAAAACGACTACTCGACAATGAAAGTGAGCATTTCTAATGCTGTCTAATTGTTGGCGCTTTCAAAATCGATTTGTGCTGCATTTATGTGCCTACGTAGCATCGCAAGCAATTTCAACAACTAGCTCCTTTTCTGAAATTTCGTCATAAGCTGCTGCCAAATTTTAAACACTTAACATGGACTCATTTGCGTTGTGTTACAAAAAGTTTTCGGATTTTACAGCTCAAAACGTTTTCGCAATGTTTCCTCCTCATTGCTTAGACTTGCAAACAGAATTTTATATTTTGAAACAGCAATTACTTTTTTTACTGTAAAGTATTTTATCACTTTTTCTGCTTATGAGAAAAATAAAAAAATCGAAATGGTGTCACCGCTAAAACGGTGGTACCCGGGGCGGACCGCCGCCCCCGCTCCCCCCTAGGAACGCCTCTGTGTTGCATACAAAATATTGGCTATGTACATTAAGGCGCCTCAACTTGTATGGAGGAAAAACAAGTTGTGCGGGTCACCTCCTGAAAACAAACTTTGGTTTATTTTATGATGATTCCCAAAATATTGCAACTCTAGCTTTAGCCGTTCGTGAGCTGGAATGGTTTGAAATAACCTCTAAAAATCGCGTTTTTGATTAATACTATTTATACCACACTACCTTCGGTCAAAAAAATTGTCACAAATAGTGTAAATCGATGAATTACATAGTTTTGTTTTTTATTTTGTTTTAAATCTGCCCACACACTTAGTTATTGAGTTATTTGCAGTGATTTTTTCAATTTTTTTTAATGCAGTTTTTATAAAAATATATATAACTTCCCCATTTATAGCCTGATTTACCATTCCGTGGTATCATTGGAAAGGTACTGAATGCTGCTTTTCATTTCTGTCGTTAATTAACCCTTATAAGCACTTTTATAAAAATGCATTTTTTATCAACATGATAAAAAATTTGTGGTTATTTATTAAGTCGCTAATTAAAAGATAAAAAAAAACAATTTAGAGTTTTATCAAAGATATAATTTTTTTTTTATTCCAAATCTTTTCGTAATTCAATTTTACAGTAACGCTTGCGCGATTGAATCTTGTTTGCAATATGTGCAGGTCTGTTCTTATCAATTACCGAAACGCAGGATTGGCTTACCACATGTACAAAACGTTCCGTATTTTGTGAATGACATGGAAATTCTGAAAATTGTTTGTTAAGAAAAGCATAACAATTATTTTAAAAACTTTTCAATACCAGGAATTTTTACAATTTCATTGGAGTCGTGTAGTTCTAATAAGTATTGTTGAGTATAGAACTGGATGCATGGCAATTCTGTATTAGCTCTTAATTCATTCCAATCTATCATATTTTTATAGGAATCACAATTGAATTGTATCTTGGGGACATTTTTTTAAAGTATTTTCCTATACTTTATTCCAAAGTCCATTTAAAAAATGCATTCTTTATCTACATGATTTAATTTTATTTCTCTTATATTTGAACAAATTCAGGAATTGAGGCAAAGGCCATCACAAAAACATAAAATGCATTTTTATAAAAGTGCTTATAAGGGTTAATTAACGACAGAAATGAAAAGCAGCATTCAGTACCTTTCCAATGATACCACGGAATGGTAAATCAGGCTATAAATGGGGAAGTTATATATATTTTTATAAAAACTGCATTAAAAAAAATTGAAAAAATCACTGTAAATAACTCAATAACTAAGAGTGTGGGCAGATTTAAAACAAAATAAAAAACAAAACTATGTAATTCATCGATTTACACTATTTGTGACAATTTTTTTGACCGAAGGTAGTGTGGTATAAATAGTATTAATCAAAAACGCGATTTTTAGAGATTATTTCAAACCATTCCAGCTCACGAACGGCTAAAGCTAGAGCTGCAATATTTTGGGAATCATCATAAAATAAACCAAAGTTTGTTTTCAGGAGGTGACCCGGACCACTTTTTTTTTTGAGGCGCCTTAATGTACATACGCCCACGAATACGTCCACTTCCCATTCTTATACAAATATTAATTGAGTAGATTAGTCGGTTTATTGTTTATCATAGTCGGGATGGACCGACTTTGGGCTTTATTTACTTTTTATTTGTTTTTGTGACACTTTTGTGGAAAAAAGTTTATGATTTTTTTTTTCATTTCGTAACATTAACAAAACAATGAGATGTTCGTTCATACCAGTTATAAAAGAGAAAATGTGTCACATAAGCAAGTTTTTACATATGTAGATAACATCCAATTGAGATTTTTATGTGAAATTTGTTGAGGCGAGTACCAATACAACAACCAGTACAAATAGAGTATAATTTATTCTAAAAAAAAGCAAGAGCATTTCTGAAAAAATTTAATCACGTTTGTTGTCTTTCTCCGAAATGCAAAATTTTGTTGGTCTTGATAACTTTTAACGTGGTGTTATGAAGCTTAGAAAAAGTTGTATTGCTTACAGTGCATATAATCAGCGTTGCCGCTTTGGTGAAATTCAACCAAATTTGGTAGTTTTTTTTTTCAAATCAGCTTATGGTTATTTGGTAGATTTTTTTTTTTCAATTTGGAAGATTTTGGTAGATTTTTCAATTTTGTAGTTAATAAAAATTTTTAGCTAAATAAAACTCAAAGAAAATAAATGAAAATAAAAAAAGGCGTGATAGAAGCACTTCTTAAGAATGGTTAACTTAGGAATATACAAAAAGTATTGAAAAATATTTTTCGTTTAATCTTTTTTATGCATTTTTCACCAAAGAATATTTTGGTGTTATTTTGTTTTATGTTTTAGTGTGGTCAGATAATTTTCAATTTATATAAACTTTAATATATAATTAAAAAAAGGTTATTATTATTTCATGCTGTTGAATTGATTTATATTGAAACTTTAAAAATTTATGGGCCAAGGTCACGTGTGAGGTCCTAATATTGGCCCTAATAAGGCAAACATTTTTGTTGAAGATTTTGGGTAAATATCTCCAACGGTATAGAAGTTATGAACGATAAAGTGAAGTGGATGTCAGAAAAAATTGAGATTGCGAAAAAACTTATCATTTGACGTAATTTTTTGTTGGTAAAAAGTTTACATATTCTGCTTTAAAAATTACAAAACAAACAAAAGGTTCACTTTTTGAGATATGAGCACGTTAAATGTTTTTCAAAAAGTTTTCAACTATAGCATAAAAATACCAAAAATATTTATTTTCTTAAATCGCTTTTTAATATCTTTCTAAAGATACTTCATTTACAAAAAAAAGGATAACAGATGATAGAGATATGATTTATGGGAAATGAATCTATTTTCAAGATTTTTACTTTTATTAAAAATTGGTATCTCCATAACTTTCGAAAAAATGGCGTAAAAAAACAAATAACTTACATTCTTATAAGTGGAAAAAGTACCCTTAGACAAAATTTCAAGCCAATCGAAGAGCATGAAGCAATCACGACTTGTATTGGGCGTGGAATGCCCGTATTGGGAAAATATTGAGATTTGATTTTACTTTTTAAAATGGGATTATAATAAAAAATGTGACTTTTAATTTACTTGTTTAATATACAATAGAAAGTTTATATAAATGTAAGCATAACAACATTTTTACAGTATTCATAAATGAGTTTTAAAGCTTATATTGATTTGGTAGTTTTGTATCCATTTTGGTAGTTTTTTTAATGTGGTTGGTTGCAAAATATTTTTTTCGGTGGCAACCCTGCATATAATATGAATTGTGAAAACAAAAGAACCATAGATATATTAATTATTTTCATATCTTAACTCTCATCGAAAAAAATAATGGAAACAATTATCAGTTATTAGAAAAATTAGACTCAACTTTAGAGTCAAAGTCTGTCAATCATGCAAATCGTCAGAATTATTATTAGACTTCTTGACATACCTCCTCCCATTGTCAGTGAAGAGTGTGAAGTTCAATCAAGAATTAAGCATACCGATAAGTTCCTGGAAAATGAATGACATACTAACACGCAACACTTTGACACGAATTGTTTGCCAGTTTTCTGATTTTGCTTTGATTTGTATAAATAAATTATAAGTTGCCTTTGATATGAATATAAGTTCGGCAATGAGTCCTTTGATATGTAACTAAAGAAAACCAACAGAGTTTTAAAACAAAAATCAACTGAAAGTAGAAAATAAAATAATAAAAACTACTTTAAATATTTATAATTGAATCAATAGGCATAATATAGCATTTTTATCTCATGCATTCTTTCTAAAAAACAAAAAAAAAAAAAAAAAAAATAAAGATATTCACAAAAATTCACGAAAATATAAAGCCATCATATCTCCACTTATACTCCCATTGCAGCTTTAAGCACTTTGTCTCACACCCATTTATCTCTTTTAAGTTGAATTTATTGAGAATTTAGGCTATGCTTTGCAACATAGCGCAATCTAAGCTTACGCACCCCCAACGAGACCAACCAATATACCCATTATCATTGCCACTCGGTCAATTAATTTAAGTTTCCAACGGGGAAAAAAAAAATAATTGCTCCCTATTTCTGCGCCACCTCTTCTTAATCCAGTGATAAATGCATAGCTCACAAAAATTTACTTACTTGCCAACTGCTGACTCTGCAATAGCAGAGTTGCCAACAACTGTGTATCGAATGCCGTTTGACCCGTATTCTGGTACTCATCCTCGCTGCTGCTGTAGCCATGACGACTGTGCCACTCGGCCGAACGCTGACGACGTATCATGTGCTCGCCACCGCCACTGCCGCTGCCACCAACACCACCGATACCGAAATAATATTCGCTGCCACCGCTGCTGCCGCCTCGTTTACGGCCTATGGTACCCGAATGACTGGACATTATCGATGATAATGATGATGATGATGATGAACGCAAAGGATGTATGCGGGGGTTGGTCAGCTACGATGCACTGGTGTGGACTAGTTACAAGGTTTTGGTTGGAGTTTGAGCTGCTGGTTTACGGCAAGTAGGCAGCAAAAAAGGAGGCAGCTATTTTTGATTTATGCTCTGTAGCGATTGTTGGTGGCCAAGTCACCGCCATTCGTAGGCCACTCGTTTAAATGCCGTGTTGTTTTATTTATGCTGGAAAGAGACAGAGCATACAAAATGTCAACATTAATTAAAGACTTTGAAAATGATTTATGAAATGTTTAGGTGTGTGTGTGTGTGTGTGTGAGAGAGAGTGTTGTATTGTGTTGTTGCTGGCAGCAGAAGATGGCAGAGCCAACACAAGATTTGCCACCAAGAAGTGTATCGTTTGCAATTTTCAGCTTTACAGAACCCTGTAACCCATGCTACCTTTTGAGAAGGGTGTGTGTTTATTACAAATTTATTTTTGCTTTGTTTATACTAGCTGTATATTGTTGACTTTACTTTTCTATACATAGCCAGAGCATGAATTTTAATAAATTAGGTGAAACGTTTAACAAATGTCAGTTTAAATGTCGCTTAGGCACGTGTTGTTTTTGTTGTTCTGACCCCTAATTGTGATTTATGAACTCACGAAGGGGTTGTTTTGTTTGGTTTTGGGTTTTTGGTTTTTGTTTTTATTTTTTAATTTTTTTTTTGCTTGCGGCTGCCGTTGGTTAGCACCCTAAGAACAACCGAGTAGTATGCATATAAATTGGTTACATAATTTCAAAATACAACAACTCGTTATTGTTGCCTCGGTTTTTTAAATGCTTATTAAACGCAGCTTGTTATTGCTAATTATTCTCTCGAGTGCTGTGCTCAGCGAAGCGCGTTAAGAAATGCACGCTACGTTGGTGGTAAGCGTTCTGCTATGAGCAGCTAGTTTTTTTTATTGAAGTGTTGGCTTACATCATGTTTGTGTTACACGACACTTCTCTGATGCGTAGAGTCAAACTAGTTGTAATGCAACTAGTTGTTGCACTAGTTAGGGACTTTTGAGAGCAATTTGAAAGTTCAAGAAAAAGAGTCAAGCAGAACGATAATTGGGGACTCAGAATTATTAGATAATAAGTTGTGAAAGAAAGAAACTAATAAAAAAACAAGTAAAGAAAATCTAAAGTCGGTCTAGGCCGACTATGAAATACCCTAAACCCACTTTTCAAAAACAAAAAAATTTTTATTGTAAATGGGCGTGTGCGTAGGCGGATGCAGCCTATATTTTAAATGCATTAAAATGTTGATGAAAAATTTACACATACCAAGTTTTATTCCTGTAGCTCACAGTTAATGCCTCTATTGTGCTTTCGCTATGGGAGGTGGGCGTGTTCATGGACGGTTTACTCCCAATTTTTGAACACTCCTTAGTTTTGGTATAAAATACATGCATACCAAATTTAATTTCTCTTTGACAGACACAACTTTATTTATTGAGTTTTAAACTGTTTTGGTTGTATGGGGGTAGGCGTGTCCGTAGGCGGATGAAGTCCATTTTTCAAAACCATCTTTATCTTGTCAAAAAAAACATACGTGCCAAATTTTAGCTCTGTAGGTTAAATAGAGGCTAATTTATTGCGTTTTCAATTTTTGGGTTGTATGGGAGGTGGGCGTATCCGTGACCGGATGATGTCCATTTTTCGACGACACCTTTGTGTTGATAAAAAATACATACACAGCAAATTTTATTGTTGTAGGCATATTATGAGCTGAGTTATGCAGTTTTCAATTTTCGCGTTGTATAGGAGGTAGGCGTGTTCGTAGGTAGATGATGTCCATTTTTCAAAACCATCTTTTTTTTTTGTTATAAAAAACATATGTGCCCAATTTTAGTTCTGTAGATTTAACAGAGGCTTATTTATTGCGTTTTCAATTTTTGGGTTGTATGGGAGGTGGGCGTGTCCGTGAGCGGATGACGTCAATTTTTCGAAGACATGTTTGTGTTTGTATAAAACACATACATATCAAATTTAATTGTTGTAGGTTAATTATGAGCGGAGTTATGCAGTTTTAAATTTTTGCGTTGTATGGGAGGTAGGCGTGTCCGTGAGCGGATTCCAAAAATATTCAAAAGTGCAGATCCTTGTGTGCATGTGAGTATGTGTACCAAGTTTCATCTTATTATCTCTACTCCTTCTTCTTATCCTGTGTTTACGGACCACACACAGACGGATGGACGGACGGACGGAAGGACGGACATAGATAGCTCGACTCACGTGGTGACGCTGATCAAGAATATATATACTTTTCTATACCGGACTCGCTTCGTTCTATGCGTTACAAACGTTTGCACAAAGTTAATATACCCTGAACTTTCAGGTTTAGGGTATAAAAAATTAATTTTATTAAATTTCAAGGCCAATAAATTTAGAATGATGCTTGGAAATAATTGGCGGAAAGCTGGAAATCGTCTTACTTAATCGCTTTATTTGGTCTTAAATGAAGGCAGTTTTAGCTTGTACCGTTCTACCTAGTCAGCTATGATATACATTTAGATGAAACTTAACAGTGAACGCGGCACCGAAGCTAACTGCGTAGAATGGGACAAACTTCAAATCCTTTCACTTTAGACCAAATGAAGATGTTTTCAAGCTTCCAGCAAATAATTTCTTAACACGTTTTTTTTATTTAATTCTACTGGACTATTAACTTTTAAATAAAAACCTTAAAAATATGTATGTTTTCTGTCGTAGTTAGCTAACTTTTTAGATTTTAAAATTTATTTTGAAACTTAGAATAACCAATTGTCATGGTGGTCTTGGTGCTTCAAAACATATGAGACGTACTTAAATAAGGACATAAAAAAACAACCCAACTTTTTGCCTTTGTTTCAAATAACCTACTTTTTCTAAATGTCCTTTACCCGATATGATTAGGCTAACCAAAGATCCGTTTATTATAGTTTTAGTTTATTTGCAACTAATTTACAAAGCTTAAATTTCATGATGGCTATTTCTGCTCATCTTAATGATAAAATCATTTAGCCTTCTCTGCAGCCATTAAATGCTCATGTGCGGCCTTTTAAAAATTTTCAAAAAGTCGTAGTGAGGAATCTGATGTTATAGTGCTGAGCCATGAAGTTACAAATGTCAATTGTATTCTTGAATTATGCTATCAAAATATGTTCCTATATCTGGGCCATTAATGAAGAAAAAAGCCAAAGAGGTCGCTGATTCATTGGGTTACGAAGATTTTGAAGCTAGCACAGGATGGTTAGACAAATTTAAAAAACGGCATGGTATTGTAGCAAAAACCTTATGTGGGGAAAGTGCTGACGCCAACATAAGAGATCGTGATGAATGGATTATGAACGTTTTACCGAGATTGATACAAAAATTTTATCAAGATGACATCTTTAATGCCGATCAGACAGAATTGTTTTTTAAATGTTTGCCAAACAAAACACTAACATTGAAAAATGAGAAATGCTTAGGAGAAAAACAGAGCAAAGAGAGAAATTATTGTCCTAGTAGCAAGCAATATGACTGGTTTGAAGAAACTGAAACTGCTTGTGATAAGGAAGGTCAAAAATCCTAGATGTTTTAAAGAAGTAAAATCTCTAGATGTGGATTATCAGTTCACCAAAAAAGACTGAATGACAAGTGGCATTATTACGAATTGGCTTTTAGAGCTTGACAAAAAATTCGTTTTTCAAAAAAGGAAGGTTTTACTTTTTACTGATAACTGCACTGCACATCCTAAGGAGTTAAATGATAAGCTGCAAAATATTGAGCTTGCGTATTTTCCACCCAACATGACGTCCTTGCTCCAACCAATGGACCAAGGCATTATCTACAACATAAAACAATTTTACAGAAAGCGAATTCTGATGAACATATTGTCACAAATTGATGAGAATGAACCTGTTTTGGTCGTAGATTTGCTTCAAGCTATTCGAAATTTAAGCAGTGTGGAATGCCTTTGTAAGGCCAGAAACAATTGCGAATTTTTTCAGGAAGCAGGATTTTTGAAAGATAGAATGCAGGCTCATTGGGATGACGAAGACTTTCTTCCGTTAGCTGATTTGGCTGCTCTACAGGCTTCATTTAGGAAAGTAACAAACGTAGATGCATCATTTGAAGATTATATCAATGTTAATGTTGATGTGCAGATGGTCTGAAAACACAGTGTTCTGGAAACTCGTCCATTGTAGGTACATATTTATTTATTAGTTTCATGTGCTTACATACATATTTTAATCCTAATGCCATTACTTTACTATCAACATTACTTCTACATTAACAAATTCAGATAACGATGAAAAAGAACCGGCGGGTAACCTACCTATATTGGAGCACGTTTCTTCATCAATTGATGTACTTCGAACTATTGTGCAGATGAAGAGTAACGTGACGACTAATGTATTTTAGTCTCTAAATATATAATAAGGTTTTGTTGATGAGAAGTAATAGAAGAGTGTTATTTAAACTAAAATACCTGATTATCTTCTAATATATAAAATCAAATGTTTGTCTGTCTGTCTGTTCTGAATAGGCTCAAGCACCGTTTATCCGATTGCGCTGAAATTTGAACACCGAGTACTTTTCATAGTGAGAAAGAACATAGGGGGTGTAAAAAGTGGACGGAAGTATGTGGGCGTGGCACTCTATAATAACTTCTAAGCGCCTGGACGGATTTCAATGAAATTCGGTATGAAGGCTCAACTGCTCCCAAAATAAAACATAAGCCATAAAAAATTTCATAGACTTACGCAAGAGGACGCTTTAAGTAGTGCATTTTTAAGACTTAATAGCTCCTAAACGCCTGGACCTACTTCAATGAAATTTGGTATGAAGATTCAACTGCAACCAATATAAAGCATAGGTAAAAAGTGGGCGGAAGTATGTGGGCGTGGCATTCTGTAATAACTTCTAAACGCCTAAACCGATTTACATGAAACTTGGTATAAAGGTTCAACTGGTCCCAAAATAAAACATAGGCTATAAAAAATTCGAAAGACTTCCGCAAGAGAGTGCTTTAATAGTGCGTTTTTAAGACTTAATAACTCCTAAGCTCATGTACCGATTTCAATGAAATTTGGTATGAAGATTCAACTGCACCCAAGATAAAGCATAGCTTAAAAAGTGGGCGGATGTATTTGGGCGTGGCACTTTATAATAACTCCTCAACACCTGGACCGATTTCCATTAAATTTGGAATGAAGGTTCGACTGCGTCCAAGATAACATAGGCTATAAAAAATTCAAAAGACTTCCGTAAAGGGGCGCTTTAAGTAGTGCGTTTGAAAGACTCAATAACTCCTAAACGCCTCAACCGATTTCAATGAAATTTGGTATGAACGTTAAACTGCACCCAAAATAAAACATAAAATATAAAAAATTCAAAAGACTTCCGAAAGAGGGCGCTTTAAGTAGTGCATTGTTAAGACTCAATAACTCCTTGATTGATTGATTGACTTGATTGATTTTACTAAAATTTGGTACATGAAATAACTTGACTCAGCAACAGAATTGAGGCTATTTAAATTTCAGAAAACTTCCGTTAGAGGGCGCTTTGTTCAATAAACTATGTTCGTCTCATTCACGTCAAAACGGATGAACCGATTTTGATGAAACTTGGCAAGCATTTGTATCTGTTACTGAAATAGATCCTATGCTTTTAAAAGTTCTTTCGACAAAAAGCAAGGAATGAGCCGAAGGCAAACGAAGTCAAAACGAACGAAAAAAAAGAAGTTTAACAAATACCAGCAGAAGCTATATAAAGATGAAAAAAAAATTAACCAAACAGTATGGACCAAAACCGAAGTTGAACGAAGACAATCCAAAACTCGAATCGAAGTAGGATTTATTAAAATTGGAATGTTTTTGAGATAAAATTGCATATTAAATGCATGCTAAGCAAAACTTAAAACGCATTTTTCTCGAAATGACTTTTCAAACTGCACTCAGAAAGAAGTTTCTCGGAATATGATAAAAATGGCATCATATTTACTGAAAAATGCTATTGACCTTGCTCCAGACAATGCTTTTCTCCTAATGCGATCCTAAAAGTTCTCTAAAAATGATAAAAACCTTCTATGAAAAGGAGAAATATATAAAAATAATGCGATTTTAGAGAAAAAGACTCTTTATTTTTGAGAAAAGATTTGTTTTTATTAAAGAAAATACTTCTCATAGTGAAGTTTTTATCAAAATAAAGGAAAACATTTTCATTTTCAAAACATTTTTCTGTATAAATGAGAATTTTTTTGTGTGAGATATATATTTGTCACAGTTATGCACATCGAAATCGACAAAACTTTTTCGTTCCGTTGAGGCAGAAAAATAAATTATCAAAATTATTTTGTTTTTTAAATAACGTTAAAAAAATATCAAATCAAATTTTGTTTCGTTGAAAAACGAATATTTAATATTCTATTATTTTCTACTATGCTTAAAAAAAAATTTCTTCTGATACAAAAAAAACGAAATTTTTTTGTTGAAATTAACGTTATTTTTAACGATTGATTGAGCACAAAAACGAAACAACTTTTATCGGTTTCTTCGAAACGAAATAAATATTTTTCGTTTTTGAATTAACATTATTTTTGATTTCGCTTCAACGAAACAAAAAAAAATATTTTAGCTATCGTTAAAAATAACGTTAACGTGCATGCCTGATTTGTCATTATAAGAGACATTGAAATATTTCCATTTCCTAGAAGTGAAGAAATATTTCTATGAAAATGTGAAAATTTATTCTCATTGAAAAAAATTTTATTTGAAAAGAGAAAATTGCTATTATCGAATATAGAGAAATTTTTCCTCTGTTGCGAATGTTATGTCCCACCTTAAAGAACATAGCTAGCTTTCTTCTTTTAATAAGTAATGTTTGCAAATTTGGTAGTGTTCCAACTCTTTCTTATTATTTACAGTTTCCAAAACACTGTCTGCTTCCATAAACGTTACAACCGACTTATCTAAATAAGCAAAACATGATGATTCGTCTAAAGAAGTACAATCATTCTTTATTATTTTAAATATGGTTTTTTTATTGATTTCTTTGGTGGCCGGTAAGGATTCTAGAATTTCCTTTTCTTCAACCAGAAGTTGTTGGCTTTCCTTTGTTTTTCAATGAAACTACCTGAGTCGAAGTACTGTAAATGTTGATGTGGTAGTATTTGTGAGTTCAGTATTAATAACTCGGAATAATTTTTTGCTGAAGAATGCCTTCTGTAGTATCTGGTGCATTTTAGCTATCACCAATTAAATGCTTCTCCATTGAATGGGCTTATTCCGGTAATTGCCCATTATTACCGGTAATCATTTGTAATGCTTTCTAAATTGAATGATTTATGAGAAGGGTTGACTCAACGGCAACACCTTGTGTGATCTGTGAGGTGGAATGGTGAAAATATAATGCTCACTGGAATTTGAGTCATATGCAAAAAAAAAAAAAAAATTTCAAATGTTTTTAATTCCAGTTTTTACTTCTTCTACAACTACTAATTGTTTAGCCAAAGCACTTTGATCACAATATTAGTAAGAGCTAAAAATGTAACGCCTCCATGTTTAAAGAATTTCACATGCTATATTACTTCCCTGCTGCGAATAGTCTTTTGAATCTATTGAGAACTTATGAGAAGAGAACTAGCTAGTACAAATAACACCAGTAGTTAGAGTAGCAGAAAACTAGTCATTACATAACTATATAATTATTTCACATAGTTACACTAGTTGACACAGTTTTCAAAAGAGAAAAGCAAAAAAAAAACAAAAAAAAGGTACGAGCGCAAGTAAGACACAATAAGAATTCAGGCGGCAAATGGAAACAAAACCATCAAGCACACGCATGCACAAAATAATTATCGCCAATTATATAAATGCTCATTTGGTTAATTAAGCATTCTGTACAATTAATCAACACAAAACAAATTTTCTGGTTATAAATCATAAAAATACACCTTTGGGCAAGGTAAGGGCCGAAAATTGTCAAAACAAATATACAAACGCACACATGAATTCATACACAAAATAATAACTACTGTCACACACAGGCAATCAAATGCTTTTGGCAAAACATACACAGACGTACGCACTATGCACGCACAACACATACGCCCACACTAAATAGCAAAATTATTACCAGCGCAAGATCTGGAAATGTAATTTAATTAATTTTTAATCGTTGTTATTTTAATTGAACAGTTAAGTTGTAATGCACAGTGATTTATTTTTAAAAATAGATTCGAAAAATATGTAAAAAAATGTTTATATGTTTTATTACATCATATATTATATGCCGTTTACAACTGCCATTCAAACGCACAACAACTTTGCTGTATCTGACTCTGGCTCTGCTCTGGCATCATGCTAGGCTAACCGTATCGACAGCACCACGTCTGTGTGTCAATTTGGTGTCAAATGAAGTGACACCTCAATCAGTGCAGCTGCATTTGACGTTATCAAACGTTTTGCTTCTGACATCAATATAAGTTGATGTCATTAATAGAGCGTGTGAAATATATGTAAGTATGTCAATAATTTTTGAAGTATAGCAAACAAACTACGAATAGCGCGCTTTATATGAACAAGACAACTAATTGGCGCCATGTGTTGAAATACAAAACATCGACAACATGTTTGTTTTTGTTATTCGTTAACAAACGGGCGCGGCTGCATTGTTTACAGTGCACACAGCTAGTTGTTGACTACAAATCAATTTCTTGTTTTTTTTTATTATTACATTTCTACGGGTTTTCTTTTTCAATCTAAACCTTTTTTATGTGAAATTCCACTTTTTAAAAACCAAATTTGAATTTTTTCAAGATAAAATAATAACGATGATTCTTGGCAAGAATCCATATTGCGAATAAAAACATAAGAAAATAATTAATAACAAAAAAATGCTTGATTATCATAATCAAAATTCTATCTTGAGCCAGAATAAAACAACTGTAAATACAGAGGTCGATTAAAATGAAATAAAATTTTAATTTTTAATTCAAAACATTAAGCAAGAAATGGTTTTTTTATAAAACTCAAAAAGTTCCTAGACTTTAATTGCAGGGTAATCCCATTAAAAGTTCTACGGTAAACAGATAGATATTTGGAATTATTGTTGTAGGAGCCTAAAGTATTGAAAGTCGCCTGGTTGTATGAAAACATGTTAACTTCTCTTCTAAATATATGCCAAAATCTTAGATGCTAAATACTTTCTTGAATGGTAGTACATCCCTGGCTTAACGGGATGAAACCTCATCGTTTTTTTCAAAATTTTGGCGGAAAAACGCAGAATCCTATGTTGGTGGGGATGGTGGCCTAAGGCAGTTAATCATCATATCCGCTGATTACCGGACTAAATTCTATACTCGATGGCAAACAAATCTGGAAGGGTTCGAGTCTTGGGGCTTGACTTCCAGCTCTGTCAAACCAGAGATTGTAGCAATGGGGAGAATATTGTTGAAAGCATCCTTAACGTCTCGAAAAGTTTGATTACGAGACCCCTTTCAATAGCCAATACTAAGGAGTTTAGAACAGAGACAGTGGATTTGCCCTTTCTGTATGCTCGCTGAGTGCTACAGACTTATACGGCATGAATAGTGAAGGCAACTAGAGAAAATCCATAGGATACTGTGCCTGTTGGTTTGCTATCCATATCCATATCCATATCCATATCCATATCCATATCCATATCCATATCCATATCCATATCCATATCCATATCCATATCCATATCCATATCCATATCCATATCCATATCCATATCCATATCCATATCCATATCCATATCCATATCCATATCCATATCCATATCCATACCCATATCCATATCCATATCCATATCCATATCCATATCCATATCCATATCCATATCCATATCCATATCCATATCCATATCCATATCCATATCCATATCCATATCCATATCCATATCCATTTCCATATCCATATCCATATCCATATCCATATCCATATCCATATCCATATCCATATCCATATCCATATCCATATCCATATCCAGATCCATATCCATATTCATATCCATATCCATATCCATATCCAGATCCATATCCATATCCATATCCACATCCATATCCATATGCATATCCATATCCATATCCATATCCATATCCATATCCATATCCATATCCATATCCATATCCATTATCCATATCCATATCCATTATCCATTTCCATATCCATATCCATATCCATATCCATATCCACATCCATATCCATATCCATATCCATATCCATATCCATATCCATATCCATATCCATATCCTTATCCATATCCATATCCATATCCATATCCATATCCATATCCATATCCATATCCATATCCATATCCATATCCATATCCATATCCATATCCATATCCATATCCATATCCATATCCATATCCATATCCATATCCATATCCATATCCATATCCATATCCATATCCATATCCATATCCATATCCATATCCATATCCATATCCATATCCATATCCATTTCCATATCCATATCCATATCCATATCCATATCCATATCCATATCCATATCCATATCCATATCCTTATCCATATCCATATCCATATCCATATCCATATCCATATCCATATCCATATCCATATCCATATCCATATCCATATCCATATCCATATCCAAATCCATATCCATATCCATATCCATATCCATATCCATATCCATATCCATATCCATATCCATATCCATATCCATATCCATATCCATATCCATATCCATATCCATATCCATATCCATATCCATATCCATATCCATATCCATATCCATATCCATATCCATATCCATATCCATATCCATATCCATATCCATATCCATATCCATATCCATATCCATATCCATATCCATATCCATATCCATATCCATATCCATATCCATATCCATATCCATATCCATATCCATATCCATATCCATATCCATATCCATATCCATATCCATATCCATATCCATATCCATATCCATATCCATATCCATATCCATATCCATATCCATATCCATATCCATATCCATATCCATATCCATACCCATATCCATATCCATATCCATATCCATATCCATATCCATATCCATATCCATATCCATATCCATATCCATATCCATATCCATATCCATATCCATATCCATATCCATATCCATATCCATATCCATATCCATATCCATATCCATATCCATATCCATATCCATATCCATATCCATATCCATATCCATATCCATATCCATATCCATATCCATATCCATATCCATATCCATATCCATATCCATATCCATATCCATATCCATATCCATATCCATATCCATATCCATATCCATATCCATATCCATATCCATATCCATATCCATATCCATATCCATATCCATATCCATATCCATATCCATATCCATATCCATATCCATATCCATATCCATTTCCATATCCATATCCATATCCATATCCATATCCATATCCATATCCATATCCATATCCATATCCATATCCATATCCATATCCATATCCATATCCATATCCATATCCATATCCATATCCATATCCATATCCATATCCATATCCATATCCATATCCATATCCATATCCATATCCATATCCATATCCATATCCATATCCATATCCATATCCATATCCATATTCATATCCATATCCATATCCATATCCATATCCATATCCATATCCATATCCATATCCATATCCATATCCATATCCATATCCATATCCATATCCATATCCATATCCATATCCATATCCATATCCATATCCATATCCATATCCATATCCATACCCATATCCATATCCATATCCATATCCATATCCATATCCATATCCATATCCATATCCATATCCATATCCATATCCATATACATATCCATATCCATATCCATATCCATATCCATATCCATATCCATATCCATATCCATTTCCATATCCATATCCATATCCATATCCATATCCATATCCATATCCATATCCATATCCATATCCATTTCCATATCCATATCCATATCCATATCCATATCCATATCCAGATCCATATCCATATCCATATTCATATCCATATCCATATCCATATCCAGATCCATATCCATATCCATATCCATATCCATATCCACATCCATATCCATATGCATATCCATATCCATATCCATATCCATATCCATATCCATATCCATATCCATATCCATATCCATTATCCATATCCATTATCCATTTCCATATCCATATCCATATCCATATCCATATCCATATCCATATCCATATCCATATCCATATCCATATCCATATCCATATCCATATCCATATCCTTATCCATATCCATATCCATATCCATATCCATATCCATATCCATATCCATATCCATATCCATATCCATATCCATATCCATATCCATATCCATATCCATATCCATATCCATATCCATATCCATATCCATATCCATATCCATATCCATATCCATATCCATATCCCAAGCAACTTAAATGTAATTTTTCAAAAAGTTCTCTCATAATATCTAGTATTGACAAAGAATTTTGATTTCTTAAAGAATTATTTTTCTTTATTCTTTAAAACTGAACTTAAAACTTAAGTTCTAGCTTAAACTTAAATTCACATTTTAAGAGCATATTTGAAAATTTAAGCATGAACTTTTTAAGTACTTACATAAACCTACAACAAATACTATGTCGCCTTACAAGTTGCGCGACTTTATTATATTTCTCTACTAAATGTAATTAAACCGACCATTATTGAATATAATTTTTATCTTTTCTTAGAACCGGTTAAAAATTAAAAGTAAATTCAATTATTTTTTTTTAAAAAGTACAATCGATACAAGCATTATTATTTGAAATCAATTATTTTCGATTTTCAATAAAATTGATACAACTTCAAGAGCTTCAATTGCGTTATGGAAAAATTTTCAAGACCTTGAAATAATAAACATGAAATAAATAAAATAACCATCGGCAACACAAATCAATTTCAATGTTTTTGTGTTTTTTTTTTTCAATATTTCATCGTTTTCTCTTAATTTCTTCTTTATTTACCAATTTCCTTTTCAAAATCAATGATATCCTTGCCACGCAACGTGACACCAACGTCAACTAATGGAACGCTGTGTTTTGTTCAATAAGCGGAAGAGCGAGGAGTTATCAAGGGGAAACAATAAACAGGGCGAAAGAGATGAATAGAAAAAAAAAAAACAAAATTGCGAACCTCCAAAGATGTCAAAAATAAAATTGATAAATTAATGGGGGAGAAAAAAGCTTCCTGCTGTAAAATGCGGCAAGCAAGAATGTTGAAGGATATAATAAAGCAAAAAAAAAAACAACAATAAAAAAATAGAAGCAAACAGAAAACTGACAGCTTATCGTTGGGGAAGAGGCAACAACAATGGGTATGCTTGTTAAGTTTTTTTTTCTCTCTGTCTTTTTAGTTTTATATTGAATTACTGTTGAAATTTATATCTTAATTAGTTAAATTAAAAGCTATCACTTCACCATTTCAGAGCACATTCTGTGGATGACAGTTTTAGTGGCGCACTAAGGTGGTTTTTTAAATTCCGATACTAATGAAATTCAATGGAAAAACCAATTGTATAGATTTATGGTAGTGTTGGAAACCACGGAGTAATAAACATTCTGTTTTTAAAGTATTTTTGCGCAAAATGTATTTTATGCTTTTCACGCTTTAAGATATTTTTTTGCTCTTAGTTCATGGCTTTTGATGAACTTAGTTACAATTATTACTCAAAAAATAAAAAAAGCATTTTGCAATCAACCCAACACCGTAAATTTTTATTACATCCATAATTTTTATTGTTGCTGCTCCTCGCCTATGATCAATAAAAATATATGCATGGTTGTAACTGTTAATGTATGTGTGGGTTCAAATGGTATGCGTGCGGTTTGGTGTATTTTATGAGTAAAGAGTAAATATTGAGCATGATGCAACATTCAATTTTGTTGCTTTTTGCTACGAACACATTTTTATTGTTCAAAAAAATTATAAAAATATGTTTTTGTTTATTTTATTTATTCAACATTTTTAAGAATTCATAATGAATAGACCTCGGATTTTGCATATTTGCATATTTTTGAAGAATTAAGATAGATAAATTCTGATGACACCAAAGTTCGTTTCATTGAAAATAGAGTGGAAAACGAAATGCATATTTTAAATTTTTTTGCATATTTGCATAAAATGCATATGCATAATGTATGCCAAAAATATGCAAACTATGCAAAATATATGCAACATATGCAAAACATATGCAAAATATGCAAAAACTTCCTATGTTAAGCAAATCGAAAAATAATATAAAAGCTACTCAGAGGATAGTATACATATTGAAATTTTATTAATTGTCAGATATTAAAGCAGAGCAAATGAAACGTAATACATACGATATTGTATAGGTTTACAAATTATTCAATCTCTGCAAACATTTGGAAGACGATCAGAAGGTAAGATCATTTGGCCACGCGCTAGCGATTCGTCTAAGGGATCTTTGGAAGATGGATCACTTTTCGATCGCCGAAGCGATGAATGCGCAATTCTCGAAGAATTTCAAAATCTCTCTTCGCTCTTTCCGGCAATCGTTGGAAGATGCATCGCTTTTCGATCGCCTAAACGATGAATGCGCGATTGACAAAAAGTATTCAAAACCTTCCTGAACCTTCAAAAAATCTTCAAAATCTTCCTTCGCTCATCCCGGCGATGGTTCGAAAATGGTTATTTAAAAAGCTATCATTGAAATATGAAGCAGGCTCTGAAAAATCATTTAAATTATTCAGAAATTTTAACTTCTAAGCAACTTCATGGAACTGCTAGTTCAAACTTGCAACAAATTGAAACGTTCAACAACTTTGCAACAAATTGCTGATGACCTCTAAAAGTGATGTCTTGGCCACTTGACATGTGTTGTCAGCGAATCACTTTAGACTCTTTCTGGCGATTCGTGGGCGAATTCCTGTCGAATCGCTTAATACTCTTCTCGGCGATGCGTTGGCGAATCTTCCCGGCGAATCGCTTAACACTCCTCTCGACGAATCGTTCACGACTCTTCCTAGCGAATCGCCTAAGCCTCATCTCGGCGATTCGTCGGCGAATCTTCCCGGCGATTCGCTTTTATGGCCTCAGCTGCTTACATTCGGTGATACCCGGAAGACTCTCAGAAGAGCTCCCGGCGATTGTTTCATCTTCCAAGCGATTCGCTGGAGATTCTCAGGCGATTGAAAATGTTTTCAGGGATATAATTGGTATTACAAAACATAACCATAATTTTATCTAAATTATTAATTAAGAGGCTTTGGCGTTTCCTTCCAAAAACCATTTTGTAAGCGGAAAAGCTTCTCTCAACGTCACAGGAAATAATTGGAGCAAATTTTTATTTAATAATTTTTACATTTGTGACGATTTCAAGTCCAGAACACATCTTCATCTTTGAGATTTAAAATATTATTTATTTTTGAAATGATATTAAAATGTGGATTTATTTTCAAAATGGCTTAAAATATCTTTTTTAAAACCAGTCTTAAATCACCAGTTATGTTGTGAACTATATTTTTAGGTAGTGGTAGACCCTTCGCTTCCAAGGAAGTTAATTTTTCGGCAACTCTCTCAAAATTTGATTTAATATATATAAAATCCCGATATAGGTGGGGATTTTTTATCAGCTTTATTGCTTGCTTTATATATTCAGCATCTTCTGGGTTCGGTGTTTCAAGAACTTAAAATGCAAATTTAGAATTTTTTTCTTTACCAAACTGAAGTAAATGCATATCGTCGTTGTGGGCCCATTTTAGTTGTTTTGTCGACCAAAAATAAATTTCTTTTTTTTTTCTTCATTTACCAAAGCGATGGTAAAGCGTTGGAAAGGGAAAGCAATGTAAAGTGGTACATATATATTACATATTCTTCTGCATTGCTCGCAGTTTAATATTTAACGGTTGGAATTCAATATTTTGATGTAATTCGTTTGCATATATTTTGCATATTTTGCATATTTTTTGCATATGTTGCATATATTTTGCATATTTGTGGCATATTTTTTTACATATTTTTTGCATATATTTTGCATATTTTCGATATGCTTTACAATTTGTTCTATTTGAACGATAAAACGTCTAGATAAAAAGTTTGGTATCAATCTGATTAAAAATATGAAAGTATGCAAAATCCGAGGTCTAATAATGAATGAAGTCATTCATTATTTATTAATATTTATTATACATTATTCATTATTCATTATTCATTATTCATAATTCATTATTCATTATTCATTATTCATTATTCATTATTCATTATTCATTATTCATTATTCATTATTCATTATTCATTATTCATTATTCATTATTCATTATTCATTATTCATTATTCATTATTCATTATTCATTATTCATTATTCATTATTCATTATTCATTATTCATTATTCATTATTCATTATTCATTATTCATTATTCATTATTCATTATTCATTATTCATTATTCATTATTCATTATTCATTATTCATTATTCATTATTCATTATTCATTATTCATTATTCATTATTCATTATTCATTATTCATTATTCATTATTCATTATTCATTATTCATTATTCATTATTCATTATTCATTATTCATTATTCATTATTCATTATTCATTATTCATTATTCATTATTCATTATTCATTATTCATTATTCATTATTCATTATTCATTATTCATTATTCATTATTCATTATTCATTATTCATTATTCATTATTCATTATTCATTATTCATTATTCATTATTCATTATTCATTATTCATTATTCATTATTCATTATTCATTATTCATTATTCATTATTCATTATTCATTATTCATTATTCATTATTCATTATTCATTATTCATTATTCATTATTCATTATTCATTATTCATTATTCATTATTCATTATTCATTATTCATTATTCATTATTCATTATTCATTATTCATTATTCATTATTCATTATTCATTATTCATTATTCATTATTCATTATTCATTATTCATTATTCATTATTCATTATTCATTATTCATTATTCATTATTCATTATTCATTATTCATTATTCATTATTCATTATTCATTATTCATTATTCATTATTCATTATTCATTATTCATTATTCATTATTCATTATTCATTATTCATTATTCATTATTCATTATTCATTATTCATTATTCATTATTCATTATTCATTATTCATTATTCATTATTCATTATTCATTATTCATTATTCATTATTCATTATTCATTATTCATTATTCATTATTCATTATTCATTATTCATTATTCATTATTCATTATTCATTATTCATTATTCATTATTCATTATTCATTATTCATTATTCATTATTCATTATTCATTATTCATTATTCATTATTCATTATTCATTATTCATTATTCATTATTCATTATTCATTATTCATTATTCATTATTCATTATTCATTATTCATTATTCATTATTCATTATTCATTATTCATTATTCATTATTCATTATTCATTATTCATTATTCATTATTCATTATTCATTATTCATTATTCATTATTCATTATTCATTATTCATTATTCATTATTCATTATTCATTATTCATTATTCATTATTCATTATTCATTATTCATTATTCATTATTCATTATTCATTATTCATTATTCATTATTCATTATTCATTATTCATTATTCATTATTCATTATTCATTATTCATTATTCATTATTCATTATTCATTATTCATTATTCATTATTCATTATTCATTATTCATTATTCATTATTCATTATTCATTATTCATTATTCATTATTCATTATTCATTATTCATTATTCATTATTCATTATTCATTATTCATTATTCATTATTCATTATTCATTATTCATTATTCATTATTCATTATTCATTATTCATTATTCATTATTCATTATTCATTATTCATTATTCATTATTCATTATTCATTATTCATTATTCATTATTCATTATTCATTATTCATTATTCATTATTCATTATTCATTATTCATTATTCATTATTCATTATTCATTATTCATTATTCATTATTCATTATTCATTATTCATTATTCATTATTCATTATTCATTATTCATTATTCATTATTCATTATTCATTATTCATTATTCATTATTCATTATTCATTATTCATTATTCATTATTCATTATTCATTATTCATTATTCATTATTCATTATTCATTATTCATTATTCATTATTCATTATTCATTATTCATTATTCATTATTCATTATTCATTATTCATTATTCATTATTCATTATTCATTATTCATTATTCATTATTCATTATTCATTATTCATTATTCATTATTCATTATTCATTATTCATTATTCATTATTCATTATTCATTATTCATTATTCATTATTCATTATTCATTATTCATTATTCATTATTCATTATTCATTATTCATTATTCATTATTCATTATTCATTATTCATTATTCATTATTCATTATTCATTATTCATTATTCATTATTCATTATTCATTATTCATTATTCATTATTCATTATTCATTATTCATTATTCATTATTCATTATTCATTATTCATTATTCATTATTCATTATTCATTATTCATTATTCATTATTCATTATTCATTATTCATTATTCATTATTCATTATTCATTATTCATTATTCATTATTCATTATTCATTATTCATTATTCATTATTCATTATTCATTATTCATTATTCATTATTCATTATTCATTATTCATTATTCATTATTCATTATTCATTATTCATTATTCATTATTCATTATTCATTATTCATTATTCATTATTCATTATTCATTATTCATTATTCATTATTCATTATTCATTATTCATTATTCATTATTCATTATTCATTATTCATTATTCATTATTCATTATTCATTATTCATTATTCATTATTCATTATTCATTATTCATTATTCATTATTCATTATTCATTATTCATTATTCATTATTCATTATTCATTATTCATTATTCATTATTCATTATTCATTATTCATTATTCATTATTCATTATTCATTATTCATTATTCATTATTCATTATTCATTATTCATTATTCATTATTCATTATTCATTATTCATTATTCATTATTCATTATTCATTATTCATTATTCATTATTCATTATTCATTATTCATTATTCATTATTCATTATTCATTATTCATTATTCATTATTCATTATTCATTATTCATTATTCATTATTCATTATTCATTATTCATTATTCATTATTCATTATTCATTATTCATTATTCATTATTCATTATTCATTATTCATTATTCATTATTCATTATTCATTATTCATTATTCATTATTCATTATTCATTATTCATTATTCATTATTCATTATTCATTATTCATTATTCATTATTCATTATTCATTATTCATTATTCATTATTCATTATTCATTATTCATTATTCATTATTCATTATTCATTATTCATTATTCATTATTCATTATTCATTATTCATTATTCATTATTCATTATTCATTATTCATTATTCATTATTCATTATTCATTATTCATTATTCATTATTCATTATTCATTATTCATTATTCATTATTCATTATTCATTATTCATTATTCATTATTCATTATTCATTATTCATTATTCATTATTCATTATTCATTATTCATTATTCATTATTCATTATTCATTATTCATTATTCATTATTCATTATTCATTATTCATTATTCATTATTCATTATTCATTATTCATTATTCATTATTCATTATTCATTATTCATTATTCATTATTCATTATTCATTATTCATTATTCATTATTCATTATTCATTATTCATTATTCATTATTCATTATTCATTATTCATTATTCATTATTCATTATTCATTATTCATTATTCATTATTCATTATTCATTATTCATTATTCATTATTCATTATTCATTATTCATTATTCATTATTCATTATTCATTATTCATTATTCATTATTCATTATTCATTATTCATTATTCATTATTCATTATTCATTATTCATTATTCATTATTCATTATTCATTATTCATTATTCATTATTCATTATTCATTATTCATTATTCATTATTCATTATTCATTATTCATTATTCATTATTCATTATTCATTATTCATTATTCATTATTCATTATTCATTATTCATTATTCATTATTCATTATTCATTATTCATTATTCATTATTCATTATTCATTATTCATTATTCATTATTCATTATTCATTATTCATTATTCATTATTCATTATTCATTATTCATTATTCATTATTCATTATTCATTATTCATTATTCATTATTCATTATTCATTATTCATTATTCATTATTCATTATTCATTATTCATTATTCATTATTCATTATTCATTATTCATTATTCATTATTCATTATTCATTATTCATTATTCATTATTCATTATTCATTATTCATTATTCATTATTCATTATTCATTATTCATTATTCATTATTCATTATTCATTATTCATTATTCATTATTCATTATTCATTATTCATTATTCATTATTCATTATTCATTATTCATTATTCATTATTCATTATTCATTATTCATTATTCATTATTCATTATTCATTATTCATTATTCATTATTCATTATTCATTATTCATTATTCATTATTCATTATTCATTATTCATTATTCATTATTCATTATTCATTATTCATTATTCATTATTCATTATTCATTATTCATTATTCATTATTCATTATTCATTATTCATTATTCATTATTCATTATTCATTATTCATTATTCATTATTCATTATTCATTATTCATTATTCATTATTCATTATTCATTATTCATTATTCATTATTCATTATTCATTATTCATTATTCATTATTCATTATTCATTATTCATTATTCATTATTCATTATTCATTATTCATTATTCATTATTCATTATTCATTATTCATTATTCATTATTCATTATTCATTATTCATTATTCATTATTCATTATTCATTATTCATTATTCATTATTCATTATTCATTATTCATTATTCATTATTCATTATTCATTATTCATTATTCATTATTCATTATTCATTATTCATTATTCATTATTCATTATTCATTATTCATTATTCATTATTCATTATTCATTATTCATTATTCATTATTCATTATTCATTATTCATTATTCATTATTCATTATTCATTATTCATTATTCATTATTCATTATTCATTATTCATTATTCATTATTCATTATTCATTATTCATTATTCATTATTCATTATTCATTATTCATTATTCATTATTCATTATTCATTATTCATTATTCATTATTCATTATTCATTATTCATTATTCATTATTCATTATTCATTATTCATTATTCATTATTCATTATTCATTATTCATTATTCATTATTCATTATTCATTATTCATTATTCATTATTCATTATTCATTATTCATTATTCATTATTCATTATTCATTATTCATTATTCATTATTCATTATTCATTATTCATTATTCATTATTCATTATTCATTATTCATTATTCATTATTCATTATTCATTATTCATTATTCATTATTCATTATTCATTATTCATTATTCATTATTCATTATTCATTATTCATTATTCATTATTCATTATTCATTATTCATTATTCATTATTCATTATTCATTATTCATTATTCATTATTCATTATTCATTATTCATTATTCATTATTCATTATTCATTATTCATTATTCATTATTCATTATTCATTATTCATTATTCATTATTCATTATTCATTAATCATTATTCATTATTCATTATTCATTATTCATTATTCATTATTCATTATTCATTATTCATTATTCATTATTCATTATTCATTATTCATTATTCATTATTCATTATTCATTATTCATTATTCATTATTCATTATTCATTATTCATTATTCATTATTCATTATTCATTATTCATTATTCATTATTCATTATTCATTATT
This sequence comes from Tetanocera ferruginea, assembly GCA_958299015.1. Lineage (NCBI taxonomy): Eukaryota > Metazoa > Arthropoda > Insecta > Diptera > Sciomyzidae > Tetanocera > Tetanocera ferruginea. The sequence goes on from OY282643.1 coordinate 19,560,911, forward strand.
CATTATTCATTATTCATTATTCATTATTCATTATTCATTATTCATTATTCATTATTCATTATTCATTATTCATTATTCATTATTCATTATTCATTATTCATTATTCATTATTCATTATTCATTATTCATTATTCATTATTCATTATTCATTATTCATTATTCATTATTCATTATTCATTATTCATTATTCATTATTCATTATTCATTATTCATTATTCATTATTCATTATTCATTATTCATTATTCATTATTCATTATTCATTATTCATTATTCATTATTCATTATTCATTATTCATTATTCATTATTCATTATTCATTATTCATTATTCATTATTCATTATTCATTATTCATTATTCATTATTCATTATTCATTATTCATTATTCATTATTCATTATTCATTATTCATTATTCATTATTCATTATTCATTATTCATTATTCATTATTCATTATTCATTATTCATTATTCATTATTCATTATTCATTATTCATTATTCATTATTCATTATTCATTATTCATTATTCATTATTCATTATTCATTATTCATTATTCATTATTCATTATTCATTATTCATTATTCATTATTCATTATTCATTATTCATTATTCATTATTCATTATTCATTATTCATTATTCATTATTCATTATTCATTATTCATTATTCATTATTCATTATTCATTATTCATTATTCATTATTCATTATTCATTATTCATTATTCATTATTCATTATTCATTATTCATTATTCATTATTCATTATTCATTATTCATTATTCATTATTCATTATTCATTATTCATTATTCATTATTCATTATTCATTATTCATTATTCATTATTCATTATTCATTATTCATTATTCATTATTCATTATTCATTATTCATTATTCATTATTCATTATTCATTATTCATTATTCATTATTCATTATTCATTATTCATTATTCATTATTCATTATTCATTATTCATTATTCATTATTCATTATTCATTATTCATTATTCATTATTCATTATTCATTATTCATTATTCATTATTCATTATTCATTATTCATTATTCATTATTCATTATTCATTATTCATTATTCATTATTCATTATTCATTATTCATTATTCATTATTCATTATTCATTATTCATTATTCATTATTCATTATTCATTATTCATTATTCATTATTCATTATTCATTATTCATTATTCATTATTCATTATTCATTATTCATTATTCATTATTCATTATTCATTATTCATTATTCATTATTCATTATTCATTATTCATTATTCATTATTCATATTCATTATTCATTATTCATTATTCATTATTCATTATTCATTATTCATTATTCATTATTCATTATTCATTATTCATTATTCATTATTCATTATTCATTATTCATTATTCATTATTCATTATTCATTATTCATTATTCATTATTCATTATTCATTATTCATTATTCATTATTCATTATTCATTATTCATTATTCATTATTCATTATTCATTATTCATTATTCATTATTCATTATTCATTATTCATTATTCATTATTCATTATTCATTATTCATTATTCATTATTCATTATTCATTATTCATTATTCATTATTCATTATTCATTATTCATTATTCATTATTCATTATTCATTATTCATTATTCATTATTCATTATTCATTATTCATTATTCATTATTCATTATTCATTATTCATTATTCATTATTCATTATTCATTATTCATTATTCATTATTCATTATTCATTATTCATTATTCATTATTCATTATTCATTATTCATTATTCATTATTCATTATTCATTATTCATTATTCATTATTCATTATTCATTATTCATTATTCATTATTCATTATTCATTATTCATTATTCATTATTCATTATTCATTATTCATTATTCATTATTCATTATTCATTATTCATTATTCATTATTCATTATTCATTATTCATTATTCATTATTCATTATTCATTATTCATTATTCATTATTCATTATTCATTATTCATTATTCATTATTCATTATTCATTATTCATTATTCATTATTCATTATTCATTATATTCATTATTCATTTATTCATTATTCATTATTCATTATTCATTATTCATTATTCATTATTCATTATTCATTATTCATTATTCATTATTCATTATTCATTATTCATTATTCATTATTCATTATTCATTATTCATTATTCATTATTCATTATTCATTATTCATTATTCATTATTCATTATTCATTATTCATTATTCATTATTCATTATTCATTATTCATTATTCATTATTCATTATTCATTATTCATTATTCATTATTCATTATTCATTATTCATTATTCATTATTCATTATTCATTATTCATATTCATTATTCATTATTCATTATTCATTATTCATTATTCATTATTCATTATTCATTATTCATTATTCATTATTCATTATTCATTATTCATTATTCATTATTCATTATTCATTATTCATTATTCATTATTCATTATTCATTATTCATTATTCATTATTCATTATTCATTATTCATTATTCATTATTCATTATTCATTATTCATTATTCATTATTCATTATTCATTATTCATTATTCATTATTCATTATTCATTATTCATTATTCATTATTCATTATTCATTATTCATTATTCATTATTCATTATTCATTATTCATTATTCATTATTCATTATTCATTATTCATTATTCATTATTCATTATTCATTATTCATTATTCATTATTCATTATTCATTATTCATTATTCATTATTCATTATTCATTATTCATTATTCATTATTCATTATTCATTATTCATTATTCATTATTCATTATTCATTATTCATTATTCATTATTCATTATTCATTATTCATTATTCATTATTCATTATTCATTATTCATTATTCATTATTCATTATTCATTATTCATTATTCATTATTCATTATTCATTATTCATTATTCATTATTCATTATTCATTATTCATTATTCATTATTCATTATTCATTATTCATTATTCATTATTCATTATTCATTATTCATTATTCATTATTCATTATTCATTATTCATTATTCATTATTCATTATTCATTATTCATTATTCATTATTCATTATTCATTATTCATTATTCATTATTCATTATTCATTATTCATTATTCATTATTCATTATTCATTATTCATTATTCATTATTCATTATTCATTATTCATTATTCATTATTCATTATTCATTATTCATTATTCATTATTCATTATTCATTATTCATTATTCATTATTCATTATTCATTATTCATTATTCATTATTCATTATTCATTATTCATTATTCATTATTCATTATTCATTATTCATTATTCATTATTCATTATTCATTATTCATTATTCATTATTCATTATTCATTATTCATTATTCATTATTCATTATTCATTATTCATTATTCATTATTCATTATTCATTATTCATTATTCATTATTCATTATTCATTATTCATTATTCATTATTCATTATTCATTATTCATTATTCATTATTCATTATTCATTATTCATTATTCATTATTCATTATTCATTATTCATTATTCATTATTCATTATTCATTATTCATTATTCATTATTCATTATTCATTATTCATTATTCATTATTCATTATTCATTATTCATTATTCATTATTCATTATTCATTATTCATTATTCATTATTCATTATTCATTATTCATTATTCATTATTCATTATTCATTATTCATTATTCATTATTCATTATTCATTATTCATTATTCATTATTCATTATTCATTATTCATTATTCATTATTCATTATTCATTATTCATTATTCATTATTCATTATTCATTATTCATTATTCATTATTCATTATTCATTATTCATTATTCATTATTCATTATTCATTATTCATTATTCATTATTCATTATTCATTATTCATTATTCATTATTCATTATTCATTATTCATTATTCATTATTCATTATTCATTATTCATTATTCATTATTCATTATTCATTATTCATTATTCATTATTCATTATTCATTATTCATTATTCATTATTCATTATTCATTATTCATTATTCATTATTCATTATTCATTATTCATTATTCATTATTCATTATTCATTATTCATTATTCATTATTCATTATTCATTATTCATTATTCATTATTCATTATTCATTATTCATTATTCATTATTCATTATTCATTATTCATTATTCATTATTCATTATTCATTATTCATTATTCATTATTCATTATTCATTATTCATTATTCATTATTCATTATTCATTATTCATTATTCATTATTCATTATTCATTATTCATTATTCATTATTCATTATTCATTATTCATTATTCATTATTCATTATTCATTATTCATTATTCATTATTCATTATTCATTATTCATTATTCATTATTCATTATTCATTATTCATTATTCATTATTCATTATTCATTATTCATTATTCATTATTCATTATTCATTATTCATTATTCATTATTCATTATTCATTATTCATTATTCATTATTCATTATTCATTATTCATTATTCATTATTCATTATTCATTATTCATTATTCATTATTCATTATTCATTATTCATTATTCATTATTCATTATTCATTATTCATTATTCATTATTCATTATTCATTATTCATTATTCATTATTCATTATTCATTATTCATTATTCATTATTCATTATTCATTATTCATTATTCATTATTCATTATTCATTATTCATTATTCATTATTCATTATTCATTATTCATTATTCATTATTCATTATTCATTATTCATTATTCATTATTCATTATTCATTATTCATTATTCATTATTCATTATTCATTATTCATTATTCATTATTCATTATTCATTATTCATTATTCATTATTCATTATTCATTATTCATTATTCATTATTCATTATTCATTATTCATTATTCATTATTCATTATTCATTATTCATTATTCATTATTCATTATTCATTATTCATTATTCATTATTCATTATTCATTATTCATTATTCATTATTCATTATTCATTATTCATTATTCATTATTCATTATTCATTATTCATTATTCATTATTCATTATTCATTATTCATTATTCATTATTCATTATTCATTATTCATTATTCATTATTCATTATTCATTATTCATTATTCATTATTCATTATTCATTATTCATTATTCATTATTCATTATTCATTACTTAATAGTCAACAAAATCATCGAATGCTTGTTTGTTTTTATCGAATGGAAGTGGAGGAGCTTCTTTTATTATGATTAATTTTTGTTGTTTTTTTTTTTAATATTTTTTGTTTTACTCCATCTCATTACTCTGTGGTTGATACGCCTTCAACGCTTCCGGTGTGCCAGATATTTAAAATTTAAATAGCATAAACGTCACCAAACAACAACAACAAACAGTAGAAAAACATTGACACTGGCTGCATTAACAAAAGAACAACAGCAACAAAAACAACGAACGACACAAACGCAAAATGAACCAACAATAACCGCCGGCATTAGCGCACGAGTGCATCCTTCTGCAACGCACCGTGCCACCCATTTCAGGATCATAAAAAAAAATAAAGAACAACAAACAGGAATCAGTTTAGTTTGGACCTCGACTCTGTGGCTGCTTGTGTTGATGTTGATGTTGCTGTTGCTGATGTTGTGGCTGGTGTTCGTGTCGCTGCATGAAGTTTTGTTGTCAGTAATATGCGGAAATGCGAGTGACGGCAAAAAGTGCATCCGTTGCATAAAAGAAAGCCACCAACAAAATGGTGGGTGGGTAAACTGCTAGGTTATATTCTTAGCACCGCATGCTGTGTGTACTTAACCGCACTTTTGCAATCTTCACACTCCTTTTCGTGCTCATTTTACTGTCATTGCGTTTATTTTTAATGAATATCAAGTCTTTTTTATTAGATGTTGTTGAATTTTATCGCATTTATGTTGTTGTTGCTCTACTTTTACCCGACTTCTTTCGGTCGGGCAGAAAAAGTTTGTGCGATTTTCTTATCCTGTTGTTTGTAATCTTGGCCGTATTTTCTTGCAAGTTTTCCCTTTTTTATTGCATTATCATTTTGCGCTTTTTACGTTTGTTTTAATCAACTGAGTCTTACTAGGTACTCATGGTGAAGTGGAAGTAAGTGCAGACGTAGGAAGATCTTATTAAATATTTAAATAAAGAAACTACTGTTTAAGGACAATTAAATTTTGTACTTTCTGTAACATAAGTCACCTTAAAAGAATATTAAAAAAAAATTCAATATGAATATTATATCATTAAAATGAATAATATAGTCATGTCAGGGATTTATTGTTTGATATGACCTTTTGGAAGTAATTCCAAAATTCCAAAAAACATAATTTTATTGTTGTATAGTATACAATGTATACAAAAGTTGACATAAAAATAGTCGGCATATGCAAAAAATTTAGCTGGCCAAAAATACATATGTTTCATAAGCAAAAATACATATGTCTCATAAGCATACACCAGACCGGTTCACATGTCAAAAATGTTTTTATATGCATTTTTTGCGCCATTTGCGCGCCCATTTTCTGAAGTTTCGACCACAAATGAGAATTAACCCTATATCGCACCGTGTTGCAGTCTGTAACATTTATAAAATGCTGTAGAAAAATAACTCACATTGAGAAAATTGAGTCATATTTCTTATGAGTGACTCAAGTAGATTCGAAATGACTCCAATTTCCAATAAATGAATAAATAAAGCAATTGTTATTTTTAATTTTTAAACACAACAGCATAGTTTTGAATTTAACATTAGTTTCATCAGTTTTGGGCTTCTGGGTTGACCCAACGTACGCTTTGCAAGATTTCTGCAACACTCGGTTTTTTAAAAATATTTCAATAACTAAGGTATGAATTTCAAAATAAAATATGTTTTCATATATTCTTACGAATGCTTAAGAAATTTTTAGGAAAAATATTGAAATTGGTTTTATTGCGCGGTTTAGGGTTAAATACCTTAAGACCTATTTCAATTTGACCCTAGATATTTGCGCAAATAGTTTTAAGGTAAGTTTGAGACAATATTTAAAACCATTTTGAATAATAATGGGAAGCCATTTATAAAGATCAAGTTTTTTTTTTTACATTAGCATGTTAAAAATTTTTTTCGTTATTTTCAGCATGCAAGTAAGCAGTTATATAATGTTTTTTTCACTTCAAATATATTCCTTATTTTGTTTGAATAATTTTTTGTTTTTAATTTTGTATTTTTCTGAAAGGTTTTAACTTTTTAGCGGTATAATAATTTATCGGTCTAGTGTACGTCAATTCAGTGGTACTGAGTTTCGAAAGATAAATAAAAAGATTGATCTCCATCTCTACGATTTGAACTCTGGACTCGTGGCATAAGAGTCGAATGCTTTAACGTTGTGCCGCATCTATGCTGGCTTGTGGGAGAACAAAATACAAATTAAACACAAGCCAACAAATATTTTAGGTTTCAATAGCATCATCTGGATTTTGGTAATGACACTCAGAAAAAAGTTTCTCGGAATATGATAAAAGAGGTATCATTATTGTAAAAGAAAATGGTATAGACTTTGCTTCAGAGAATGCTTATCTCTAAATGTGATTCTAAAATGTCCCTAAAAATGATAAAAAGCTTCCATATAGAAGAGAAATATGAAAACATATCGCTTTTAGAGAAGAAAACTTAAATATTTTTGAGAAAAAATTTATTTTTATTGAAGAAAATACTTCGCATGGGGATTTTTTTCTCATCAAAATAAAGGAACAATTTTTCATTTTCAATAAATTTTTCTCAATATATGAGGATATTTTTGTGCGAGAAATATACTTATCATTATAAGAGACATGAAATATTTCCATTTCCCATGAATGAAGAAATATTTCTTCGAAAATGTGAAAATTTATTCTTAATGAAGAACGTTTTATTTGAAAAAGAGAAAATTGCTGTTGTCGAGAATAGAGAAATTTTTTATTGCAGAGAGATTTGATCTCTTATTTTTGAGTGTAGAAGATATAAACATTTTTTGTCTGAACACTCATTATATTTGCAAAAAAATAATATTTCATTGTATTGCAAAATTTTAATTTCATTGGATTGCACATCAAATCTTATGTGACTTTTTGGATTCTTTAGAGATTTTCAGTTTTGATGACGTCCCTGTGTTTATACCATAAACCTGAAAGGTCAGGGTATATTAACTTTGTGCAAACGTTTGTAACGCATAGAACGAAGCGAGTTCGGTATAGAAAAGTATATATATTCTTGATCAGCGTCACCACGTGAGTCGAGCTATCCATGTCCGTCCGTCCGTCCGTCCGTCTGTGTGTTGTCCGTATACACAGGATAAGAAGAAGGAGTTGAGATAATTGGATGAAACTTGGTACACATGGTCACATGTACCCAAGGATCTGCATTATTGAATATTTTTGGAATCCGCCCACGGACACGCCTACCTCCCATACAACGCGAAAATTGAAAACTGCATAACTCAGCTCATAATTAAGCAACTACAATAAAATTTGATTTCTATGTGTTTTATACAAACACAAAGATGTCTTCGAAAAATGGACGTCATCCGCTAACGGACACGCCCACCTCCCATACAACCCAAAAATTGAAAACGCAATAAATAAGCCTCTGTTTAACCTACAGAGCTAAAATTTAGCACGTATGTTTTTTATGACAAGACAAAGACGTTTTTGAAAAATGGACGTAATCCGCCTACTGACAAGCCTACCTCCCATACAACCCAAAAAGTTTTAAACTCAATAAATAAGGTTATGTTTGTCATAGAGAAATTAAATTTGGTAAGTATGGATTTTATACCGAAACTAAGGTGTGTTCAAAAATTGGGAGTAATCCGTCCATGAACACGCCCACTTCCCATAGCGAAAGCACAATAAAGGCATTAACTGTGAGCTACAGGAATACAACTTGGTATGTGTAAATTTTTCATCAATATTGAAATGTATATAAAATATAGGCTTCATCCGCCCTTGGAGACGCTCATTTACAATAAAAATTTTTTGTTTTTGAAAAGTGGGTTTAGGGTATTTCATAGTCGGCCTAGACCGACTTTAGACTTTCTTTACTTGTTTTTATCAAATTTTTTTTCATTCGACTTTTTCCAATTTTCAAACTCAGAGCGCGTATTTGCGATCAAGTCATAATATTATTTTTTGTGGATGGGAGGTTGGTGTGGTTCTCATCAATTGTGGCTTATTTTTACAATAAAAGCTTAAATATAGTATTTCATTACGATAGCTTCAAATTTGCGGTTGTAATCGTAACGACAGACAGTCGGATATGTCAAAATCGGCTCAGGTGGTGATGCTGATCAATAATATATATACTTTTCTTTACCTTCACGCTTGCTTATGGACGTTACACACGTCGTGATAAAATTAATATACCCTTTACGCAGTCTACCAGAGGCTTATATCTACGTAAATAATGAAAATTTCTATTATCATGGATTGTTTTTAGTATTTGTATTTGAAACAATGGCATTTGAAACAAAAATCAACAATTTTTTCATGCAATGAAATCTTCAAACAATATCATATCAGACCAGTTTTTGATGGCTTCGTTAAACATTTACACATTGATATTGACATTTATGTAAATAAATTTATAAAAACTTATACAGTTTTATTGGGTTGAGGTCGAAATTTTCCTTATACATAACTGTATTAACAAAATTCTCCATTTCAAAGTTTCTCTTTTCATAATTCACCTTTTTTTAAATTCTTCCTTACAAAATTTTTATTTCATATAAATCTTGTTTTACAAGTCAATAAACAATTTTCTCTTCACAAAAGAATTCTTTTCAAAATTCTCTTTAACAGTCTGATTGATTCCTTTTTAAGGCGAACTTTGCAAAAGGGAAATTCTATAAAGTGGAATTTGTAAAGGGGAATTTCTTAAAGCAGAATTGCGTTAAAGAGAAATTTGTTAGGGTGAACTTTAAAAAATTTGAATTCTAAAAAGATTGAAATTTGTTGAGGCGAACTATCTGAATGTGAGTTGTAATACGAGGAATAATGATAAGGGAAATTTCAGAATTTCCACCCACTCGTCGTCTTGTAAATTGTGTGCGTGAAATAGGATTTGTATAAAACTTCATAATTTTTCGCCTTAGACGCCCATCATGTACATTTTTCAAATCTTACGCCATGGAGTTGGTCGGTCAACAGTCCTTTTCTGTATTATTACTCATATTTTGTAAATTTATTTTGAAGCATTTTTTTTTTTTAAATTTCATTGCATTAAAGAATGAAGCTTTAAAATGAATCTCAATTCAGTTTTCTTAGCGTTAATTGGCTAAATGTTTAAGTTGAATATCAATTTGTTTACATGGCAAAATTTTCACAGTTTCCATCTCAAATATTTCAAAAATTTCAAAATCCTTAAGTCTGTCCTCTTAACTGCATAAAACATTACACATGAAAAAATTAAATTTGTTGAATGTGCAGATCAATGTGCATTAATAACTTTATTTTTGTACTTATCTCAGTGATTCATAAACATATGTATGAATCAGAATTCAGTATCATAAGTTTAAAATTTGTGTTTAGTATTCATTAGTATTTATTATAAGACTAGAATTTGTGTTGAAAGAAGAGAGAAGAAAAATGAAAGAAGTTTTTTTTAATTTTACAATCCTTTTTATTTACAATTAATGTTTTTACAAGTCCTCTTCAATTCGTTTTGCATCAATTAATTTACCTTAACTTATATATTACAATACAACTAGCTAGTCTAACTTAAGGGCTTTGTGAATAACAACGGTGTTAGTCAGTAACATTGACCATGATATCTGGTTCACTGTGAAGTGCTGTGAATGGAATTGTCGAAAATGTGATCTGCTGATGTTGATGATGTTGCTGCATCTGCTGGTCTTGCAGATATTGATAATACATCTGCTGCTGATGTTCGTAGATACTCCAGGCAGCCTGCTGCTCGCGTTGATTGGACATTTCAATTTCTTCCGGTGTGGGAAAATATACTGCTGTTGGTGTGTTATGTTGAGCATAATGTAGATATGGATGACTGTTAACACCAACGCTCTCCGGTAACAGTCGTCTAGCATGTTTTCTTGACATGACATTATTTCGACGTATGCGTCCTGTTGTGGCACCTATAGTAACATCCTCGGCCGAAGCATCTAGAGTCCAATAGCTGCCGCGTCCCGGATCGTTTAGCGAGCGTGGCACACGCACAAAGCATGGATTAATGCTTAGATTATGACGTATGCTGTTGTGCCAGACGTTCTTGTTCTGCTGATAATATGGAAAATTGTCAGCAATCCATTTGCAAATAGCGCTTAACGTCAGACACTTATGTGGGCTGCTTCTAATAGCCATGACAATGAGAGCACCATAAGTAAAAGTTGGCTTGTCATCTGTTGGTGACTTAACGCCATCACTATTGCTAATGTTGCTGCTATTGCTGCTACTATTTCTGCTGGGCGAAGATCTTGAAGATGTGCATGATGATATGCAGGAGTCATCCAAAGATATAGGACTGAGTGGAGCAGCTATGTTGAGTTCATTTACTTCGAAATCATCGTTAAGAAAGACGTTTGTATCAGCTAGTATAGCTCTTATTGAAAAGTCCGAGTGTAAATTAGTAGACATTTTCAAGTTATTGTTTTCCAAAATATAATTTTATAAATGTTTTTCAACTTTTCCTCGCCAGTGTTGATGCGCAACTGATGTTATGCATTTGCTAACACTATTTATATACATATATTCTGTTTAATCTTTGGAATTCACATAAGTTTGCAAAGAAATTTGCAATTTTTTAATCCCTTTATTGATCCAGCTTAGCAAAATATTTACGCTTTTGGATATATTTGCAGTTGAGACACTTACTTAATCCGGGCAATTATGTCTAATCCACCCCATAAAGTTAATCTACCAATTAGTTAATCCAACATTCAGTATAACAGTTGAACAGTAGTTGTTCAACTACTCATATTCAGTCGCACAGTCGTTCACGTGGCTACCTAGAACGTTTATGCAAGTGTGACGTAGCTCATGCGGGGGATATCGAACAGCGTTTGTATGCCTACCTGGTGTCCTGTTTCTTTTTAGGCTTTACGTATGTTTGCAGATACCTGTTTTACTATTCAATATTCACCAAAAAGTAACAAATTTGAAGGCATGTGTAATTTTATCGGATATACTATATCGTTTATTAATAAATTTGATTTGTTGGCAGCAACGGAATTGTTACTAAAACCTTTTTGAATACGTTGCATATTTTTTCATTCAAGCTCAGACCATTTATATGCCTTACGAAAAAGTTTAATGATTATGTCTGCTATTGCGAAAAATGATTTGTGTCGCTATTACTGTTAATTAAATTAAACGAATTGAAATTAAAAATACGTAGAACTAAAATTGAAATTTTTAAATTAACATGCGGAACAGTAACTTCAATATATTGGAAGGATTAGGCACAAGATAAGACACGTAACAGGACTTATCATGAAAAAACTCCATGAAAACTATCTCGGATTAGATGTTTAAACAGGTGAATCCTTCGGAAAACTGTAAGACTTTACATAAAATATGAATTTTTGGCTCAAGTCCAATGATTTGTCGCAATAAGTAGAGCACACTACTGTGCAATAGACCGGATCGAAATTTAGATTTAGCCGGTCGGGGTCTCAAAAGTTAGAGGAACTCATTAAAATGATTTCTGCATATTTTCTTTTTTTAAATTGGAGAAAAACGTTCAATCAAAAAGATTTTTGATTGTAACTTTTTATTTTTCACAGAACGCATACCCACACCTGCTAAATTATTAAATTTCTTACTTATACCAATATTCTGATATTCAAAAAATTTAAAAATTATGTTCCATTATAACTCTTTTTGACCACCAAAAATTGAATTTTTTGATATTTTTAAAACGACACATTTTTAAAACCGCTTTAAAAGACACATTTTTTTCTAGATTTGCGTGAAAGTGTTTTTGTTGGAAAGGTATTAAGTTCTTCTTTCTTTCTGTGTATCACTTAAATCAAAGCTCAAAGCAAAAACTTACAGAATGTGAGAAATCGACTTAAGAAATCTGATAATATGAAAAATTTCTTATACATACAAACAATTAATTTCACTTGTTCACTGCTTTATCGTCCAGTTTTCGATAAATTTTTTTTTAAAATCACATAGCTTTGATTAAAACAATACATAGAACGAAAGAAGAACTTAATAACTTTTCAACAATAACAATTCCACGTAAATCTAATAAGAAAATGTGTCTCTTACAGCGGTTTAAAAAAAATGCCTTTTTAAAAATTTGCAAAAAATTTAAATTGTTGGTAGTCAATAAGAGTTATAATGAAACAAAATTTTAACAATTTTTATCTCAAAATATTAGTATGAGTTAGAAATTTAACATTTAAGATGATGTGGGCATGCGTTCTGTGTAAAATAAAAAGTTACAAGGAAAAAACATGTTTTTTTTACCAAAAAGGACCTTCAGGAGAATCAAAATTGCTTCGGCGGTTTTACTCCGATTTGAAAAAAAGTATGCAGAAATCATTTAAATGAGTTCCTCTAACTTTTGAGACTCCGATCGGTTGACATTTTTTTTATCCATACAAAAATGATTCGGTCTTCTGTGCAAATATTAAAAAATTCTATTTGATCATTTTAATATAAAAAATGCAACTGTCACACTTCGTACCGAATATCGTTTAAACTATTCAATCTTGCTATTACAGTAGTTTTTTATACAAAAAAATTTTTAGCCTAAAAGTATGCATACAAAATATATTTTATTCTTAAGTCATGCTCCTCACCTTATAACTCTCAAACTGTAAAGTAATTATTACATTACCTTGCCCTTCAAACTTTACGAAAAAAATATTAAGCCTGAAAGTATGCGCAGAAAATTTATTTGTTTCTTATCTGTAGTGATATTGGTCGCTTATCGCAAAATATTTGAAATAATAAGTAAAACATTTAATTTTATGGTTAACTATATGAGTTTTATACCAAATTCAAAACTTACTCAGTTGGTAATTTCAGCCGATTTTCAACTAGTTAACTAGTATTTATTATTTATATAGAGCATTCGGTTAAGCGAATATAGAATTTGTGTATTATTTTTAAAAATTTTATTAAAGTTCAACTACTAAAATTATTTATTTAGAATTTAAAGTTGCAGTCTTTTTGAACCGTTCATGTCCCATTAACCCAGACCAGTCAAAGCATAATTTTGTAGAGCTTATTTGCTTTGGAATGTGTGACAAACCAACTTTCTGTCAAAAAAAAAAAACAACGAAAATTTCAAAAACAGCTCGTTTTGATGTGCTGCGTTATTTTTTTGCATATCTTTTTGCAGTATCTTGGATTATTATAACAACAGCTGTTCACATTTGAACAACGTTTGTGAGATATTTGAGCTACTTCAGTTGTTTTATGTGTATCCACAGTGTCACAGCCACACCTTTGGAGTCGCGTGTCTCTGCTGCATGCTTTGCATGCATTTTTGTCATGCCACTGTGTTGCACGCATCCTTATATGTGCTCGTCTAGTGAGCTTAATGCATGTTTCTGTGTGAATATACATATATATATGTGTGTGTGTGCGCGTCTATTTGTGAGGATACTGCACTGAAAGCATAAGTTATGCATACTTGAGTTGCTGCTGTTGAGGTTGTTGTTGTTGTTGTTGTTGCTGTTGTTATTGTCGGTGTTGTTGAGGTTGTTTTTGTTGCTGTTGTTGTTGTTGTTGTCACTGGCAAAAACAGGTCATATCCTGAAAATGCAGCGTAAATGTGGCGTAATAAATCAATCAGGTGTAAGAAAAATGGTTACAAACTTGCAAAAGCAGTAGCATGGAAAACTCTTTGATCTAAGTCTAATTTGCAAATGCAATTCGCTGAGCTATACATATATGTTCGCGATAATATTCAAGATATTCTATTGGTAAAAGGTGCCTTATTTGAGGAAACGCAGTTAATTGGAAACTAACTAAAGGTTTTTGTCAATCAAAAATTACATCATAATCACTTAATATTTTAATCAATTTCTAATTAGTAAGTTCATAATAAAGATAATTAGAACATTAAGCAAGCTACATTTCTTTATCCTCAAATTATTGAAATTGTGTTTTAAGCTTTGCGCCATACATTATTGCACACATTAGACAGGTTACAGCACATACGAGTGCTCGTATTGTTTTGTTTTTAATAATAAATCATGTCAATAATAAATTAAATTTATCTGGGGTGCAATTAAGACCTTTGTTTCAACATAACGAACAATATAACTTTTGAATAGTAACTGAGGAATATGCTGTGAAATCAATTATTAAGTCCAACGCTGTAGCAAACGTTGAGGTTTACCTTAAATTTGTTAAATATGTTAATATAAAATATATTAAAAATATTTAAATTCATAGTTCCAATATTGGCACACAACTTCAAGTATTCTAGTACGTCTTCAATTTTTCCGGCGGAATAGCAGATAGAAAAAGTTTTATTATCGGTAAAACTAAAAATCCAAATGCAAAGGAAATCCAAAGATTTCCGTTCAAAAGTATTCTCCCTTATTTATAAACATCTTTTGAAAAAATTCCTTCAATCCAAATAAATGATCACCTAAATAACAATAACACTGTACACCACAAAAAAATCATGGTTCCGATAAAGGATTCCGGTAGAAAGGAGCAAAAAGTAATACACGTATAACGACGTTTTCAAAGTTTGCGTCTGAGTTTTATTTTAGGAGTAGGGTTATGTAGATTTTTGTGATAAATCACAGATTACTACGACGAAATTATATGTGGAACTAGTTACTTAACCATAGTGTATAAGTTTAAACTTATTTTTTTTTGATCCGGTCCACCGTACACCAATGATGATTGTATGAGGCAACATTAAATTAAATAAATAGTTTGTTATTATCTAATTTATTTTATAATTCTTAAAGAACGTCTTCTTTAAGAATTATATTTTGAGCTTAATGCCAAAAAATTCATGAAGCAACAGGTTGCTACAACAACAAAATATTCTTCAAAAAAACCGAGCAGACTAGACCATTTTTTTTATTTTAAAACTCATGTAAACTGGTGCGAGCACGACCTACGAAAGCTTGTTAAAATTATATGTATGCGCATATGTATGCGCATCTGCTTTAAAAAAAACCTTCTTCACGCCTTCTATGAGCCCGAACAGAACCAAAGCGACTGACGGCTGGCGGTCCTCTCTCGGCGAATTGAGCTGAAACACGTCTACAACAAGAGCGGCTGGCGGTTGTCGGAACAGAGTTGCTTTATGTCACTGTAGTGGTACAATTGACTGATAGGGGTGCAACGGACGGACAACATGATTAACATATATGAAAAAATTTTGACTTATTCAGTTAAGTGTTCATCAAAATCCATTATGAAGACAATTATTTCGTATATTATTGCGAATTCACATAAATATAACACAGACACAAAAAACCAAACGTCAGAATATACTAAAAACTAAAAAAATTACATTAAACACAGCCAATTCTTAGCAAAAGTATGGCAACATTTATGTTACTCAGAGAGAGGACCGCCAGCCGCCATAGCAAAAATAGAATAGATTCTATTCTGAGCCCGAACAGAACCAAAGCGACTGACGGCTGGCGGTCCTCTCTCGGCGAATTGAGTTGAAACACGTCTACAACAAGAGCGGCTGGCGGTTGTCGGAACAGAGTTGCTTTTTGTCACGGTAGTGGTACAATTGACTGATAGGGGTGCAACATACGGACAACATGATTAACATATATGAAAAAATTTTGACTTATTCAATTAAGTGTTCATCAAAATCCATTATGAAGACAATTATTTCGTATATTATTGCGAATTCACATAAATATAACACAGACACAAAAAATCAAACGTCAGAATATACTAAAAACTAAAAAAATTACATTAAACACAGCCAATTCTTAGCAAAAGTATGGCAACATTTATGTTACTCAGAGAGAGGACCGCCAGCCGCCATAGCAAAAATAGAATAGATTCTATTCTGGCGTTTTTCCGTCGCGGATTCGCCCAGCGAATTCGTTTTTGCCGAGTTCATACATTATAATGTATTCTGCTGAACGGCGAATCCGCCAGCCGTCATCCGCTTTGGTTCTGTTTGGGCTCTCTGGCGTTTTTCCGTCGCGGATTCGCCCAGCGAATTCGTTTTTGCCGAGTGCATACATTTTAATGTATTCTGCTGAACGGCGAATCCGCCAGCCGTCATCCGCTTTGGTTCTGTTCGGGCTCTATGGTTTAATACCAACAAAATGTTGGAACCTAGATGGACACGTGATAAAGAAGTAAACAAAAAGCGCAACAACAAAATCTTCGCAGAAGCAATGCAGTCAGCTTTTTGAAATTTTGCGACTAGCAAAAGAGTAGAAAAACACTGCTTTGATAAAGTGAAAAGTGCATTCGGTAATTCCATTCTGGTTTTGCGGCAGTTGCACTTATTAGCTTCTCAAAGTTAGTGGACTGCAGGAACCACAGAGACTACTGATGAGTCGGAGTAGCGTCCGACGAAACCATGGTCTAGTCTGCTCGGTTCTTCTGAAGAATATTTTGTTGTTGTAGCAACCTGTTGCTTCATGAATTTTTTGGCATTAAGAGCCCGAACAGAACCAAAGCGGTTGACGGCTGACGGATTCGCCGGTCAGCAGAATACATGAAAATGTATGTAGTCGGCAAAAACGAATTCGCTGGGCGAATCCGCGACGGAATAACGCCAGAATAGAATCTATTCTATTTTTGCTATGGCGGCTGGCGGTCCTCTCTCTGAGTAACATAAATGTTGCCATACTTTTGCTAAGAATTGGCTGTGTTTAATGTAATTTTCTTAGTTTTTAGTATATTTTGACGTTTTGTTTTTTGTGTCTGTGTTATATTTATGTGAATTCGCAATAATATACGATATAATTTTCTTCATAACGGATTTTGGTGAAAACTTAATTGAATAAGTCAAAATTTTTTCATATATGTTAACCATGTTGTCCGTCTGTTGCACCCCTATATGTCAATTGTACTACTACAGTGACAAAAAGCAACTCTGTTCCGACAACCGCCAGCCGCTCTTGTTGTAGACGTGTTTCAGCTCAATTCGCCGAGAGAGGACCGCCAGCCGTCAGCCGCTTTGGTTCTGTTTGGGCTCTAAGCTCAAAATTTAATTCTTATAGCCTAGACACATTGACTGCGGCTGCAGCATTGCGTCAAACGTCAATTTTTTTTTACATGCTTTTCTTATGGAGGTGAATGTGGTGGAAATGTTGCAACGACAATGCGTCATTGCAGCAATTTTTCTGTCGTCGATTTAGAACTTTTTCTATTTTGACGTGCGACAAGAGTAAGAACATCGGCATTTGTTAATGTTTTCGCTTAATTTCGTGCTTCTTTTGTGTTTTTTATTGTTCATTCTCATTGTGTTTGTGTTAAAAGTTTGTTTTTTAATGATAATTCGATGGTTAATAATAAAAATATATGAAAATGCGGCTTTTCTTGCTGCATCCAAATTAATTAAGTCGTAGACAACATGCCAACATTTTTCGTTTTCACCTCGTGTTGTTGTGTTGCAGCCGCAGTCAATGTGTCTTGGCTATTAAAGAAGACGTTCTTTAAGAATTATAAAATAAATTAAACAAATTAAATTGCCACTATTTTAAAAATCGTTTGTTATTATCTTTTCCTTTTTAATTAGTTTAATATCAGTTTAGGTATTTGTAATTTTTCCTTTTTATTTCTGTATCTTATATAAACGGTTTGTTTAATGTTTTCTTTTAGATTAAGTTTTTTGAAAAGAGCGTCCGCTGGGCTTACAAAACAATATTTAAAAAATTGTAACATTTTATCATTTTGTTCAATAAATGATAAAATTTTAGATTTTGATTCTTTGATTGTTACGACAGTTTTTTTATAATGAATAAAACAATATGAAATTTTTATAAATTTTTTTGGAACTGTTTTTTTTAATTCAATCTTCTATCTTGAAACCAGGGGTTTTAATAATAATTATTTGATGAATTGTAATTTTTTGTTCAAAAATATTTTTGAATTGTACAAAAATAGTTTGAATTGTACAAAAATATTTTGAATTTGATTTGTAATTTTTCGTTAAAAAATATTTTTTTTTTGACCAGAACAAAAAAAAAAATTAAAAATTATACTAAAATTTGTTCTGATTATGAACGATATTCATTTTTTGAACAGTATAAATTTTGTTAAATTTTTTTTAGTAATTTGAAAAATTTTGATTTTAATTTTATTAAGTTTCAAAAAAATTCAAAAATACAAAATTTTGATATATGGGCATTTCCACAGAAAGGTCTACCGGAACCGAAAAAAAAATTGTTAAATAAAAAAATAATTTTTTTGTTATTATTTAAAAAAAATGCTTGAATTTTTATAATTTACTGCATTTACAACTATTTTCAGTTTTTATTCTGAGAAAATTAGCCTGATATCTGAGAAATATGTTTTTCTTGCTTTTAGCTGCTTTTAAGGACTTTTTCTCTTTAGTATTTTTCGTTTATTTATCAACGTTATGATTGCACTCTTCTTATAAAATCCATCTATAAACTACAAATAAAAAATAAAAAATAAGAAGATACCAAACAAAGCACGATTTACGGTTCATTTTTTATATTGCTTTAACTACTATTCGAATGTCGCGTTCTTGTACCTAAATCATCATATGTTATCAGAAATTCGTGATCGTTCTTAGCAAGTGTCTGAAAATTGTAACTTAAATCAAATTTGGTCGCCTTACTATAAAAAAAAAGTTACTGCAGGTAAAAATCATACTAAACTTTTAATATTGATCATCAAAATGTGTCGCGTTCGCGATCATGCGCCGTATTTTTAATACACTTTGTATGAGAAAGTATGGAAAGGTTCCATTCGATTTTTCTGAATTTTTTCCTAAGTGTTAAAAGTTCAAATTAAAACTCATGAGTTAATTTTTAAGTCATTGGATTGATTTTTAGTAGATTTTTAAGAAATTTTCCAATTTGAGAACGTCAATTTGTATGGGAGGTATACGTGGTTTTCATCCTGTTGGGATTATTTTCGAACATGATCTTTATTTTTACGATATAAGCTTAAATATCGAATTTCATTATTATAACTTAATAATAACGGCTGTAATCATGTCAACAGATGGGGGGACATACAAAAACAGGGATACCATGGTTAAAACAACTTAGAAGTTGATACTGCAGTATAATATATGCACTTTTCTATATCTGCCACGCCTCCTTGTTTGCGTAAAAAAGTCTTCATAAAGTAAATAAATACATACGTAGGACGGGTGGTGTTACAAAGAAATATAATATTTTTTCTCACTAGCCTCTTATGTATTTTTTTTTTTTTATTAATATTACTAATATAAAACTCACAAACAATATTTACGATGCTTTTGGTAGGTAATGCAATATTTAGCTGAAATTACTTTAACTAATTCTTATTAAAAACGTGATGAAAAAAAATGTCGCGTGCTAGATGTCGCGTTCGCGATCAGGCTTAAGCTCAATAAAAAAAAAACTAATGGAGATATGTCAAAATGACAAATATTTCTTGAAAGCCACATTAATCTTATTTAAATTACAATTAACCGCTTTAAAATATTTTTTTATGTTTCGCAGATATTTGCATTTTTCTAGATGAAGTCGAAAACGAGTTCCATTTTTTGTCGCGTTCGCGATGCCATGTTTATTGCTAATGTTTTGAAAACATAAAATCTAGAGAACCTAACTTTTTTTTCTAAATATAGTGCTAATAAAATGCTATCTAAAACTTGAAAAAAAAGAAAATTGTTTTGAGTTTTCTTTATTATTTTGCTCCTCAAAGGCGTACGAATGTCGCGTTCGCGACTATGGAAATGCCCATATTGGATATGCCAATAGGCTGGGTTGATTGGTAAACCGATGTTGCTTGGTCGATTCTCGGTTCGGGTATGAATAGGTTTTAAGAAAAAAAAGGGGGCTAAGGGTGCAGTTTACCCTAACACATCATTAATTTTGTGAGTCTGTTCTTAAGGAAGTTTTTTTCAAATAATGGTTCAACAGCAAATCAAATAATGCCAGAAATGAAATCCACCCACTCTATTCAGCCTAAAAACGGTATTACATGCATGTGTTTTTAAAAAAAAATTGAACATAATAAATTCCTATGGAAAGGATCACAAAATGCAAGGTTCATGTAGTTTTGACCATCACGACTGAACCACTGAAGCTATCCACCTTATATGATGCTATCCACCTTATACCATATGTTTGTGTGTTGCTTTTATGATTCATAAAAATGATTGTTTTGTGAGTATTTTTAGACTCATAGTAATGACGGTTTTAAGACTCATATTTGATATTCTTTTAAGACTCATATTAAGTACTGTTTTATCACTCATATTTAATACTCTTTTAAGACTCATATAAGAAGTCTTTTTGCAACTAAGATTTGTTGTAGTTCAATTTTAATGCATGTTTATCGCCACAAACAAACAATTGTCCGAAAAGCGACGCCATTCATGTGCGCATAACGGACAGTTACAAAGGTTCTTACAATTAAAAAAAAGAATACTCTTGATTGAGTTCTTATTTATTTATTAGATATGGTGCTTTTGAAATAATCCGATTCTATTTACATATGAAACACTCGTATATAGCACTCTTTTATGAGTCTTCTTTATGATTACGCATATATCAATTAATATATGATCATTTTATGAGTCGTTTTTATGAACAATCATATCACCGTCATATAAAGGACTCTTTAATGGGTCTCTTTTATGAGTACTCATAAATCAGATACAATAATAACTCTTGTATAAGTCTTATTTTTGAGCAATCATTTAACAATCATATTAAAGACTCATTCATGACTCAATTTAATGAGGTTTATAAATATTTATTATTCAAAACCATTTTATTTTAATACAACTTTATTTTATAATATTTTTATATGTCAAGCTTGAACATAAAAATTTTCATTACTAAAATTAAATTTGAAATATATTGAAAACAAAAATTGAAAACTTAGAAAAAAAAAAATTAATTTTAAAACAAGTAAAAAGTGTAAAGTGTATTATGAATTGTCTGTATGTGATTGCGTTATCTGTATGTAGTGTGCATGTGTTTAGAGTACTACATACCCATGTTTATTAAAGCCGAAACTACTAGGCATATATTACATAAATGTGGAAGATAATTTATCTAAATGATGCTTTTCTTCTTCATATTCATTTTTTAAATTAAATGTTTTGCTTTATAGCTATACAATTTAATATTATAAGTATAAAATATTATATCCATATGTATAATTTCAGTAAAATTGTTTATAATAAGCTTTATTTAATTACGCAACCCAATTAGCTTAATTAACAGTATGAATTTGTTCACTCACAATTATAAAATTGTATGTTGTTTAAAAGACTTGCAGTCTTAATGTATGTACAATTGTATTTACGACTGCAAAAAAAAAAAAATATAAAATTCTATATATTGATATATTGTTTTTTTTTTTTGTTTTAATTAATTCATATAATTTTCGATTCTGCACATACAAGTTCACAATACTTCAAATTGAGCTGTTTTTGCATTTCTTTTTAAATTGGTTTCACTTTTACATGCTTTAATCTTATGCGTTCATTGTAGTCGTTAGTTTATTCATATAAGTAGATGTTCTTATTCATTTCGGGTTGTACATATTTTGAAGTTATTAAATAATTTCAATATTTGGCAAATATCAAGAAAGTGTTGCGCTTAAATTGCAGCCATTGAATGCATAAATAATTTGATTATGTACAGGTTTAAGTGCGACAAATAGACGCATGTGTCTGCTTAATGCATGCATACTAAATAGCAATTTATTACGGTATATTCTCAGATAAGACATGACAAAGTGTATACATGTACATGCAAGTAATTCTGTGTGGGTGTGTATGTGTTTGTATGCTTACCAGTGAGTCACTTTGATATGTTGCTATCTCAATTACAAAATGCAAATGTTGGTTGTAAATCGATGCAGTCAAATAAGTACATACCAACACATATTGAGCGAAGGTGTCTGTGTCATTGTGTGGTTCTGCTATTTTATACAAAACTATATCATTAGAACTACTAACGCTAAAGTGATGTTTGCCCACAAGCAGCTTACAGCTTGCCACACCTACACTCAAGATAAGCTAACAACAGCAACAACACCAGCACAAAAGCAACACTATAAGTAATGAAGCGATACAGCTTTGTGCAAGCAGACACCACAAAAGCCAGCATTAACGCCCATTTCACCGTCTTGGCATGCCTTTCAACCTGTCGTTCTATCGTACTGTCCATTTTGATGGCTTACCTAAATAGCTCGGCTTTGATTTATAGCTGCTGCAGCAGCATCGTCGCGTAAGCATAAATCTATTCGCTACAAAATGATTTGCATTGATAACTTATGCTTTAGGCAAATATATGGGGAGTGGGCGTGGCGTTTAATGTCTTAAGTAACAAACCGTAACAGCTGCTGCAGCAGAGTTTATTATAATTAATAGCATATTTTTAGGCTTTTCTTTGTTTTTACCTAACAAACTTAATATAGAAGCTTCTTGAGTGTGCGGAAAAATTTAATTCTTAGCCTTCTTAGGCTTAAAAATTGAAAAAAAAAAATATGCATTTCTTTACACAATAGATTTCAGTTTTATATCCTTTTTTTACCCTTTACATTCCAACAAATGCAACAAAAACCCAAGCATAACTGAAGGCTTCAATTAGGCTTTTCTTGTCTACACAAAACAATGCAGAAGGCAAGTTTAAAACAATACCCGGCTATTATTATTGTTGTTATTGTTGTTGTTGTTTTTATGCTGTTTAATGTATTACTTCCTGTCGCGCTTATAGCATCCTTTTCAAAAGTTTTTGTGCTTCTTTTCTTGACAAACAAGAGAAAGATGAAAACAAAAACAACAAAAATAAAAAAGAAAAAACAACAAATGTCTCTGAAGGCAAAAAAACATAAAAGCAACTGAATTAAGAAATAAAATTTTAAACAGTGCACCATGAAGTTCTGCTGTTATGCTCATGAAGTAAGGATAGGTTTGGTGAGATTTACCACGCCCACTTTCAAAGCGGAATAAATGCATAAAAAAAGCAAATGAGGCAAAACTTACTGCTGAAGTGATAAAATATGGCAACTTTGTAATTTTTCAAAAATTTGTAATTAAAGGAAGGACCCTTAGAAGCGTGTCTAAAGAAAAGGTTTGGAAAAAATGTCTAGGTTGAACAATGATAGGAGCTGGTTATTTATTTCTACTCTCTTAAGAGAACTACCGTTAAGTTATATTTCAACATTTGCCTTAATTTGGTATGTGTTTATATGGAGACGCCATGAATGTGGCACTAAGGGTAAGTATGTTAGGGAAAAATTTTGGAAATTGAAGATTAATATCAACTGGGTATGTATTGAACCTTCTTTGGGCTTACATAGTTACAGCTTTTTTTACAAAATTTGCATATTGTAGGGGTACCACAGAAAGGGATGTGATAGAGCTGTATACTTGAAATTAATGTAGGGGTTAAAAATCTCAACAGACGGTATTATATTTGACCCTTAAAAGGGGCACTCCGGGGACTACGACTAATTTTTCGCCCTTTTGATTTTGTTTTTTGTAAGCCGCATAAAGGTGGCAAGGGTATTTATTTTAAAGAAAGTATTATGGGAATGAAAATTTATAAGGAGCTGGCCTTGATTTTAGTAAAACTAAGACAGTTTTGACTTTTTTTTTAATTATTTGTGATTTGGAGGTGGTCCCTCTCCCTCTGATTAAGATACTTCAGAACGTTAACAAAGAGTAAAAGCTTTGACAAAGACGCATGGGTTAATTTTTTTTAAGCTTTAAACCAAGGATTGTAGGTGTCAAACCTACACAGTCAAGTCTACCTTGGTTTGAAAATGAGGAGAAAGATAAATACGAGAAAAAAGTATATAAAGAAAAACAAGTGTAGAATGTTGTTTGTTTGGTGGAGTGCTTTATCAACATACGAATTTGAATAAGAAGCAAGTCGTTTGTCTTGACGTCAGTCATTTTGGGTATTAAGCAATTTTATTCCACAAACATCTCCACCACCAACTTCAACTATCAAATTCATATACTTGAATGATGTTAAATTGCAGTTGACTAGAAATGAGGAAAGAATTAAAGAAAGGTAAAAGCGTAGGAACGTGGTCTGACCGGCATTCGAGCACGCAACTTCTGGTTTGGCAGTCAAACACGTTACCACTCGACTACCGAGACCACTCATAAAAAATTTAGTAAGAAGTCACTAAAATTGCTGTTTTCTATCATTATGAGCCAATTTTGTGCTTAAAAAACTGTCAATGAGTTTGAAAGTCGTCGGTTAAATAGTTTCAGAGACATGTCAAATAAATTTTAAAACCTTGATACAAGAAAAGGAGTTTCAAGTTTGAATTTCAATGGTTTTTTTATAAATTGAAAAATAGTATTCATGAGACGTATGTCTTGATCTTATTATATTTTGACTTTTAAGTTAAGCTGTTCCTGATGTTATTTTGGCCGTTTAAGGAAGAATTTTCAGATTATTTCACCTATTTTGTGGTTTGAAATTTGTTCTGGAAAATTTCAAATCTTTGGAAAATTTGTTTAGAATGTCTCAGACTTTACCTTTTCTAAACATAGCAAATACCAAAAACTGCTCTTGGGCACCATCAACATGCCAAAATATTGAATCTTTTCTCTGATTTTTTCATTTTTTTAAGACTACTAGAGGTCGCCAGTGAACGAAATTCGACCTTTTCACGTACATTCTCTGTTAATTCGATACAAGATGAATGTCAAAATCGGTTGAGAAACATGGAAGAAAATGTTTCTTACGGGAGTATTCCTGGTTGGCAAAAATTCTTTTGGTTTTTTTTTTTTTGCATATTTTTATACCCTAAACCTGAAAGGTCAGGGTATATTAACTTTGTGCAAACGTTTGTAACGCATAGAACGAAGCGAGTCCGGTAAAGAAAAGTATATATATTCTTGATCAGCGTCACCACGTGAGTCGAGCTGTCCATGTTCGGCCGTCCGTCCGTCCGTCTGTCCGTCTGTGTGTTGTCCGTAAACACAGCAGAAGAAGAAAGAGTTGCTATAATTGATGAAACTTGGTACACATGGTCAAATGAACCCAAGGATCTGCACTATTGAATATTTTTGGAATCCTCCCACGGATACGCCTACCTTCCATACAACTCAAAAATTGAAAACGCAATTAATAAGCCTCTGCTTAGCCTACAGAGACAAAATTTGGGATATATGTTTTTTATGACAAAATAAAGATGGTTTTGAAAAATGGACATCATCCGGACACGCCTACCTCCCATACAACGCGAAAATTGAAAACTGCATAACTCAGCTCATAGTTAACCTACTACAATAAAATTTGATATGTATGTATTTTATACCAACACAAAGATGTCTTCGAAAAATGGAAGTCATCCGCCCACGAACACGCCCACCTCCGATACAACTCAAAAATTGAAAACGCAATAAATAAGCCTCTGTTTAACCTATAGAGATAAAAGTTGGCATGTATGTTTATTATGACAAATCAAATATGGTTTAGGAAAATGGACCTCATCTGCCCACGGACACGCCTACCTCCCATACAACCCAAAAAGTTTATAACTGAATAAATAAGATTATATTTGTCATAGAGATATCATATAATGTCATAGAGGTATGTTTGTATAAGTATTATACCAAAACTAAGGTCTGTTCAAAAATTGATAGTAATCCGTCCGTGAACACGCCCACCTCCCATAGCGAAAGCACAATAAAGGCAATAACTGTGAGCTACAGGAATAAAATTTGGTAAGTGTAAATGTTTCATCAACATTTAAATGCATATAAAAAATAGGCTTCATCCGCCCACGGAAACGCCCATTTTCCATAATATTATTTTTTTTTTTTTGGACAAGTAGGTTTAGGGTTTAGGGACAAGTAGGTTTATTCATAGTCGGCCTAAACCAATTTTAGACTTTCTTTACTTATTATAGCTTGGATATTTGAGAATCATCCTAAAAGGGTTTTTTGAAATTCGAAATACTTTAGGAAATATGGTCTTTTTTGTCTAGAAATATTTTCGATAAAATGGGATTTGCTTAATTTGGCTTCTTTTTGAAATGGTTTGAAGCAACCAGCGAATGAAGCAACCACCAAACGTTTTTGAACAAAATCTCGACTGATGAAGATCCACAGCACCAAAACTGTCCGACCGGTGCGTCGAGCTGATTCGCCTGGCAAAAAGCGGGAGCAGAAGGGACAATCGATAGCTTTAAGCATACGTATAAACCACTAAATCAGAGAGTCCAGGCAGCAATCAAAGCTATTAACGAAGCACTGTCAGTCGATGATTTGTTGAACAGATGCCTTGGCTCCGAAACTCAAAACAGCTACGAATCTTTCAACTCAATGCTGTGGTCATTCGCACCAAAGCATATGCACACAGGCGAACGCACTATTGAGATTGCCAATTATATTGCAAATGTCATATTTTACGAAGGTTTTTTGCCAATATTTCAAATAATGAATCAAATGGGCATCCCGATTGGCAACGTCACACATGATTTCGCCATGTCTTGGAACGAAGAATGATTGAAAAGATCCGAAGCCAGAGCTCTGGCCGCATCAAAAGAAAGTAGAACTGCCCGAAAAGCACAAAGTACCGCTGAGTCCTCATTTTTTGAAGAATAGAAAGGAGTTCTTTATGGGGATGGCATTGCAGATTGATATACATTATATATGTACTAGTATAAAAGCCCGTCATACGACGGGTCGTATTCAAAATAATTAAGTAGAAGACGGTATATTTTTCATTCACCTCAAATGTTGTTTTGTTCCAGTCGTCGTCAATGTGTCCTTACTTATAAATATCAAATACATTTTTTGTACATACTTTTTGGCTAAAACTCATATAAAAAGCACTGTAAAAGGGAAAAAGGTTCTGGTCCAGTCTAACATCTATACATAGCAATAACAACTATAACAGCGATATAGAGCACGGAGCAGGACGCTTGTCTTTTTTATATTAATATGTAAGTATTTCACAAAAAAAAAAATATTTTATTGCCTAAAATTTTCTTTAGGTTTTAAAAATCACGTTTTTGAACTTCAAAGTGACTTTTCTCCGGTTCTACAGAAACGATTTTGATGAAACCAAGTGCAATCGACGCAGAATTATCGAATCTAAAACTGCGTGCTCAAATTTTTCATTTGATGAAAGAAAATAACTTCAAACTTAAACGCGTTTAACTCGAAATCACGTTTTTCAAGCTTGCGGCCCAGATCACGCCCATAGTTCTGAACTGATTTTGATGAAGGAAAATACAATCAACGCAAAATTTTCACCATCACCTCAATCACAATTTTTACTATTTAGTTTTTACGCTATACAACACAAAAAGACCCAAAATCGGTTTTTTATTTTTCAATGACCATCATTTTGTAAAAAATGAATTGCAAGATTATGATTGAGGTGGGTACCAAAATAAAATCTATAATGAACCTAACGCGCCGTTTACTTGTTCTATTTCAGATGATCCGAAGTCGAGTTATTCAGGCCGCAAGCAGCATATTTTTTTTTTCGACATCCAACTTTGGAGGCCGACAACTTTTTGAACAGCCCTCGTACAAGGAAAATTTTTTTTTTATTTAATTTGATATGTTCTTAATACAATAAAAAAGAGAATTTTAATAACTTTTTGCGTTTTCAAATGAGAAGTTTTTCAAAAAGGGTCCAAAAACAGCCTTCCAACCAGGAATACTCCCTGTTTTTCCTTCGCCTATTTATAAACAGATAAACCGCTCAATATTTCCCAAAACTTTAGAAAAAAATTAAAATACGCACGCAATAAATCATCTTGGGACCCAATAGGTACAAATAACGAAAAAATTTTATATGTCTGCAATTTTCATATTCTTTTCACTACTAGACGTCTAAACTTGCTATATTATGTCTTATTTTTAGAAAACTAATTTTGTTTAGGTTATTCTAAGTTAGTTTTGGGAACATGTTAGACAATATTAGCTACACTCAGAAAAAGGTGTCTCGGAATATGATAAAAAAGGCATCATATTTAGAGAAAAATGGTATAGACTTTGCTCCAGAGAATGCTATTCTCTAATTGCGATACTAAAAATTATCTAAAAATGATAAAAATCTACCATGAAATAGAAAAATATATCATTTTTAGAGAAAAATACTTTTTTTTTTGAGAAAATATTTGTTTTTATTGAAGAAAATACTTCTCATAGTGAACTTTTTATCAAAATATAAGAAAATTTCTTCATTTTCAATAAAATTTCTCTAAAAATGCGAAATTTTTTGTGCGAGAAAAATACTTATCATTATTAGAGACATTGAAATGTTTCCATTTCCTAGAAGTAAAGAAATATTTCTACGAAAATGTGAAAATTTATTCTAATTGAAGAAAATTTTATTTGAAAAAGAGAAAATTGCTATTATCAAAAATAGAGAAATTTTTTACCGGAGCAAGGTATGTGTTTTTTTCTCAGTGTAGGTATTGGGTTCTTCAAGATCGAAGTATAGCAAAAACTGATTTTTTTCGGATTTTAAAATATTTTTTTGTCATAAATCCTCAAAACATGTAATTGTATATATGTTATTTTCGTACAAAATCCTTCATGGGTAAAAATCGTCAATGGCTTGCCTAGAATAACCGTGGACAATTCTTTTGAGCTTATATTCCCATCATTTAAGCAATAAAAAGATTAAAAAACATCCCTCTGATTTTAACATGAGCTGCTTTGCTTTTGGCAGGCTGTCTAATATAATGGACAAAACCACGATAACGTTGTATTATAATATTTTAGTTCAACTAAAACAACCGGAGACAAGTGCAAATGCGTTATTAATGCAAATGTTATTGTAAAAAAAAAAATTATGGTGATCGTAGCGTGCAGGTTAAGTGTGTGGCTTAGTACGCTCGGAGCCCGAGTTCGATCCCCAGTCGCGGTGGAAAGTTTTTTCAATAAAAAATTTTCAGATCGTTCACCACCTCTCTGCAGACAATGGCAAACTTCAGAGAGTAAATAATGTCATGTAAAGCTTCTTGAGAACATGAACTTTAGCCGTTCGGAGTCGGCATAAAACGTGTAGGTCCAGTTCTCGGTCAATTGTGTGCAAACATTTAATAACACACATAACACAATTGATGATAAGAAGCTCGGTCAAAGACCTTTCAAGGGCTGAAATGGCCAATTTGTTTTTTTTTTTTTATTATAAAAAAATAATTATACTTTGGACACCAATCAAAATACTCACTTTATTTGCAAAATTAATTAACACGCGATAAAAAAAAATTTAAGGCTACTGTTGGGCATAAAATCGAAAATCTAACTAAGTTAAACGTTATATATCTCCCTAAAATTATTTTTGTCATGTTTGCAACTTCAATTTCTTACTTAAAATCAACTTCATGTTTGCAATTTGATTTTAGAAAAGACGTTGGAAAATAAAAAAAAAATTTTTTCCGAAGTGTCCAATATAAAGGACAAATCCATTGAAAGAGTTAAATAGATTTTTGGTGATACTTTGAGTCCGAATAACATCAACCGTTATTCCAAAATTGCTATCCTGTGCCCAAAAAATTCCGATGTGACCGAAGTCAACGAGCAAGTTTTAAATATTTTAGTTGGTGACACAGTGAGAGATCTGAGCACAGATTAAATTGAAGACAGTGATGATAACGATAAACAAAATTACGTTGCCGAGTTTTTGGATGAATTTTATCCTTCAGGAATGTCACTGGATAAGTTAAACCTCAAAATTGGAAGTATTAAAATACTTCTTCGAAATTTCAATACCAAAAGAGATATCTGTAATGGAAGGTGGTTAGTTTTGAAAAAATTAAAAACTTAATTAATCATCGCACAGGTATTGACAGGCGCTCTGGCGAACATTAAATAGTTTTCATACCTACAATTGATTTGGCCCCGACAAACACAGATTTGCCTTTCACTCTCCGGAGGTGACAATTTCCAGTTAAACTGACATTTTCAATGACCATAAATAAATTGCAAGGTTAAGTATTGCAAAAAATAGGAGTTTTTCTAAAAGAACTGGTATTTAGTCATGGGCAGTTTTAGCGGGCTGTTATGTAAAACTAAGCATTAAACATGGCAAGGGACAAGGTTAATTGGTTAAAATTTTAAGAATTTTTTTTACTAGAAATATTGTATATAAGGAAGTTTTATAAAAATAATTTCATAAACATGTTTTCAAATAAAAACCTTTGTATATAAATCCAATAAATTTTTTGTCGCATTTTGTACTCTAAATGGTTCCTTCCCGTCGTAGCACGGACTTTTACACTAGCATATTCATGGAATTCACATCACAAAAAATTTCGAGAGTTCTGTATCTATGTATGGTAACTATTTTATAACTGGTTTTTAGTACTTTACATTTTTATTTTATTACTTTTAAGTAAAATCCTTGTTACAACCCTGTTACTCATCAACAAAAATTGTACAACCAACCTGCTGCCTAAACTTAACTTAAGTGGCATATCCTTCAACGATGAAGAATAATGCGTAGAATAATTTAAAATTACTTTTAGAAAATCTTTGAATCATTTCATGAATCACTTTTAAAATCATGACTATTAATCATCTGCCGCACACGAACAATTCTTTTTAAAGAGATGTTTTGTCAATATTTTTAGCAGCACTTAAGTTTAAGTTGCAATATTTTTTAAATGGCAACAAATTTTTAACCATAATGCAGAGCAATTAATTTCAACAAATTGCGTATTGAAACTGCTACAGTTTAACGAGCGAACAGCTACAACTAAACAAGCCGCTGACGTTGCCACCCGCCATTCGCAGCCAACTCACCACATTTTATTCACACCTGTTTGAACAAATTGCCGAGCATAAATTTTGTACGCAACGCGGCAAATTTAAATGGCATGGAAAAACAATAACAAAAACAACAAGCAACAGCAACATCATCATCATCAACAACAACAGGGAAAAAAAAAACAACAATAACAACGTGCTTTTAAGTGCAAGCATTATTAATGCACACACACACACACAATCCCAAACAGGACTATAAAGTAAACACTGCTGCTGAACACTTCATGCACAAATTAATAAAAGCTTATTCGGTCTATAATTAAAATTGTAGCCTAAAATAAAATAATTTTTAGCGTTCTAAAATTTTAATAAATGTATGTGTTTTAGTTTTGTGTCATGTTAAAAAAAAAAAAAAAAACAAAACTAAAAATTAGTGACACGAATATATGCTAAAGTTCAAAATTGATGTAAACCAGCTCAAGCGGCCACTAATTAAAATTGTTATAAAATTCAAATGCTGAATAATTGCCCAGGCATGAATTTGCCATACAACACACAAAGCCTTAAATTAATAGAATACTTTATGAAAAATAGCGCTCATTAACCTTTTATTAAAATTTGTTTCAAAACAACAAAAAAAAAACAAACAAAAAAAAAACAACAACAACAAAGTTGTTAAAAATTGTTTGGCTTAAATTTTGGGCAGCACAAAGTTGCAAATAAAACGCTGTAAGCTTGAATATTTTGAGACAGCAAAATACAAACAGAAAACAACAAAAAAGTATCATAGGCCGTTCTGTTTTTTATGTATTTGCTACTTTTTTTTTGTTTTTGTTTTTGTTTTTTTTTTTTTTTTATTTGACTTGGCCCAAAATGTGTTTGACGCCAGCAGACGCACTTAAAAATTCCCTACTTTACAGCGGATTAAGTAGAAATTGAATTTATATTACTTGACATTTAGGTTTGGGCTTAGCGTGAAGCTAACAAACAGCCACACAAACACATACACCGACACTGAGAATGCCCTATCATGTGCTGTCATAAAAACGGTAATAAAACGTATGTTGCGACTTTTGGCCAACCTGCTATAAACGCTGTGCTCACACGCCTCACTATTTGGCTCTAAATGTGAAAGCTTGTCTTGAATTTTCACTCTTGTTGGCAGCCAATGTCAAGATTTTCCACCCTGAACAAATTTTCCACACATACATTCATAAAAAAAAAAACTTCTAACGTTTTTATATGCTATACGTCGCGCACAGTGCGTAATTTATGCAGCTAAGCGCAAAAAAAAACATTAAATTAATGTTAATATAACAATTTATTTTTAATCGTTAAAGTTCAACAATTTCATCAACAAAATTGTTGTATTATATTGTTAATGATGTGAGTGATATTGTAAGTGTAGGCTCGATTTTGAATCTATAGCACAAATATGGTTTTAATTGAGGCAAATTATAAAAGACTTAAATTTTTAGTTCGGCGTTATGGTAGGCTGACCTACAGTGAACGAGGATCGAAAATTGTTTCTATGTGAGTACAATTTATTTTTTTATTAATTGATAGTTTTTTTTTATTAAATTCAAATATGTTATTAAAACAATTATGAGTTTTATTAGAAGACTAGAGAACCCGGCAGACGTAGTCCTACCTTAAATTATTTTAATTTATGTGGAAGGTATGCGTTTTTTCTAAGTTGGAATTATTTTTTAAGAAAATAGCTTGATTTAGTTTTTTAACTTGATTTTAAGTTTCATAAGAAAAGCGTGTAAGCCAGGTTTCACCACGATATCTTAAAAACGATAAGACTTATGAAGGTTTAACTATTTTTATGACGTCACTTGGTATCAGAAGTAAACGCGATTCTTATCTAATTTGGTAATTTTTGATCTACACATTTAATTTATCACAAAAAAGTAAGTGACAAATTTCAGAACAATATCACGGAACTACACTCAAGAAATCCCAAGAGTTTTCTTAACGGTTTCTTAAGGTTTTGGGTTCGTTGAATCCGAATCTGAAGTCAGAATTATCGGGTCGACCTTAGGTTTTCGAGCTAGGGGAGGCAGAACCATAACCCCCTATCGTAATGAAATCAATATGACCGCCTCCATTATTTTTTCAAGAGGAACATTTTTTGCCTTGGAATCCATCCCCTCCGAACCCTTCCATATGGGGGCTTCCATACAAATTTTAACATTTTTGTATATATTTTATATGCAAATTTTAATTAAAAAAAAAAAATTTTATTAATATTAATTTATTGGAATTAATTTTCTTTTTATTTTCAATATATTTTATTATTACTATATGTTTTTGGTATTTCTTTAATTTTAGGTATGTTTAAAATTCTACATCTTATATATTAATACGTGAACATAAAAGTTTGTCGAACTCTTTTTTGGTATTAATTAAAACTCAAAATAAATAAAACTTATATCATTCGAAAGGTTATGTCTCAGATGTGCAGAATGTATATATAAATGATATATCTGATAGAGGGGTTCCCAACCTTCTAAGTGAGAAATTAAATTTTTTTGAAAAATCACTTTCATTTAATTAATATGAAAGTTGGTCGAATTTGAATTTTTTTTAAAAGTAACAATTTCTGAAAAAAAATATAGTTTTATCCATTCGTCAATTGTAAAATTTGTAAAAAAATATGTTTTGAATTCAAAAATTTGCCTTTCCATGTCAATCAATATCTTAATCGAATTTTAACGGTTTTTCAATTTTTATAATTTTTTCTAAAAGCTTGTTAAATTTTCTTTCAAATGTGATAAAAATTACAGCAAAGTTCTGACCAAAAGTATTTTTAATGAATTTTCTTAATATTGTCGTAAGTTATTTAGCGTGTATTTCAACCAAATGCCAAGAGAGAGAAAAAAACTGTCTCAAATTGAATGTTCTAAATTGGGAAGCCCATATCTCCGCCATCTGTGAAAAGATTTTATTTATTTCTTTTTTGTATTTAAGTTTTATCAGTTAACTTAAGAAAACTTTTGAAAATTATACCGTTTTTTGTTTTTTTTATATTTAAATTATTCCTTTTAAAACAAGACCATAAAATTTGATTTATTCTTAAAATATGGGGTAAAAATGATTTTTGTTGTAAAAAAACAAAAACTCAAAATTGCATTTTTGATTTTCTTTCAAAGTCTAAACCGAGTTTTGAGGTGCATTTATTTTGTCTTGACACTAAATTAATAAACTGTCCGTGCCATCAAAAAATTAAGGATACCCCCAATTATTTCTTTGACAAAATTAAATTTTTTTTAAATGTTGTTTTTCTGTTTTTGAACAAAATAATAAAATAAAAAAATATTTTTTTTGAAGAAAATAGCTTTATATCTCTTATCAATTAAGAGTTATAGCCTCGAACTTATTTTAATCATCTCGCATATTATTATAAATAGACAATCAATAAATTGGTCGAATTTTGACCCCAGGCGATACTATTAATTATAAATAGACAATCAATAAATTGGTCGAATTTTGACCCAAGGCGATACTAGTAATTATAAATAGGCAAACAGAAAAATTGTCGAATTTTGAATATTAATAAAATTAGTTTTTTTGTTTGAATAAAAAAGTTCATGTAAAAAATATATAAATATCATAATATTTGTATGGGAGCCCCCATACGGAGGGGTTAGAGGGGATGGATTCCAAGGCAAAAATTGTTCCTCTTGAAAAAGTAATGGGGTCGGTTATATTGATTTCATTTACAGCAGGGGACTAGGGTTCTGCCTCCCCTGTAGCCCGAAAACCTAGGTTGACCCGAAAGTTCTGACTTCAGATTCGGATTCAGCAAACCCTAAACCTAACGAAACCGCTGAGAAACCTCTTGGGTTTTTTAAAAACTTCAGTTTTGTTGTACAATGTATCTTGAAGGCGAACAAATTTATTACTATTTTAGTGACGTCACTTTATATGGGAAGAATCACGCATTTATTCTTATTGAATTTTTATAATGTTTGGGCACCACCTTCCCAGTAGACATACATATATTAAATTTCAATTTGATTTATTGAAAATTCTGGAATTTATGAAGGTTTAACTATGTTCATGACGTCACTTTATATGAGAGGTAGGCATGGTTTTTATCTGATTTAGGTTTTTTTAACTTGACCAAATATCTTATCTTAAAAACGGTCGAACTTACGGAAGCCTGAACAGTTGCTCCAACTATGAGCCGCTATTTATTACTTTGCCAAACTCAATTGATACGTTTGAGTGGAGCATTGAGGCAAAAATGGCCAGAATACGAGGAAAGGTCCGAAAAGGTAATTTTGCAACATGACAGCGCTCGGCCACATGATGCGCAGAATGAAATGCAAAGAACTACTCCACATACTGTATAGCTCAAACATTGCACCTTCCGACCTTTATTTAATTTCGTCGGGGACGCATGCCTTTCAGAATCTGCACTTTAGCTCTTTTGAAGAACTCGAATATTGGATCGATTCGAGAATCTCATCGTTCGATCGCAAAGGACGCATCGTTTTTTGTTATATTATTCGAAAATTGCAAAAAGATGGGAAAAAGTAATGGCTAGTGATGACTTTGAATACTTTGAAAAATTAATTTGTAAAAAATTTCTCACAATAAAGCGTCAAACTTGAAAAAAATTCTTTAAAACAAGGTATTGAACGCCTAAGGAAAAATATTAGAAACGAAATGAGCAGAAATGAAAAAATAATGATAAAAAATGACGTTCGAGTCGGAATATTACATGTAGGTCCAGTTCTCGGTCAATTGTGTGCAAACATTTAATAGCACACACAACACACTTGATCATAAGAATCTCGGTCAAGCCCTTTCAAGAGCTGAAATGGCCAATTTGTTTTTTTTTCTTTGTTTGCTTGATGGCATGTTTAAAAATCAGGGACCGAAAATAATAGGGGTATTCACACTGCCTTGGGTAGTTGGGTGGATTGGCAAATGCCATATCATTTGTTTAGTAAAAGTGCCACTCTACCCAAGTACCCATCACCCAATCTACTCTAGCTTACCCCTTGACTTGTTTGGGTGTTTGGGTAGATTGATTGAGTATTTTTTCATGGGTTACCACCTTTTACAAAAGTAGGCAATAACTGAATTGAAAAAAAACTTAAGCAAAGTAAACATAGAAAAATGTGTTAAAATGAGTTATTTTTAAATTTTTCAAAGTACACGTTAAAAATTACTCCTATATAAAATAACTTTTTTAACACCCGTACAATGGCCTAAATTTTGCCCTCATAACCTGACATAAATAATATGGTGGCAACTCTTTTCTAGCTGTCATTCATCTCTCATCAGCTGTTATTCTACAAATTACTCAATTGCAGTAAAGAATGCTCGCAGTAATCAAAAGTACACAATCTACCCGTACCCAACTACCCAAGTCAGTGTGAATACCCCTAATGATTATTTTTCAAATTTTAATGAAAAAACTAGTACGTTCTAAGTGTCGAAAAAAACTTTCTAGTATACCAAAATGTTTGAATTTGTGTTCTCTATTCGAATAAATTATGACTTTGTATAATTTAATTATTAATATAATATTTATTTAAAAAATAATTATTTTAAATGATTTTTATTTTCTTGCTCAGAAATAAAAATTATTTTAGATTTTTTTTTTTATTTTTGCTCAGAAATAAAAATTATTTTTGATTTCAATTTTTTTTTTGCTTAAAAATTAAAAATAATTTTTGAGTTTTATTTATTTTGCTCTGATATAAAAATTATTTCTGATTTTTATTTTGTCGCTCAGAATTAAGAAACTATTTTTGATTTTTATTTAATTTGTTCAAAAATAAAAATTATTTGTTGATTTTTATGTGTTTGCTCAAAATTAAAACTCATTATTTAAAAGGAATAAAATTTGGGCATGTGTAAATTGTTCATCAAAATTAAAATGTATAGAAAATATGGACTTCATTCCCAACACACGGACAAGCTCTTATCCAATTCTATTACTGTTTTATGAAAAAGTAGTTTAAAAGGGGGGACATGACATGGGCCGTTTTTTAAATTAACTTTTTTTATAATTTTGTATTTTAGTAAATATTCTTAAGATTCATGGAAAAATTCCTACGGGTTCAAAAAGTACAGCCGGATTAGTGAGAGCGCATTTTTTTTTCAATCTTTTTGTTCTTTGTTCACAAACTTTGAACGCGTTTATCTCGAAACCATGCTTTACGTACTGGTTGCGGCACTCATTTCATTTTTGACAAAATTTTTTTTTGTTTGTATTTTTTCAAACTTGATTCGCCATGGTATGACACGAGCTTATTTTAAATTTTTTTCCGTTTTTCTATGAATTCTTAAAGTCAATATTTTTTTCGAAAAAACACATTTTCTAAATTGGAACATCACCAAAAATTGAAAAAAATTGTATAACGAATTTTGTTAAGATTTAAAAAAGTCACTTTTTTACTGATCGAACAATTTTTGCGACTCCCAGCGCTGCAACCACGAGGCCCAGTTTTTTTCTCTGCCGCTAGTTTGGAGCTCTATAAAACCATGTTGGAGTGAAAAAGATATTTTTTTGAGTTTTTTTTTTCTTGTAACTTGTTCAATTCTATACAATAATAAAAACAAATGTTTTAAAAATGTTTGTTTTTGACTGAGTTATGAATTTTGAAAAATGGTCTGTTTTCTCTGTCGCGAATGTTATGTCCCACCTTAGAATTGTGGTGCCTGAACCAAGTGGAACAATGTAATAATTCTCTGATGTGAGGGCTGCTGAAAAGCTTACAGGCAGCAAGGTTCAGACAGCACAGCACAGCAAGCAGAGAATACGATTTATCTGGTTGCGAGGGTAGACGAAAGGCAGAATACTGCAAGGTTCGAACAACAGGCTTTTCGGTATATACCAGAGAAGTTCAAGTGAAGTAAGGTACGGTATGGTTAAACGTGAGGGTTATGCACCGACGAGTCACAACAGTGGCAACAATCTGCGCTTATTTAACCATTTGACTTTCAAAACCATTTGTGAATTATATTATTGAAAGGCCACATCAATCGTAGTTTGGCTACGTGTTATAAATTAGCTGTCAATAGTTTGTGCGTAGGTGTTTTGTATGTGTGTGTATGTTGTTTCTTAATCTAGTTTTATAATAGTTGTTGCTTTTGTTTTTTTTTTGTTTGTACAAATTATGCTTGGGTTCGAACCCCACAGCGGTCCTTGATATTTAAATATTTTTATTTTTATCTTTGTTCTTTTTTTTGTTTGTTCTTTTTGTTTTTTTTTTCTTTTTTATAATAATAATAATTTAATTAATAAAAATGATTCATAAATAATAATAATATAACAATTTAATGAAATAATAATAATATATAATAAGTATAACATATTCATATAATACGGTCGGCCTGGGTTCGATGCCTTTGGCGGGCAAGACAAATTATTATTTTATTTTTTATTTTTTGTATAACATTATCATATGTATGATAGGAACTATAAAATAAACTTATCCTAGTTTGTAACGCGCCGTTACAATGCCGATGATTCTTAACATATTTTTATATCAACCTAAATACAAATTGTATATTTTAGATAAAATTTCAAAAAATTTAAATCCATGGATATTTGTGGTGAGTGAGGAGTGAGAATCTTGTTTTCGAAAATTAACAGAATTTTCTCTGAATCCTTCCAATATTTTACTATAATCGCAAAGTAGTAAAATCTTGTCTACCGGGCTTCCATGACGATTTATATCATAATATCGCTGTGATACAACATTTGGTGTTAGAAATTTATTTCATATTTATTATAAAAATATTTTCTAAAAACACTTTTGGGCATTGCAAAAAGTCTGTTGATTCTTCACATTCAGTGACTGAGAACAAAATTTAATTTTAATAATTAGAATAATTGTTAAACAATTGTGCATGTTTTCTTAAAAACTGTACTTTTAAAAGTTTTTGTTGATGAACTTAAACAAAATAATAATAATTATTATTATAATTTAATTTAATTTTATTATTTAAATTATAATTTTAGTAAAATAAAGAAGCCAGAAAACCATTTTAGAGTTTTTAATTGACAACATCATCTTAAGAAAAATGAAATTAATTTTAATATAAATAAAAAATTTAAGGATTTTATATAGATATCATTTTTTAGAAATTTTTTAATCAATAAGTTCTTATATATGTATTTTTATATAACACGATACCCAAAAATATATTTGTTCTAAATTATGTGCTAGCAGGTTAAGAGTTGTAAGTTCGATTTATTCTTGCTGTAAAGACTGAAAACTAAATAATGAAAACAAATCAAAAAGTACCTGCATTTTATTCTTGACATGACCTGAACCGTGCACCTGAACCATCATCCAACAGGGTTGTACTGATACAAGGTTTAATCGAATTAATTAAAGAAGACAGATCGATCAATTTTCAATATATTTATAATATTGTCGAAGTCGAAAAACTCTTTTCTACAAAAGGCTATGAATATTCTGAGTATCGTTATAGAATTTGATCACTGAGATACCAAATTAACACACTGTGCGGAGCCAAACATTGACAAAAAAGTGTGACTGATAATTTAAGCATTTTTATGTTCGTGTGTTGGAATATATTTGTGGTCTGTTTGCTTTTTTAATCTGCTTCCATTTGGATTGTCTATCTGTGTTTTTTTTATTTTTTGTTGTCTTTCTTATTTAATTTGAAAGCTCTAACCAATCTACTTGGCATGAATCCCCAAGCTGTCTATCAGAATCTTCCTCAAGTGCTGTTTAGCGTTAAATATTGTTTAGCAAAAATTAATAAGTTTGACTTTAAAGTATGTTGTTTGACAACAGACACCACTTATTTGCCAACTACTTTTTGATAATATCCTTTATGTTGATTCATCTATCCACAAGTTGGTTTTGATAAAAAGTATTAAACTTATTTATCGCACAAAGTTCAATAAAGTTTAAGCTATGATAGAAAAAAAAGAAGAGAAAAAAAAAGTTTCGAACTTTTGCACACACTTCCGCTAAAAACTTCAACGCTTTATCATTCTTTTTTGACATATTTTTTTTGCTCTCGCTCTTTTAGTTAGAAGCTGCTTGCTTGAATTGCTTCTGTCAATATTTATTTGAAAACAAGCACACACAAACACACACACACTCACAACTACACACACACACACAGAAAAAAACATCATCTGACAGACATTGCAAAGTTAAATAAAAATATTCAAAAGCTTGCCATACTTTTGCAGGGTGTTTTCATTTTAATGTTAATTTAATAACGTATACGTCAGAGTGTGCTCAAAAGTTATCAAGAATTTAGGTGCAACTTAAGCTTTGCTAAAAAAATATGCTGCAATCAAGTGAATAATGTAGAAATCAAAAAGGCAGTCAAATTCGACCTTGAAAGAATCGTGAATTTAAGAAACCCGCCTGATTTTTTTATAGTAGAAAAATAGACAAACAATGTGAAAATCTTGGTACTCTTTTGCTTGCTTGATTGCTTGTACTGTACCAAAGCTGTCACATATATTATTTAAGTTAAAAGCTAATTAAGAAGCACAAAAAGTAAAAGAATAGCTAAGCACACAATAATTAAGTAATGGAAATAAATACACAAAGTAAGACAAAGTTTCAAATAAAATTCTAGCTTGCTCTGACAAACACACTAACACGCGCACACATACACAATTTCAAGACACAATTGAATGTGTGTCTGTGCATGTTTGTCTATTTGTATTTGTAGACAAGAGCTAGCAATGAAAAATAAACATAAGTAAATAAAAGGATAAACAACAACATAGCAACAACAGACCAACTAAAATATTTATATTGCAGTTGCAAATGAAGAAAAAATAAACAAAAAAAAAAAATAAAAAAAAGAACAATGCCAAAGAAATGCAACAGACTGAATTTTATTAAAAAAACCAAACAAAGCCTCAGAAAAAAAAAATAACAAAAATTGCGCACAGTTCGGAGCTGAATGAATGGTCAACAACTATTTAAATTCACTCTAACAGAATTTAAATGAATGAAGAATGAAGAAATGCACAAAAAAACTTTATGTGAAAACAGCTAAAATATTTAGGTGTTGACAAATACAAACAAATTGCTGTTGTTTTGTTGGAAATCTAAATTTATTTTTGTTTAATAAAATTTTTTATTCATTAAATTTTTTATTGCTATTGTTATGTACAAACAATACATATAAAAATATACGTCAAATTCAATTTATTCATCACTTATTATAAGCTAATTCAAATGAAACTGCCAAAAAAACTATAGAATTTAAAAACACCTAAACTTTTGAATTGAATTGCAAAGCATTTTTGGGCGTAAACAAATCTGATGCCGAGCAAAATCGTACTGCAGATTATAGCCAAATATCGCATTTTTAAACCCATTGGCTAGCTATATTGCTAGTTGGCCAACAATGAAAACCTTTAAAAATAGTTTGCTTATAAGCAAAGTTCACTTTTGAATGTATTTCGAAAACATCGTTTTACAAGCTAAAATTTCATTGTTGCAAACACACAATAAATTCTACAAAATGGTGGTCTTAGTTAAGAAAAAAATAAAAAAAAAAAACAAAGGAATTAAAATAACGTTGGCGGTGGGAAAAAAGAAATAAAAAAGTAAGAACGTTAAAATTGCAACAATATAAACCGTTAAGCTTTCAATTTGCTCTACATACAACAGGATTGAATTTTATGCAGCAGAATAGAATTTAAGTCCAAGGATTATTTTTGAAATTGTTTTGGATTAGAAGCAACGAAAATTTTTATTGCTTTGATAAAATGGAAAAAAATTTGATGAAATCGACTTGTTAGTGTTCTTGTATACAGAATATATTTGGATATAAAGGCTGCTCCAACAATCATTACTTTTTGCCTCTTCCAGGCAAATAATTTCTTTTAGGGCGTTTTCGGGGTTCAAATCACCCCCATAGGTACCGTAGAATAGACAAGAAATAAATTAAACTCAAACAAATAAAAGTTATATTGAAATTTCTAAAAAAATGTAAATAAAATTTGGTAAGAAAGTTCTTAATTGATTTATTGCCATAAAATAATGGTAAAAAGTTGTCACTTTTCTATCATGAGTTAATTTTAATTTTGAAAAACTGCATCAGGTAAGAATGATATCAGTAAAGCAATTTATCTATCAAACCAGATATGTGTGAAAACCTTGAGTCCAAAAACGAGTATTAAATTAAAGTCTTTATATTTAAGAGGAAACATGACATTCGCCGTTTTTTTTAAATCGACTTTTTTATAACTGTATTTTAGTACATATTCTTAAGATTATAAGAAAAACAATTTCATGGAAAAATTCTTACGCGTTCAAAAGTTACTGCCGGATTATTGAGAGCGTATTTTTATTTTTCTTTGCAT
This sequence comes from Tetanocera ferruginea, assembly GCA_958299015.1. NCBI lineage: Eukaryota > Metazoa > Arthropoda > Insecta > Diptera > Sciomyzidae > Tetanocera > Tetanocera ferruginea. The sequence continues at coordinate 19,604,163 of OY282643.1, forward strand.
TTTTCATTGTTCACAAACTTTGAACGCGTTTATCTCGAAACCATGTTTTTCGCACTGGTTGTAGGTTCATTTTTTGAAGAATTTTTTTTTTTTAATTTTTTTAAATTTGATTCGCTATCGTATGATACGAGCTTTTTTTAAATTTTTTATAAATTTTTAAAGCCTATATTTTTTTCGAAAAAAACACACTTTCAAATTTGGAACATCACCACAAATTGAAAAAAAAAATTTTAAACAAAAAAGCTGAAAAAATCATTTTTTTCCAGATCACACAATTTTTGGCGACTCCAGCGCTGCAAGCATGAGGTCCCGTTTTTTTCTCAGCCGTTAGTTTGGAGCTCTATAAAACCATGTTGGACTGAAAAATATACTGTTTTTTTAATTTGTTTTCTTGTAATTTGTTCAATTCTCTACAATAATAAAAATTTTTGGAAATTTTGGAAAAATTTTTGTTTTTGACTGAGTTCTGAAATTTTTAAAAAATTGTCTGTTTTCTCTGCAGCGAATGTATTGTCACACCTTAAGTATTATTTCAAATTGATTTTGGAGGCATGCGCCTTCTTGATTTTATTATTTTGACCGAATTTTAAGATTAGCTTTTTGCAATGGTACCTTACATAGTTAAACTTTATTATCATAAAAAAAAAATGAAATAAAAAATTTTTATCATGACTTTTATATTACTTTGATATGAAAAACATTTAAGGAGGGACATGACATTCGCGACAGAGAAAACAGACCTTGTTTCAGTGAGCTTGTTTTAGTGCCGCAACCAGTACTAAAAACATGGTTTCGAGATAAACGCGTTCAAAGTTTGTGAACAAAGAAAAAAAAAAAAAAGGTTGAAAAAGAAAAATGCACTCTCACTAATGCGGCTGTAAATTATGAACCCGTAAAAATTTTTCCATGAAATTTTTTCTTAGAACCTTAAGAATATTTATTAAAATACAAAACTTTAAAAAATCATTCGATTTCAAAAAATGCGTGCTACAAAAAGTTAAAAGCTAACTGATAAGAATTTTAAAGTCAGATTGCAAAAATACAAAAAGTAAAAATCTTAAAGAAAAACCAAAAAAAAATCTTATAAGACAAAAGAAAAAAGAAAACTTTGATAATTATAAAATATTTCATGATACAGTAAAAAAATTCTATATAATATATAAGTACTACATAAATAATTTTGATTTTTCACATTTTTAGTAAATGACGCTTGTTTTCATGACCTCATGATCACATGATCAACCCGAACGACAAAGAGTTTTCAAAGTTGCTCAAAGCCTATCGACAGAAAATAATTTTTATCTCTTCCACTTAAAATATGAAAATACAGATAGATGATTTTTTTCAGAACTACTTCAAACAATAGAAACTACTTTTAGGAGAGACTACTTCAAACCTTTTTTGTTTAAAACTATATAATTTTATGTAAAATTAGTCCAATCGAAGTACGTACGTCATATTGGATCCACTTCTTGCATTCCTTACATCTATGTATGTATTAAATCAAACAGTTGAAGTTATATCAGTTTAACTTAAGAGTTACCCAACAACTTTCAACCACAAAATTGTAAAATAATTTTCTCATTTCTTTAGATTCTATATTTTGTTTTAATTGACTTTACTTGACTATCTTATTAAGGTCAATCCAATGATCTAATGACATGAAACTCAAATTTAATTATTAGGTACAATTTAAAGTTTTTTTGTTTTTAATGCTCAAAAAATATTTTATCGTGAAAAACCATTGTTTTATCATTTATAATATACCATAAAAATTAAAAAAAAAAAATTTAAAAGCTACTGAGTATTTTCTTTACACCAAATAAATAACTGTTCACTCTCTAAAATATCACTCCCTATAAAAAAAAATCTATGTATACACTTCACCATGTACTGAAATTGGACAATATTTTTATTGGTGATAAAAAATATCAGTTTGATATTTTTTTTTAAAAAAATTTCAAAGGCATTCCCGATGATTTCGTCTTATTTCGGGTTTGAAGAATTGCACTGCATCAATAGGTTTTTAAGTTTTCGGTGCGCATTTTTTTTTCTTGGTAGCAGATCTGTATCAAACAACAGTGGTTTCAATTGGCCTGCCCTTTCGTCAGACCTAACAGCTCTGCACTTTTGTCTGTGAAGCTAGACCGTTGGAAGCATTACGTTATAATTTAATTTTTATTTGTTTTGATTGCATTTTACTCAATACTAGTATCGCCTGTGGTCGAAATTCGACCAATTTTTTGTTCTGCATATAATGATATATGCAGAAAAATACAACAAAGCTCTGTTATTCTTTATAACAGCAATCTACAACCTGTGTTGGCTACAACAGCGATGTTTAACAGAGCTATGTCTGCATTTATTTTTATGTTTTTTCTGACAAAAACCCATTGGGAAAAAGATGGTTTTAGGTTCCTTCAATTAATCTATCGTAATGACATCAAATTCGAATAAAAATATTCTGCACTTCTAATCAAAAATACCTTTCCATCGATATAAGTATTATGTAAATATATTGACATTATCCCAGTGAAAAGTGTACCCAAAACTTTTTGTTTGCGTATTAATATATAGATAATGAGCACATAGCCTGAAAGCTTGTGAGCGCCTTTAATACGTGCATGGAAATTTTTTTAAATGATTTAATTTTTTACTGCATTTTGTGAAGTAAAACTTCGTGTTGCGTTAAAGCAACGCCGGGAAGAAATAGCTTAAAGAAGTTTCCGATCACTGAGAAAACAAATTTTCGAAAGCAACTGAAGCCTGGTAGTTTTTAAAATTTTTAATTTAAATTTTTATATTTTTAAAACACTTTAAAATCGATTAGAAAAATGAATGGTGACCGTGGTGACCGTGGCGTGCAGGTTAAGTGTGTGGCTTAGCACGCTCGGAGCCCGAGTTCGATCCCCAGTCACGGCGAAAAGTTTTATCAATAAAAAAAATTTTCAGATCGGTCACCACCTCTTTGCAGACAATGGCAAACCTCAGAGAGTAAATAATGCCATGTGAGAACATGAACTTTAGCCGTTCGGTCAAAGTCCTTTTAAGGGCTGAAATGGCCAATATGTTTTTTTTTTTTTTTTTTTGTTAGCTTTAAACGAAGATTTTAAGGCTTGAGCTACAATATTTTCAATTTTTCTCGGAGAAAATGCAATTTTTTCTCGACACAATAACTAAGCACTTCACTTCGTTGTAAAAAAAATTGAATTAAATTAAAATTAAATTAATTAGTAAATTAATAAAATGAATACTTTAAACACATTTTTCATCAAACAAAAATGAAAACGCATATTTTCAAGCTCAGAAGTAAAATTAAACATGTTAAAAGCAACAACGAAAATTTTAGAATGAAAAGTAAAATGAATATTTTCAAAAACGTTTACGCCACAGAAAAATGAAAACGCACATTTTCAAATTCAAAAGTAATATTTAAATTTTTTTCAAAAACGAAAGGGTGATACTTCAACTTTAAGAAAAAACAAACAACAAATTTATGTTTGTCAATTATAAATTTTATATAAATCAATTTTTCAATAATAGATTCATACCCACTCATAGCCCACTCAATCAAATTCATTTGACGTGATCCTTGCGCTCAAATGATCACTTCCAAAAAGAATTATAAATGTTAAAATATTCATTACCAAAAATTAAATGAACGTTTTAAAAGCTCATTTTAAAATTTTTATTTTAAAAAACCAAACGAACGTTTTAGAAATCAATTTTAAAATGTTAATTTTAAAATATTTATACGTTAAAATATTAATTTTTCTTATCAATTTTAAAGCGTTTTACGGAGTTTTACTTTCCAGACGCACATAAAAATTAACCTTTGTTTGTGAAGTTTTTTCTCAAAAAATTATCCAATGAGTTAAAATAAAATTTTTATACTATATTAAAGGCGGGGTAAAGTATTTTTACTTTTTTTTTAACCATTTTTTATGTAATGCACAACATCTCAAGACACATAAAATGCCTCCCCCCCAACGCTTAATTTGATATTTTTTTACATAAAGGGGTTTTCCCACCCACAAAATTGCGGAATTTTTCGTGGAAAATAGCAGTTTATACTTCAGATGGCTACCAAAAATTTTTACATGAAAAAACAAATAATCAAAGAACGTTGGGGGGAGGATTTGATGATACTTTGACTAAATTTTAATGGTTTTTGATTTCCGGGAAAAGCTCTGTCATGGCTTGTTTTTCAATATTTCAATATTCCGGGAAAAAAATTACAGAATATTGGTAAAAGTACACTTAATAATTTACAAAAGGTTTTAATAAATTTGCTCATACTCAAAAAAAAAATTCAGTGTTTTTTTTCTATGCTGAAACCCTTACACCCTCCTTAAACATGCTTATGATATGTCTACACAGGGAGCTAAGTTTGACTTGCCAGTGCAAAGCTTAACTCAGTTTGCACTTGTAACTTGAACATGCCTTGTTTTGTTTTTGATGAGCAAATCGGCGTACACCATAGCTGTCTCGGAATTATAAAATTCCACGATTATAAAATTATTTTTTACATTTTTTAACATTTTGCACTAAGTGGTGACCGGAGGTTTCTTTGGTGTGCACCGATTTGCTCCTCTTCTCAATACACATTTTCGTTAAAATTCTTTTTAGTTAAGCTTGCCTTTTTCTTTATTGTTGGGCTAGTATAACTTGCGTCCTATAAAGTTTTATTAAAAAAGTTATTTTCCAGCGAAAACTTAAAATTTTCCAAAAGTGCGTTATGCCAGCGACACTAATCCAATCAGCAATCACTAATCGAATGAACACCTGCTCAACAGTTTTTTGGTTAACGCTAAAGCAGAATGTTCATTCTATTCAGGCTATCAGTGTGTTCAAGGAGAGTGAAATTGAGAAAAAGCCTTTACAACAACAATACGACACAGCTCTGTTAATCTCTGTCCATCTCACTGTTACGCTCGCATTTACTCTTCTTTCTGGAGGCTACAACAGCGATGCTTAACAGAGCTATGACGCATATTTTGATGTTTTTTCTGATAAAACCCATTGGGAAAAAGGTGTTTTTACGTTTCCTTCAATTAACCTATCTTAATGACATCCTATTCAAATAAAAATATTATTCTGCACTTCTACTCAAAAATACCTTTCCATCGATATAAGTATTATGTAAATATATTGACATTAACACAGTTAAAAGTGTACCCAAAACTTTTTGTTTGCGTATTAATATATAGATTACAGCTCTACAAAGAAATAGGTTTCAAACAACAGTATACATTTTGTTATTCGGTTTTGTTTCAATTTTATTTTATAATTCTTAAAAAACATATTTTTAGACGTTTTTCATGGTATCATCATGAAGAATTATTTTTACCCCGATATAAATATTTTTCTCTCTTTTTTTATTTAAAATGACTTTTTATTCTCTGATGAATCCACTTAAAATTATTTTCAACCAATCTTAAAGTGTGAGTATTTTTATTGATGAATGGAAATATGCCGTTAATACTATTTTTTTTAAATCCTTTTTAAAAATTACTGTTGAAAACTAAGAGAAATCTCAAGCTGTTAACGTTTGTTAATCAAAATCTTTTGAAAGTATTGTGAATTGACTGTTTTTGTACACTCAGAAAAATATCAACTGTAATATTAACAGTCGGCCGCTGTTATATCAAAACAATGATAGATTGAAATATTTGCATGTAAGTTAACAATTTAATTTATTGAATGAATGTTCCCAAGAATTTTTGTGCTGTTAAAATCATCAGTTGAATTATTTTTGTGTTTTTGTTTTTGTCTTCTCCGAGCAATATTTTTTAAATTTGTTCAAATATTTTTGTTTTTTTGTTGAAATAACAGTCTTCTCCGAGCAATAATTTTTAAATTTGTTTTGCCTTATTTATATTATCGTTTTCAATAGCTCAGTGGATGTGTGCTAGACTGTCATGCGGGGAACGTAGGTTCGAATCCTGGCTATTTAAGTATTAGAAATTGTAATTTTATATATTTAATGCTAATTCTAATTCTGTTTCATTAATTCTTTGTTCAAAAATAACCTTCACAATAAGTTCCTTACAATTTAAAAAAAAAAATTGCAAAGTTTGTTTTTTTTTTAAACATAAACAATATTTTATATAAAATAAAATCTTTGTTGGCCTTGCCGGTATTTGAACGTAGATCAGTCGAAAACTAGGCGCTAACGTCAACACACTCGGCTAAGCCCGAACTTTAAAAACAGTGAACAAATTTTATAAAGTACTTTTTTATATGGATTTCGTGTTCTATAGATCAGCAGTCAACCGGATGATGATTTTAAAGTTTTATTTGTTGGATGGTATTTAAAGAGGGAGATAACATTCGCGGCAGAGAAAACAGACCGGTTTTAAAAATTCATAACTCAGTCAAAAACAAAAATTGTAGAGAATTGAACAAATTACAAGAAAAAAATTCAATAAATATATTTTTCACTCCAACATGGTTTTATAGAGCTCCAAACTGGAGGCAGAGAAAAACACGGGGGCTCGTGGTTGCAGCGCTGGAATTCGCAAAAATTGTCCGATATGGAAAAAAAATTACTTATTTTTTAAATTTTTTTTTTTTGACAGGAGCTTTTTTTAAATTTTTTCCAATTTCTGGTGATGTTCCAAATTTGAAAGTGGTTTTTTTTCGAAAAAAAAAATTGACTTTAAAATTTATAAAAAATCGAAAAAAAATTAAAAAAAAGCTTGTGTCATACGATAGCGAATCAAGTTTAAAAAAATAAAAAAAAAAAAAAATTTCGTAAAAAATTAACCCGCTAGTGCCGCAACAAGTACGAAAACATGGTTTCGAGACAAGCGCCTTCAAAGTTTTTGAACAAAGAAAAAAAAAGTGAAAATTAAAAATGCATTTTCACTAATCCGGCTGTAACTTTTGAACCTGTAAGAATTTTTCCAAGAAATTTTCTTAGAATCTTAAGAATATTTACTAAAATACAAAATTATAAAAAAGTCAATTTCAAAAATCGGCCAATGGCATTTCCCTCGTTAACAGTGAAATCTGTTATTTGAACCCATAATTTGTTTGATATAAAAGCATTGTTTCCCTTAGTGTACTAAAAAAAATAATGAGCCCATTTGAACTTGGATATGTTGCAGGTCTATCAACTGTTTCGTGTCTAACAGTTTTTTCTGAATGTTTTATGTCCTAATTTTAAACTGGAAATCGGACTAATGTTATTAATACAGATTTTTCCAAAGATTTCGACAAGGTTTGCCTCAATTGCTTAACTTAAAAAGTTGGGTTTTTATCAGGGATCATATTTTGAGTGGAATAGTACTTTTTTGAGTACTTTTGACTCTACAAAAGTACCCGAGTACCTTCTTGCCGAAAAAAGTACTCTGGTATGTTAAAGAATTTTGCTTGAAATTTTGTCAAGAGTAAAAAAATCATTTTTAAAAAAGAAGTCATAAACTTGTTGCCAAAATTTTCACCCAGTTTCGTATTATTTGCCGTTGATTTAAGAAATGTCTCAGAACAAGAACTTTAAAAAAAAATGCAACAATTTCATTAAAATTCGCCATATCTTTGGTCAGGCGGCAAAGATTAGATATTTTTTGGATCAGATAGTAAGATCTTCTTCAGTATAACTATTTCCAACCATTTGTTTATTTGTAACTGTAACACCAGTTTATATTTTTACGAAAAACATGGGTTTTTGATGTTTTTCAAAATGGTTTAGCTCACTATCGCTGGCTATCGTTGCAGCAAAAAAAAAATTATGTGCAACCATCTTAGAATCGATGAAGGTTAACTTTCAGTTGGTGGCAATGACAACTTCTTTCCCCCATAGAGGTCGAGACGCCCTAATATACATATTTAACGGGTTCTGAAAGAAAGCATTGTTCTGAAAGAAGCATTTATTGTTCCTTTATGTGATAAATATAATAAAATTTAAAAAAGTATTGTTTTAATTTATGTATGTATTCACATATCATTACTAAGTATAAAGTACCCGAAACAATAAAAAAGTACTATACGCCTTTTTAAAAAAGTACTCTCGAAATGATCCGATATCATCAATGGTTTTTATACTAATTTTCTTGATTCGATTTACTCTTATCTGAATTCCTGCACTTTTATGCTACATCTGGTGCACTCTAAGGAACTATACTTGGGCCACTTTTTACATATCCTTTTTGTGATATTGGAATATCTTTTAACATTTGTAAATATTTCCTTTTTGCCGACGATTTAAAGCTCTACCGTAAGGTATGTTCAATTTCCAATGTTAAAAACAATCTTATCTGTTGAACGTTGTTGATTTGTGTTTTAAAAATTATTTTATATTTAACTTAGCTTATGTTATATTTTGTTCTAGAATTTGAATGCTCTTTCATTTGGAGTCCGCCCTATGAAGTTCACTCTTATCGTCTTGAGTGTATTCAAAAATTATTTAAAAAATTTTCGTTGAAGCGTTTGAATTTAACTGAGCTGCTACCATCACTGATGCTGTGTACGCTGCTGTGTACGCTGTAAGCGATTGCATTGAAATTCACTCAAAGATAGAAGAACTATTCAGTCGCTTGAAATGATTCGTGGGTTAATCTGTGGCACTCCATTAAGCCCTTTGCTTCTTCATATAATCATTTGTATCTAGAGCTTTAAAATCTAATTATGCGGGCAGGAATCCTATCACAAGAGCACACATACACATCGCTACTGACAAAAGACTTGGTTCAAAATCTATCACGTGATAGGTTCCTAAGTGATAGTGACCGGTCCCAATTCTGACATCAACATATGAAACCAACCGGTCCCTTTTACATGGCGTTGTCATTCACAGGGGTAAATTGACACCAGCTAGATACCTTTGGACCAATCTTAGAACTGGTTCAAAAATATATCGGAAATTGTCAATTGCCACCTCATAGATACCTTTAGATCTAATCAGTAGCTATTCTATTTACAGAACACGGTACATTTTTGTGAACGTTGTTAATGAAATTGAAGAAATATTTTGAAAATTCATGTTTAGCCGAGCTTGCTAGCGTTCATGTTTAGTACTTGACTGACCTGGCTTCAATCCCCGGCAAAAGCAAAGAAATAATTTTTTTTATATAAAATATTTTTTTTTTAAAATAAAAAACGAAATAAACAATTTTTTTTCAAGGTGTTAAGCAAATTTATTTTGAAGATTATTTTTGAATAAGCAGTTAAATGAAACAGAACTAGAATTTATATTATTAAATTAAAATTTTTGATACTTCCACAGCCAGGGTACGAACCCACGTCCACCGCGTGACAGTCCAGTGCACTTCCACTGAGCTATTGGTAGCGATAAGATAAATATAGAAAAACACATTAAAAAACTATTAGTCCCATTCTGAGTTATATCAAACCAGTCCTGTGATAGGTTAAATTAGAACTGTCACAGGACCGGTAACTTTAGGGCAATTGACCCTGCTTTTGCCGTAGGGCATGTTATTACCCGTTTGGCCCGCATGCCTGCCCTTCATACAAATTTTTTTTCTATTTTAATTTTGTCTTAGCTAAAAAGAAGAACCACAATGATTTTTGCCTGTTGGTTTTTTTTTATTCTTATAATATTTTCGTTGTTATTGTAATATTACTATTATTTAATTACTATTTTACAAACTCTGCTATGTACAAAAATTTGTATAATTTTTTTTTTTGTTTTTAAGTATTGCGGAAATTTCTTGGGCACCACTGCACTAGAGCGTTAAATAATTTTAATAATTTGTATGATATAAATTTTTCCAGTTTTTTAGAAAATTTTCCAAGAAGATGCTAGAAAACCATAAAAAATTGTAGATATGCGGGCAAATACGAAAATAGTGCACACAATAAGAGATACATTAAAAAAAGGTAAGGGTTTCTTAAATTTTTTTATTTCTTTCATAAAGATTTCTTGAGGTGTGTTTTTTATACTATCGCACCATCATAGGATAAAGCAGCTTTAACAATAAAATTAATTGAAAAATCTTTTTAGCTCATCACTTTTTAAAAGTTTCTAAGCAAAATATGTTTTTATATGAATATTTGGAAAACATTGTTAAGCAATATTGAAATAAATCTGTTTTAAAATCAGTTTTTTAAGTTGCTTGCTTTTTCTATCTGCATAGCTAGCTGTATATTTATTTTCATATAAATAATATGTAAAAATATATTTTTGTTTTCTTTTAAGAATTTGTATTGCATGAACTTGTCAAGTTAAATTACTACAAAACAATTCTGAACTCTTTGAAGACTCGATTTTAAAATCTTGCATCTTCATTTACAACATTTTACATGAATTTGAATATAAAAACTATTGCAAAAGCTGCATCAACTTTTGACTACATTCAAATATCTTATTTTGAGTACTTGGCACTTGCAGAATGAAAACCAAGAACTTTTCAAGAACTTTCACGACTGCACGCATCAGAATTGTGTTAAACTTCTATTACAGCTGCATGTTTTGTGTTTTCATAAAATTTTTGAACTTTTTCTTACACACAACTGCTAACAATTAAAACTTAAAACTTGAAAGCTCTGTCTTAAATTAAGCGCACAGCTGGGCCTAACTTTTTACACTGACCGTTGCTGTTCCGGTTAGCCAGTGTGTGTGTGTGTGTGTGTACGACTATGTCGTCCAGGCAGTTGATTTAATTGCCAGTGTGTTGAAAAACTAAGCTGTACAACATAAAATAATATTAAGTTTAGTGCAAGTTTTTCTTTCTTTAAACTTCAGACAAAAGTTGTACTTGAGTACTTTGAAGCTTATTGGCTTAAGCTGTAGTTTTTTTGTGTAAAGCTGGCCATGAGCAGGTTTGGGTGTACGAATATAAGTGTGTTTGAGTGAGTGTGTTTGTGTGTGCTGTTATGTTTTAGGGCATGTGGCAACAATTTGCTGTTGCCAACATGTGCGACGAGTGTCCGGCTAGCACGTGCTGGACATCAGGCTAGAACAAGTTTTATCGTCTCAGTATGGCGCGTATCTATGTCTGGCTTGGTTGCTGGTTGCCATTCCTGCATTAAGTATATGCGTGCTTGTATGTGTATAAGTGTGTTTGTGTATGCTATAAACTATGTTCGTGTGCAATTTATGTACGTGCGTTAAATGCATTTAATTTTGTAAGTGTGTGTGTATAGCTGCTTGGCCCACATTAGCAATTTTTTATTTTTTATTTATTTTTTGTTTTCTTAAAGCAAGCAGCTTTAAGCAAATCTTTTATACACAACTTTTTATAGTTTTTCATTTTCTCTTCATTCATTTTCAGCTGAGTTTCTTATTTGACCCAATTTGTTGATTCATTTTAATTCATGCTTCGCTTTGGCAAAACTTCTGAGCCACATAAAAGACATTAAATTAAATCAACTTCTGGCAGACATTGAATTATGCAAAGTTTTGCTAAGAAAATTATTTCATTTTTCAGCACCTGCTGTTCGCTAAAAGCAATTTAAAATAAAGATAAAGCGAATTAAAATTGCTTAGTTCTACTTAACATCCAGCTGATAAGTATTCGTTATGCTTAAATAGTTTTATTTAGACAGCTCATTTACTTTTTGAAATACTTCTAGTTTAAACTTAACTTTAAACAAGTAGTTTTTATGTGCAATAAACTTGTCTTGTCGATAAAGTCTCAAAGCTGTCTTTAATATATTACTATATTGCATGCCAGGTTTTCATCAAGAACATGTCTATAAAAAATTAGTTATTTTTGATAAAATTAGCCTTAAAATATTTTATTAAAATTAGCTGTTTTTATGATCAAGCTTCAACCAGTATCAACAAATGAGTGAAAAGCTTTGTACTTTACAGCCTGCTGTTGTTGTTGAACATAAGCTTTAAGCTATTTCATTTAAGAGTCTAAGGTTGCGGTTATAGTGAACGCTGAGTCAGACAGGCAGGCAGACAGGCAATGTGAACAAGCGAGATAGATAGCTATCTGCATCTCGTTTTTTCACACAGATTTCAGCCTGCCTGTCTGCCTGCCTGTCTGAATCGCGTTCACTATAATCGCGGCCTTAGACAGAGCTAAGTATTGTGTGCATGTGTTAGTTTTTTTTCTGTTTTGTTGTTTTACTATGATTATATCTATGCCAGCATAAAGTTGAACTTTCTATTGTTTCTGAAGAGTTTCTTAGAATTTTCATATATTTAATCATTTAATGCAATAATATTTTAGTACTCGAAAGTTGGAAGATTACGAAATGAAATAAGTGCAAGGAAAGAGATAAAATTACACATAATTTTGCATTAACAGCACAAATAAAATCAAAATTTTACAAAAGTTTCAAACTTTTAAGGCTCAAACAAGTTATGCGTAAGCATACAAAAGTTTCAGAGAAAAGTCAACGAAAAGTATACAAAAGTTCAAAAACACACTTTTCCATACTTAATTAAAAACAAAGTAAGCATCAAAAAAATTTTCAATATAAATCGATTCGAATGAAATGACAAATAAAAAATAATTTGTTTTTGTCGAAAAAGATTGCCAACTAAAATTATAAAAAAATATTTTCTTGAAGTTGGTAAACTCATCCATGCTTTATGATTGAAAAAAACGGTCAATTTGAATACAAACCTCCCTTAATAAATAAATCCTGTCTAAAACATACATTTTTTACTGATTTTTAATAAAATTTCGATACATAAGTGTTTAAAATCAAAATTTAAATTATTTATTAAACAGGTTGCAACCCTTTTCTGCTTAGCAATTTACGGTGTTGAGCCCTCTCACTCAAGTTTTGAAAAGTAAACGAAAATTGAGAAACTGAACGAAAAATTGCTTACGCCCAACTTGGGCGACGCAATATATTGCTAAGCAAGTACGTTCTTTTGCTCTCTAACTTTTGCTTGCTTACGCATAACTTGGTTGAGCCTTTAGAAATCTTGCCAAAGTTTTCAAGCAAAACTTTCTGCTGCACTCGGTTTGTACTCATTTTGCATTTCAAGCTAATTTTCGCTGTAGAATTGGCGAAACAATAAAATAATGGCATAAAATACTTGGCAAGACAATAAAATAATTTTATAAAAATTCACGAATTTTGGAAATATAACTTCAAACTACTGAAAAATTCAAATTTTTTTATTTATATACTTTTTTTTCAAATTTATAATTATAATGCTTTTTAATGTACAGTATGACAGTTCTAACCTGTTAATAAGATTTATTATTTTTATGGACAAAATATATCGTTGTAAATGACTTAAAAAAATACATAGACGCGATAGTATTGAAAGTGTATAAACTCAAAAAAAAAATTTCTTGGAAAATGATAAAAATGCATCATATTTAGAAAAAAATCGTATAGACTTTGCTCCAGAAAATGCTTTTCTCTAAATGTAATCTTTAAAATTTCCTAAAAATTATAAAAAGCTTCCATGAAAAAAGAAATACATTAAAAAATATATCGTTTTTAAAGAAAAATATTAATGATTTTCGAGAAAATATTTGTTTTTATTGAAGAAAAGACTTCTCATACTGATTATTTTATCAAAATACTAGCTGGTACCCGACGCGTTGCTGCCGCCCTTGGCCAATGTCTGTTTTAGTTTGCCAATCGAAAGATCAACAAATAGGATCAACAAATAACTACCCTCTGAGTATCAGTACTCTGTGATCCAAAGCTGTGATTCCAAAACTATTAAATATTAAAAATTGTATTTAATAGGCAGAGCTACACCCCTTGTCCAATTCCCGTTCTAGTATTCGAGTTTTTCCGGCTATAAGCATATCACCAAAGTGATTCAATTTAAAAAATGTGTCTAGGTACGGAGAGACACACCCCTTGTACAATGCTCGTCTTGTTTTCCAGTACCAGTAGCAGGACATCACCAAATAGTTACACCATTATGAGTTAAAATTTATTGTGACTTTTACTTGCATAGCTATTCTGTATCGAAAATTTTATTTGTATGGCTAAAATCTTGTCCCGTTTTCCAATGCCCGCGTCTGTTTCATAATTGCAAGACCTGTCCAATCAGTTACTTCATACTGAGTGTCATTGTTATACGACATTAAGTTCCAAATGTATTCGATATCAAAAAATTTAATTGTGTGGGTGGTGCCATGCCCCCATTTCCAAAGATCGCTCAAATTTGACATTCGAAGGGCACGACTAAATAGTAAGTCCGTACCGAGATTTATTGGTGTGCGATTTAAAGAATAAAGTAAAAACGAAAATTAGATTTCTTGAAAAAGTGCCACGCACCTTGTGGGTAGAAGTGTGAAAACTACTTTATGACCTATTCTCATACCTACCAAAAGTACAAAAAAAATTTCATTAAAATTGGTCCAGCCGTTTCGGAAGAGTTTATACACTAACACCGTGACACGAGATTTTTATATATTAGAGATAGGAAAATTTTTCATTTTCTAAACACTTTTTCTCTATAAATGAGAATTTTTTTTGCTCATTTATACTTATCATTATCGAAGATATATTTCTTAAAAAGTGTGAAAATTTATTCTAATTGAAGAAAATTTTATTTGAAAAAGAAAAAAATTGCTATAATCAAAAATAGAGAAATTTTTTATCGGAGAAAGATATGGGTTTTTTTCTGAGTGTACAGAGAACTCCTATGCATACGGTTATAGAGAAAAATTCTTTATATTTTGTACTTATTTATTTTACATTAATTAAAAAAAAAAATTTAAATAAGCTTTAAAATACTTTTTTTTATTTAATCTATACGCTGCTTATTTAAGGTAATTTGATTGGTATTAATCTTGTTGAATATTAACATATATAGCAAAAACGACAAAAGGGAAAGCAACTGATATGTACTCTTTTTGTGGCAACCATCTTATATATTCATACGTGAACATTAAAGTTTGTCGTACGCTTTTTTGGTTTAAATTAAAACTCAAAATAAATGAAACTTATATCATTCGAAAGGTTATGCTGCCCAAATATGCAGAATGTATATATAAATGATATATCTGATAGAGGGGGTTCCCAACCTTCTAAGTGAGAAATTAAATTTTTGAGAAAAATCACTTTCATTTAATTAATATGAAAGTTGGTCGAATTTGAATTTTTTTTTTAAAGTAACAATTT
This sequence comes from Tetanocera ferruginea, assembly GCA_958299015.1. Lineage (NCBI taxonomy): Eukaryota > Metazoa > Arthropoda > Insecta > Diptera > Sciomyzidae > Tetanocera > Tetanocera ferruginea. The sequence continues at coordinate 19,619,187 of OY282643.1, forward strand.
CTAAAAAAAATATAGTTTTATCCATTCGTCAATTGTAAAATTTGTAAAAAAATGTGTTTTGAATTCAAAAATTTGACTTTCCATGTCCATCTTAATTGAATTTTAACGGTTTTTCAATTTTTATAATTTTTTCTAAAAGTTTGTTAAATTTTCTTTCAAATGTAATAAAAATTACAGCAAAGTTCTGACCAAGAGTATTTTTAATGAATTTTCTTAATATTGTCGTTGGTTATTTAGCGTGTGTTTCAACCAAATGCCAAGAGAAAGAAAAAAGCTGTCTCAAATTGAATGTTCTAAATTGAGAAGCCAATATCTCCGCTATCTGTGAATAGATTTTATTTATTTCTTTTTTGTATTTTAGTTTTATCAGTTAAATTAAGAAAACTTTTGAAAATAATAACGTTTTTTTTCTTTATATTTAAATTATTCCATAAAATTTGATATATTTTTAAAATATGGGGTAAAAATGATTTTTGTTGTAAAAAAAAAAACAAAAACTCAAAATTGCATTTTTTAATCTATACCGAATTTGAGGTGAATTTATTTTGTCTTGGCACTAACTTAATAATTTGTCCGTGCCATCAAAAAACCAAGGATACCCTCAACTATTTCTTTGACAAAATTAAATTTTTTTAAAACGTTGTTTTTTGTTTTTGAAAAAAATAATTATATAAAAAAATAATTTTTTTGAAGAAAATAGCTTCATATCTCCAATCAATTAAGAGTTATAGCCTCGAACTTATTTTAATCATCTCGCATATAATTATAATTAGACAATCAATAAATTGGTCGAATTTCGATCCCCAGGCGATACTAGTTTATATAAATTTATGAATTTATGTTTGTAACTTATGCCAACATACAGTCACAGAAAACAAGAACTCTAGCAGTTAGCAACTGCCAGTTGCTGATATTCGTAAAACGATTCGCTTCAAAAAGCGACTCTTATGCATTGGTGATTGTGGCTTGATTTGAATTCTCATTCAGATGTGCGAATTTTTATTTTGAAAATTTGCTATCTTGTGACTTTAGTAAAGAAGTGTCAAAATCCAAAGTTAGATATTCGTTTCATTCGCTGTGTAACCGATATTTTGCCATACATTTTATCTCTGTACGATGAAGATTAAAGGGTGTAGGTATACCATAAATAGTGAACAAAAACGTTTCATGCACTTGAAAACATTTCTGAAAAAGACCCGTATACCAACAGCGTTGCAAGACGAATTCCTGCGCCAAAGCTATTTATTATTTCTTGGCTCTGGTAGTCGAGTGGAAGGAGTGCTTGACTGCCAATCCAGAGGTCTCGAGTTCGAATCCTGACCAGGCTTTTACCTAAGAAGTTTCAGTTGATGGTAGAAATGTTGTGGATTGTATTGATAGAAAACTTGAATTTGAGGTAAAAGCATAATACTTGCCTCAGATTCAAGTGTGTTAATGTAGCTTTCCGTCACGCATTGAATATTCTACATTTGCTTCACTTGAGTCCCATTTCTTTTCTACTTGCCTATAACACCATTTTCGAACCATGGCATACTTGACTGAATAGGTTGACTGAACCCCCAAAGAGAAGTGGCAATAGTTGAAGGACTTTGTTTCTCAGTAAATATTGGCACTATACCATCATACAGTGTTACGAAAAAAGTATTTGGTTAAAATATAAGGAGTACAATTTTCAGAATAATGTATATGGCTTGACATGAAATTTGGCACAGAGCTTCGTAAAATCATCAAAGCACATCGACAAAGTGCTTAGGATTACACAACAGGCATTTATAATGATGTAAGACTTGAATTATTTCAATCTATCAAATTCTCTTCAAAGGAAGAAATAAAAACGTTATTTGTAAAAAAAAAATAAAAAAAAAATTAAAACATAAAAAAACATGAACTGCCTTACATATCAATCAAAAGTAAAAAATTATTTTGAGTTATGATTTTTTTTACAAAAAATTTCACCCCGAAGTAAAAATAAGCGAGTAATAGGCATGTTTTCGAAAAACAAGGTTTCTCATTCTATTGCACTAGCAACAAAAAGAACACAATTATTATGAACTTTTACATGATTTTCATGAATCAATGAATTAATGAACCAATTACATGTGTCACATGAAGAATTCATAATATTTATATCAGTGCTTAAAATGCATAAAGTGTGTGAACAAGATACATGAACTCATAAGGTGACATGAATCATGCAAAAGTTTTATGAACACAATTAATTTAAATTATAGAATAAGAACAAATAGATGAAAAGAATAATAGAGAATAAGAACGGTTCATGAGATAAATGACAAAAATGCATGAATATATGTGCATTTACAAGGAAAAAATTAACTTCTGTAAGAGTTAAGTGACCGAATATAATATAACCCATTTACAAATGCAAGGGAAACAAGAATAGTTCAGTGAATATAAGTCAAAAATGCACGAAACTTATGTAGTTATACAGTGGAATTGCGAAAAAATGTATACATTTTAGACCAAAATTCAAGCATAAATTAATTCTCGAAGACGGTGTTCTTGTTCAGGTGTTTTTTTTACGACTGACATTTGCACGATTTCATACATGTACATTATATATTCTTGTATTTTACATGGGCTTATGTATAAATACACTCAAGCCATGTCTTAATGACTTGGAGCTACAAGTACACATGGTAAGTGAACAGAAAGTGCAAAATTTGATTGAAGATTTTCAAATTTGGTGGTGACCGTGGGTGGCATGCTGGTTACATTCTCAGAGCTCGAGTTCGATCGAGTTTTTCAATAAAAAATTTTTTCTGATAGGTCACCACCTGCAGACAATGGCAAACCTCAGTGAGTAAATAATGCCATGTAAAGCTTAGAACATGAACTTTAGCCGTTCGGAGTCGGCATAAAACATGTATGTCCAGTTCTCGGTTAATTGTATGCAAACATTTAATTACACACTCAACACAATTGATCATAAGAAGGGCTGAAATGGCCAATTTTTTTTTTTTTTCATTTTCAAATTTGACCATCAAATTTATTGGAGAAGTAATTTAAAATTATTTTGTACTTTACAATGGTTTTAAATTCCTTTATTGTTTTTTTTTCGTGTTTTTTATACCCTAAACCTGAAAGGTGACCGTGGCATGCAGGTTCAGTGTGTGGCTTAGCATGCTCGGAGCCCGGGTTCGATCCCCAGCCGCGGCGAAAAGTTTTTTTCAATAAAAAATTTTTCTGATCGGTCACCACCTCTCTGCAGACAATGGCAAACCTCAGAGAGTAAATATGTAAAGCTTCTTGAGAACATGAACTTTAGCCGTTCGGAGTCGGCATAAAACATGTAGGTCCAGTTCTCGGTCAATTGTGTGCAAACATTTAATAACACACACAACACAATAGATCAAAATAAGCTCGGTCAAAGTCCTTTCAAGGGCTGAAATGGCCAATTTGTTTTTTTTTTTTGTTTTTTTTTTAAACCTGAAAGGTATATTAACTTTCTGCAAACGTTTGTAACGCATAGAACGAAGCGAGTCCGGTATAGAAAAGTATATATATTCTTGATCAGCGTCACCTCGTGAGTCAAGCTGTTCATGTCCGTCCGTCCGTCCGTCCGTATGTGTGCTGTCCGTAAACACAGGATAAGAAGAAAGAGTAGAGATAATTGGATAAAACTTGGTACACATGGTCACATGCACCCAAGGATCTGCACTATTGAATATTTTTGGAATCCGCCCACGGACACGCCTACCTCCCATACAACGCAAAAATTTAAAACTGCATAACTCAGCTCATAATTAGCCTAAAACTTGGTGTGTATATGTTTTGTATCAACACAAAGATGTCTTATGAAAATGGATGTCATCTGCTCACGAACACGCCCACCTCCCATGCAACCTTAAAATTGAGAACGCAGTAAATAAGCCTCTGTTTTATCTACAGAGCTAAAATTTGACAATTATGTTTTTGTATAACAAAAAAAAATATTTGTTTGAAAAATGGACATCATCTGTCCATGGACACGCCCACCTCCCATACAACCCAAAAATGGAAAAAGCAATAAGTAAGCCTTCGTTTAACCTACAGAGCTAAGCTTTGGCACGTATGTTTTTTATGACAAGAAAAAGATGGTTTTGAAAAATGGACGTTATCCGCCTACGGACACGCCTACTTCCCATACAACCCAAAAATATTAAAACTCAATAAATAAGGTTATGTTTGTCACAGAGAAAAAATTTAATTTTGGAAAAATTTAAATTTGGTATGTATGTATTTTATACCAAAACTAAGGTGTGTTCAAAAATTGCGAGTAATCCGTCCATGAACACGCCCACCTCCCATAGCGAAAGCACAATAAAGGCATTAACTGTGAACAACAGGAACAAAACTTGGTATGTGTACATTTTTCATCAACATTTAAATGCATATAAAATATAGGCTTCATCCGCCCACGAAGACGCCCATTTACAATAAAAATTTTTTTGTTTTTGAAAAGTGGGTTTAGGGTATTTCATAGTCGGCCTAGACCGACTTTAGACTTTCTTTACTTGTTTTTTTGTTAAAAAATGTTTAACCTGTCTTCATTTGTCTTCATATACGTGCTTCAAGAAAGCTCCAAGTCGATTCCTTATTTCGAAAACGCAAATTTGCAGCTAAAGTAGCTCCAGTCCTGATGTAAATATAAACAAATAACAAAATTCAGAAAAAAATCGGCACTTCAACTTTAACCAAATTGTCATATGTAAATATGGTAAACTTTCTTAAACAAAATTGAAGCAGAGTTTTTGCTTTACTTTCAAGTCCTCCATAGAAACCAATTTTTACAGTCTAATGTCAAATTTTGTTTCGGTGCATGCGGAATAGTTTATAATGTAGTAATTTATACAGACTATCACAATGACGTTAGAGCGTTAGAGGGTTCGGAGTTCAATTTGTAGTGGCAAAGATACCAGTTTTTTAATTTTGTACATTGAAATCTAATTTTCTCTAAATACAATGTGTGTTTAGTCAAAACATGATTTAATTATAATAAAATCATCCAAGTTAATGCTATTGAACCTTAAAATATTTATTTGCATGTGTTTCGTTTGCCTTTTTTTTATATATGAGCCAGTAGAGACGTACGTCACAACGTTAGAGCATTTGACTTTTATGTGATGGGTCCGGGGTTGAATTAGCAGTGATGAAGATAAAATAAATTTTGTCGGTATATATATTTTTCTTCAAATATTTGCTTATATAAAATTTTAATGAGAAAAAAATATAAATTAGGTAGGAAAAATTAGGAAAAATATATAGCAGGTTTTATATAAAGCTTAGCAATCAATCATTTCGTGTAAGTTTTCAAATTTTCCAAACTCTAATTCAAAAATTTTACAAAAACAAAACGAAATAAGTCTTTCATTTTAAAAGCTCATATCTGGTTGTACAAATACAAAATTCATAAATAGCTTATCTTCCAACTCAATCAATTGCTGACAAAAACAAAATTGTAAATCTACATTTGAGTAGATTCAACTTGCCTTCACTTCAAAACAGAACAAAAATAATATCTAAAAATTTTTGAATAGCATAGCTAGCTAAAATTTCAAAATCATACCGGCAGTTATTTTTAGTATTTTCAGTATTTTTGCCATACATTTTAGGCCATAAATTAATCAAAATAAAACCTTTTCACAAACAGCACAACGAAAGCCACAAAAATTAAAATGCCATCAAATAAATGAAAATTAAAAAAAAAAAAACAACAACAACAACACAACTATGTTGGCTTGCATGTCAGCAGCTCGTATAAGCAAGCCAGCTGCGCATAACCTCAATTTCAAAATTTATACTTTAAACTATGAACATAAAGAAAATGGATGGATGGTTGGATGATGGGTGGACATGACAGCAGGTATGCGGTGTTGTCATGCATTCAAATGTCAGGTGAGTGTGTCAGTGTCAGTCACCACTTAAAACGGCTAAAATGTTGCACTCACACCCAGCAACATACAGACACACACACACAGCACAAGTCAGACAGTCACACAGTGACAGACGAGTGTGTGAACACGCCAAAAAGCATGCAACCCAAAAATTTAAGTTCAACTTAGATGTGAATGTAAGAGTATAAAACGTATGGGCGGCCTTTTATGCGCATGTGTGTGTGTGTGTGTGGCTTTAGAAAAAGTCAGTTGGCAAGTTTGTAAACTTAGCAACATAGCAAGACAGACGAACAGGCAGACAAATACTCAGTGCACATACCACGCACACACACACACACATGCAAGGCAACATATCTACAACTGCAACTGTCAGCCTTCATAAAGAGGAACACGAACATTTGTCATTCGCAAAATAAGTTGAATTTCCGGCTGCATGGCAAGCAAGCAAGCATGTTATAAATGTGTGCAAAAGTGTTATTGTCTGAGTGCAGTTTTGTGCTTGTATGTAGTTGTATGCCTCGTGCTCATAACTGTCAGTGCAACCAAAGAAAGCTGTTTATTTTCTGCAATTTTGTATGTTTGATTTACCGACTCATCCTCAAAGTATGCTATATTTAACATGCACAAAAGTTAATCATGCTTAATGCATGCAATTAATATAAATTCAGCTAAATATTAACTGTGCTTTTTTGCAACGTCTTATTTATGCAATGAATTTATTTGCGTACTCGTTGAAAAAAATGAAAAATTTTACAAAGCCTTGAAAAGTTAACCACTTTAGGCTATTCATGTTAATAACTTTCTTTAAGTGTGTAAACTTCGCACCAGCCGCTGTTTTAACGCTGTAACGTTTAATTAACATCAAACTTGTTTAGCGGTTTTTGTGGACAGAACTTTTGCAGCTTCTTTTGTAAGGCTTTAGTTGTAGTTATAGTTCTAGTTTTCGCTGTAGTTGGTTAGCAGTTACCAGCATTTTTGTATGTTCGTTACGCTAGAAAATTTGAATTTTCTCTGACACCTTGTCAGCGATTATAATCTAATCACGACAAAAGCTGCAGCCAAAAATGACAGCAGCAACAACAAAAACAACAAGTACAACTAGAACAACCACTATATCCTTTAGCTAAAAGAGGTGCTACGTTAAAGTTTATGAACAGTTTTATACTTTTGTGTGCTAGTTTTGTGTTTTTTGTTAGTTTTTTTTTTTTTTTTGCATAACTTAACACATAGTTTGCCGTCCAAGAAAACGTTCACCCCCGTTATTTTATTTTATATATTTTTTTTTTTTTTTTTTTGTTTGCTGCTTTTCAAAAACTTTCAGCCAAAACTGAGCTGTCACACTTTTTAAACTGCACAATACTACTAAAGAAACCCTATCGAGGAACAAGTGCAAGTGTTGCCTGTGTGTTTGTGTGTATTTATAAGTGTGCGTTTGTCTGTGTCAGTTAAGGTTATTGTAATCTGGTTAATTATTGCGTTAGTGTAACTTTAAGTTAGGTGCAAAGTTTTCAACAGCATTTCGAAGTAAGAGAATCATGGCATTCATTAAAGATGAAGGTGCGTTTACAGAATGAATGAGTTGGTGAATACCGAAGAACTTGCTTTGAAATAAGATTTATAAACATGGCAGTAGAGTGGTAGGGGATTGACTGTAAAGTTAACCCTCTATACTATCTAAATTAAGAAGATCTACCAGAGGTAAGACTAATAAATACTTATTTTTTAAAATAAAATTGCTGCTTAACCAAAAACCTTAAAAAAAACACATTGGCCATTTCAGCTCTTAAAAGAACTTTGACCGAGCTTCTTCAACACATCAATTGTGTTGTGTGTGTTTTTAAATGTTTGCACACACTTGACCGAAAACTGAACCTACATATTTTATGCCAACTCCGAACGGCCAAAGTTCATGTTCTAAGCTTTACATGGCATTATTTACTCACTGAGGTTTGCCATTGTCTGCAGAGAGGTGGTGACCGATGAGAAAGTTTTTTATTGAAAAAAACTTTTGCCGCGAGTGGATATCGATCTCGGGCTCCGAGCATGTCAAGCCACACACTTAACCTGCATGCCATGGTCACCACCATTTCATGTTATCTTATTATGAAGTCATATAAAAAGCTTAAAGTCATATCTGAATTTGAGAAAACTGTTCAGAATAGAAATGTAGTTCAAACTGAATATATAAATTATGTATACTTTCATAAAAATCATACATGAATTTTCACATTCACCGATCATGTGTACTTCTACATAAGCTCTAAATAAATATACATGGCTTGAGTTTATTTATATACAAGCAAATGTAAAATACAAGAAAAAGTTACGTAAACGTTCACAAATCTGTCGTACACAAATGTCTTAAACACATACACTGTTTTCGAGAATTTATTCAAGGGCTTAGAGTATTGTTTGTGTGAAACTTCTTTGGCGGCGAGTGAAAATTCAAGGTCTCTTATTCGTGACGCTTGGCTAACCTATTCAATTAATATGAAAATTTTCAAAAAAATATTGACGCAACTGGCATAGAACCCGGACTGTTGCTACTGAGCATCGGATACGAGGCGGAAGCGCTACTTTTATGCCACACAGGCACATGATAAACAAGCAACCAAAATTTAATTAAAATTGAACACGTTTTGGTTCGTATCTAGTATATCACAAATTCAAACCATGTCTTTCAAAAACGCGTTTTGGTCCGTAAAATTTAATTTTCATCCCAAAAATATGCACGGAAAATGTATTTGTTTAAGCTTCGAAAGAAAATATTTAGGCATATAATTCTACACGTAAACTTTTTTTGTAAGGAGACACCCTTTCTCCCGCTTATAGAAAACTGAAAAAAAAACATTATATACTGCAACTAATCAACAACTTATGATCAATGAAGCACATTCACACGTCGCACAATGCATCGAAATGGTACGAAAATAGAAAAAAAATTTTTTTCTTTTTTTAAAAACAAAGTATACAATATTAAGCCGCATTATAACTTTACATAAAATTTAAAAGATTTTTCAATTTATATTTAATAGCAAACAAATGCTATTCATTTATGCTACACATCTTGATTTAAAGAAAATGAAGTAATTTAAAATAGAGTTAATATTTTCAAAAATTAAGCTTGTTTTTTTTTTTAAAAATCAGTAAAGACGATTATTTTTAAATGTATTTTGATACCGAAAATAATTTTTTTAAGCATGTATTTTTTTGGAAAAAAAAATTTTCTTTAATTTAAAACAAGTAAAGAAAGTCTAAAGTCGGTCTATGCCGACTATGAAATACCCTTAACCCACTTTTCAAAAATAAAAATTTTTTTTTTTTTAATATTTTTGTAAATGGGCGTGTCCTTGGGCGGATGAAGAATATATTTTATATGCATTTAAATGTTGATGAAAAATTTACACATACCAACTTTTATTCCTGTAGCTCACAGTTAATGCCTTTATTGTGCTTTCGATATTGTGGATTGTATGGAAGGTGGACGCGTTCATGGACGCACCACGCCCAATTTTTGAACACACCTTAGTTTCGGTACAAAATACATACATACCAAATTTGATCTCTCTAAGACAAACATTGTCTTATTTATTGAGTTTAAAACATTTAGGAAGGCGTGTCCGTGATCGAATGATGTCCATTTTTCAAAACCATCTTTGTCTTGTCATAAAAAACATATGTGCCAAATTGTATCTCTGATGATTAAACACAGGCTTATTTATTGCGTTTTCAATTTTTGGGTTGTATGGGAGATGGGCGTGTCCGTGAGCGAATAACGTCCATTTTTCGAAGACATCTTTGTGTTAGTATAAAACACATACATTTCAAATTTTATTGTTGTAGGCTAACTACGAGCTGAGTTATAAAGTTTTCAATTTTCACGTTGTATGGGAGGTAGGCGTGTCCGTGGGTGGATGATGTTCATTTTTTAAAAACATTTTTGTTTTGTTATAAAAAACATATGTGCCAAATTCAAGCTGTTTAGATTAAACATAAGCTTATTTATTGCGTCTTCAATTTTTGTGTTGTATGGGAGATGGGCGTGTCCGTGAGCGGATAACGTTTATTTTTCGAAAACATCTTTGTGTTAGTATAAAACATATACATATCAATTTTTATTGTTGTAGGCTAACTATGAGCTGAGTTATAAAGTTTTCAATTTTCACGTTGTATGGGAGGTAAGCGTGTCCATGAGCGGATGATGTCCATTTTTCACTAACATTTTTGTTTTATTATAAAAAACATATGTGCCAAACTCAAGCTCTTTAGGTTAAACATAAGCTTATTTATTGCGTTTTCATTTTTTGGGTTGTATGGGAGGTGGGCGTGTCCGTGAGCGAATAACGTTTATTTTTCGAAGACATCTTTGTGTTAGTACAAAACACATACATACCAAATTTTATTGTTGTAGGCTAATTATGAGCTGAGTTATGCAGTTTTCAATTTTTGCGTTGTATGGGAGGTAGGCGTGTCCGTGGGCGGATTCCAAAAATATTCAATAATGCAAATCCTTGGGTCCATGTGACCATGTGTACCAAGTTTCATCCAATTATCTCAACTCCTTCTTCTTATCCTGTGTATACGGACAACACACAGACGGACAGACGGAAGGACGGACGGACGGACGGACGGACGGACATGAATAGCTCGGCTCACGAGGTGACGCTGATCAAGAATATATATACTTTTCTATACCGGACTCGCTTCGTTCTATGCGTTACACGTTTGCACAAAATTAATATACCCTGACCTTTCAGGTTTAGGGTATAAAAGAACACCAAACATTTGCGAGTTTTGCTACACTATAACAAAAAAATAGATTCTTGGATATTAGCGAAATTTTTTTGTAACTTTATTTGAAGTATTAACCTTTGACTTCCAAAATATTATTTGCCCCTTTTTATAAATAAGAAAGTTGTAGAAGTTTAAAAAAAGTGACTTCTTGCGAAAAATAGTCAATTTTGTATGGAAAAATATTAAAAATTTAGCAAAGTTCAAAAGGGAATTACGAAAAAACGAATTCTGTGATTCTGATGAAACATCTTTGTTATTTTATTTAAAGTATTATCTTCTGAATCCCAAAATATTATCTGCCCGTTTGCATTAACAATAAAGTTATAGAAGTCTAAAAAAGTGACTTCTTGCGAAAAATAGTCAATTTTTAAAAATAGTCAATTTTTTTATGGAAAAAAATATTCAAAATTTAGGAAAGTTCAAAATGGAACTACGAAAAAACGGATTCTTTGATTTTGATGAAAAATCTTTGTTATTTTATTTAAAGTATTATCTCTTGACTTCCAAAATATTATCCGCCCGTTTTTATAAACGAGAATCTCATAGAAGTTTAAAAAAGTGATTTTTTTTGCAAAAAATAGTCAATTTTTGTATGGAAAAATATTTAAAATTTAGCAAAGTTCAAAAAAGAATTGCGAAAAAAATGCTTTTTTCTAAACCAATCGAAACATTGTCTGAAGAGACATTGGAAGCAAGGCACAAGGAGTTTAGAAAAAATAGACTTAACCATACCTGTAAATGTTCAAAGATTAAGTCTAATACGGTTTTAATGAAAATATTGTTGTTGACATCTGATCCTATCTTAGCATCCAAAAGAGCGACCAAATCAAAATGAAATGTAATTATTGACGAAGACATTGAGTAGTTTATTATATTAGTTCATGATTCTTTTATTGCTTGTAGAGATTCTTATGAAAAGTCAGTGGCGATGAAAGTCCGTAGCGATAAGAGTTTTTCGTTTTTTATATACATGCACACATCAATTTTTTACTTCTTTATTTCACATATTGTTAATATAAAAAATAAGTTACTAATTTTATTTTTCTATTGTAAATAAGATAAAATTTGCCTGAAAGAGGAGATTTTTTTAATGAACACAAATTAGGATTTTTATGAGTAAATGATGTACCTCCCACACAAAAATTTAATATAGGTCCATGGGAGGTACTCCTAAGGTCATAGCAGTTTCAACCATTTTCAGTGCACATTTATTTCTCTAATTGATTAGCCTTTAGACAAAAATTTTTTAAGGTCGGCCAACTTTTGTATGTACCTGCCATACAAAATGATATTAAAGTTTAATGTAGGTCCTAGAGAGGTACTCTTTAGGTCTTATTAATTTCAATCATTTTGAGTGCACATCTATTTCTCTAATTTTCTAGTCTTTTGACCAAATTTTGTTAAGATCAACCAACTTTTGTATGTACCTCCCATACAAAATGATGTAAAAAATTAATATATGTCCAAGGGAGGTATCCCTAGAAACTAACGGATTTCAATAATTTTTACAATTTTTCTTAATTAGCTTAAGTTTATTACAAACACAAAATTTCATTATCGTAGGAGCACTCCTTCTATTTTTGTACCAATTTTGTATGGGATCAATTATGTAGGTTTCATGGACGCGACAAATTTTTCCAACAGTAGTAAAAAAACAGCTAATATGTTCATTATAAATTATAATAAAAATACATCATAATCAGTTAAATTCAAGCTACAGAGCAGTTATACTAATCAAAATAAAAAAAAATAAAGTCAAAAGCTGTTAGAGTGCTTTATTTTAATGTTTTTCTTCACATTTGGTGGACCTTCTTGGGAGATGCCCATATGTGTCTGTGTAGAAAGCACCGAGATTTGGTCACTTCAATCATAAAGTAGTTCACGTTTCCTTTCTTCATACACTCGAGATTCATACATGAAATTGCCACTTTGGACCCAAATGCATGAATGCAAAATTAAAAATTTTTAAAAAAAAAAAATTCATAAAAAAGTTCTATAGTTTTTGTGACTCAACGATGTTAATTGTGTTTGTATCTAAAAATTTTTAGTGTTTAGTTTTGTTTTTTTTTTATATCTCATAAAACACACAATTCTACTTCTAGCGAAAACATTATTTAATACAACAATTTCTTTGGACTTTAGTGTGCTGTTTAACAGGAATATTATTTTCAACTATAAAATTTTGAATGCTTGTTTTTCCTGCCCCACCAACTTGTCATCAAAGTCACGAAATATTTCATACAACTACAAACACTGACACACATACACAAATATTATACAAAAATTCACAAAACATATCTTTGCTAATGGCGTACTCAACACTCATACACACACCCACTCTCACAGACACTGCTTTAGGATCAACAACGAATGTCCTTAAGGCAAGCTTCATTTGACTGAAAGTTTATTTCATTTCCCTTCGTTGATTTCTACCGCGGAAACACAAACAAAGCAACTTGATTTCCTTGCTAACGGAAATGGTTTCGAAGAAACGCGATGCTTAACAGGATTAGGAAAACTTCTACAAGTGTGTGTGTTTGTGTGTTGGTGGTAGTCAGTGGGTCTAAGTGCCTGAGTGTGATGTTAGTATATGCGTGGGCGTTTATGGGTTGTATTTGCTTATGACTAGGCGGTATAGGGTGTAAATTAATGTGTTGGTTTTTGCAGCTGTGCGTATGTCTGAACTTATGCGGTTCAGGCATCACCTGAAAACACAGTTTCGATGAAGAAATTTAGAGCAAACTTTCAACTATTTGTAGCTATGAACGAGTACGTTAGCATATTTGAGCTTTGTCTGTGTGTGCATAATGTTGTTTATTTGTTTTTTAGCTCCTATGGGGAGAAAAAGGTTTTCAGCAGCTAGGAGCAGTTTGTTTGTTGTTTTTTTTTATATATATATATTGCCACAATGCAGCAGCTGATGCTGAACGGATTCTTGAATTTAGCTAGGCTTATTAGTTATATCAAAAGGTTATTGTGGTTGTTTTATAAGAATTTGCGAAATATTGATTTTTGAAAAAAAAAAACCTATTTCAATGCTCTAGATCTAACACTGTTTCCGTGGAATATTAATAAGTACATACATATATATCCGCAACTCAATATAGAAAAGACGTCACTCATAATACTTTGCGCCAAAAAAAAAATATCTGTATCATAATTTGTTTTCTTATAGATTTGTGGTCTCTAAACACGTAAATCACAAGAAAAAAATTTTTATGGTTACGTTTTATTAAAAAATTTTTTTAAATTTTTTCTCGTTTTTTTCAAATATAGTCGCATATATTGCAATATATCTTGTATACCACCTTTTCAATTTTTTTTAAAAACGTCTATCAAATTAAAGCCAGCAAAATTTTATACATGTTTTATTTACATACATTATTTTATAATACATAAATAAAATAATTATTTTACCGGAAGATAGAAAAATATTAATAACTTCTTTAAATGTTATGTACTGAAAAAATTCTTTAATGCAAATTTCAATGCAAATTGTCAACAAATTCAATGTTTACAACCAGATTTCAGTTTAATTGGTTTCATTGAGGCTATTCTAACAGAAAATGCAAAAAACACGATATCAATATAATATTTTTGTTTGTGACTCGACGGATTTTTATAGAACCTATATCAAACGATTCCTTAAATTATTGCGCAAAAAAAAGTTATAAAAATTTGGCCACGCCTTTTTTTACCGCCCACAAATCAATAAAAATATTTTATTTCAGACGGTTTTGGACGTATTAGACTAGAATTTGGTAGTTAAGTTTGTATGCTGACTGTCGATAACTGTACGAACAGTGGATAGCCACACTGCCACCGCTTTCACCGCACACAAATCATTGAAAATGCTATTTTTCAGACTGTTTTGGCGGTATTTTTTCGATTTTTTATGAATTTTTAAAGTATTCTAAAAATAAAAAATATTCTTTTTGAAAAAATACCAAAATTTAACCAAAAATTTAAAAAAAGCTCCTGTCATACGATAAAAAATTTTGTTAAGATTTAAAAAATTATTTTTTTTCCAGATCGGACAATTTTTGCGACTCCCAGCGCTGCAACCACGAGGCCCATTGTCATTGTCATTGTCATTGTCATTGTCATTGTCATTGTCATTGTCATTGTCATTGTCATTGTCATTGTCATTGTCATTGTCATTGTCATTGTCATTGTCATTGTCATTGTCATTGTCATTGTCATTGTCATTGTCATTGTCATTGTCATTGTCATTGTCATTGTCATTGTCATTGTCATTGTCATTGTCATTGTCATTGTCATTGTCATTGTCATTGTCATTGTCATTGTCATTGTCATTGTCATTGTCATTGTCATTGTCATTGTCATTGTCATTGTCATTGTCATTGTCATTGTCATTGTCATTGTCATTGTCATTGTCATTGTCATTGTCATTGTCATTGTCATTGTCATTGTCATTGTCATTGTCATTGTCATTGTCAATGTCATTGCCATTGTCATTGTCATTGTCATTGTCATTGTCATTGTCATTGTCATTGTCATTGTCATTGTCATTGCCATTGTCATTGTCATTGTCATTGTCATTGTCATTGTCATTGTCAATGTCATTGCCATTGTCATTGTCATTGTCATTGTCATTGTCATTGTCATTGTCATTGTCATTGTCATTGTCATTGTCATTGTCATTGTCATTGTCATTGTCATTGTCAATGTCATTGCCATTGTCATTGTCATTGTCATTGTCATTGTCATTGTCATTGTCATTGTCATTGTCATTGTCATTGTCATTGCCATTGTCATTGTCATTGTCATTGTCATTGTCATTGTCATTGTCAATGTCATTGCCATTGTCATTGTCATTGTCATTGTCATTGTCATTGTCATTGTCATTGTCATTGTCATTGTCATTGTCATTGTCATTGTCATTGTCATTGTCATTGTCAATGTCATTGCCATTGTCATTGTCATTGTCATTGTCATTGTCATTGTCATTGTCATTGTCATTGTCATTGTCATTGTCATTGTCATTGTCATTGTCATTGTCATTGTCTTTGTCATTGTCATTGTCATTGTCATTGTCATTGTCATTGTCATTGTCATTGTCATTGTCATTGTCATTGTCATTGTCATTGTCATTGTCATTGTCATTGTCATTGTCATTGTCATTGTCATTGTCATTGTCATTGTCGTTGTCATTATCGTTGTCATTGTCACAGTGAGACATACTTTTTCTGGGTATTAACAAAGCGAAATAAGAATTTTGTTAAAGGATTTTTTTAAAAAATATAAAAAAATGTTCGAAAAAAAATAAATTTTAAACTATTTTATTTATTTACTTTTCAAAAATTGACTTCCAATAATCGAGCTTGTTCTACACTGTTGCAATAAACACTTTTGATTGCACCAAAAGTGTTCTTCCTGCATGCAATGTCCTTTCACATTTCCATTCGCTGCATCTATCAGATAAAAGTACCTGTTTTTATGCATTTTTTTTTTCTTGTTTTCTTAATACACTACAATTTGTACTCGTGTCAATTTATAAAACTCAATAAACTTGAAACCCTTAATGCGATCAATACTCGAGATACAAGAACAACAAAGCGTATCTCTAAAATACACAATCACTTCAGAAAAAAAAAAAAAAAAAAAATATACAAACAAAACAAAATAAGAGCAAATACAATAGCAAATATAAGAGCTAACCGCAATATAGAAAAAGAAAAAGAAGAAGAACACAACAAGAGCAACAACAATAAAAACAAAAAATAAGAACAGGAATGTTTGACAAGCAGAAAGCAAGCAATTTTGTGAAAAATGTTAAAAAAGCGCATTTTTATCTTTATTACGAACACAAAGAGAAACCGAAATCCCTGAACAAATACGTATACAAAAATAAACTCACAAAAACTCACACACACACACACACACACACTCACAGTATAGAAAAGCTACAGTTTTAGAAAAGACAGGAAAAAAAATAGAAGAACTAGAATAAATGTGAAAAATTCGATTGAGACGGATTTAAAGAAAGAATTGTACACGTTCAATGAATTGATGGCTTGCCAGGAATGAGCTTTGGGGGTGGTGGAAGTGGAGGTTATATGGGGCAAAATGGTATTGTTTATTTGCCAAGTGGGACATGCCTGGGATATGCGAGAAGACAATGCAATTGTGTGTCTCTCTCTGCGTGTGTGTGTGTGTGTGTGTGCAGAGCAAAGTTTACCCACAGCTTCCGTGAAGTTACCGTCTGTGGAATGTATTGTAGAATAAACAGAACTGATGTTTGTTTAAAGGATTAAGTAGAATATCTTAATATTTGTACAATATATCTCTAAGAGATGCCTTTTTTGCCCTTTGCTTGATATTGACACAACAATTTAAACTGTTTTGCCTTACAAAATTTTTATTCAAACCTGAAAAAAAATTAACTTTGAAATAGAAATACTGTTCCACTGTACAAAACTAATGAACATCATTTATTTGTTTGTTTAGAGAAGAGACTCAAAAATTATGAGCAGTTTTAAGGTAAGCAATTTGATGAGTTTTAAACATGAACGCGTTACTTTTTTAATTTTAAGTTAATTGTAGCCGTTACAACATGCTAACAGTAAGACATAAAGAGACATACATTGCTTTGGCTTAAATTTATGTAGCAGTTGTGTTTGTACAAAAAATACTACAACAAAGAAAAAAGAAATGACCATTTAATGGCCTGCATTTTGCCTATGGTTTCTTTTTTTTTCTCTATTTGGTCAAGTGTCAAAAAACTTTCAGTAGAGCTTTTTGTCGGATATTATTTTATGATTTATAAATTTTGCGATACGGAAGTTAAAACGGAAGCCGGAAGCGGAAACTTTGAGCTGTTTTGTGAACTCTTTAAATGTGTAGCGTTTGTTCGCTTGTTTTTTCTCACACATTCATGTACACACTGACACTCAACGCTGGCAAGTACCTCTTTTCCTCACACTCTCGCTCACTCTTTTTCTCTTTTTCTCTCACTGCCACTCTCACTTGCACTTTTGCACTCTAATAGTCTGACTCTGTCATACTAGCCTGCATACACAAAGCGTGCATTTTGTGGCTTAGTGGCTAAAATTCGTTGCAATGTTGGCGTGTCTCTATTATTTTCGGTTTTTTTTTTTTTCATTTCATTTTGGCCAAAACATACTTACAAATATGCATAGCAAAAAGAGAGCAATTGAGTATGTGTGTGCATGTAGGTCACTAACACAACTAACTGGCATTGTTAAAGTATCATATTTGAAAACTTTGGCCGTTGGTCACGTAATACAAAATGAGTTTATATCTCTCTGCATGACTGGCATGCAAAAAAACTATAACAACTATTTGAAACAAACAAAAAAAAAAAAAAAAAAAACTTAAAATACAAAATAAAACTTCCATGAACAGTTTTATGGTTTATTCTAATATTTATTCATAAAACTTTTCATATCTATTTCTAAAATCTGCTTTTGTGCATTTTTGTGGTGCAAATGTTTTAATTTAAAGCTCATAATTGAAAGTTTTATATTTTGCCGCACACTTTGTTATTTTATTTTTTTTTTTTTTTTGTACAAATTGCAAAAGTGTTTGTGGCTTTCTGTTGCAATTTGTTTTTATTGCAATATTGTATACATTGTTGCAAATAAAATTAATTTATTTTTTTTTATAGTAGGTAGTGAAATCTAATTTATGTTAGTATTTATGTTAGTTTTATTTGAGTGTGGTTGATATGTGAGGTTCCCGCGTTCACTTTAAGTATTTTTCTGCTTATTGCACAATTGCTCTTGGTTTATAGTTATAAAATTTTTAATTACTTGAAGTCAACTGGTTGCTATCAACAATAATATAAGTTAACTTATTGTAAAACAATAAGATAGCGATGAAACAGCAATAAAATGACAGCGGTTGCATTGTAAAAATTAAATTCATATATTAATGCGTAAATATCGAAATTGTCGAAAAAGCTTTTTAATATTTATTAGAACAGAAGGGCAATAATATGTATCCCATTAGAAAGTTACTGTGCAATGTTTGTTTTTACTGTTTGTTCTTATCTTATCTTATATCTTTCGATTTATATCTTCATTTGTCTCCCTTGTTTTGTTATTCAACGAAATTATGTCAAATTTGAACTAACTGTACCATAGTTTCTGAGCTTTCCTAGTTAATCTGGTAATTTGATCAAAAACAATTCTCAGATGGCAACGTTTTGGCGAATTTTTATGTAAGGCTTTTAATTTGAGTTAATGTCACTCATACGCCACAGTGCACTTCCATATCAAATTAATTTCATTAAACGAAATTTTGCAGAAAATAAATTCACAGCATGCTGCAAAATACGCAAAGCAATGACTTTAGGGCGTGCAAAAATTAAATCCGTACTAAAGAGTATCATATATCATAACCATCATAGCACATTTATTATATCAAAGGTTTCAAAGATATGACCCTGAAATGAAAATTGGTTTAAAAATAACTTGAAATTTGATGAGTTTAAGAAATTTTCACAAAAGTAAAATGTTCTCATTGAAGTTAGTTTCATAGATTCAACAACTGGCATTAATGTGATAAAAAGGTGTTTCAATTTAAATGCTGTTATTTACCCAGCAAAATCCAGCGAATTTTAACTGTCGTCAAATTCTTATAATGATTTTCTAAAACTAATTTTATTTTCTCTCCAATGTGACAACAATCACTTTTAAGCTATTAACAAAAGATTTTTGAAGTGCAACTTGTGTGGCGGCGAGTGAAATTTCAAGGTCTCTTATTCGTGACGCTAGGCTAACGTTTTCAATACAAATGAAAATTTTCAAAAAATTATTGTCTCAAGCTGGATTTGAACCCGGACTTCCCGGACACAAGAGTCGGAAACTCTACCTCTATGCCACATAGCCAGATGATAAAACGAGTAAGTAAAATAAATGAATATTGAACGGGTTGTGGCCCGTATCTGCTATATCACAGACACAAATCATGTCTTTGATATCTGGTATATCACAGACACAAACTAGGTCTTTTAATTTTCATCCAAAAAGTATGAATATATTAAGGCATACAGTTCTACACTTTTTGTGTGGAGATCAATAGCTTCAAAAAATTCTTAATTTCAAAGAGCATATCATAACGTTGGTACGTTGGTTGTTATCAAAAACTTGACACATGACTGAAAACATGCAAAACAGTTACTACAATATAAAATTAAAAACAAAATATAATAAAAGTGTAATAATTAAGACTGGCGAATCGTTTTTGCCAAGCCAAAAACCGTTCCGAAGCTAAGAAAAGTAGCTAAAACAGAAGCTGAGCGCGTTCATGAACATAAACAGAGAATTAGAGCTCTTAAGAATATAGCCGCAGCCGGGTCTGCAACTAATGATGAAGGTATAGTGATTACAACATCGGCTGAGTTCCGAAATGCATTTTTACGAAGCATCAATATTTTTTCTTTGAATTGGTGCATAATAGCTTCTCTTTAACTGAGCAACTGTAGTATGCTTAATAAAAGCAATCTAGTTGCGCAGTTTTGGTGTATCTGCAAAGAACCAATTCCTATAAAAACACACTGATGCTCTTTAAAAATGCATTTTGGAACACAGCCATCATCTCAACAAAGTTTGAAAGCTCTCCAAGTTGATAAACAAAAAACAATGTTCGCTGCTTAACGAGGTCCTCACTCAACATGATCAACATACAACTATTATGATCAGGAAGCAAAAGGCAATAATCAACAAGATTTTCCAATGCTTTCGGAGGCTTTCGTCAAGGGAAACTATGCAAATGCAATTTAGCATTCAAAAAGTGACAAAATTGAGAAGACATTCGAAAGGAACTAAAACACCAACTGAACGCGATGTAAACAGGGACTGAAAATAACTGTTATTTTATAATTTTCAAATGGAAAAGACATAATGAAAAAAATTGTTGAAAGACTTTTTTTAATATACCATTATGTTACAAGTGTCCACAGCCTTACTAATATTAAGTGCCTTTTATATTATCGACTGATTCTTTAAAAGTTAAAAATTAACTGTTATTTTTTGCCTTGTATTTTTCGAGGAAAAATAAAGGTTACTTTTGATTTTTATTTTATCGGTCAAAAATGGGTGTTATTTTGTGAAATTTTGAAAGGTTACTTTTGATTTTTATTTTATCGGTCAAAAATAGCAGTTATTTTGTGAAATTTTGATATTTTTGACCGAAAAAATTAAAACCAAAAAATAACTGCTATATTTGATCGATAAAATAAATGTCAAAAGTAATTGTTATTTTTGCCCAAAAAAATACAAGGCACAAAATAACTTTTATTTTTGTTGAAAAAATAACAAAAAAATAAATAAAAAAAAAATAAAAAAAAATAACAGTTATTATGTGACTTTTTCGATAAAATCCATAACCATTACGGTCCCTAGATGTAAATATTGAATGAACAGATTATTATTCCTTTTCGTATTGATTGAATAACTTTTCAATACCAATACTTTCTCTCTTTATTTCACACTTAAATCTCTCTTATTTCTTACTGTTTAAGAAGTTTCACTTCTGCCACGTGTACGTTGCTACACGCGAGTTTTTTTCTTAATGATTTTTATTAATATTTTCATTGGTAAGTTATATTGTATTTTTACCAAATAAACAAAAAAAAGAAAACTCTGCGAAATTAAAAGTTCTGAAATTAGAAAGTTAATTTGACTGCCATGATTTATTATATTTCAAAATTTGTATTGTTGTTCATTATTTTTACTTTAATTATTTAAAGTAAAATTAAATTTTATATTTCACAAGTTTAATATTTCTCCAAAAATGGCATTCAAATTGATTTAAATGCAAAAACATAAACATCCAAAATATAAGGTAATTTTTGTAATATTTAATATAAAATTTAAGAAACTGCTTGTTTACCATCCACGATTTTTATACCCTAAACCTGAAAGGTCAGGGTATATCAACTTTGTGCAAACGTTTGTAACGCATAGAACGAAGCGAGTCCGGTATAGAAAAGTATAAATATTCTTGATAAGCGTCACCTCGTGAGTCGAGCTATTCATGTCCGTCCGTCCGTCCGTCCGTCCGTCTCTATGTTGTCCGTAAACACAGGATATGAAGAAGGAGTTAAGATAATTGGATGAAACTTGGTATACATGGTCACATGCACCCAAGACTCTGCACTATTGAATATTTTTGGAATCCGCTCACGGACACGCCTACCTCCCATACAACGCAAAAATTTAAACTGCATAACTCAGCTCATAATAATCTTACAACAATAAAATTTGGTGTGTATGTGTTTTTTATCAACACAAAGACGTTTTCGAAAAATACACGTCATCTGCTAACGGACACGCCCACCTCCCATACAACCCAAAAATTAAAAACGCAATAAATAAGCCTCTGTTTAACCTACAGAGCTAAAATTTGTCACACATCTTTTTTATAACAAAAAAAAGACGGCTTTGAAAAATGGACATCATCCGCCCACGGACACGCCTACCTCCTATACAACGCGAAAAATTCAAAACTGCATAACTCAGCTCAAAATTAACCTACAACAATAAAATTTGCTGTGTATGTGTTTTTTATCAACAACAAAGATGTCTTCCAAAAATGTACGTCTTCAAGTCATGGACACGCCCACCTCCCATACAACCCAAAAATTGAAAACGAAATAAATAAGCCTCTGTTGAAACTACAGAGCTAAAATTTGGCACGTTTGTTTTTTATGACATATTAAAGATGGTTTTGAAAAATGGACGTAGTCCGCCTACAGACACGCCTACCTCCCATACAACCCAAAAAGTTTAAAACTTAATAAATAAAGTTATGTTTGTCATAGAGAAATTAAATTTGGTATGTACGTGTTTAATACCAAAACTAAGGTGTGTTCCAAAATTGGGAGTAATCCGTCTATGAACACGCCCACCTCCCATAGCGAAAGCACAATAAAGGCATTAACTGTGAGCTACAGGAATAAAACTTGGTATGTGTAAATTTTTCATCAACATTTAAATGCATATAAAATATAGGCTTCATCCGCCCACGGACACACCCATTTTCAATAATATTATTATTTTTTTTTTGGAAAAGTAGGTAAAGGGTATTTCATAGTCGGCCTAGACCGACTTTAGACTTTCTTTACTTGTTTAAACAAAACTTAGCTTTTTAAGATATTATTTATATTTTTTTTTTTTAAATATTGAAAAAGCTTAAAAAGAAAATTTATATGAAGAAAATATCATTCAACTAATAAAAATTTATAATTTTGAATCTGTTTTAACCATCTGAATTGTTTTTATATTTTTTTTTTAAGTAATATGTCATGGATTGGGTTCAAAATTGCTCTTTACAAAATTTCCAAATAAATCCCTTTTTAGAATTCACCTTATTTTAAATGCAACCTTACATAATTCCACTAAAAAAATGCATTAGAAAATAGGACAATTCCGTTAAGAGGAAATTTCCTGAAAGAAAACTAAATAAAGGTGAATTTTGCAAAGGATGAATTTTGTAAAATGGAATTTTGTTAAGGTATAATTTCATACGGGAAATTTTGTAAAATTGATTTTCAACCAGCTTCTCTATTCTAATAAGCATTTGGCAAAAGAATAAAAGAAGACAGTTACAAGTTTTTTGCACAAAACTTTGTAGTACATGCTGAAAACAAGGCTTAAATTTAATTGAGTTCAAGAAAATTTTTTTATAAATCTTCAATACAATACTATAAGTTTCATTTACGCTCTGAAGATAAATTTGGTACAATATTATATCTTAGTTGAGTTAAAAAATTTTTGCAAAAATAGTCAAAAATACCGGAGGAGAGTTAAGATATAAAATTTAAAGCAGTAATATGCATGTTCTATTTACAGCAAGAGAATGCATTAAAACTTTATATTAGGTCAACTTAATAGGGCGAGTTTAATTCTTGAAATCTTGCATAAAATGGTCGTTACTTTAAGTTGGTGAAAGAACACGAATTAAATTTAAATAAAAATACAAAAGCACAAAATTTAAAGTAAGTTCGAACATTTTGTGTAGAAATAAGCGCAACCAATGCTTAACGTAAGTAATCAAGAAAATTAAAATGTAATTTAAAACTTAAGATGCTATCTATTTAGTTTCTGAGAATAACATCTTAATATTTACTGCCCATTGTTTTGCACTTTTATGATCAACCAAAAACTTCCACATAAGCTCTTTAAGCTTCATTACTTAAAATATTATTTTGATTTGCCTATAAAATTCAATATTTTAATCAAACACAGTTTTTGTCAATCTATCAATGCTTTAATTTAGTACCGCTTTTACTTTTCAAATCAATCCCACGCATGATGTATGAGCAAAAAATAAATATTTTTAATTAAATCAAAGCTCAAAAAGTCAACATTTGTGTTCTAAATAAATTTGCATTTAAATCAAATAAATTTATTTAAAATTCTGTAAAAAAAAACAAAGAGAATATTATTGCAACAAAAAACACAGCACTTGCATTAGAAAGCAATGCAATCGTATTAGTGCAACCACATGCATTTGTTTTTGTATTTACATATCAGCAAAGTGTATTTATTTGTTTTTGCAGAATTGGTTAAAATGCCGCTGCAGGTGCTAAAAACAAGCACAATTTGCAGTTTATCTCAAAAACGCACGCTCACACCATAACAAGTCACACTAACACCATGAGAAGCAAGCTTTGCATTTCTGATGTATTTGCCTGGCACTTAATTTAATGCAGATTAAAAAACAAGGCTCAACAACTATATGACAGACACACATATACACACACACACACACACACACACATACGATGTAGTATTGGATATTCATTTCATTTAATGCCTTTGGTTAAGCTTAAGCAAAATCCTTTTGCAAAGCTCTTGAAAAAGCTCACAAATTTAAGTATTATGCTTTTATGGCATGTTTACTGCTATAGAAGAGCAAGCAAATGCATATCCTTGGCTGTCGTTAGACACGAATCTCAATACAAAATAAAATCTAATAAATGTGCAATTAAATAGTTGCCAAGAACTAAGCATAATATAAGCACCAATAGATGAAAACTTGCTATACATACATGCACACAAGCGATGGTTTGATTCGCACAGTTTTTGCTCTAGTTAGAGTCCGCAAGAAAAGCCAGACATACAAACGATATTGAAGATACAATTTATTTAGGTAAATAAACAGTTCCATATAAGATATCTCAATAATAAGAAAAAGCTACAAACACCCAGGTTTCAACTTTAAATGCACACACACACACACACACACCCATATACTTATGGGGATATTTCACAATATTGTACAGAAATAGACAGTCGAGCAGCAAAACGGAAGGAACATTTTATTGGATCGGCAAGATATACATGTCTGCTTCCTGCAGGATGCGTACAGTGGGCTGGAAGTGTATAAATAAAGTTACGATAGCAATTTTTAAGTGCAACTTTTTTGGTTTTAGCTATAGAAAAATAAAGGAAAAAATAAAATGAATTTGAATAGCATGAACAAATAGTTTAAATAAACAATTTTGCTTTAATCATAATAATTTTAATTGCTTTTTGGAAATAATTGATTTATGACAGTTATAATAAAAATATTAACATCATATTATTAATATTAATATGACTGAGAAAGAGTGACTTAGGCAACAAATCTACAAAAGTGTTGCGTGAATCAAACATCGATGAGCATCGACATTGACATTGACATCGACATCGAAATTATCTTCCAAATGCTTGCAAGGCTATTTCAAAATCCCTTCAGACTGATGTCAAAAAGACATTAAGATGCTCTTGGGGCTCATATTGGACAAATGAGACAAAATTCTTTTGAGACCTTGCACTGAAGCAAAAAACTACATAATATTTATGAGTTTTTGCATGATCTCCATGAAACTTTATGAATTTTGGTCAAGTAACCAATTACATAAGTCACATGAACTATTTATGATATCAATGTACAAAATACAAAAAGAGAAAAAAAAATATGAACACATGAATATTTCATAATTCTTGTGCCTAATTTCATGTAAAGAGTGAACAAGAAATATGATCAAATAAAAAATTTCGTTTATGTCATGAATAAGCACAAGGAACATGAATCATTTATAATTTTTTTGAAAACAATTCATAAAACTCACGTGCAAATACGAGAAGAATAAGAAAAGTTCACGAAATAAGTGATAACAAGTAAAAAGAGTCTAAAGACCGTCTAGCCCGACTTTGAAATACCTCAAACCTACTTTTTCAAAATACAATAAAAGTATTAACTAGTAAGATATATCTTCGACTTGGCCGAAGTTCAAATACCCCCACGACCGATTCTTAAGGGTAAAAGAATCTTAAATTGGAGATCTTTTCGTTTCAGATTTTAAAAGATTTTGTTATTTTTATGTGTCTAAAATACAAACATATCAATTGTTTTCTTGAAGCTTAAATATAAGCCTTTTTATAAAATTTTCAATTTTGGGGTTATATGGGAGGTGGGCGTGTTAGTGGGTGGATGATGCCCATTTTTCTAGCACACCTTAGTTTTGAGATAGAATATACAAATACCGAGTTTCAGTTTTGTTACTTTAATATTAGTCTCTTTATAGAGTTTTCATTATTTGGGTTGTATGAGAGGTAGGCGTGGTTTTCAGCCGATTTAGCCCATTCTCAAACTTGATCTTAATTTTATAGAAAAAAGCTTAAATATCGAATTACAGCACAATTGCTTTAAAATTACGACTGTAATCGTGTTCACAGACATACAGACGGACAGACAGACGGACAGACAGACGAACAGACGGACAGACAGACAGACAGACAGACAGACAGACAGACGGACATGGCTAAATCAACTCAAGTGGTGATGCTGATCAAGAATATATATACTTTTCTATACCTACCACGCCTCTCTATGGGCGTTACTCACGTCGAGAAAAAATTAATACATCCCTTACGCAGTACGCGTGGGGGTACAAAAATGGGTGTGTCCTTGAGCGAATGAAGCCCCTTTTTGTATGCATTTCGGTTTTGATGAAAAATTTACAAAAATTTATAAAAATTTCAAGTTTAATTCCTGTAGCTCACTTGTTAATGTTGATGTCGATGTCGATGTCGATGTCGATGTCGATGTCGATGTCGATGTCGATGTCGATGTCGATGTCGATGTCGATGTCATGGGGATAATTAATTAAAATGGGTGTGTCCTTGAGCGAATGAAGCCCCTTTTTGTATGCATTTCGGTTTTGATGAAAAATTTACAAAAATTTATAAAAATTTCAAGTTTAATTCCTGTAGCTCACTTGTTAATGTTGATGTCGATGTCGATGTCGATGTCGATGTCGATGTCGATGTCGATGTCGATGTCGATGTCGATGTCGATGTCGATGTCGATGTCGATGTCGATGTCGATGTCGATGTCGATGTCGATGTCGATGTCGATGTCGATGTCGATGTCGATGTCGATGTCGATGTCGATGTCGATGTCGATGTCGATGTCGATGTCGATGTCGATGTCGATGTCGATGTCGATGTCGATGTCGATGTCGATGTCGATGTCGATGTCGATGTCGATGTCGATGTCGATGTTGATGTCGATGTCGATGTCAATGTCGATGTCAATGTCGATGTCAATTTCGAACCGCAATTACGCCCTCCAGGATTTTTTTAATGATTTTTTAAGTTTTTTACCAAAAAATATATGTAATTTTTCAAAATTATATATATAATTTTTTTCTTCAAATTTTATGCATTTTGATTCATTAAAAAATTTTTTAAGGTGCCACGTCCTCTTAAATGAATTTTTCGAAAAATATCTCTTCTTATGATATTTAAATTTATAATTAATCACAATAATTACAACAAAAATTTTGGGACATTATATTGCAGAGAAAAAGATTTTACTTGCAGATAAAAATGTTTTACTTGTGTGCATTAATTTATATTTCTAGCTTTTGGCATTTTCTAACTACTTTTTTCTAGCTTCTCGTTTAGCGATAAATTAGTAATAAATTTGTGCGCTTCTCCAAATCGTTGTTTCTTGGTTATTTACGTTTGTGATTGCTTTTTATCTCTTCCTATAATAAGCAAAAGCTTACTATAATAAGCAAAAGCAACCTATAATAAGCAAAAGCTTCCTTTTGTTAGCAAAATTATAAAATCTTCATCAATTTTATCTTGATTCGAGATAATCGCCTAAAACTTTTCGTAGTAATTCTTTGTCTATTTTAGGTCGAAAATAAAATTGGGTTTTAATTTTTCTTTTGTTTTCAACATTTTAATATACTTTTCATGCATCAATTTTTGCCTCTATTTAAATTTATTTTTTATATTTTTTTATAAATCTTAGAATTCTTGGCTATTGTGCGTTTTATTAAGAAGTCCTTTTCTTATTTTTTACAAGAGATACAAATTAATTTTAAATTTAAAGTTTTTTTTACTGTCTAAAATCCATCCTCTTCTTCAGCAGAAATTAAAATCTATATTCTTGGATTTATCGCTCACTGCCCACTGTGCACTGCGTCGATGACTCTGTGTGTGCGGGCGGTTGGTGCTAATAGAGAGCTTAATACAAGCATAAGTTTTTTTATTAAAATACAGAAAATCCCATGTATGTTTGTAGGTTTGTATAAATGTCTGTGTACGCACACACACATAAACTTCAAATAAATCTATCTCAATATGCATGTGTTCTTGGGATCAATTGCAATTTGACCCACATTCGGATTTTGCAACATTTTTAAGGGCAACTTCAACATGATAGCAAGCAAGCAATGCGAAGGACATTTGTGGACTCACTCAAATGTGGATCGCATGGTTCGCTACTTACGTTGATAGGCAATGGATCGGTGAACCGACGCTTGGTTGATGGGTCCAACTGAGTGGTGAGTAGTTTGTACTTTGTTCGTACGGTGGTGGAGTCAAAACCAAAAATAGCCATCAAATAAAATGGATAGATTGAGAGATTGTCATTTGAGTGAGTGTGGGTGTGTGTGTGTGTGTAAGTGTGTGAGTGTAAGTGTTGGAGTGTGTGCTTGTGCTGATTGGATGCAGTTCGCTTGGTTGCATCTCGGACAGTTGGTTGATACTTTGCTGCATTGTGGGGACACTTTAACAAGCTTACGTTGGCAACTGCGGCTTGAGTGAGGTACGAGCAAGGACCACGTTCAAACTGAATGAACGGATATAACAATACAGGAGCACTCGAATGCATGAAGTGTTTTGCTACCCGACTTACACTTCGTTGACCAACAACCGCACTCGAATTGCATGCAACCACATAAACAAAAACAAGCAAAGCAACAACAAAAACAACACATACAATAACTCTCGAGTATATTATTCTGAGTGGCATTCAACATGAGTCGAAATGCACTTCACTCAGGTATATATATTATTTTTGTGTTTATTTTTTTGCTGCTGTTATTTTGTTAATATATTAATTTTATTCGTTGTAGCTTGTGACAGTGGCGAGGATTGTAAAATTTTGAAAGGGATGTTTTGAGTTATTGCTATGCTTGACAACAAAAAAAAGTGTGCGTGTCAGCTACGACGCGCGATTGGAGTTTACTTCTTATTGATTGCCTTGGAATTTTATATAATCATATACAATAGGCAAAGTGATTAAATATATAAACTCATTATGCATTAACAGTAAACATTATTAATTTCATTACCAAAATGTAATGTCGTAACCACAACTGAGGCAGTAAAATTTAAATAACTAAAACTCGAAAAGTAAAAAATTGAAGCACAATTTTTTAAAAATTGTGATGATTGAACAAAATCTAGACGTCCCCAGTGTTCTTCCAAAAAAACTAAATATAAATTAAGGTTTTCTCTCAAAAATGTTATTTTAATATGAAATTCATTAAAGTTTCAATGACCCAGCCTAAACCTCAGATAGTCCAGTTACATCCGCTTGGCCATAGAATCATCCATTTATGTCTAAATGCTTCGTAGAATTCATAAAAGTGACAATGACCTCAGATAATCCCATTGCATCCGATTGGCCATAGAATCATCCATTTTGGCCCAAATGTTCCTTGGAACACACAAAAGACACAATGACCCGCTTGTGACCTCAGATAATCCCATTGCATCCGATTGGCCATAGAATCACCCATTTTGGTCCAAATGTTCCTTGGAACCCACAAAAAACACAATGACCCGCTTGTGACCTCAGATAATCCCATTGCATCCGATTGGCCATAGAATCACCCATTTTGGTCCAAATGTTCCTTGGAACCCACAAAAAACACAATGACCCGCCTATGACCTCAGATCATCCCATTGCATCCGATTGGCCATAGAATCACCCATTTTGGTCCAAATGTTCCATGGAACCCATAATAGTTCCAATGACCCGCCTATGACCTCAGATAATCCCATTGCATCCGATTGGCCATAGAATCACCCATTTTGGTCCAAATGTTCCATGGAACCCATAAAAGTTCCAATGACCCGCCTATGACCTCAGATAATCCCATTGCATCCGTTTGGCCATAGAATCATCCACTTTGGTCGAAATGTTCCATGGAACCCATAAAAGTTCCAATGACCCGCCTATGACCTCAGATAATCCCATTGCATCCGATTGGCCATAGAATCACCCATTTTGGTCCAAATGTTCCATGGAACCCATAAAAGTTCCAATGACCCGCCTATGACCTCAGATAATCCCATTGCATCCGATTGGCCATAGAATCACCCATTTTGGTCCAAATGTTCCATGGAACCCATAAAAGTTCCAATGACCCGCCTATGACCTCAGATAATCCCATTGCATCCGATTGGCCATAGAATCACCCATTTTGGTCCAAATGTTCCATGGAACCCATAAAAGTTCCAATGACCCGCCTATGACCTCAGATAATCCCATTGCATCCGATTGGCCATAGAATCACCCATTTTGGTCCAAATGTTCCATGGAACCCATAAAAGTTCCAATGACCCGCCTATGACCTCAGATAATCCCATTGCATCCGATTGGCCATAGAATCACCCATTTTGGTCCAAATGTTCCATGGAACCCATAAAAGTTCCAATGACCCGCCTATGACCTCAGATAATCCCATTGCATCCGATTGGCCATAGAATCACCCATTTTGGTCCAAATGTTCCATGGAACCCATAATAGTTCCAATGACCCGCCTATGACCTCAGATAATCCCATTGCATCCGATTGGCCATAGAATCACCCATTTTGGTCCAAATGTTCCATGGAACCCATAAAAGTTCCAATGACCCGCCTATGACCTCAGATCATCCCATTGCATCCGATTGGCCATAGAATCACCCATTTTGGTCCAAATGTTCCATGGAACCCATAATAGTTCCAATGACCCGCCTATGACCTCAGATAATCCCAATGCATCCGATTGGCCATAGAATCACCCATTTTGGTCCAAATGTTCCATGGAACCCATAATAGTTCCAATGACCCGCCTATGACCTCAGATAATCCCATTGCATCCGATTGGCCATAGAATCACCCATTTTGGTCCAAATGTTCCATGGAACCCATAAAAGTTCCAATGACCCGCCTATGACCTCAGATAATCCCATTGCATCCGTTTGGCCATAGAATCATCCACTTTGGTCGAAATGTTCCATGGAACCCATAAAAGTTCCAATGACCCGCCTATGACCTCAGATAATCCCATTGCATCCGATTGGCCATAGAATCACCCATTTTGGTCCAAATGTTCCATGGAACCCATAAAAGTTCCAATGACCCGCCTATGACCTCAGATAATCCCATTGCATCCGTTTGGCCATAGAATCATCCATTTTGGTCCAAATGTTCCATGGAACCCATAAAAGTTCCAATGACCCGCCTATGACCTCAGATAATCCCATTGCATCCGATTGGCCATAGAATCACCCATTTTGGTCCAAATGTTCCATGGAACCCATAAAAGTTCCAATGACCCGCCTATGACCTCAGATAATCCCATTGCATCCGATTGGCCATAGAATCACCCATTTTGGTCCAACTGTTCCATGGAATCCATAAAAGTTCCAATGACCCGCCCATGACCTCAGATAATCCCATTGCATCCGATTGGCCATAGAATCACCTATTTTGGTCCAAATGTTCCATGGAACCCATAAAAGTTCCAATGACCCGCCTATGACCTCAGAAATTCCCATTGCATCCGATTGGCCATAGAATCACCCATTTTGGTCCAAATGTTCCATGGAACCCATAAAAGTTCCAATGACCCGCCTATGACCTCAGATAATCCCATTGCATCCGATTGGCCATAGAATCACCCATTTTGGTCCAAATGTTCCATGGAACCCATAAAAGTTCCAATGACCTGCCTATGACCTCAGATAATCCCATTGCATCCGATTGGCCATAGAATCACTCATTTTGGTCCAAATGTTCCATGGAACCCATAAAAGTTCCAATGACCCGCCTATGACCTCAGATAATCCCATTGCATCCGTTTGGCCATAGAATCATCCACTTTGGTCCAAATGTTCCATGGAACCCATAAAAGTTCCAATGACCCACCTATGACCTCAGATAATCCCATTGCATCCGATTGGCCATAGAATCACCCATTTTGGTCCAAATGTTCCATGGAACCCATAATAGTTCCAATGACCCGCCTATGACTTCACATAATCCCATTGCATCCGATTGGCCATAGAATCACTCATTTTGGTTCAAATGTTCCATGGAACCCATAAAAGTTCCAATGACCCGCTTGTGACCTCAGATAATCCCATTGCATCCGATTGGCCATAGAATCACCCATTTTGGTCCAAATGTTCCTTGGAACCCACAAAAGACACAATGACCCGCCCATGACCTCAGATAATCCCATTGCATCCGTTTGGCCATAGAATCACCCATTTTGGTCCAAATGTTCCTTGGAACCCACAAAAGACACAATGACCCGCTTGTGACCTCAGATAATCCTATTGCATCCGATTGGCCATAGAATCACCCATTTTGGTCCAAATGTTCCTTGGAACCCACAAAAGACACAATGACCCGCCCATGACCTCAGATAATCCCATTGCATCCGATTGGCCATAGAATCACCCATTTTGGTCTAAATGTTCCATGGAACCCATAAAAGTTGCAATGACCCATCTCTGACCTCAGATAATCCTATTGCATCCGATTGTCCATAGAATCATCCATTTTGGTCCAAATGTTGCTTCAACCAATAAAAGTTCCAATGACTCCCCTGTCACCTCCATGGAATCCATGGAATCCATTAAATTGCTAATGACCCGCCTGTGACCTTGATTGCCATAGAATCATCCACTTTTGTCCAAATTCTCCATGGAATCCATTAAAGTGCCAATGATCTTCCTGTGACCTTGATAATTCCATTGCATTCGATTGGCCAAGCATAACGCAAAAATAGTTGAAAATTCAACCATAACGCAAAAAATAGTTGAAAATTCAAACGTAACGAAAAAAAGTTGAAAATTCAAGCATAACGCAAAAAATAGTTGAAAATTCAAACGTAACGAAAAATAGTTGAAATTTGACTTTACCCCCTAATATAATTTCTTTTCATGCAAATCGATTCTAAAGGAGTAAACTCCAATAAACTCCAAAAACTTTGCTATATATGTTCGTTTTTTTCATATTAAAAAAGCTCTGTGCTGCACAGTTCCTGTTAAAACCTACGCCTCTGTTGGCATGTTGTTTATATGCATGTGATTGCAATTGTTTTGTTGTTGCTTGTGCTACTTTTTCTTTTTGTTGCTGCTGTGTTGTCAGTGCTTCAATTTTAAAATTAGAATTCGTATTTTGCAAGTGACCACCATTCAAAATAAGCTCAGTGAGCCAGGCAGGCTCACTCACATACATATATATATTGACCCGACCTTGCATTCAATCTGATTTTGTTTGTCCAATTTATATTCGAGCTGTTTGGCATTGAATTGCATCGAGTTGCATTTCCATTGCATTTGAAGTGGATTTTCCATTTTAATTTATACCAGAGTTCTGTGTAAAATCATTGAGAGCTGTATAGAGCTTGCTTGCTTTATGGAAATCCTTTTGAGAGTCCCATCAAATAAGTAATTAAAAGTTATTTTAACTTCTGGCAAAAGTACAGTAGCTTCGAAGCTCTTCTGATTTTACAATTTTTCGCTTGTTTCGATAAATAGCTGTTATCCTTTGTTTATTGAAGTGCTTTTGTGTGCATATGTGGATTAAAAATAGTGTTCGAATACATTCATATATATATTTCAAATTATAAAACAAGGTCAACGCTGGTGAGTACGTTGGATTTTGTTGAACATATGTATGAATTACTTTACATCGAACTGAAAAAATTAAACTTGTAGGCTTGTGGGCAAGATAAAAAAAATAGTATGTTTCCATAAGAGGGTATATGATAACTTTCAAGTTTAAGCAGAGTTTGTGGTGTCATAAGTAAATTTTTAAAACAATTTTGCATGTCAAAGCATAAAACATAATTCGAAAAATCATATTTTTTTGTGATTTTATGAAATATTTTTCATTAGAAATTGACTTTATTTTACCTGGTTAGACGATTTCCAAAAATTGATTTATACACGTTCAAGACAAAAAACAAATAACAATGTAACGACAATGAGTTCTGGCAGAGAAGACAATAACAAAATATACTTGTATCGGCGTTTTGAAAATTTACGTCTGAGTTTAAATTAGGGGGGTTTTACTTCTCTTCCTTTTTGCAAAATCTTATAGTGAATCGTAATAGGAAACCATGTGACCCTTACAGTCTTAGCTTTCAGATGTGTTTGTGAAATTGATGAAAAAAAAAAACTACGAAAAACATTTTTGTAGAACATTTGAGGAGTTTATATTCAAAACCAGATAAGTCACACAGATCAAATTGTTGGGAAATCGAAAAACACGTTTTAATTTTGACAGCATTTTTTTAAAAACAAACCACTTATGCAAAATTATGCTCCACAGGAATAGATATATTATGCGAAAAAAGAATAGTCTCATTTTGCAAAAAATACTCTTTTTTTCAATTTCAAATTTGGATTTTTCTGGTTTTGAAAGTAAGAAATGAATTTGAATTTAGATTCCGCCGTTCGGGGTCTCAAAAGTTATAAGAAATCATTAGAATGATTTCTGCATACTTTTTTTTTCAAATTGAAGAAAATCCACCGAAGCAATTTCGAATCTCCTGAAGGTCTTTTGTTGTAAAAAAAAATTATTTTTGCTTTTAAGTTTTTATGTTTTACAGAACGCCTACCCAAATCCGCTAAAATGTTAAATTTATTAGGGGAGAGTGGGGTGTTGTGAGACATGGGGTGTTGTGAGACACGTCAATATCTGACATAGAGGTAATGTTATGAATTCTCACAACAACTATAAGATATTTTCTCAATGGGATCTCACTTATTATGTGCACTCATCGCATTGACACGTGTTCCTAGTGTCTGTAACAGTTTTGAGTTTTGATCGCGCTCTTAAAAGTTTTTTGTACAGTTTGCCTTGTGGAATTTCCAGAAACATTGCCAATTAAACGTGAAAGTTAATATTTATTAAAATGATATCTCTTCCATTGCCTTTAAGCCCACCGAAGTGATTTTGCAAAAAAAATTGCGGGTGATGATGGCGCAGTGGCCATTTGAAAATGTCGAATATGGGGTGTCGTGAGACAGTAAATATGGGGTGTTGTGAGACAGTTAATTTTTGTTTTTATTTCATTATTTTTATAGCCATCATGCCACTAAATGCATATAAAGTATCGCCAAAGCCAAAAGGAAATGTCGCATCCATCCACCTAGTGGCAGCCATCAAAGAAATTGCCATAAAAGATAATTGTTTTCGAATTGTCTGCAAATAATATAATTTTGATAAATCTAGAATGTATGGAACCCGTTATATGGAAAAGTTGAAGACACAATTTTTTCCGCATTGGCTTCAAATGATTAATTAGTCGATTTTGTTGCATATCAAAGTGTCAAAACTGGGAGGAAACCAGTTTTTCCAATATTTTACAAATTAAATTGGTTTTTCAAGGCGTCTGAGCTGAGCAGTGCACTAGAGAAGGTTAGTCCTCTGAAGTTTGATCCCCTATGCCAAAAATCAAAACGCGGCCAGAAGCCTATTTTTGCAACCGTATTTACAACTTCCAAGAATGTGGCATTATTGAGGAAAAAATCCGACCAAAAGAATGAAAAAACCACTTAAACAAAAAAAATTCATTAGATGATGAAGATTTATATACTTTTGCATCTTTTGTAGGGCAAACGTGCCAAAGATTTTTTTTTTTTTTTTTGGATTCGCCAAGGGAGTGTGAAATCTCATGAATACGCATAGCCCGTACTATACGCATGCACGACTTAAATTCTAAAATCAGTCCGGACGAAAACAATTTCATTAGTTGCAATAACTGTGATCAAACTGTTCATCTGCAGTGTGCCAAAATGAAAACCGGATATTTAAACTGTTAGCCGAATCAGATTAACGCGAACAATTTCTCTTATCTGTATTTACATTTTTTCCTAATTTTTTTCCTATTTCAATAAGGACTTTAAGCAAAAAATTCCATTTTGTTATATTTATAGTAATGTCTCACAACACCCCATAATTTTTTAAAATCAAAAATTCCAATCTTTTTTTCAGGCTTCAAGAAAATTCTTAAATGTTTTGAATTTCAAAAAAATGCCATCGCAGGTTGTTAGGTAATTGAATAAGCTATACAAAAAATGTTTCCAGAAAAAAAAAAATAATAACTTTTAAAGAAGTAATCGTCCAAAAACTAAACCTGTCTCACAACACCCCACTCTCCCTTACTCATACCAACTTTTTTAAATAAAAAGTTTTTAAAATTTGAATAAAAACTTCACAAATGAAAACTGTTTTAGACTTATCTGGTTTTGATTGAAAATTTATAGTGAACATATCTGGTTTTGATTGAAAAGGAGATTTTGTAATGTATTTTTCTCTAGGATTCTTATCAAAGAGAATTTTATGGATCAATGTATTGTAACATGGCCTTTACAATAACCTTTAAATTTCTGAGCAACATTTTTTTTTTTCCTGTGACTTATGTGGATTTGAATGTAAGCTTCTCATTTAGGCCTTTTTCTTCTCAGTGTACGGGTCTTTTTTGTGCTTTTGTGAAAAAGGTTTAAAAACGACGTATAAAACGAGACTTTAGAGATTTGAAATCTTCCACAAAAATATTTATCATTAAATTCTTCGATAAGTCTTCGAAGACACCAAAGCTCAAAACTCAACTAGAACGTCAGAAATAAGCGTAAACTTACAATCTTTTAAGGATTAATTTCGAATTGTTGCTAAAATATCCATATGAACTAGGAAAATATGGAACTAGGAAGCATAGAGTCAATTCTTTCAACTGAATGTTTATGTTTAAACTATATTGGAGCAACTTAATATTTAATTTATTTTGTTTTATATTTTAATTTTTTTTTTTTTAATTGTTGCTAAAATATCCATATGAACTAGGAAAATATGGAACTAAGAAGCATAGAGTCAATTCTTTCAACTAAATGTTTATGTTTAAACTATATTGGAGCAACTTAATATTTAATTTATTTTGTTTTTTATATTAATTTTTTTTTTTTAATTTTAAAAATTTTTTAATAAATTTACAGCTCAAATTTTTTTATATATTATATAATGTCTTACATAAAAGCATACATTTTATTGGTTTTTTTCCAATTAGTATCCTTTGAGGACTGTTTAAATCAAAAAAAATAATAATTTAATATTGAACGTACATGGAACTTTGACCCGATTTTCCGTTAAATATGCAAAATGATGCAGCTAAAACCTATTAGAATAAGAACTGGGACTATTTTTTAATACAAAACTATTCACAATTTCATATTCCAATACATTCCAAATATATATAAATTTATGTGAAAATCGCTTAAATTCACTTAAAATAAATCAAACTTTGTTTTTTTTTTATTTAAAGCTTTATAAATTTATATTTTTTTTTTATTATATTACAAATTTGAGTCATATACAACAACAAGAAATATAGAAAGTTTTATTTATAAAATCTCTTTATTTTTTTAGACTTTTGTGTGTTATATTTTTACTGCATTTTGATTTAAAAAAACCTTGATTTGCAACAGCTGCTGGCAATTCCTAAAGCAACACCAATTGGCTATCTTATATATTAATGCGTGAACAGTAAAGTTTGTCGTATACTTTTTTGGTATTAATTAAAACTCAAAATAAATGAAACTTATATCATTCGAAACGCAATGTTGCCCAGATGTGCAGAATGTATATATAAATTATATATCTGATAGAGGGGGTTCCCAAGCTTCTAAGAGAGAAATTAAATTTTTGAGAAAAAATCTCTTTGATTAATATGAAATTTTGTTAAAGAAGAGTTTTCGAGTTGGTCGAATTTGAATTTTTTTTAAAAGTAACAATTTCTTAAAAAAATGTAGTTTCATGCATTCATCAATTGTAAAATTTGTAAAATTTGTAATTTTTCTAATTTTTTCTAAAACTTTGTTAAGTTTTCCATCAAATGTGATAAAAATCACAGCAAAGTTCTAACCAAAAGTATTTTTAATAAAGTTTTTTAATATTGTCGTTAGTTATTTAGCGTGTGTTTCAACCAAATGCCAAGAGAGAGAAAAAAACTGTCTCAAATTTAATGTTCTAAATTGGGAAGCCAATATCTCCGCCATCTGTGAATAGATTTTATTTATTTCTTTTTTGTATTTAAGTCGTATTAGTTAACTTAAAAAAACTTTTGAAAATAATACCGGTTTTTTTTCTTTATGTTTAAATTATTCCTTTTAAAAAAAGAACCATAAAATTTGATTTATTCTTAAAATATGGGGTAAAAATGATTTTTGTTGTAAAAAAAACAAAAACTCAAAATTGCATTTTTGATTTTCTTTCAAAGTTTATACCGAATTTGAGGTGAATTTATTTTGTCTTGACAATAAATTAATAAACTGTCCGTGCCATCAAAAAATCAAGATTTCTATGATTTCTTTGACAAAATTAAATTTTTTTAAATCGTTGTTTTTCTGTTTTTGAACAAAATAATAATATAAAAAAATATTTTTTTTGAAGAAAATAGCTTTATATCTCTAAGCAATTAAGAGTTATAGCCTCGATTTTATTTTAATCATCTCGCATATATTTATAAATATGCAATCAATAAATTGGTCGAATTTCGACCCCAGGCGATACTAGTTTAATCGAAAATATAAACTTTTGTTAATTATGAATAGTCGATCCGGTGTGCGCCGACGCGTCTCAGCATACATAGTTCATGCAACCAGAGAAAAAAAATCTGGTGTGTGAAAAACAAAATTAACCAAATTTTAACCAAAGCTCAGGTAAAAGTTTTCCAATATGAATCGTCAGGTTAAGGTAACTACATGACTTTAATTTCAATTTTAACTGTCTATGGCTTAATCAAAGTGAGAAATTTGGTTACTGTAACCAAACATTGGCCATTTTTTATAGTTAAATAAACTACTAAAAAAATTATTACTCTTCAAAATCGCACAACATAAGAATCGAACCTGAACTTCCGTAGCTATTGCATGAGAGCACATCGCCTTAACAACAAGCCATGCTTTGCTTGTTTGAAAGAGTAAAATGGTTAGAATTATGCTATAATGTTACACATGCTTCTGTTAAAAGTAGCGTGCATCAGAGTAATAAAATGTGACTTACTCACCTAGCCAAATTGATCAGGTAAAAGAACTTGGATCGGTTAAGAGCATTTTTCCCTGAGTGAGCTTTAGTTGAACATGAACATGAGTTTCATACATTTTTGACAATTTTTTGTAAACTATTTTTGCTGCCCTTGTATTTTTACATGGATTTTGTGAATTTCGTTTACTGAACTCATAAAATAGTTCATGTTGCCCTGTATACGTACATGAAATTCATGCATTTTTGTCACTTATCCCATGAATGTTTCTTGTTCTCCTCCTATTTGCACCTGAATTTTATGAATTTTTTTCACAAAAATAATGATTGATCATGTTCTACGGGTGGTTATTCATGGCAATTGCTAATTTTTTTTTTATTGTTTCATGAATCTTGTACACACACTTCATGAACATTAAGCACCAGCTTATAAAATATTAGCTTTCTCAGATTTTGTTTTTGTGTATTCTGTATATTGATATCATGAATAGTTTTATGACTCATGTAATTGTTTATTGGACCAAAGTTTATGAATACGATTTTTCGAAAAATTTATAATTATTGTGTTATATGTTAGTTCATAGCAGTCTCTCAAAATAATTTTGACTAAAGTCTACCGTGACCAAAAAATTAAAACTTTACCAACATTGTTTTTTTTTTTTATTAAAGAGAAATATTAAAAATTAATTTAATTAACAACTTACCATAAAATAAATTCAAAAGAGTAAACAAAAATCAATTAACGGTAACATTTTGATTTGCTCTTAATGATATTCTGAGGTTACATCACGCCAGACAAAAAAGCATTGAGTGCTATTTTTTCTACGCTGACGTTCAAAAGTGCGTGAAATTTTGCATTTTTAATAAAGTTAAGTAAATTTTATAAAAAAATCGTTAAGAAGAAAAACCGTTTATTTTATATATTAAATTAGAAAAGTGAGTAACGTCGCGCCACATTGCTCGAAGTTTGGCTGATTTTGTTACTGAATTTGGTTGCAGGTTTTTTTAGTGGAATTTTTTTACAACTTCTCATGGTCGATGGGGTAGTAGTTAAAAAAAATAATATATAATAGCAAAATTTTATGTTTTATGTACGTTAAATATTTTTTTTTAACAAATTTTAACTTAAAATGTTCCTATGGAAATTTAAGTAACGTAACGCCAGTAACGTCACGCCAGATAACTAAGCCTAATAAAAAAGAACTGAGAAAAGATTTTTTAATTTGATAACTAGCAAAATAAACTCATATAATTTTAAATTCTTCCAAATAAAGTTTTGCAAAAAAAGTCTTGCCCAATTCGCAGAGTTTTGCAAATTTTCTAATCTAAGTCGAAAATCACTTCTGTTTTTTGTAACGTCACGCTAGTGCATATTTTTGATGTTATCTTTTAATTCTAAGAGTCGATTGTTATAATTTTTTTACTTAATTAAGTGCTACTTAGTTACTACGCAAATATAAAAAAAAAATTTTGAAAAGTAAGACATCTTCATTCTTTTTTTTTTAATTTTTTCGTACAAAACGTACACAACGCCAGTTTGGAAATGCCCATATCAGCGATGAGGAATTGTTAAAAAGCGCTGCAAACATTTGGCAAACGCTTGGAAGAGAAGTTGATTTTGTGATTTAGTAGAGATTCGTCCAAGGGTTCTTTGAAAGATCGATCGCTTTCTATTGCCCAAGCGATGAATGTACGATGCTCGAAAAATTTTTTAATTATTCCTTCGCTCATTTTGGTGATGGTTGGAACATTTTCAAATTCAAATTTCAAATTTTCAAAATCTTTAATGAGAATATGCAGCAAGCTCTTAAAAAATCGTTAAAGTTCATCAAGAAGTTGAACTAGTAAAAAATTATCGAAGTTAAATAGAAGTTAATTAAAAACAAATTCACAAAAAAATCACAAAGAAATACATTGAATTCGGACAGGACAATGATGCTTTGCAACAAATCGCCAAGGACCCCTAAACTTCTAATTATGCATTCAGATAAAAATTACAGAACTACTTATGTCTGAATATAAATAACAGAAAACCAGATAAACCTGAAAATACATAATCGTTGTGCGAATATTTTTTTATTTCAATAAACATATTTGGTACCCAATTATATGAATTCTAACAATTATTCTCAAGCACAAATAATGTTTTATAATGCCTAATTTTCATTCCTTGAAATATCACAATACTTACTTACTCCAAAGCATGCAATAAAACGAATGACTTTATTCCAAATGCTTAAAAAAGATTTTTCAAAAAATTACACAAAAAAAATATGAAGTAAAAATTGCTGAACAATTTTGAATGAAATTAAAATAAATTGTCGCTATTATGTGAAAAGAATTATGCTCAACATAAAAAACCAATTTTACAGCTGCTGGGCAACACGGTCGTATCTAAAGCATATTTGAAAGTAGCACAACACTCGAAATGGAACACTCGGCAAGCATATGTGTGTGCAAATTTTTGAGTGAGCGTGTGTGTGGCGGAGTGCATGACAGTCTGACTGTCTGCCGGTTGAAGTGTATGTGTGAGTACGTTAAAAGTAACTTCCAAATGAAAAGCTATGAGCGCATTGTTGACACATCATAAACATTTTAATAACGAGACTTTTCAACATACTGTTTTTTTTTTTTTTAGCTACGCCAGAAAGAGTTACACCTGAGCACCAATACAGAAAAGGTGCAATGCTACGCTTCTACATCTCTAGCTATGTATGTAATGAAGGTGGCGTGGGCCCAAGAGCAGCGCAAGGCAGAGTGAGATGAGAGCAAAAACAAATGTAAAAATAAAGAACTGTTAACCACGTCAAGTGTACCCAGAAGTATGAACGAAGTAATGCAAGATATGATCAAGGCAAGGCGCCTAGAGTCACACTAAGGTAACCCACACACACACACCCACACATACACATATAAACACCTACAAAAAAACACGCAGCTTCATTCACTCATGTAAGCGGCACATATGGCTACGTAGAATTTGTTTTTTTTTTTGCCAAATGTAAAAAAATAGAGTGCAATTTTTATATAACGAAAAAAAACATGTTAAGAAGTGTAGAAAAGTATGGCAACACCTGTCATTTGCATAGAGAAAACATGTCCGTGCGTTTTTTTTTTTGTTGTTCTGCCCACAGGAGATACAATATAAAATTAACACGACGACAACAAAAATAACCGAAAGCAAGTATTTCTTTTTTTTTAATAAAAATCTGACTGCGGAAAAACTGTCTGAACGAACTGTCAACAAGGCAAAAAAAAAAAAAAAAACAAAAACAAAACACAAACAACTGCAATAATAAAAGCAATATTTAAGTCAGAATATTTTGAAAATAAGTATGATGTAAGCAATATTTTATTATTTTTTTAGCAATGTTATATCTACAGCTATATACATATCATTATCGCTGTACTTTTATACAAATTGCACCACTCTTTATAAATCTCATAATCTTTCAAATCTTTGGCAGGATTTAATCAAATGTGATACATACATATACTTTTAAGCAAAGTTAATATAAAGCCATTAGTTTACCTTAAATCTGCAATATTTTCTCAAAATTTCAAATCAACTGAAATAAACTTCTAAAAAAAATGTCCTTTATAAGTTCAGGAAGTTAGCCTGAATTTATAATTTACGAGTAAGCAAACAATTGTTTCTCTAAATAGAACAAATATTTATTTCTTATATATAAACAACTGTTTTTAAAAAAATCCGCGAATGCCCCTTTGAGGATTCAAAGTTACCAAATTATCTTCATGTTGTGATGACATGTCGCAACCCTTGCGGAGTACTGCGGAGTACGGCGCGCAAGGTGAGAATGCAACTCCGAGTTAGGTAGCTCTGTTCTGGTGGCTGTAGTAAGCACACAGCCAACACGAAACTCCCCGAAGGCCAGATCAGTTAGTCAGCTTGGCAATCAGTACCAGTTTTCAAGTCTTTGGTCAGACCTGGTAGCAAGCTACTATGTGTTGAGCACATCACCGCTCCAAACTCGAAAAAACAACAAACAAACACAAATTAGCACTTTATTCACACACACAGACGTAACACTAACTAAATATTACAGTAAACGTTGCCTGGAACAACGCCTATCAAACGCCTTACATGTAAATTGTCCCTGGCCTGGCAATTTGCTAACTAGTTGCGAGTGCGTTGCCAAGATCAAAGTATCCTACGCAAACAGCATACAAATTGCACGCAAGTTACGAATATCTTCGTAAAAAGATACCAGTCCTCACGGACTACTTCACATTCACATTCTGAAGTGACGTTTCTTTCGAGCAAGAATGAATTTTAAGTACCATGACCACTTAACAGGAAGCCCAGGATCAAGTTGAAGCAAAAGTCTGGATGAGAAATCCACAAAACATAACATCAAGTATAAAATTATGCGTAACCTAACCATTCAAACTTATTCC
This sequence comes from Tetanocera ferruginea, assembly GCA_958299015.1. Classification (NCBI taxonomy): domain Eukaryota; kingdom Metazoa; phylum Arthropoda; class Insecta; order Diptera; family Sciomyzidae; genus Tetanocera; species Tetanocera ferruginea. The sequence continues at coordinate 19,662,902 of OY282643.1, forward strand.
ATCTGACCTCTCACACTCATTTACCTTCCACTCAAACAATACTCAAACAATACAATTATTTTAATACTTTTTCCCTTTTATATATGTTCATCGATTTTATCTTGTCTGCTATGTTTTCTTAAGTACGATGTTTTTTATTCTATAATCTTTGACATATCAGTTATCTTTGATATATCATTATTATGTCAAATTTTTAAATTCAGTCTTTGTAGGGAAACAAATTTTTGTCGTACTGCCTTTTGTCCAGAGAAAACAGACCTTCAAGAAGTTCTCATAACAGATGTTCATTTCAGTGCTATATTTTGATAAAATTTTAAATATTGTTGTCACTTTTGAGAAAAAATATTTAAAAAAAACGAAAGGTCAAATTTTTATAAAATGTTTTAAGTTAACTTAAGCTGTTTTTTAACAAATCGAGTTGTAAGAAATCGTCCGCTTATCATATGAATACTCGCTTAAAGAACACAGGAAACTAATAGTCGCTTAAAAAATTGCCGAGCAAATGAAAAAAATGCTTCCAAGTTACTTTTCAATAATTATGAAAATTTCCTATGAAGGTGGCAACTGCAGCTTATAGACAGTCAATTGTAATTCACGAAATATAAATTTTTTTTTACCGAATACTCTTTACAAAAAACCAAAATTTCTTTGTTGTCAATTTTTTAATAAAAATTAAAAATTTAATAAGTAGGTTAAACGAGATAAAGGGAGGGGTAAGGTTTTTTAACTCTATTTTTTAAACAATTTTTTATATAAATGCACAACATCTCAAGAATATTGTGTCCAAATTTGAAGTCAATCCGAGTAAAACTAACAGAGATATGAATTTGTAAGTTCGCAACAACCTACGTGAACAAAACTTGAAAGTTATTTTCACAGGAGTTGTGTTTTCGAAGTCCATGTTCACTGTCATGTTAAAACTACTTGACCGATTCATTTCCGTTTACCTTCCCCCAACGTTAAGGTACCTTTTTTTACATTAACATTTTTTTCCACCCACAAAATATTGTAATTTTTCGTGAAAAATTTATCTTATTCTGATTCATCGTTTTATACCCTAAACCTGAAAGGTCAGGATATATTAACTTTGTTCAAACGTTTGTAACGCATAGAACGAAGCGAGTCCGGTATAGAAAAGTATATATATTCTTGATCAGCGTCATCACCTGAGTCGAGCTATCCATGTCCGTCCGTCTGTCCGTCTGTGTGTTGTCCGTATACACAGGATTAGAAGAAGGAGTTTAGGTAATTGGATGAAACTTGGTACACATGGACCCAAAAATCTGCACTATTGAATATTTTTGAAATCCGCTCACGGTCACGCCTACCTCCCATATAACGCAAAAATTGAAAACTGCATAAATAAGCTCATAATTACCCTACAACAATAAAATTTGGTCTGTTTATGTTCTGTATCAACGAAAAGATGTCTACCAAGAAAAATTGGTGTCATCCGTCCTCGGATACGCCCACCTCCCATACAACCCAAAAATTTAAAACGGAATAAATAAGCCTCTGTTTAACCTACAGATATAAAATTTGGTAAGTGTATTTTTTATGACAAAACAAAGATGTTTCAGAAAAATGGACGTCATCTGCCTACGGACTCGCCAACCTCCCATACAACCCAAAAAGTTTAAAACTCAATAATTAAGGTTATGTTTGTCATAGAGAATTTAAATTTGGTATGTATGTATTTTATACCAAAACTAAGGTGTCTTCAAAAAGTGGGAGTTGTTCGTTCATGAACACGCCCACCTCCTATAGCGAAATCATATTTAACTGTGAGCTACAGGAATAAAACTTGGTATGTGTATATTTTTCTTCAACATTTTAATGCATATAATAAATAGGCTTCATCTCCCACGGACAAGCCCATTTTCAATAATATTATTTTTTTTTTGGAAAAGTATGTTTAGAGTATTTCATAGTCGGCCTAGACCGACTTTAGACTTTCTTTACTTATTTTACTTAAGTTTAAATCTTTCTTAAATCTAGATCATAAGAAACGCATCAGCTCCTGTAAATGTTAAGCAATTTGTTTTTTAAAATTTTTTTTTTTTTTTTCATTTTTGTTTTTATTTTTTTAATATTTTTTGACATATCAGAAAATGCTTCCAAGTAAAAAAATTCTTAAGCGACTGTCGTTTTTTGAGAACTCGCTTGGTAAAAAGCACAGCTTAATAAGACCTAAATTCAAAAAAGAAAAAATTAAAACTACTCAAAGCTGGTAGAGATATTGGCGTCTCAATTCAGAACATTCAATGCGAGGCAGTTTTTTTTCTATCTCTTTGTATTTGGTTGATATAAAAGCTCCAGAAATAACGACATTTTTAAGAAAATTCTTAAAAATATCATATTTGAAAGAAAATTTAACCAACTTCAAGAACGGATTAAACAAATTGGAGAACCGTTCGAATTAGAATTGAGACATTGAAATGGAATGTCAAACTTTTGATTTCAAAACACAGTTTTTTTGCAAATTGTTTGCACAGTTGGTGAATGCTTAAAACTAAATTTTTTTAAGGAAATTTTTACTTTTGATAAAAATTCAAATTCGACCAACTAAAAAACTGTCTTCCAATTAACTTTCATATTTATCAATTGATCAATTGGGCTTTTTAAAAAAATTTTATTTTTTTGTAAGGAGGTTGGGAATCACCTCCATCAGGATATATAAGTAATACATATATATATTCTGCTCATCTGTGCCCATCAGTAACCTTCGAAGGCATAAAGTTCATTCCCCTTGAGTTCAAGTTAATACCAAAAAGGCATACGATAATTTTCCATGTTCACGTATTAATATATATGATATTTTAACTTTTTATTTGTTTTTTATTTGTTTTTATTATTTGTTTTAATATTTTTCTTTTTATTTTTAATGACGAATTTTAGTGTTAAAGAAGTCTTGATAATACTCGTATTGATAATACTTGATAAAAAAAAAATGTTGTTAATTTTTTTTTTAGCTCTAAATCATATTTTTTTATATTGTTAAAAATAGTCATTCGTGTATTTTATAAGTGATTGAATACTGACTTCTACTTAAGTCAACATTAAACTTTACAAAACAGTTTAAAAATAACATCGGATGTGTCAAAAAAATAAACATAGGATGTATGTTTAATATTATGTTGCTGTTGTTTTACTTCACGTTTGATAACGCTTGTATAATAATCTTGCGTAACGCTTTTGCATCCTTAAAGTGCAGTCAAATTAAGCCTTAAAAATGTTTGTATATTCAAATGTATATGTGTGTGTATGCGTGCTCATAACTCACTAACACACTCAAGCCAACAATGTAAGGCACAAAGTTCAAAAGCAACATAAAGCAAGTAGTAGAAGTAAAAGCATAATGAAAGAGAAGCAACAAAATAATAAAAAAAGAATTAAAATTAAAACAACAAAAAAGGAGAGGGAGTGAAAAAAAAAGAAAATAAATAAAAATATAAATTTAAATATGCAGAAAATTGTTGAAAAATTCTTCTTTGCTACATTAACCTGCATCACAATAACAACAGCAACATAACAACCAAGCACCCACGGAGTGAACCAAAAAGCTACAATAATGAAAATAAAACCAACACACACCCACACACACAGAGGGCACACATAACATGCCCTCATTTTCATTTTCATTTTCTTTCCTTGAAGTTTTTGCTTTTTTCAATTAAGTTGTGAAAACTTGTGCGAAAAATTGCATTTCTAAAATACTCAAGTATGTGTGTGTGTGCTTACTCAACTACAAACATGCTTATGTTAACATGTATGTGTAATGCTTGTGCCACTGCGATTGCATTTTTATGGCTATGAAGTGGATTCTTACAGTCTAGGTTTAATATCAACTGCTACAGTATTTATATGTATGCTACATACATACATACATATGCTTGTTTTCGTGTATGGGTATGCGTGTGTGTGTGTGTGTGTGTGTGTGGATGTGTGTTTTTTTGTGTGAGTTATTTGACATGATAATTTGAGGCTTCTATGAGAATTTTTTTTTAAGAATTTAAAGCACTTCACGACAAGGACAAAAATTTCAAGACTTGCAAATTTTCAGTGATTAAGGCTTTATTGCTTTTATACTAAACGAAAGGAATATTTATGATTAAGGCAGTGCTGAACAAACAACAAACAAATGCCATGAGTATACCAAGAATAAATTTTAATATGAAAATTTCAAGGGTTTGCTATAAGATAGAATCAAATACTCAACATACTTGCAGATTAAATTTGCTATTTTTAAAATTCAATAGCAATTTCTATGCAGAAATATTTATTTATCAAAATATAATTTATCGTTATATAGTTTTTATTTATCAAAACTTTTGAGGAAAATGATTTAGAAAGGTAGCTGACTAAAGGCATCAATCCGCTTTAACAAATCCAGCTCATTGAACCAGTTAACATAATAAGTAATCAACCAATAACTGTGGAATCAGAGTCAAGCTCTCAACATTAAATTTCTAGTTTTATTGGTTCTTTTTTTTTATTTCTACAGCTGACAAAGTGAGTCAACATTAGTTTAAAATTTAACTCACAGTTTTTTATATACAAAACACACTCACTTACCCGTTCTTCGTTGTATTGTCTGGCTTAGCTAACATCATCATGATGTCTGCAAGTAAGCTTTTATCGTTTAAGTTCTACCGAATTATATGGAACTTCTCTTGCATCTCTTTACAAAAGTTTTCTTAAGAAAAAAACTATGTCAACGTAATGCGATGCAAAAGGTGCTGCAATATTATCATCTAGCATACAACATGAGAGGGTGTTTTTATAGCTGAACATCAAAAAGTTTATCACTTAATTATATTCGAACTCTATTGGTATGTTCTTAACTATTTAAACATAAAAGTTTATATAGACTAGTATGAGCTGTGATTGAATTTGTTTTAAGTTATTTTTTTCACTCAATATAAAAAGTTTTTTTTTAAAAGTTATACTTCGATCTCAATTTTTGTAGTTAACTTAAAACATTGCTTTACAGTTTAATTTTTTTCTTCTTTACCGAAATTGCCAAAATCAAGTCTGCCTTTGTGTTAATACAAGACAGTTTTAGCTGCGCTATTTGAGCATCTTCATGAAAACCATCACCACTTTGGCCAAACCGACAATTAAATTCACTGGCTTATATCAAATACTCTCAAACTTTGCTCTTATAACAAGCACTTCTCACCACTACTCTTAGTTGTTTTTTTTTTTTTGTTCCTTATTATATTTTGTGGCATTGAACATAAATTTGTTTTGTGGCCTTAACTCAAATGTTCGTTCTCTTCACAGATGCCCACAATTTCTCTGATTTTTAAATGAACAATGAAAAGCAGTTTTTCGTTTCCTCTTCACTCACCAACATCATGCATCCTTCCTTGCTGCACCCACCACGATTTGGTCTTTTGTGCTTTTTAACCATAATAGAAATTGTTTTAAATGCTTTGGTCAGGGCTACCATTTTTAAAACCATTATAACTGTTTCATCCAAGCAATCTGTGTATCGGTGGTTCGTTTCGAGTGTATCTGTGTGCGTGTCTGTGTGACTACCAGTCATTATAAAGTTCTACAAGTGCAAGTTTCAAAGTTGCACGTAATGCAAAAATCGCCGGAAGTTTAAGAAAAGCGCATCCGAAAAATCAACAGCTTTTTTTTTTTGTGGTTTAAAGTTTGTGTTTAGATAGATTGAGTTATACAAAAGAATGTAGAAAAAGCAGGTTAACCAAAGCACAAAACATAATTGGAGATCCAGTGCTAAATTCACAATTATTTGTATTTTTATTACCTCAGTAAAGGTGCTATGATATACGTAATGGTACGGAGAAATGGTTATTTTTTAGTCAAATGCCAAAAAAGTAAATAAAGATGATCTGAAAAGAGCGCAGTAAACAACGAATCTGTAAAAGTATATGAATGAATACTCGATGAGAATGGATGCTACGGTAAATATAAAGATAGCCAAGTAAACCTGCGCATGACACAAATATTCAACAAATATTTGACATCTCGGGACAGCTTTCACGTCAATAATGCAACGGCGTTGCATGCAATTTTAACTCAATGATTTTATGAGCTACACTCTAAGAAAAAATGGCGAGATTTCACTACAATAATTGCTGGCAACACTTTAACAGCAATTATTGTAGTGAAATCCCACAGCAAGAAAATAAAAGTATTTCACGCTAAAAATGCGTGAAAGCTCTCTTTTAAAAAATTTCTCTCTCATATAATAATACCTCTCTCGCTCTTCTGTACACATAAAGAACGCTAGAAATGCGTTTTATCGCTCACCATTATCTCTCATTTGCTCTTTCTGATGGTTTATGCAGCTAATGCAGCGTTTTCTTTCAATTTTTACTCGTGAAGTGTCGATATTAATTGCAGAAAAATTCGCAAAACAGACGAGTTTTATCGCTGATTTCAGCGTGATATTTTCATAGCTATAAAAATAAAGTGCAATAAAAAGTTGTTATTTGAGGCTGTTTTCAGCTGAAAACTTAGCAACAAATTATATATTTTGAAATCGTCAATTGTTAAAAAAGAAACACATTACAATTGAAAATATATTAAATACAAATTTTATTTTAATAAAAATGTAAACAAATTTAAAATCTTAAAAATAAAAGAATCGGATATTTAAGATACATTAAAAAAAACATGAAATAATAAAAATTTTTAAGTAATTATATAGAAGAACATTATAACATTTCATGGACTTAATATAAACATGCTCCTAAAACTATGTGATCTGAATGATGACCTGTCTTCAAACTTAAAAAAAGCTTTTTATTGGACAAGTGGGACAAGATAAAAAATGTGAATTCTTTGACAACAAAACAAAATTAAAAGAAGAACCAAGTAAAGAAAGTTTAAGAACGGTAAAGAGCGACTATGACAAGCTCTAAACATACCTTTCAGAAATAAAATATAAAAATGAGAAGTGATCGTGTCTGAGGAGGAGTAAAACACATATTTGAATAGGTACATCTTGGTTTTGATTCAACATAAAGACATACCAAAGTTGAAATATTTACCTCGAATATAAACTTATTGATAGAGTATTTAATTACGATCAGATCAAGATCAGAATATATCAGGAGCAAGATCAAGATCACGATAAGGATCACGACCAAGATCAGAACAAGATCTGGATTAAAACCAAGATCAAGATCAAGATCTGGATTAAAACCAAGATCAAGATCAAGATCAAGATCAAGATCAAGATCAAGATCAAGATCAAGATCAAGATCAAGATCAAGATCAAGATCAAGATCAAGATCAAGATCAAGATCAAGATCAAGATCAAGATCAAGATCAAGATCAAGATCAAGATCAAGATAAAGATCAAGATAGCGATCAAGATCAAGATCAAGATCAAAATCAAGATCAAGATCAAGATCAAGATCAAGATCAAGATCAAAATCAAGATCAAGATCAAGATCAAGATCAAGATCAAGATCAAGATCAAGATCAAGATCAAGATCAAGATCAAGATCAAGATCCAAATCAAGATCAAGATCAAGATCCAAATCAAGATCAAGATCAAGATCAAGATCAACATCAAGATCAAGATCAAGATCAAGATCAAGATCAAGATCAAGATCAAGATCAAGATCAAGATCAAGATCAAGATCAAGATCAAGATCAAGATCAAGATCAAGATCAAGATCAAGATCAAGATCAAGATCAAGATCAAGATCAAGATCAAGATCAAGATCAAGATCAAGATCAAGATCAAGATCAAGATCAAGATCAAGATCAAGATCAAGATCAAGATCAAGATCAAGATCAAGATCAAGATCAAGATCAAGATCAAGATCAAGATTAAGATTAAGATTAAGATTAAGATCAAGATCACATCGACATCGACATCGACATCGACATCGACATCGACATCGACATCGACATCGACATCGACATCGACATCGACATCGACATCGACATCGACATCGACATCGACATCGACATCGACATCGACATCGACATCGACATCGACATCGACATCGACATCGACATCGACATCGACATCGACATCGACATCGACATCGACATCGACATCGACATCGACATCGACATCGACATCGACATCGACATCGACATCGACATCGACATCGACATCGACATCGACATCGACATCGACATCGACATCGACATCGACATCGACATCGACATCGACATCGACATCGACATCGACATCGACATCGACATCGACATCGACAACGACATCGACATCGACATCGACATGCTAAAATTTGGACGAGGACAAATCTTTGAATTAAGGATTAAGTTAACAAGTAGGACTAGTATTATAGCTTAGGTTTTGCCAATGACACGGCGAAAGAAAATTATTGTGACAAAAATTTAGTAAGTTTTTTGGCAAAAATAAGGGTATTCTTGATATGCATTAGAATACTTTGTCACTTCTGTATTTCTACTGATGTGTCACTGGTACTTCCAACTGGATTTTTTTTTATGAATGTGCTTATAACTGAATTCAAAATATATTTTTTTTTCAAAATACTTTATGAGTTCCCGAGTTTTGGTTTCTGGACCATATTTTTTCACTTATTTCTCTATTTTGCATTGTTGTCTTACTTATATGCTTTTCAGAACTTTACAAATAAATAAAGGTATACGTTTATTTGTTTTTCTTCTTTTCTCTTAACCCTTAATTAAATAAAGAGCATTAACTTTTCCGTATCCTCTATGAAAGTTTTTGATTAAAAATCATTCAAAATGTAATTAAATCAACTGGAAAAGCATATCTTTTATACACATTCATGCACATTTGTAACAAACAATATTAAATTCACATCATAACATCGAGAACAGATAGTTATTAAAACATCAAAGTATTAAAGTAAATAGTTTCAAAATAACTCAAGCAGAAAAGTAATTATTTATGAAGACAAGCCATGCTTACATAATGAATTTGAATTCTTAATAAATTTGACAAATAAATCTGACAATTGCCATATCATATGTTGCTAAAATTTAACATTAAGTCCCACTTGAAATTTAAGGATAAAATTGAATTTTCTGATTATAGTCAAACAAAAACAATAAGTTATGCCGTTAGATCTTCGAGAACCTAAAAATTAAATAGAGGAGACAGAGAGAGAGATAGAGAGATGTGAAAATAGCTAGCTATAACACATATAATTAAATATTGCCACATGAATGATTTTGTCTTGTTGAGCGAGTATAACTTGGAATAAGCAGCAGCAGCAGTAGAGACAGAAGAAGCAGCAGCAGCAACAGAATTAAGTTTATCTACACAAGCAAGGATTTCTTAGAAATACTCGGGTTAACCATGTGGCACACAAAGGCACACACAAACATGCACACACCTACACGTACACACACATAAACACATACACACACTCAAATGCATGACATTCACTGACGCACCGAGCTTTTGGTAGCATTCATCTACGAATATGTGCTTCTTCTCGTCTGTCTGCTTGAAAGCAACTTTTATTTCGAGACTTTTCTGACATTCAACTGTTTTCTTGTAAATTAAATCAAATAAAATTATGGGAATTATAAAGAACTTTTCTCACCACAGTTGTTGCTGATTTATTTAATGTATATTTGACAGAGCTTTTGGGCACCACCATCACTGTTGACTGCAAGTTATGGTTAACCATTAGGAAAAAAGTTGGTGGTATGCAGTTTTAGTAATTTTTTTCTTTTTTTAGCTTTTTTAGATTTGTTGCTGTTGTTGATGAAAAAAAATGCCTTGCTTGCAGTTTTACTTTTAAACTTTAAATAGGCAACAAATTTTTTTATTTTGGCTCTGTGAAAAAAGCACTATAACTGTTTGACTATAAAATATTTTTCTGTATTAAAATTAACATTTTAAGAGAAAAACTCAAAATACATAAGTTGAAAAATGTAATTTTATTTCAAGCTACGTTGATTGGTCTGCTAGAGATCTAAATATTGAAAATAAATCTAATAAATTTATCAATATTCGGCTATGTTTATAGAGATCAAACACAGTGAGAAGAGGGTATAACAGATATTTAAAATATTATTAAAATATCTTTGCATAAGAAACCTTAAGTGTTAAGTCGTATCCGTATTCAATTTCCAATATGAGAAATTAAACTATATTTCACTACGCTAGGAGAAAAACGTCTGTTCCTGCCTCTTAAGTGCACATTTCTCACATGGTGGAATTTCAATGACCTTCAATCTTGATTTCACATAATACAAAGTAAAGCACAGAAAGCTCGGTTAAACCAAAAATACTCATTCCCCCTCTCTATAAAAAACTAAACTCTTAAATAACCTTGAACAGCCAAAGCAAAGGACGACAAGAACAAGCTCAAAAAACAAAAATAAACATAAAAATAAAGCGCATTTCCTGCGTCACAAGCGCGGGATAAACAGCATCATTAGTTATGGTTGCAGCGGGAATACCACACAGAATCGCAATCAGTGAAAACAATAATTTAGGAATGCAAAAAGCAAGCAACAAAAAAGCTAACCAAAAGAAAAAAAAAACTAGGTCAAAAGCATTAAATGCTAAAGACATTGGCTTCTGTGGCTGCCTAATGCGTTTTACCACTGCTGCCAAGAAGCTTTACGTGTACGTATCTGCTACGTAAAGAACGTACTAAGATGAGCATAAAACACAGCCAAATAAGCAACAGCGGCAAAAAACACAGTTAAAGCAAATGCATTGTTTTGGCAAAACGGGGCGGGGGGTAAAAAACGTAGCAAGATTTTGTAGAAATACCAGCAATAAAGCTGACGGTTTTTTTTTTTTCGGTGATAAAACGAAGGAAGTCTGCGAAAATAAGATCAAAACAGAAAGTTAAGGAAAATGAAAGTGGAAAAGCAGTATTTATGCACATTCAACACATGTGAGTATTTAAGAATATGCGTATGTGTTGAAAGCTTTGAAGGCGGTGACAAATAAATTAAATAGACAATCAAATAAATTAAACAATAAAACATAAAAAGAAAAAAGTTTAGAGAAATAAAATGAAAAATAAATTAATTTAGAGCAAAGAAAGTTTTCTGCTTCTCCTTTGAATTGTTGCTGTCTTAATGACAAATGTAAAAGAAATAGGTTTGAACTTTTAACCTCGAACTTATTTTGAGACCAAAAATAATAAAATTTTCCTTTGAAATGTAGCTGTCTTAACAATAAATGTAAGAGAAATTGGTTAAAATTTAAACCTCACACTTGTTTTGAGACCAAAATTAACAAAATTTATTTCCTACGTCAGTTTTGCCTGTCTATCATTTCATCTATTTTTCTTTCTGCGACTTCTGTAAAAAGTTTCATTAATTCAAAATTAACTTGAATTTAATAAGTTTTTGGTTTTTTTATTTCTTTTCTTGTTTGTTGTTTTTTTCTTTCTTTCTTTCTTTTCGTCACAACATCATCATCAAAAATTTCTATCACATTTTTTCCGCTATTAGCTATCGCCATATTGCTGCAACTTTAATCAGCGTTATTTGTTGCTTTCTTTGGCACAAAAATGTTTGTCCTTTCATTCAGCAGGTCACGTCTTTCAATACATATATATATGAAGTGCGCGTTCGTTTTATCCATTTTTTTGTGTTTTTATTTTATTTTACTTGAAATATTCTGCTGCCTTTTGAATTTTCAAAATTCGCGCTGCTCTTTTAATATTCTTGTCTGCAATTTTCATGAGTTTCTTGCTTATTTTTTCTTTGTTCGTGCGCTCTTCTTCGAGACTGACAAAAAAATGGGCAACTTAAGTTTATGAAATTCCTTTTTGTTCGCTTTATAATAACACAAAAAAAAAAAATTAAAAATAAAAAAACCAAAAAGTGCCAAACATAAAAGCAACACTGCTGCAAGTGTTGCGGCCAACGGGTGGTCAGAGTTTTTAACAAATATTTTTAGTTGCTCCCTTGCTGTGAGGGCAGAGCCTTCTTTTGAAAATAGTAAATCTGACCCCAACTCATGGATTTATAATGCAGCGCCAGCCAGCATGTCTGGTCTTCAGAGTCGCCAGCATTGTCCTGTTGGTTCACGTCTTCGCTCTTGTTTGCTCAATCTTTAGTTTGTTTCTTTTATGACCAATTTTCCGAAAAGTTATTTTGCACTGATTTTTCGTTTATTTTTACATTGAAGTTTAGTTAATATTTGTAGTTGAGCACACTGTAAAGTTGTTCAGGGAATGAGAGGCAAACAGGGAAAGACTTTGTACCATGCTTCACTTGGTATATTTGCTATAATATGGGAATAAAAAAAAAGCAAGTCAAAAGAAAATATTTCAATATTGAACACGGATTATGTTTTTACTTTACTGCAGTTTCGATGATCATGTTCGATTTACGAAATAAGTTATTTAGATAAGTCTTTATTACGTTAGAGATAATATGTTAAATTCGTTTAAAATTTGTTCATAATAATCATGCCAATGGTTTGGGCAGAAGACTTGTTTTACATTAATTTAAAATTTGAGTTTATTTTTATATCTCATTTCCTATTTCTTTTATATGAAGTCCAGAATTTAGAACTTTGGTAGCACAAATGTTGCTTTTAGAAACTATTCCAAAGCAAGACGATGTGTTTCGTGAGTAGAAAATACAAAATTTTTGTCGATATCACCAAATTAAAATCTTATTTGATAACAAAAACAACTATTTTTTTAAGGTCTCCAATAAATATATAGCTGAATTGAGTTATTATGTTATGCAAATGTGGCATCTTAATAGGATGTCTTATAAAGAGGATATCTACTTAGTAGGATGTCTTGTCTGATAGGAGGACGTTTTGTTGATTTTGTATATAATAATATAATGAAGTTCTTAATTATGTAGCGTCAAACTTATAAATGTGTGATGCAATAAAAGCCGAACGACAAAAATATCGTACAGATATCAAAACAAATGATATCGTTCGTATCTCTTTAATTTAACCCTCACTTTGGCACCAATCTTTTACTACGTAATCTGGCACTATTTACATTTGTAAATATTTTTTTGGCATTATTAAAAATGAACAGAAACTACAAATTAACATTATTTTTTAGGTGGAATATATGTATTACCACCTTCTAAGTCCAATTCCGGAAAAATTTCACGCCGCTCTCAAGTGGTTTAGAAGTTATAGGGTTCGTAAGTTGGGAAAATGGGCCTGGAAAAGTCGTGTTATTTTTTTAAATTTCTTACAAAATCTAGCATTATGGGTATCAAAAGAAAGGTTATTCTGTACCCTATTCAAAAAATTATAAACCATTGAAATCCATGCATTACTTCTTACGATATAGCGTTTTACATATTATGCACACTTGACGGTCCAGCCCTCTACGAGATAACCAAAATGTAATTATGAAAACCAAATTAAAAAAAATGTATAATACCAATGAATAAACAAAACAAATTCCAACAAAAACTTTACTTGTTTTCATTAAATTAGCACTTCCAGCTACAATATCAAAACATGACATATTGTTATAAAAAATGGTGCTGTTTCCACACAACTTCAATTTTTCCTTTTTTTCATATATTCTATAAGAGGGTTTTTGCACTTTGCGTATTTTTTGCATTTCAAAAGCACACTGCGCTGACAACTGTTTTTTCACGGTTTCGTTTCTGCGTACCGTTATTTTTCTCCCGAAAAGCGGAATTCAAATGTGGCGTGTGTTTTACTTATTTGTAAAGAGTTGAAGTGTTATAGTAAAAAAACAGTTTCTATTGATCAGTTGTGAAACATCGTAGTGTATACTTAGTAAAAAATAGAATTTGTATTGATTAACACAGTAATCATGACATAATAATCGTAAATTTCAAATATTGAGTGGTGCATCGGTGTCCCGGTAAGCAATTCTGTTTATTAATATTTTTCCAATAAAAGCTATCAAATATGAAATATGTATATATAAAATATATGTGAAGAGTTTTTCCTTATCATTTTTTTCTATAATTAATGCAAAAAATGCGTTAAAACACCATAAAAGCCTTTAAAATACAAAATATTTACATATGTAAATATGTACCAAACTACGTTATAGAAATGAAAAATTATCAAAAAGTATCAGAAAGTTCTAAAATTAAAAACAACTTTTGAATTTTCAGAAAGAAAACCAAAAAATAGCCACAGAGTCCAAACCATATTCAAATCGAATAAAAAATAAAGGAGTTATGGCAAATTTAAAATTGGGATATTTACATATGTAAATAGTACCAAAGTGAGGGTTAAAACATATATAATTAACGAGGAAAACGAAAAAAAAATCTTGAAGGAGATTCAATTCACAATTTCTATTTCAAAAATTTCATTAAATTTTTCATGATAAACTTTCGGAAGATGTTCAAGAAGCACGTGTGTGTAATGTGACGATTCCAGAAACTCCGCACAACTTCAGTTCACAAGAGTTATCCGATTAATTCGAGATCTTACTCTGTCAAAGTTAATTCGAGATTTTACTCTGTCAAAGTAAGGTGGTGAATTGCTGTCATCTAGATTGAAGTACAAAAACATCCTGGGTTGTGGTACAAAAATAACATTTTACTGAAAAAGAGAGAAGTATCTGTTACTTTACTTTCTCAAAAAGAAAAGCTAGACTGAACTAAAAGAAGAATAGATGCTATTGCTTTGGTGATGGCAAGAAAAGAATATTATCAACATCAATGGCTAATTTGCGTAGACTTAAAAATGGTAAATTATTTTCTCACCCAAAAAAGTGACTTCACCAAATTTCTTAGCTTTTTATACGTTTACGATAGACCAGTACGGAGAGAAAAAAAGGAGCTAAAATCAAGCTCACAGCGTTCGTTACTAAAATCAGCTCAAAACAAGCTATTCACGTTCGCAATTTATGTCAGAAATTGGGCTTGAAAATTGTTTGATAAACACGTCAATTTGTGTTTAAAAATTATCATCTTGGGCTTGTTTGTATAAAAATTAATTTTGTTGTTGTTGTTTCTGCTCATCAAAAAACAAATTATCAACTGAACGATGTTATTCTCAGATGGTTTTTGTTCCTGTTAGTATAAAAGTGCAGAAAATAAATTAAAAGATTATATTTTTATGCCCATTTTTATCAGATGTATCTCATTTCGATGAAAATATAATTTGTATCATGCTTGTTAGTCATCCTATTTTTGTTTTTTTGTTTTAATAAAATGTCTTCAATTTTGTATTTATATGTATATGTTGTCATATGACATATTTGACATAAATTGGGCTCAAGTGTGCATGTTAACTTTTTAATAATCAATCCAAAAATTGCTTATATTTTACTCGAACGCTATTTTTTATTCACGTTATCGCTATTCTTTATCGAACATTATGGCTAGCTCAAAATCACTCGAATAATTAAGTGGTTTGGGATTATTTTCAGCTCAAATTTCTCGCCGTGTGACCACTGAGAGACAAAAATTATTAATCTGTTAGAGATGAAATGGTTGTTGGTAAAAGAAATGTAGTTCGCTAGCCTTTAGTTTCAAGAAAACAGATCATGCTCCTACCACCAACTTGGGTTGGTGCAGCAATTTATGATAGCAATTGATAAAGAAAAACCATATTTTGCTTACATAGACAGAGAATTGCCGGAAATAAGTTAAGAAAAACTTAAGCTGGTTTTATGAATGGTCCTCAGATAAGAATAATTTCATGGTCATTTAAAAGAAGATAATAATTTTAAATCCTGACCAAACTCGAAACTCGAACGACAAGCATGAATGTCATTTGAATAAGTTGTGAACATATTTTTGGGCAATTGTAAAATAAAGAACTTTAAGGAACTAGTGAAAGTTTAAGGGATCTTAGAAGTAATATGAGTATCAAGGTTCACTGTCTATAGAGCTATTTAACTCACTTCGCTGAAAATTAACGACCTCCAGTGATGAACAAACGTAGCGTTTCCGTCAGGATCAGAACATTTATACAATGGAATACAGCTACCAAGGAAATTGCAAAACATATATAATGACAGATTACTGGAGGAGCTTAAAAGTGAACGTGCCCAAAGTAATCATTCTAAAATGTCACGCAGAAGGAACTTTTCGAATGTGAATAAATATTTGAATATATCGAGCCATAACGAAAAAGATGTAACCAACAATTTACAAAAAATTGTTTTTTTATCGAAACTTATAATTTATTTCATTATCAATAATCTTTAACTATAAAATAATAATAATTATAATAATATTAACATTTTTATTTAAGGATTGTGTAAAAATACTGTCGAAACTAAAAATCTTAACTCGAAAATAATTTAAATAAATGTTCTCCTTTGAAATTTCAGTTTTGATGGTTACATCTTTTTCGCGGTTATGGCTCGATATTCAGCTATGAGTAAAAACAACACCTACTGATGTGCGTTCCAATTAGTTCGGTAGTACAGTTCAGTAATGCAATCAGAACAAGAAAAAGAAACTACAACCAAATTCCCAACCACTGTTAAGATGCATGTGAAAAAAAAATAAAAGATCTGAATTGAAAAAATTTTAAAAATTTGCTTGTTTTTCAAAACCTAGAATGGCCATTAAAAAATGTTTAGCTAACTTCACCAAATCTTTTATGATTTTGAATACTTACAAATTTTTTAATTAGCTGGATGCTGAAACCATACCTGAATTTTGTCGCATAGTGTAATTCAACGAGAAGTTTTTAATAATTTTTAATTTTGATTACAAAAAGCATGCACACTAAAAAATTTCCAAAATAAATTTACACCGGTGAGCGGATATTTACATTTTTAACACCGAACGGTGTTAATTTACACCGCTTATCCGGTGTGAAATGACAAACTTATCCGATCGGTGTGAAATCAGAAAGGCAAAGAAAAAGATCAAAATTGAAATCACATAATCATTGACAGACAAATTGAAAATTGAAATTTCTCAAGACTGAAAGTGAAAATTTATAATTCATAGTCATGTTCGGGAAAACGGTTCCGTGGAAAAGAGACGTTAAGGCTTTTTTATTCGACTTTTTACAATTTAAATTAACTCAATCGATTTTTGAGCATGTCTGCCATTTTATTTCGTACATGTTTTGACCCTTTTGAATAAATAAAAATTCTACAAATATACTATTGAATAATAAAAAATTAGACCGTTCTGTGTTTAACATCATAATTTTCCGTATTACAAATAAACACCTAACAGGGGTTTAACACAGGCATCCTATCGGATATTTATTTATTTACACCGATCGGTGTGAACAAAATATCCCCTTTCAGACATAAAGTTTTAGCACTTTGACACGGTGTTTTTTAACACCGAACGGTGTAGGACTCCCTGTAACACCGACCGGTGTAAAATTTCAATACAAATTTTTTAGTGTGTGTATTCAGATTTTTTTAATTACTAGCTGTTCCTAACAAAACTGCAATATTTTGATTTATCAGATTTTTGTTACGTTTCTTTTTTTTTGTTTCTTTATGTTAAAAACGGAAGCTGCTAGTGAAAGAAAGGATTTGATATTTTAAATCTGCAAACCCAAATCATTTTTTATGAGTTCAAAAATCTTCAGCACCAAAATACATGTTGCCTTGTGTAATTGATGTCTGTAGTAGATGAATATTTTTAAAAAAAAAAAAAGAATTTTTATATTTTACGCTTATTTTTACAAAATCTCATAGATCTCAGTGTTTTTTTTTTTACATTTTAAATCCAACAAGGATGAAGAATCGAATTAATTGTTGTATGAATCTTTTTATTATAAATGTTTAAAAATAAATTAAAGTAATATATTATTAGAATTTTAAAAAATTTATAAATCGTGCAGTATAAACTAGAGATGGTCGAGTGTCATGAATTTTGACGTGACACGAAGTGTCATAACGAATCACGTCGTGAACATGAGCGAACCAATAAAAAAATCACCAAAATTTCGTGATCGTGTGTCATTTAATTTTTCTCGTGCGTGAGCGTACGTGACTTAAATTTATTCGTGTCACGACTTATGTACTAATTTTCGACTTTCTTTGCTTTTCAAATAGTACTAATTATTAATGTAATTCAATGGTTCTTAAATCTATTCAAATGTTTAAAAAGTTTTATCTTTTAATTTTGTATCACTAAAAAACACACTAATCTAAAGAAAACACAAGCTGTTTCTATATAAGATACGAATTGAATTTAAGTTTTTAATTTTAAAAGCACTAAATACACTTTTATTAAAAACGTATGTGTATTATTCTGCCTATAAAACGTATTCGTGAGAACTCGTGAGTCATCGTGATCGTGCGTGATCGTGAGGAAAAAATTATTTTTAATCGTGAGTGTGCGTGATTAGAATAAATCACTTCGTGATCGTGCGTGATCATGATTAAAAAAATTCTTTTTAATCGTGCGCATGCGTGATTTGAATAAATCGCATCGTTAGCGTGCGTGATCGTGAGTCAAAATCACGCACGCGCCCATCTCTAGTATAAGCCTGGAATAAAAATGGTTGCGAAATCCCATATAACTTTCAACATTATAGATTCCATTTTATTTTAAGCAGGGACCGAAAATAACTGTTAATTTAAAAATTTTGAAGGAAAAAAATCATCAATCAGTTAAAGGCACTGCAATAGAATTTTACGTATACCAAATTGATCCTTGTTTCATTTGCTAATCATAAATATTAAGATTTTTATTTTTTTAAGTTTATATATAAAATCATAAAATAACTGTTATTGTTAAATTTTTTCTCACAACTAGCTAGCAATTATTTTTGGAGTTTTATTTTATTAATCAGATAATAAAAATTTATTTTTGAGTTACTGTTTCAGTTCACTCTGCAATAAAACTTATTTGTTGAGTTCAATTTTTTTACTCAGAAAATAAAATTTATTTTTGAGTTTAATTTTTTCGCTCTGCAATAAAACTTATTTTTTGAGTTTATTTATTTTTACTCAGAAAATAATATTAATTTTTGGTTTTATCTTTCCGCTCTAAAATAAAACATATTTTTTGAGTTTTATATTTTTACTTACAAAATAAAACTTATTTTTGAGTTTTATTTTTTTACTCAGAAATAAAACTTATTTTTTAGTTTTGATTTTTTTTTTGCACTTGTTCGATTTATAGTTTTCAAGCTATACTCAAATGAATTCATTTTACTATTTATTTAAAAAAAAAAATTTAAGACCCGATTTTGACCCGTAAATCGGGTGATGGTTATATCCCAAGCTGAGCGAATGCCCTATTTGTTGGTGCCACTTTCGACTCTGTCCGATTTATAGTTTGCAAGCTTCACTCAAATGAAAACATTTTTCTACTGATTTAAAATAAAACTTTTTTTTTTGAGTTTTATTTTTTACTGAAAAAATAAAACTTAATTTTGAGCTAATTTTTTTTTACTCAGAAAAAAAAAACTTACGTTTTGAGTTTTATATTTTTGCTCAGAAAATTAAACTTATTTTTTTTAAACTATGTCATACAAAAACTGGCATGATTAAGAGAGAGTCCAATTTAAGGGTTGATGTACAAATAACAAGAGTCTTATTTTGAGAGTAAACGAATAAAACTCAAAAAATAAGCGTTATTTTCTGAGCAAGAAAATAAAACTAAAAAAATAAATGTTTTATTTGCGCAAGAAAATATGTGTTAGTTTCTGAGCAAAAAAAAAAATCCACAATAAGTTTTATTTCAGAGCGAAAAAAAAAATTTAATTTTCTGTGCAAATATATAAAACTTAAAAACTAAATCTTAAGCCAGCTACGGGATGCTAGCACCTCATTGGTGGAATTTAAAAAAACCAGTGATGCCATCTGAAAGCTATGAAAAAGGTCAAAAAAGGTCAGTTGGTCCCATTAAAAGGTCAGTTATAGATAATTGTTTATGCATTTTTTAAGAAATTTTCAAGGTCATGCACAATTTGCTCTATTGTTGAAGCCAGAAGTGGAATTTTCAAAAACCAAATATACCACCTGAAAGATATTAAAAAGGTTAAAAAAGGTTAGTTATCTCCAATAATTGGTCAGCGATAGAAAATTGTTTATTAATTTTTTAAGAAAATTTCAAGGTCATACACTATTTGCCCCATTGTGCAGTCCACAAGTCGAATTTCAAAAAAATACATATATCACCTGAAAGCTATAAAAAAGATTAAAAAGGTCAGTTATGTTCAATAATTGGTCAACAATAGATAATTTTTTTAGAAATGTTTGAACGATTTTCATATTTTAGCTATTTTGCCCCATTGTGCAGTCCAAAAGTTGAATTTAAAAGAAAAAACATATATCACCTGAAAGGTATGAAAATAGTAAAAAAGGTCAGTTATGTTCATTAATACATAGATAATTATATATTAATGATAGATAATTTTTTAGAAATTTTTGAACGATTTTATTTCGTTTCAAATAAAATTCGAAAATAAGTATTATTTTCTGATTTCAAAAATTAAACTCGAAAAATAAATGCTAAAACGGTTTTTTTTTTTAAATAACTTTAAAAATTCATATATAAACTATTTTTGTTAACCAGAATTTTCTAACAAGAATAGCATTGTTTTCATTAGCAGCCATTTCCATATCTGTTTTTATTTGTTATAAAAAATTTGAAAAATTTTAAATTTCATAGAATTTCTTATATGATGTTGTCAAATGAGCATTTTTAAAGGTCTACTAGACTCCTACACCGAAAATGAGCACTTGCTGTCTCGCTCTTTTTCGCCATACATGACGTTAATCCTACCTTCAAGAAAAGTGAGCTAATAGTTTTTGTTATTTAAACTGATAGTTTGCTTGTTGAAATTTACCCGTTTTCTCTATGGAAGTCCGGAAGACCTATAACAGTGGTGATAGTATAAACAAATTGAACAGTGCTTAAGGGTTAAGTCAATGTAGTAGCTCCTGTTTTTTGGTATGGAATCAAAATCATTATATCCAAAAATCATACCTCAAACTAAAGGCGAGTGATGTTGATTGGTTGGTTGTTGATGGGATTGTATTTTGTTGGAATTTTAAAGTTTACAATTACCTGAAAGAAAGAAGAGATACAAATTATTTTTTGCTTCAACTATACATAATTTCAACTAACATATTGTTTAATAAATATTTATTAATTTTTAATATAACAACAATAACTCTTTTGTATATCTGTCAGCTTTGATTAAACTTTAAGCATAACAAATATTTTCATGACATCTGAAAGTATTGCAAACATGTTTGCTCTTATAAATCAAATTTGCTTCTACTGATTTTACCAATAAATATTTGTCAAATAAGTAAATGAAGAACATAATAAACAACAACAACAGAAGCAAAATTCCGCAAAAGTCAAAAATGCTGCTTGAATTTACAAAGTGAGCACAGAAAGCACAGAAAAAAATTCTTTCACTTCAGGCAACGCAAGAATAAACTGAGAAAGTGGCAACTTTGTTAGCAGCAAAAAAAAAATGTCTGGTAGCATTGGTGTATGCAAAGTGTATCAAAGCAAAGAGTTAAAGCAAAAACTTCTAATGTGTGTGTGTGTGTGAAAATGAGGGCGTTTTGCCTGTGAAAAAGCATGAATTTGGATAAAACACGTAATCTTTGAAGTGAGTTTTTTTTTATTTTTTCTTCGCTCGCACAAACAATTTCATATGTTTCACAGGTTTCAGAGAAATCTACATAGAGTACATGAATATGAGCAACACAATTGGCAGCATGGCAACGGAAACGGAAGTCAAAGTCAACACATGTAGCTCATACAAAATTACAAATGGCGCACCAGAAGCGCGAATCTATTTCCACTCACTTGTCAGAATATAAAGTGTCGTTTTTGTATATGTGTGTGTGTATTTTGGTATCCCAATCGTTAAAAGCATGAGTTAAAAGTGCTGCTAACAAGCCTTTGAAAGGCTTTTAGCCTCAGCTGTAAATATTTTTGAAATTATATTGAAAATAATTTTCAAAAATTCATGCCTTATTTTTTTACAAAAATTTTTAATATTTCAATTAATAAAACATACATTTTTTACCCTTATTCGGCCTAAATTAGTTTAGATAAAAAAAAAATTACCATAAATTTTGATACCGAAAAATTTTTTTTTATTTTTTCCATATAAGTCGATACACTGCAATGAATCAGTTGCATTCTTTAGTTACTGAAAAATATTGTTTTTATGTATTTTTCTTCTCTCGTCATTCGTTGAACTCAAAATATAGAGCACTATAAAATCAATAATATTGAAAAAAGTAATATTTTGATAATGATTACTGCAACAATTAAAACAAATCTTTTGGTCAGGTACAACAAATACTAAACATCTTCAAATCTCACAAACTAAGGTCAAAGCTGCAGGAATCACAGCAAAATTTTAATTTAGACTGAAACTTTTCTGACAAACCGAAAATCGTTTTCAGACATTTTAATCAATGCAACCCATTTCAGATACATGCCTCTAAGGATGCCTTTCAAAAAATTGCTAATGACTTAAGTCATGAAATTCAACTTCCAGCTTATCAGCTATATGGCAGGCATGCATGAGTTATTTTTCTCTAGTTCAACAAGAGGTAAACTAGGTATCACAAAAAAAAGAAAGGAAAAAAAAATCAAAAACTGAAGCCTAAAATGCAAAGTGTCACTAGCTAGTAAAGATATTGCAAAAAGGTTGCCACCTAAATGTTCTACAAGAAACATATTAAAATCTTGATTTTATCTCAAATGCTTACAGAGCTCAAACGTACTGTGCAGCTGTTGTTGTAAAACTATGCCAACAAAAAAAGCACGACTAATACCAAGGACAAGAGTAGCAGCAAAGGACAACAAGTAAGGCAAAGCAAAAGCAAAACTTCCAACAAAAAAAAAAAAAAACAGACCAAAGAAACAACAACCTAAATGCATTTTGTAATTGCGATTGCATATCTAAATGTAGAAAACATTACTTCTGAGCAGGCAACATTTTACCAGGATATTATCGAGCCAAAAACAAAATATCCAGCATATCAGCAAAATGCACACAAAACTTAAGTTCACAGTTAAGTAGAACATGTAGAGAAGTGAGTGTGTGGCTGTCTATGTGTTAAGGCACATTCTAACTTCGTGGCAAGCCGCATTTCTTGCAGTCAAAAAAGTCATGTTTTCCTAGTCGTTTGGCGTACACATACTACCTTGTCTACCACGTCTGCCATGTCTGCGCCTCCAGTCAAAGCTTGAACTTGCTGACCTCATTGCCTACCTGTAAGCTGTAGCGAAGCAACTAGCAAACTGCAAGTAAAGCTTTATATCCTGGCACCCTCTAATTCCGATTTCAGTGTCAGTTCAAATACTGGAAATGTGAGAAACTTAAGCGTGCCAAGGGCCAGCAGCATAGCTTCGAAAACTCTTCAATGTGCCAGTCGACAATGGCAACAACAGAAATTTAATGCAACACTTGCTGATGTCGTGCACATTGTTTAGCTTGACGTGTCCTTTTCTGAGTTTGAGTAGCAACTTGATTAAATTATTTCCAAGAAGTACAAACAAATGTTTATGAAATTATTAATATCATAAGCTAAGTGCACGAAAATTCGGCGAATTGAATTTAAAAAAGAAATCAGCATTTTTGCATCTTTAAATTAAATTTTGACACTTCTCTGTGATATTCGTTAATTTGAAAGCAGAAAATTGGAATTTAAATAAAATAAATCAATTAGCGTTGAAACTAAAAGCTGAAGAGCAACAACACACATAGTAACAGAGCATTGCACGAAGGTAATTGGCAATGCTGTGAACTTGCTTCAGTGTCTGAATTTATATATATTACTAGTTCTTTCCCGTCAACAATGACGGGCCCGTTTCCACTTATTCGATTTTAAATTATTCAAATAATAATTTTTAGTTCCAAATACTCATAAAATGCCTCAAAGTAAAAACGGAAACCATAGTAGGTACGACGAAATATGTTTAAAAATATTTTGTAAAATTGAAACTTTCAAAATGAAAAAAAAATATATAAAGTTTTTGAAGTTTCAATAAATCACAAAACAGAAAATGCCTAAAAATATGCTCTGAAATTTTTCAAAAAAATCAAGCGTTCCGCACTGACATTTTACGGAATTATGTTATAGTATTTTTTTATATATTATATATTATATTTTATATTCCATATTTTTTTAAACTAATCAATTTTGTTTGAAGAACTTTATAAAAGCTATTTTTGAAAGATTTTAAAGCCGAGCACAGTTAAAAAGTCGGCAAATTAAAGATTCTTAACGAACATTTTACCAAAAAAGTGCTTAAAAAATATGAATTTTTTCATGAACTCCATGAATCGCATTCATAAATGTACACTGTACCAAACAAGTGCTTACAAATTATGAATTTTTACATGAACTCCATGAGTCGCATTCATAAATGTTGGTCCAGAAACTAATTACATGAGACACAAGAACATTCATGAAACCAATGTAAAAAATTCATGTAGGTTTTTAGTGAACGTTTACATAATTTATATTTTCAGTATAATAATATTATGTATGATTTTTCTCATAAGAAAATGTAAATTTTTCTTCTTTTTAAAATTGCTTTTTATGATTATCTTAATATATAAAAGACAAGCGTCCTGCTCCGTGCACTTTATTGTAAAATATGTTCAGTCTGGACCAGAACCTGTTGTAAAATTATCTATTTGAAATCTTTGTACGTACTATACTTTTTAAAACCTGTTCAGCCTGGACCAGAACCTGTTGTAAAATTATTTATTTGAAATGTTTGTACTAACTTAACCTTTTAAAACCTGTTCAGCCTGGACCCGAACCTGTTCTTAATTTATGTATTGGAAATCTTTGTAGTCGAAGACTATCGTCATTTTCCTCAACTACTATACATCAAACATCATGTCTTGCTAATACAATGCTTCTTAATTAACAGAACCAGAACCTATTCGGTCTGCATAAACTGAACAGCAATTATTACATTCAGTGACGTTCGTGTCAATTGGAATTGCTAAATCACAATGTTCGGTCTTCTGATCCAAGTTATAGCGATTGGCTTCTCAAGTTAGGAAATGAAGATGAAGATATCATAGAAATTCCCGATTATTTTGTTTGTAAAGGTTCGCTTCTTAACCCTTTTAATGGCTTGCCTAGAATAATCGTGGACAATTTTTTTGAGCTTATATTCCCATCATTTAAGCAATAAAAAGATTCAAAAACATCTCTCTGATTTTTACATGAGCTGCTTTGCTTTTAGCAGGCTGTCTAATATAATGGACAAAACCATGAAAACGTTTTATTACAATATTTCAGTTCAACATAAACAACCAGAGACAAATGCTAATGCGTTATTTATGCAAATGTTATTATAAAAAAAAATTACACTTTGCACACCAATCACAATAGTCACTTCTTTTTTGCAAAATTTATTAACACGCGATAAAAAAAAATTGAAGGTTTCTGTTGGGCATAAAATCGAAAATCTAGCTAAGTTAAACGTTATATATCTCCTTAACATTATTTTTGTCATGTTTGCAACTTCATTTCATAGTACCAACCTATTTCATTTTAGAAAACACTTTGGAAAATAAAAAAAAAATTTTTCCGAAGTGTCCAATATAATGGACAAATCCATTGAGAGGGTTAAATAGATTTTTGGCGATACTTTGAGTCCGAATAACATCAACTGTTTTTCCAAAATTGCTATTCTGTGCCCAAAAAATTCCGATGTGAACGAAGTCAACGAGCAAGTTCTAAATCTTTTAGTTGGTGACACAATGAGAGATCTGAGCACGGATTAAATTGAAGACAGTGATGATAACGATAAACAAAATTGCACTGCCGAGTTTTTTAATGAATTTTATCTTTCAGGAGTGCCACTGCAAAAGTTAAACCTCGAAATTGGAAGTATTATAATACTTCTTCGAAATTGCAATACCAAAAGAGATATCTGTAATGGAAGAGGTTAGTTTTGAAAAACCAAAAAACTTAATTAATCATCGCACAGGTATTGACAGGTGCACTGGCGAACATGAAATAGTTTTCATACCTACAATTGATTTGGCCCCGACAAACACAGATTTGCCTTTCACTCTCCGGTGGCGACAATTTCCAGTTAAACTGACATTTTCAATGACCATTAAAAAATTGCAAGGTTAAGTATTGCAAAAAATAGGAGTTTTTCTAAAAGAACTGGTATTTAGTCATGGGCAGTTTTAGCGGACTGATGATGTAAAACTAAGCATTATAGATGGCAAGGGACAAGGTTAATTGGTTAAAATTTTAAGAATTTTTTACTAGAAATATTGTATATAAGAAAGTTTTATAAAAATAATTTAATAAACATGTTTTCAAATAAAAAACTATGTATATAAATCCAATAAATTTTTTGTCGCATTTTGTACTCTAAATGGTTCCTTCCCGTCGTAAGACGGGCTTTTACACTAGTATGAAATAAACGACAAAATCTAAATTTAGATATTCGTGTCATTTGCTATAGAACTGATGTTTTGGCATATATTTTACATTAGTACAATGAATATTAAAAGCTGTAGGTATACCATAAAAAGGCAACGAAAACGTTGCCTGTGCTGGAAAAAGTTTTTTAACCTGTAACCTTTAATAATATTTAAATACTAAAACAAAGAGAAATAACTTCCTATCAAGATCCGTGACTTTATATTTATAGAATTATACCATGTTTTACTAATGTGGTTTGCATGGTAGGTGTGCG
Source organism: Tetanocera ferruginea (assembly GCA_958299015.1). Classification (NCBI taxonomy): domain Eukaryota; kingdom Metazoa; phylum Arthropoda; class Insecta; order Diptera; family Sciomyzidae; genus Tetanocera; species Tetanocera ferruginea. The sequence goes on from OY282643.1 coordinate 19,689,464, forward strand.
TGTTCATGAGCGTATGACGCCCATTTTCTGCATACACCGTAGTTTTAAAACAGTAATTTCAAATATTAAGTTTTATCTCTGTAGCTCATATATAAACCTGTTTACACATTTTTTACTATAGTGGGTTGTATGGGAGGTGGGCGTTATGGTGGAAAGATGACGTCCAATTTTTAGGCACACTTCAGTTTTGACAGAAAATGGGCCCACACCAAGTTTCATTACTCAAGTTAAAAAAAAAACCTTTAACTAGTGTTTCTTATATTGTGGGTTGTATGGGAGGTGGTCATTTTTATGGGCAGAAGACGCCCATTTTTTTGTTCACACCTTAGTTCTGTCACATAATACATATCAGCTAAATTTTATTCCTGTAGCTGAAATAAAATCGTCTTTAAAGAGTTTTTAATTTTGGGGCTGTATGGGAGGTAGGCGTATTAACGGTTAATGTAAATAACTTAACGATAAAAATCTTTTAAATCGAATTGTTCAATATTGTGAAGGTGTTAACTATTTGATGCAAAGTGTCTTTGTAGATAAACACATTATTTTGTCAAAACTTCAATTTTTGAAATGAACTGAAGGTTGAAAAAATAACGGAAATTACTTGTAAAAGTTTGTTTATATGATAATGAATATCTTACATTAAAATGCACTAGAGAAATTACTGTAACTTGTAATATGTCATAACAACTTTTATGGATTACTTATAAAAAATGTCAAGGATTCCTTTACAAATGGGTTTGGCTAAGATTATCTATTGAAATAGTATATGTCTTTTAGCCCAAAAACAAAACAAACAACTTTTTTTAATTCTTTGGAAAATAAAATAAATGGATATGTGGTGCTTTCACCAGACATACAATCACAAAGATATAAAAATAAATTTATACTTTATATCCTTGTGTTTTAATGTTAATTATTAAATAAGTTATCAAAAACTTAGTTATCAATAAGTTATCAAAAAATATTTTATCAGTAATAAAAATTGTTCTTTGAAATTAGTTCATATAAAATGATATGTGTTATCACTAATAATTAAAAATAAAAAACTGTGAAATTAACTGTGAAAATAAAAATTCATAACTCACTCAAAAACAAATATTTTTCCAAAATTTACAAACTACAAGAAAAAAAATTCAAAAATATATATTTTTAACTCCAACATGGTTTTATAGAGCTCCAAACTGGCGGCAGAGAAAAAAAACGGGGCCTCGTGGTTGCAGCGCTGGGAGTCGCAAAAATTGGCCAATCTGGAAAAAAATGACTTTTTGAAATCTTAACAAAAATGGTTTTCTTATGACAGAAGCTTTTTCTTTAATTTCTTTTAAATTTTTGGTGATATTTCAAATTTGAAAGTGTGTTTTTTCGAAAAAAATTTTGACGTAAAAAATTCATAAAAAATCGAAAAAAAAATTAAAAAAAAAAAATCTAGTGTCATACGATAGCGAGAAAAGCAAGTTAAAAAAAATAAAAAAAAAAAAAATTAAAATTTCGTCAAAAAATAAACCCGCTAGTGCCGCAACTAGTACGAAAAACATGGTTTCGAGATAAGGTCGTTCAAAGTTTGTGAACAAAGAAAGATGCAAAGAAAAGTAAAAATGCGCTCTCACTAATTCGGCTGTAACTTTTGAAACCGTAGGAATTTTTCTATGAAATTTTCAAAAACCGGTCAATGTCATTTCCCCCCTTAAGAAAAAAACGTTATTTGTTATACCGCAATTTCTACAGAATGTTTTATTGTTGTTTCAACTATTGCTTACTTATTATTGTTTAATAATACAAAAGAATCCCCTTTCTAAGGGTCAAACGTCTAACCGGACACAAACAAATTATTGTAAAATTCATTATTTCAATACTTTGTTGTGAAACCTTTTGCATCAATTATGCCTTGCAAACGATGTTTCATGGAGGTGAATACGTTTCTGCAAACATCTGGTTGAATGATGTTGCATTCCTTGATTATTCCTCCTTGAACTCAGCTATGTTTCGAATGCTTGTGTTGTAGAGCCTTTTACACACTTCATTCCATACATTTTCAATGACGTTGATGTCAGGCGATTATGAACGAACTTGCAATAATTTCGGGCGGTTATGTACTAGCCATACTTTTACCACAGCAGAAGTGTGTTTTGGTTCATTCTCTTGATAAAAATCAAAGGTCTGTAATATACCAAACTTTACGGCACTCTGCTTAACATTTTGCTTAATATGTTAAGGTAGTAGTAAATATCCGTTTTACTATCGATAAACACTAGACTCCAGACAGCTGTACTAGATATACAGTCCCAAACCATACAGAACCACTTCCATGTTTCACTGTAGTACGAGTTTTTTTGCTTTTAAAATCGTGGTTTGGTTGTCGTCATACTTAAGACCTACATCTTAACCGTGCAAATTGAATTTGCGTTGGTCAGTGCACAGTACCTTAAATGAGACATACCACTTAAATTTAACCTAATTTTTTACATATTAGCTTCCTTGCCGTATTCCAAACAGCATAATTTTCAAGCAAGTACTCTCTTGCAAGCTGAAGTCATAGTCTTCTGTTTTTTTGGGCTTCTTTTGCACAATTCTTCCATGAAAATCATTCTAACGTGGTGTGTTACATATAGTTTCTACACATAAGTCCTTTCCTTAACTTCTTTTCGGATAATTTTTTAGCTCGTTTGCAGTTTGGAATGAATTGTTTTTTTATTTGTAGGATAATTTGGCGCTCATCACAGTCACCTAGTGTTTTACCTTGACCCTCCCGACTTTTGTTGAGGATTCGGAAATTGCCACTTTACTTTTTTAATAATATCGTGGATCGTAGAATGGTTTCGATCAACGGTATCAACGATTTAGCGAATAGTTTTACCTTCACAGTATTGCCGAATAATTAGCAGCCGAATTTCGAATGCTGTGTGCGTACGTTTTTACACCATTGTAGATACTTTTTTAATAATATCGTGAACCAACGATTTAATGGTTTCGACCAACGATACCACCTATTTAGCAAACAGTTTTACCTTCACAGTTTTGCTGTAAAACTAGCGGCCGAATTTCGAATATTGTGTGCGCATGTTTTTGCACCACTGTAGAATTTTTTGTCATAGCTATTACCAAAAACAAAACACAATGAGCGGAATCAATAGAAATTGTGTTTGAATTTTTTTTTAAAGACAACAACATGCCTAATTTAAAATGTTCGGTTAGACGTTTGACCCTTAAAAAGGGGATTTTATTGCGAACTAAATGAAATTTTGAGTAAATTTTTTGTAAATTCTTTGTACCAAACAAACGTTTAAACAATAATAAAACATTCTGTATGACTTTCTGTATTTTTAAGGTTTTTTGTTATAAAAATGTCCTTTAAAGTCGCTCGCTGCCTTGTCCGGTTAGTCATTTTAACCACTGTATATGTAGGTTATATAGCCAATAGGTTCCTATTGCACTATCGATAGTATTTTTGGTACTAATCAACATATGCCTGACTTTTTGGAATCCTTGGACAAAAATCTATTATTTGTTGACAAATAGGCTACAAAAGTATTCATAACTTCTGAATATAAAAGGTATTGTCAGGCATTCAGGACTTAAATTTTTTTGGGTAATGTTATTCTGCTGGGATTATATGCGAAACTGGTCATTGACATTTATTATTTGGTGCATTTCTTGGCACAGTCAGACATGCTGCCCAACTAAACATTTTTGTAAATGATTCCTGTAGAACATGCAGAGGCAAAGAGAAGGAAGAAACCATCTACTGTGATCGTGCTCCGCACTTGCCAAAAGACGCCACACTAACCTGGGTTTCTACTTTTGCGATGAACTTGATAACCTGTAAGTGATAACTGTCCAGGTCAAGGTAAGTAGTATTTAAGTTGTTATCAAAGCCGAAAAAGTCCCGATACCAAACTTAGTTCCATATATCATATATAGAATACATATTTGTCATAAGAACATACATTTTTTACCAAAAGACCAAACAAAATTTCAATGACTCCTAGACTTATTCCCAATTTTATCTTAACTACTCTGCAAAGTTTTCATTCTTGACATTGATTGCTGGGTATGTGTCATAGACTGTGTTAAAAAAGTTTAATTTCCGTTATTGTTCAAGAACAGGTTCGTTTTAGTAGAAAAATGAAATAAGATCTTAATTCAAAATTGACATTTCAATGGAAAACGCCAAACACAGTCACCTAAGTTTCAAAGTTTTTACTATTGGCGTTCCATTTTTTTGTATAACATTTGAAATGCTTCGCTCACAAGGTCCTGCAAATGAATCTCTTTAAACAACATGACAAAACAACCTCATTCCGCCAATCTTAAGATTCTTGGCAGAACTCTCCAGAGAGATTTGCACTAAACTAATATTCCTAGAACTATAACCTAAAAAAGTTTCTTATTACCATAAGGAAAAATAACTTAAGAGCGATGACAATCTATATATCTTGCCGTTAATCATATCTATCTACTATCAGAACTTTTAATAAAAAATTGTTCAATACATCTTGCCATCAAAATATACCACGACCTTGAAACAAATTAAATGTTTAGCTTTCAAAATGAGTGCGCATATTTCTCAGATAATGAAATAGATAAAAGCTTTAATTCAATGATTATTCAGAGAAACTTTAAAAGTAAGTAGACCTCAAATCATACAATCACTGGCTCAACTCAACTGTTCACTGCAGACGCTAAACGGATTTGACAGTTCTCAGATGTTTCCATAGTTTCTGAAAAGTTTATCGAATAAACAAGCAAGCTCATAAATAAATAAGAAACAAAGTAAAATATTTTAAGTATTTATTTATAATCCGTGCTTTCTAAAACATACAGCTTCCAAAAGTAGTTCAGAGCCTTTCAAGGACAAAAATAAATAATTGCGTTTATCTAGAGGAGAAAAGATGGCCACTTTTAACTGCCAAGCTGTGGCTTAAACTCAGGCTATTTATGTGCGACCAAAAAAGATTAAATGTTATTTGAACTCATGCTGCTGGTACGAGTAGCATTCAATGTTGTTGGCCATTTAAAGTAAGCCAGTCAATCTCAGAGCTAAGCCGTAAGAAAATAAACAAGAGTAAAAAAAAAAAACATAAGCCACATTAATTGAAATAGAATTAAAATGAAATTGAGTTTGGTGACAGGGTAAACAAATTTTAATAGAATCAGTTGTTTGAGGCAAATTTCGAAAAAGGATCAAAATCAAGAGCAGCAACAGTAATAATGAGACTGGCATAAAAAATAAATAAAAATTATATCAGTTATAAAAACTCAAGCTAAAATATGATGGTTTATAAAGAGTAGATATTTTTTGAGCTCTAGTCGAAAATCCACACGTACAACACGAAAAAAAGAAATGTAAGGGTCTTTTTGCAGATAGCACAGAAACCCATTAACAATATTTTCTTGACGCTTCATAAAAGGCCCAACAAGACAAAAAAAAATAATTTGCGTTTGGTTACATTTCAATTTATTTCTACTACGTTTCAATTTCTTGTTGTTGCTATTTATCGTTGTAAGTTCGTTTATTTTTTCTTTTTTTCTATTTAAAATAAAAGCTTGTGCTATTGACCAATGTTTGAAGTGTTTGCATTATTGATATAGCTAGTCAAAAATAAAAAAAAAAAACAAAAAACAAGAAACAAAAGAGAAAAAATTAATAAAAATGTTTGCAAAATTGCTAAGGCAGAGGGCAAAAAATATAAAACAGCGCCAAGCATAGTTCTGAACCATGGTAATCCGTGAATGGTTATAAATATGTAAACAAATATTTCATATTTCTACTTCTAGCGATATTGTTTTATTTGGCTTTACGTTGTTGTTGTTATTTCTATTATTGCTTTTTGCAATTTTCTTTTCATTCTGCTAGATTGTTTGTGTAGCAGGGTTGAGCAAAAATAATGCCAAAAATCAATATTGAAGCCGCTAAGAGCGTGAAAAAATTTGCAGCTTTAAGATAAGCTGCGAGCTGCCTTAAGCGGCGTTAGTCAAGCATTTATTTGGCCAAAACTAACGATGCCAAAAACCCCTTCAGCCCAAATACTTTTACAAAGAAGCCTCGTTATAAGCGCACAAACAAAAATATCTACCAGCTTAATAGGAAATGCTCTTTAAATCTTAAATCAGCCACAGGACATTAACTCAGATGTGGGTTCAATCATAATGCAATCAATAGCTTGAATGTTGGAACAAAAAAAAAAAAAAAAACAAAAAAAAAACAAAATAGAAACTCAAATAAAACACCCAAATAATCAGTCATCCATTGAAACAAAAAAAAAAAAGAAAAAAACAAAAACAAATCAATATCTACTCACAATGTAATCGATGTGAATTATTAATGATGCTTGACGATGGGCACTCTTGCAATACAACCAACAAAACAATAGCAACAACAACAACAACAACAACAGCACAATAAAGCACAAAATAAAACACCAACAAAAAACATACCACCCATCTAGCGTTATGGGTGGCATTACAAAAAGCACAATATCCTGGTCTATATATCCTTAAACATGCATGCATGAATTTCATCTATAAGCAAATAAACAATAAATGTTACTCGGACCAAGGCGAATAACTAGCTCTATAATAATAATAACACTGCAGGGCTTACCACCCCCACAAATGATATACTTTATGAGATTATAAGCACAGTTTTGTCGTATGTGTAGTTGCTGAGTTTTTATTTTTTATGCATGTGTGTATGTGTGTGTGTGTGTGTGTGTGTGTATATTTGTGTACTCATATTAACTCGCCTGTGTTATTCTAGTTTATTGCAAATCATTGCGTTTTCGGTAAAATTGATGAATATTAATTTATTTGTTTAGCTGAAGCGTTAGATTGCTGTCCAACGATTAATGTTTTTTGGATTATAAATCAATAAATTTTGACAGCATTTATTATTATACTAAATGTACATATATTTTTATTGCTAAATCATGCAGCAACTTGCTGCGTTGTCATGTAAGGTATTTAGTTGAGTCTATATTAGAAAATGTTTACTTTTTGTACGATAGCAACAGAAAAAAAAAAAACTATCAGAAGGAAAGCCTAGAAGATCTTGTTTTTGAAGAATTTTTGGAAGCTTGATTAATTCTATGTATATTACTTTGCTACAGAGCCAAAGCCGGGATTATTCTTGTGAGTTTTGAAAACAGCAACAAGTTTTATAATAGTTTCCATAACAAAAAGAGCACATCATTATTGCTTACCAACATACAAAATTTAAATTTATTTAAGAACATTTAATTGTATTTTCATATATATCTCAATCCTGATAATCGAGATAGTCTAGTTGAATCTATGATTTTTCAAAAGTCGAGGAATTTCATTATTTTTCAACCAAATCGTAATGTTTCGTGATGACTTCAAAAATAACAATGTGCTATTTTTTTGAGATCATCATTTCAAAAATGAGGTTAGTTATCTTTCGTGAAAATACTTCCCAAAACTAAAAAAAATCATGAAATACTTGCGTTCAAATAAAAGATTAACGATGTCATAAATTTTGCGCTTATTACACGCGTGACTACCATAACGTATGCGTAACAAACATTTGAAATATCTGAATTATCTTATTCAGTTTTTATTGTTAAGGTGGGACATAACATTCGCGGCAGAGAAAACAGACCTTTTTTTAAAAATTCATTATTCAGTCAAAAACAATTATTTTTCAAATTTTTTTTTATTATTGTAGAGAATTGAACAAACTACAAGAAAAATAAATTCAAAAAAATATATTTTACACTCCAACATGGTTTTATAGAGCTCCAAACTGGCGGCAGAGAAAAAAACGGGGCCTCGTGGCCATTAACAAAATTGGTTATTGTATGACAGTAGCATTTAAAAATTTTTTTTTTTTCAATTTTTGGTGATGTTCCAAACTTGAAAAATGTGTGTTTTTTCGTAAAAAATATTGACTTTAAAAATTCATAAAAAATTGAAAAAAAATTTAAAAATAGCTCGTGTCATACGATAGTGAAAAATGAATGGCGCAACCAGCACGAAAAACATGGCTTCGAGATAAACGCGTTCAAACTTTGTGAACAAAGAAAAGTGCAAAAAAAAAAAAAAATAAAAAACCGGTCTCACTAATCCGGCTTTTTAGAATCTTAAGAATATTAACTAAAATATAAAATTATAAAAAAGTCGATGTAAAAAAAACGACCAATGTCATGTCCCCCTTAATATAAAATTCTTACTTTCACTAAGTCAGTAACAAGAACTAATAACGACTTTCGTACTAAAAGGATTGAATGACCTAAAAACGCTAAGAACCAAAAAGGTACACAGTTTTTATGAAAATTTGCATGATCTCCATGCAGGGACGCAACCAGAAATTTTTTTTGGGATTGGTTTTATCAAATGGAGAACTTATATATAAAAACAATTTTACGTAATTACAGCGGCTGAGTTGTAGCGGTTAGTGCGTTCAATTTTTGCACTAATGGTCCCTTGATCATACTTCAGTCATGACCAGCACCATATTTTTTTTTTTTTTTTTAATTAAAACGGTCACTGTCAGGACATTCTATCCATACAGAAGGTGAACAGCAGTGGTAGCGGTCGTATTAAAATAAACTGGCTTCAACGTTGTTTAGGATCTGTTCGGCCAAAATATTTTGCAAGCACCAGTTGTAGGCCGTTAAATGGATTTTTTTCTTGTTTGGCAGTCTTACGAAGGTTATAAGGCTTGAGCTAAAATATTTTCATTTTTACTCGGGTCCCAATAAGGTTAGCAAAAATTCAATATTTTTCTCCCCACACATTCAGAAAAAAATACCTACCTTTCTCCGAGAAAAAATTTCTCTATTTTCGATAATTCAATTAGAATAAATTTTCACATTTTCAAATAAATATTTCTTCACTTGTGGGAAATGGAAATATTTCAATGTCTCTAATAATGATAAGTATTTTTTTCACACAAAAAATTCTCATTTATAGAGAAAAATTTAAGGAAAATGAAAAATTTTTACTAAATTTTGATAAAAAATTAATTCAAATTCATCTTTTTTCAAAAATAAAAAAAGTCTTATTCTCTAAAAACGATATATTTTTATAATTTCCCTTTTCCATGGAAGCTTTTTATCATTTTTAGGGATTTTTTTAGTACAACAGAGAAAAGCATTCCCTGGAGCAAACTCTATAACATATTTCTCTAAATATTATGTCTTTTTCATTCCGAGAAACTTTTTACTGAGTGCAGTGAAAATTTTTCATCCATACATCACTTCGTTGTAAAAATACCCAATTGGCTGGCACTAGCTTTAAAATTCGTCCTTTAGTGAGTACTAATTATGCTCAATTCTGAAAGTAAAAACCGCTTAATTTCTGACACCTTGGGATGAAAAACAAAGAGTCTGAATTTGACAAAATCGTTTGGTATTACTTGTCCAATGCGCAAATGCTGACGAAATCGAAATAATACATTTTTAACGAAAGGCCTTTCCTACACTTTTCCAAAATATTTGCGCAATTTTGAGGGATTTTCATGAAACTGATTTTGAAAATCCAATGGAAGATTATGAATAAGGCGTATAGCTATATTATGTCACTGGATGGGCGAACAGAAGAAAATTAAACCAACACTAGTAAACCTGTTGCCCGAATTCGAGCAATTCAAGAAAAATTAAGTCTTAGAAACATTATAGACGTTTAATATATGATATTCTATTCAAGAAGTTATTAAGCCAACATATTTTTACATAATAAGCCAAAATTCCTTAATATCGGATATTTAAAAATTTAAAGAAATTTTCTGAAACGGATTTTGAAAAAAGCGATGGAAAATTAGAAATTGTGAATTTTTGTTCTCCACTTTCGGAAGTTAATCGGAATTATTTTTATAATGAATCACATGACTTCACTATAAACTTAATTCTGTAGAGTTTGTGTTATCGATGTTTAAAAAATGACATTAAAAAAGGACGAAAATCAACAATTTAACGGGAAATTTCTTTAATTTTTTCAGTGGAGAGTGACTCAACAGATTTTCCTCAAATTTAGGCTTTTTTACTGTGTCTTACTTTTGAATTAATTTGTTTCCAAATATTTCAAGTTTCCTCCATGCTAGAAGTTGAAAAGATAACTTAAATCGAAGTATTGCCAACAACCCTTCAAGTGGTCAGAATCAGAATATAACAAAAATTAAACATGTGTAATAAGCCGGATCGAAATTGAAATTTGACTAGACACTGACTTAAAAGTTAGAGGGACTCTTAAAAACAATTTCTGGTTTTGGTTCTTCTGAACGTCTTTTCTGCAGAAAACGAATTTTTTTGCATTAACTTTTTTCTCCAGAATGCATACCCAAGAAAAGCAAAAAACTAAAGATTTTCATGGTACACTAAAAAAATTTTGGAAATGGGAACATATGAGTTTTAGGTACGCAAATCGATTTTTTTTAACCAGTTTTTAGTTAAATGTGCACTAGATAGCGCTCCAGTACAAAATTCATGATTTTCGAATATTTATATTTTTTAACACTTATAAAAAACGCATTTTTCATAGTACTCAGTATTGATTAAACAACACCATACGATACACCAAAAGAAAGAAAAGCTCAGTACTTTTCCAATAATCTTATATCCATTTGAATATCAAGAAAAATAAATTTTTTATAAGTGTTTAAAAAAAATATTTTCTAGTTTTTAATAATACTTCTTACTTTTGAGTCGGTGTCCGGCTCACTTTTTTTTCTCCATACAAAATCGATCCGGCTTAATGTGCAGTCTGAAGGAATAAAATATGACTAACTTAGCAGATTATGCATCAACCAGAATTGATTTGAAATATACATTTGGGGTTTTCACTCATTTCATAAAACGTGAGATTGCTTTTCATGTGACTCACTTGGATTGAATACTATTTTGCTTGGTACAACAATCATTTTTTGGGGGGTTTAAACCCCAAAACTCCCCTTTGGTTGCGCTTATGTCTCCATGAATAGCATTCATGAATTTTGGTACAGTAACCAATAACATACAATAAAATACGAGAACATGAATATTTCATAAGCCTTGTGTTAAGAGTTCATAAAGTGTGTTTTGTACACACTTTTTTGTACAATTAAAAACAAATTTTGTAAATTTCATGAAAAATACAACGGACACATGAATCATTAAAAACTTTTGGGAATAAAATTCATGTTCATATGCGAAAAGAACAAGAACTGTTCATGAGATCGGTGAAAAAAATGCATAAATCTCATGTAATAGAACGTTTAAGATGCTGACGGCATAACAAAGAAAACTCTCGATTTTTGCCAAAATTATTGTTTATTCTTTCAGCGAGCTACCTTTAAGCTCGATACACTTATTTAAACAGTTTTCTCATTTTGCGATGCCCTTTGAATAGTATGATCGCAAGATCTCCGAAATACGCTTCAGTTTCCAATTCGACCTGTTTATTTATTGCAAATCTTTTTCTCAGGAGCTACTTTTTTAAGTCTGGGAAGAGAAAATAGTCGCTTGGGGACAAATCTGGCGAAAATGGGGGATGAAGAAGCAGTTGGAAGAGTATCTCGTGCATTTTTTCAGGCTTTTGGTTGAGTCTTCACTCACTTTGGTGAACTTACACTGGGATCTATCCAATTTTTTGCCGTTTCCTTCGATTTTGGTGTACAGTAGTGGATCCATGTTTGATTCTTGGTTACAATTTAATGCAAAAATCTAGTTGGAGTTTATGTAAAGATATCCAAACGTTTTTGGAAAGTTCACAATACCTTCATGTTTTTCATTTATTGTTAACGAACGTATCTTGCAGTCAGCTTTCTCATACCCAAATGTTCACGCAAAATTTAAACCAAAATTTTGACCTACTTGATTTACCGTCGGCTGTAACTATCTAACGCACTTTTACTGTCGGATTAACTCCATGAAATCTATGTAAAAAATACACTAACCAATAACATGATTCACATGAAATATTCATGATATATATGTACAAAATAAACAAGCCTTGTGTTATAAGTTCATAAAGCGTGTGTACCAGATACATAACCAATAAAAATTTCTTAAATGCCATGAAATATACAAGGGGCACATGAATGATTCATACTTTTTGTGAAAAAACTGCAAAAAATTAATGTATAAATACAAGAACAATAAGAACAGTTCATAAAATAAGCGACATTACGGAGAGATAACGGCCATTCCCTATTACACTATTAAAACAAGCATTTACAACCAACGAACAATCACGAATGTGCAAACATACGACGTTAACAGCGAAGTGTTTTTGTTCGTGATATTTACGAAAATTGTTTTTTTTTTGTGAGAGATTGTAAGAGGTTTTGTTTGCGGCATAGTTTTTTCACTCATGAAAAATTGAAAATAGGATATTATAAGTGGTGGTTAGCTATGAAAACAATCGTATTTTGATCATTCTCTGCATCCTGGTTTGGGGGCAAATGTTTTATATTTTCAAAAGAAGTAATTTTTAAAATTGAATTTAAATTAGGGACCGTACCGGTTATGGTTTTTATCAAAAAAATCAAATATTAACTGTTATTTTTTAACTTTTATGTTTTCCGACAAAAATAAAAGTTATTTTGTGCCTTATATTTTTTCGGGCAAACATAACAGCTTCTTTTGACTTTTATTTTATCCGTCAAAAATAACAGTTATTTTTTGCCTTTTATTTTTTCGGTCAAAAATATCAGGCAATTTGTGTTTTTTCAAAGGCCATTGTGTTCATCAAAGGCTAAAAAACTATATACCATTATTTTGGTCTCATCGGTGAACATCGGTTTTACATATGGTATCAAAAGTTTTTTAATCGGACAAGCGGCCTTTAAAAAAACAAAGATTGCCTGATATTTTTGACCGAAAAAATAAAAGTCACAAAATAACTGTAATTTTTGACCGATAAAATAAAAGTAAAAGGTAACCTTTATTTTTGTCTGAAAAAATAAAAGGCAAAAAATAACAGTTAATTTTTAATTTTTATAGAATCAGTCGAAAATTTAAAATGCTCTAACTATTCGTAAAGCTGAGGCCATTTCTATCATAATGGTATATTTGAAAATGTCCTTCGACAATATTTTGATTGTGTCTTTTTCATTCGAAAATTAATAAATAACAGTTATTTTCGGTCCCTGATTTAAATTGAAAAATGCTATTCATGGTATTTATTCACTTTTACTAAAAAACTTTAAACATAACCGTCTGCAATTTCTATGAACAACACTGTATTAGTTGCTGCTGTAGAAAAAACAAAACTGACTTCACCCCATTACTCTCGCCTGATGTCATGGCATGCCAATATCTGTTTTTAATGGCTTCATCCAAGCGAAATCTTCATTACATCCAATTTTAAGCTAAGCGTGTCGAAAAAAAACTCAATTACTTACACAAGTCAGTCTTCTTCGTAAAATATTGACCGCTACTTTTGCACAAAAACAAAAACAAAAAAATACCTCATCGAATAAATAAAAAAACAACTACATCCCTGACCACCACCCATTAAAAGCCACACAAAAGATAATGACCAAAAGACAATTAATGCTTAAAGCTTTGTTCACTGCACGCAGCTAATTAATTCCAGCTATACACTCGTGAAATCTTCATCAGCAAGAAGGATGCAGCAAGCAATGAATAACCTCAACATGAAGCACAAGTAAAACAGCGTTAGCGTACGTAAGGTTAGAAAAACGAAAGGTCTTACGTAAGACGACGTATAAGCGCGGAAGCTAATTTGGTCAATAATGAAAATGAAAATTAATTTCGCAGCTAATTTCAACGAGTTTTCGCAAAAGCAGCTTGAATAAAAGGACGAACAACGACGACGATGAAGAAGCAACAGAAGAAGACGACGACTAACTGGAGGCTGCCCACAGATGTATATCAAAGTGAAAGCGAATATAAAATAAAATGATGCCAATGAGATGGTAGAACAACAACTCAGTCAGCACGAACATCAACAATATCCTTCGCCCGCCACATCATTGTGCTAAGAATACATAAAGATTGCGAAGCCGGAGAAGAAGTAGTAGTAGTAGTAGTAGTAGTGAAGAAATGAAGATAATAGCAAAAAGTCGTCAGTGGAGCAAGGATCAACATCGGAAAATGGCAGCATGGAAGATTTGCAATAATGATGAATAAATGAATAGCTTACGCCATGAAGTTGGCTGCACTTATGTCTTAAGACTGACTTTCTTACGTAGGCAAGTGTTTCAATATGCAAAACAAGACTCAAAAGAAGAAGAAGAATATAAAAAAAAAAACAACGAAAACGTTAAGAAGCTGAGCCGAATCGCGAGACGTTACAAGAGTACGCGAGTTCTTCAAGAGTAGCTCATTAAATTTTCATAGCATTTTTATTTTTATTACTTTTCGCGAAAAAGAGAAACGAAAAAAAAAATGGCGAAAAATTGCAAAAAAAGGTAAAAACGAAAAAGTGTAAAAAAAAGCTAGCGTCACGGCAAAGAGAGTAGCGCAGCAAGGACTAAAGTGTTATTTTCCAGCATATGCGCCGAATAGTGCTGGCAACCGACCACTTTCAAGTTTGCATCATAATTTATTTATAACATTTTTCCCGTTATTTTCTTTCTTCTCAGTTTTTGCCAGCGGCCAACTGCTGCTACTGCATGCTGCGGAGTCAAGCAGCCAGCTTAATTAGCAAAAATTGAATTATGATGAGTTTGTGGCAAGTTCGCCATCTTTTTTTTAATTTTTTTTTTTTTACATTCACACTTACACTCACTGTAGTGCGGTGCGGTGTGGAGTAACTTCTTAATGGCCGACATGTGTAAAGCAATTAATAAAAATGGTGACACCACAAAAGCGGGCACATTACATAAAATGTAAAAAATGATTTTTAAGAGAATAGCAAATAAATTTTAAGTGCTTATTTTTTTTTTTTTTTTTTTGGTTTTCTGTTTTTAGCTGGAAGTGCTTTCATTTAAATGCTCATAAAATAAGGCTAAATTGTTTAAAAGTCAATAAAAATCGCATTAAAAAGCTTTTGCTGTGCACAAAATAACGAGATTAGCATATGGCGGCTGTGGATGTGATGGACACATTGCGGTTTAAGAGAACGGAAGGCATGGAATTTACAACAATTAGAAATTGAAAAATTCCATCAACCGAAACTAATTTTTTATTAGTTTGAAAATCACACACAAAGCAACACATATGTATAAATATATCATGCGACAAAGCTGTCGACTCTATCATAATCAGAGAGTCATATTATAAAAAATCCTCCTCCGAACAAAAACTCTACTTCACCGTACTATGCGCGAGAGGAAACGTAAAAAAAGAATGAAAAAGGATAATCATAATCATGACAAAATCCACATCGACATCCTTTTCGTCATCGATATTTAAATCGATATCAATTTTGATATCGCTATTGTCGTCGACATCTTGATTGAAATCGAAATTGACATGAAGTGCGACATCGTCATCGACATCGTTATCCTTATAGTCATAGATATTTAAGGTACTATTACAGTGTGTAAAAAATGAAAATTTTTTTTTTTTTGTTTAGAATCTGGTTCTTTAAGGTCTTAAGAATACGTGTACGAAATTTTAGAAAAAAATATCAAATAAAAAAAAAGATATAACATACATTATATTCGTATGAGCGCATTTTTTCATATATTATCGTTCATAGAAGAAAATCTAATCGCGTTTTTCTCGAAACAAGTTTTTTCGAATTGGTTTCCAAGATATCTCGAGTTCTGCTTTATCGATTTCGATGAAACTTGATTTATTGTGATCTTTATAGAATTTGTTAAGCACTCTACCTATAAAAAGCGGAGAAACTTTTATATTTTGTTTTTACGGCTAAGAATTTCTGCCAAAAAATGGGGTTTTTTGTAAATTTTTTTTTCAACGCATGCCATTTTTTTGTTTGCCTTATTTTTTTATTTGCGTAGGTAGAGCGCGCAACTACAATCTTTTACTGAAGAATGCACTTTGATTTTTTACTTTCCGACGCCTTGGAAATACTGGAGACGAGAAACCAACTTAAAACCTTTTTTTAAACACGCCAACTTCAACGACCTCTAGAAAATAAACAACAAATACAAAAACAAAAAAAAACATTTTTTTTATATCTCCAACTTTAACTGTACATAATGTAAATAAATTTGAATTGAATAATTTTTTAATACTATGTAAAAAAAATTAATAAAAAAGGTGTTGTTTTTAATAGCTTCACACTGTAATAGTACCTTAAATCGATATCAATTACGATATCGTTATCGTCGTCGACATCTTGATTTAAATCGAAATCGACATTGACATCGGCACCGGCATTTCAATCGAAATTTAAACTAACATCGACATCGAAGTCGTCATCGACATTAACATCGAAGACGTCATCGACATTAACATCGACGACGTCATCGACATTCACATCGACGACGTCATCGACATTAACATCGACGACGTCATCGACATTAACATCGACGACGTCATCGACATTAACATCGACGACGTCATCGACATTAACATCGACGACGTCATAGACATTAACATCGACGACGTCATCGACATTAACATCGACGACGTCATCGACATTAACATCGACGACGTCATCGACATTGACATCGACGTCGTCATCGACATTGACATCGTCATTGACATTGACATTGACATTGACATTGACATTGACATTGACATTGACATTGACATTGACATTGACATTGACATTGACATTGACATTGACATTGACATTGACATTGACATTGACATTGACATTGACATTGACATTGACATTGACATTGACATTGACATTGACATTGACATTGACATTGACATTGACATTGACATTGACATTGACATTGACATTGACATTGACATTGACATTGACATTGACATTGACATTGACATTGACATTGACATTGACATTGACATTGACATTGACATTGACATTGACATTGACATTGACATTGACATTGACATTGACATTGACATTGACATTGACATTGACATTGACATTGACATTGACATTGACATTGACATTGACATTGACATTGACATTGACATTGACATTGACATTGACATTAACATTGACATTGACATTGACATTGACATTGACATTGACATTGACATTGACATTGACATTGACATTGACATTGACATTGACATTGACATTGACATTGACATTGACATTGACATTGACATTGACATTGACATTGACATTGACATTGACATTGACATTGACATTGACATTGACATTGACATTGACATTGACATTGACATTGACATTGACATTGACATTGACATTGACATTGACATTGACATTGACATTGACATTGACATTGACATTGACATTGACATTGACATTGACATTGACATTGACATTGACATTGACATTGACATTGACATTGACATTGACATTGACATTGACATTGACATTGACATTGACATTGACATTGACATTGACATTGACATTGACATTGACATTGACATTGACATTGACATTGACATTGACATTGACATTGACATTGACATTGACATTGACATTGACATTGACATTGACATTGACATTGACATTGACATTGACATTGACATTGACATTGACATTGACATTGACATTGACATTGAAATTGACATTGACATTGGCATTGACACTGAAATTGCCATTGACATTGACATTGACATTGACATTGACATTGACATTGACATTGACATTGACATTGACATTGACATTGACATTGACATTGACATTGACATTGACATTGACATTGACATTGACATTGACATTGACATTGACATTGACATTGACATTGACATTGACATTGACATTGACATTGACATTGACATTGACATTGACATTGACATTGACATTGACATTGACATTGACATTGACATTGACATTGACATTGACATTGACATTGACATTGACATTGACATTGACATTGACATTGACATTGACATTGACATTGACATTGACATTGACATTGACATTGACATTGACATTGACATTGACATTGACATTGACATTGACATTGACATTGACATTGACATTGACATTGACATTGACATTGACATTGACATTGACATTGACATTGACATTGACATTGACATTGACGACACGACATCGATCTGTCTCAGTGAAAATCGTTTAGTGTCGAAGCATAGAAGATAGTCTTTTTTAAGGTTCCTGAAATTTTTAAACGGTCTGACTTAGTGAAAAGTGTTAAGTTTGGATAATTTTCAGTAACTTTATCGTAGGAATCATTTATTTTTCGTGCAGTTTACTTTCACTGAAAACTCAAAATAAACTTTTTTTAAAATGGAACACTCCACGAAGACGGGTGTTACATTTTCAAGCTTTTTAACATCGATATATTAGCATGCTTAAAATTATTTAATGTTATTGCAGTCGTCATAAATGACTTATATGATTGTATATTCATATGAGGGAAAAAACTTTTAAAATCCTGTTCAATGTTTGTGTAATTTTTATACTATCCAGATACCACAGATACTTTATCTATGCTGGGAGTAAATTGATGTGACATGCAACTAAACAACAATTAACAAAATCTAAATTACAAATGCATTTCATAAAAGTTTTGAATATATGTGTGTGACGAGTGTAACATATATTGAGATGGTGTAGCACATATTGTGACGGGTTTTTAACATTTTGTGGCGGGTGTTACTAGAATGCAATTTTTATAGTTAAGTACTCGAGCTGCATTGCTTAGAATGTTCTAGATACTTATTTTGTGTTTTACTATTTCTTTGCAAAAAAAATGTTCTCGTCTTCCTGGGGCTTGTCTAACTTTTCTTTAAGCATGTAACTTCTGCGACAGTTTTTTGAAACCTTACAAAGTGTAATATTTACTTTGAGCGAAATTTTGCAGAACATTTCCTCCCTTACAAATAAACCCACCTTACCGTGCATAAACTTTTCCACGAAAGTGCGTTTGAAATTTTTCAATATTGATTTACTGTCCTTTCTGCGCTATGCATAAAAAGGACTCATTTGGTAAAAAAAACAACGCTGCCGAAAACTTTTTAATAAAATATTACTAACTCTTTAAAAGAAATTGTGAAGTTATCCAAGTTAAGTACAATTTTTTTCAACTTTTACCTTAAATATTCATTCCCTTTTTACCTTGGCAAGCACGAAAAAAAAAATTCAATCAATTTATTTATTTGCAAAATATTTCCACAATTGATCAAGCGCAACATTTTACAAAAACTTGACAAATATTTACTTAACATTATTATTTCAACTGTAAAAAGTTAAAGTGAAAAATTTTCCTAACAGTAATTATGAAAATAAAGTTTGTCCCGATACACACAACACAACACAACACAACAAAAGTGAAAAAAAAAAATATTATGTAAAAAAATGTTACAAAATACTTTTTTACACAGATACAATTTGGGTCAATTGAAATGATCCCGTTTTGTACGAAAACTTTTTATCATTAATTATTTACGCATAAGCACGTCAGTTACTTTCATTTTCCTTCAACAACCTTTTTGCACACTCACTCTAGAACAACTCTCAATTTAGCTGCTCAGCTGCCAAAGGACATTCTCTCGTTTCCTTATCTACTTTTTTGCTTGTTTCGTTTTGTTTCCGTTGTTTTTTTTTAAAAAAAAAAAACATTCCTAACAGCATATCGTCACCTTTCCATCGGTTTTTATCTCTTAATAGGTTTCATGTGCCAACATAACGTGACGATGTTTTACAACAAGATAAAAATACAGGCAACAAAGAAGAAAAAAAACAAAAACAAAGTTAGTATGGAAATTTGTTAAGTGGTTGTATAACTTATGCTTGATACACAAATAATGTGCCATAATCTTGTGAACCAGAGCAGACAGAGCATACATTATACAGAGAAATGTGTATTAATTTAGTTGGATAACCTGCTGGAAGGGTGTTCACATGAGGTGGTATGTAATTAAATTTTGTTTTATTGGATATAAGCACCGGTCGAGGGTGAAATTTTTAAGAGGCTTATATGTGAGCTGTTTCAGCCAAAAGCCTTGTTTGCGAATTAAGGCTATTTATATAATTTATTAGTTATGATTTATTAATAACTTGTTAACTTTTTGTTGAAACTTAATCTTATCATAAGCTTTTGGCTATTAGTACATTGTGCTGTTTGAGTCGTTGTTAAAATATTTATTGCATTTTGATTTTAAAACTACGTATTGGTCTCATTAAGTATCGAGCAAATTCAAAAATTTCTTCGTCCTGACATTTTCAACTACAATCTTTATACTATTTTCAATATTTTGTATGCATATTATTTATATTTTATCGCTTTTATGGAATTTGTTCAATACATCAATATCATTGCTTATGCATTGTTTCTTCTGTGAGTTGAACACATTACGCTGAAGGTCCATCGCTGCTCATATTGGTTACCATTCAACATAGTTATTGCTAAACCAGCAATTTGTAAAGGAACAAATTATTAAATCAGTTTTCATGGTAATTCATGCAAAAGTTTTACCTCGATTGCAATGTCAAGTGAGATGTCAAGCGATATTGCAAAGTTTTCATGTTAACTTCACATCTTTTTTTTTATTTTCTTTGTGAGGTATTTTAATATTTTTTTATGCAGCTTACTTTACAGGAAACTCAAATATGTTTTCCTTGAATAAACACGAAAAGTTTTCCTTTTCCATCTCTTTGCAGCATAAAAGGAAAGCTAGAAACTTATGTGTGAATACGTTTTTGCAAATATTATTTGAAGATATGTCTGTTTGCTGCGCACAAAAAGAATCTACTCAAGGGCTAACAGAAAAATTAAAAAGTTATAAAAGAAAAGTACGCACCAACTTTATAAACGTAAACAACCAACGAAATAGCAAAGCTAAATAAATTTAACATATGATCTAAAAGTGAGAAAAATGGTTTAAGGTATTTAACTTCTGTATTCCAGCCAGTTTAAAATTGTTCATGTTTAACCAAACAAGTCTATTATTTTGTTAAAATAAATTAATTTTAAAGGTAGAGAGTTATCTCCTACATCTGTATCCATAATCTACCGTCTGCAACAGCAATACCGTATAAAAAACTCGAAATTACTTAAAAGGCGTTCAAAGTTTTTTTTTTTTTCTTAAATTTTTTATTAAGTTTACAAAGTGTGGCATTTAAGCTTAAAAATTTTTTAAGGTTATGTCTAACATATAATAAATACTTTTAAGCCTTATTTGTTTTTAGAGTTTGAGTGCTTTATTTCTTAAAAAAAATAATGTTTATGCAAAAAAGCTTTTTCGTAGAAATAAAAAACTCTGCAAAAGAGCAAAGTTATTTTTATACATGCCGTGGTGCTTAAATCGTAGAGTGGAAAAGTGGTTGCCATGTTTTGGAAGCTTACAATAAAAACCATGTTTTGGCAAAAGTTATCTTAAGCCACAAACTGGTAGAAAAGTTAAAATATTATTTAAGAAATGTGGAAAATATGTTAACGCATTTTAAGACTAGATAAGAGTTTCGCTACCTTCAAAAGTTGAAATATAATTTTGCTTAGTTGTTTGGAAAATGAGATGTAGAATGCAAAGGATGTAGAATGCATTCATATGAAAAGTCTTAAGTTTAAGGATTTATTTAAAACATATTCAAGACTTTTGTTGAAAATTTAATGTAACAAAAATCTATACAAAAGGTATATTCTTCTCACTGGTTGAGACTATGGAAAAATCCTTCTCACAAAATGAATTTACATAAGTTACCCTCTTAGATATTAAAGATGCTTTCAATAATATCATGTCAATATCAATAAGAATTGCTCTACACCAAAAACGTGCAAAACAATTATTAATTTTTATCTGATGTCAATGAATCGCATTTATGAATTTAAGTCAAATAACCAATACTTGAGTCAGATGAACTATTCGTTATAATCATCGATATTGTATAGAAATCGATATTGTATGTAAAAAAAAAAAGTTATCCGAACACCGACTGAAAAGTTAGAGGAACTCATAAAAACTATTTCAGCATAATTTTTCTTTGAATCGGAGAAATCACCATGAAGCGGTTTTGGTACTCCTGGTGACATATTTAATAGGTGTTTAAAAGAAACATCTTTTCGAAAATGATGAAAAATCTCCATTTTTGTGGTCTCAAAAGAGTTTGTTAGGGCAACAGATTTCAGAAATTTTTTTTAACCAATCACAATCTTTACTTCACAATCTTCACTTTTTTGCTTATCTTATTTTTCTGAAGAAAAATAAAAATTATAGGCAAAAAACATGATTTTTTGGCCAAAAATATGGGTTCAGGAGAACGAAAACCGCTCCATGGAGATTTCTCCGAACCCAAAAAAAAATTGTTGAGTCGGTGTCCGGCGATATCTAAATTTCGATCCGGCTTAATGTAAAAAATACACAAAAAAACACGAGAATATTTCATAAGCCTTTTATTCAAAGTTCATAGAATGTGTGTACAAGATACATGAACTAATAAAAACATAAGGTAAATGTCAATAAAAAAATACGAGACGAACATGACACATTCATAATTTGTGAGAATAAAATTCATGAAAAAAAATGAGGAAATAAAGAACAGTTCATGTGATATGTGACAAAAATGCATGAATCTCATGTACACATAATTGTTATTTTTTATAGAAGCAATGAACTTTTTTTAAATATAAAACACAGCAAATTCAATGAAACGACCAAAGTTTTAGCTTCATTAGTACACAAATTTGTGACCATGGCATGCAGGTTAAGTGTGTGGCTTAGCATGCTCGGAGCCCGGGTTCCAATCCCAGCCGCGGCGAAAGTTTTTTCAATAACAAATTTTTCTGATCGGTCACCACCTCTCTGCAGACAATGACAAACCTCAGAGAGTAAATAATGCCATGTAAAGCTTCTTGAGAACATGAACTTTAGCCGTTCGGAGTCGGCATAAAACATGTAGGTCCAGTTCTTGGTCAATTGTGCGCAAACATTTAATAACACACACAGCACAATTGATCATTAGAAGCTCGGTCAAAGTCCTTTCTAGGGCTGAAATGGCCAATATGTTTGTTTTTTTTTTTAGTATACAAATTTTATGGCATTTAATATTTGATACTGATTACTGGCATATGATCTCCGTAGCAGCGCTTTTTGAACGACATCCTGTCTATCCAATTTTGCATCACTTTTTCGAGCATACTCGGTCTTATTTCGTCAAAAGTGCGTCGAGTGTTGTCTTCTAAATTATCAATAGTTGGTTAGATTATCGGTATGAACGTACTTTCACAAAAAATAGTTCAACCGTGTCACATCACATGAAAGAGGTGGCCAACTCACTGGTCCATTTCATTAGATGAGTCGGTCACCAAACGTTTGACTCAACAAAGTGATGTTTTCACGCGCTGTATGGCATATTGGAACATCTTGTTGGCACCATGTCTTCTCCAAATGATTTGCTATGACATGAGGAATAAAAAATCATTTATAATTTGCCTGCAAAGTAAAAAGTTTGAGGGTAAATTTTATCTTTATTATAACATTTCTGTAGTATAAAGTCGTTTTATTCCAAATTTATTTTAAGTTTTATCCCACTCAATATTATAAAAATTGCATTTCCATTCAAACAGCTATTTTACTCCAAAAAAGTATAATTATCACGTCATAAATTTATAAATATCATATATATATATTCCAGTTATGCACACGAGAACCTCACGGAGTCACTCGGCTTTCACGTACAAGTCGAATTTTCAAAGCTACCGAACTTCATAGATGATAGCAGACAATCAGTTTGCGTTTCTTCTTCAGTCAGTAATCATGCTATGCGCAAATGCTTCCGTTGAATATTTTTTTGTAAACATATAGTAAGACAAAAATATTGCGCTTGAATTAGAAGCTCTGCTAACATCGAATATCGAACATGCAAATTTCTGAGTACAATTTTTTACTCTATTTTTCCTGCCTATTTGTTTTTGAAAATAAAAAAAAAAACAAGGAAAGAAAGTCTAAAGTTGGTCTAGGCCGACTATAAAATACCCTAAACCCACTTTTCACAAACAAAAAATTTTTTGTAAATGGGCGTGTCCGTGGGCGGATGAAGCCTATATTTTATATGCATTTAAATGTTGATGAAAAATTTACACATACCAAGTTTTATTCCTGTAGCTCACAGTTAATGCCTTTATTGTGCTTTCGCTATGGGAGGTGGGCGTGTTCATGGACGGATTACTTCCAATTTTTGAACACACCTTAGTGTTGGTATAAAATACATGCATACCAATTTTAATTTCTCTATGACAAACATAACCTTATTTATTGAGTTTTAAACTTTTTGGGTTGTATGGGAGGTGGGCGTTTCCGTAGGCGGATGACGTCCATTTTTCAAAACCATCTTTGTCTTGTCATAAAAAACATTTGTGGCAAATTTTAGCTCTGTAGGTTAAACAGGATTATTTATTGCGTTTTCAATTTTTGGGTTGTATGGGAGGTGGGCGTGTCCGTGAGCGGATGACGAAGACATCTTTGTGTTGGTATAAAACACATACATATCAAATTTTATTGTTGTAGGTTAACTATGAGCTGAGTTATGCAGTTTTCAATTTTTGCGTTGTATGGGAGGTAGGCGTGTCAGTGGGCGGATTCCAAAAATATTCAATAGTGCAGATATTTGGGTGCATGTGACCATGTGTAGCAAGTTTCATCAAATTATCGCTACTCCTTCTTCTTATCCTGTGTATACGGACAACACACAGACGGACAGACGGACGGACGGACATGAATAGCTCGACTCACAAAGTGACGCTGATCAGGAATATATACTTTTCTTTACCGGACTCGCTTCGTTCTATGCGTAACAAACGTTTGCACAAAGTTAATATACCCTGACCTTTCAGGTTTAGGGTATAAAAATATAACATGAAATCTATCAATTGAAATTTGGATAGTTTTCCTGATTTATGACTTTCAATGTTACATTCATTAAATGTATGTGCCATATACTTTTTATACAACATTGCTATAAAAAAAATCAAATGTGGTTTTCAAAGATTTTATACTTTTTCTTGTAAAAATGTATACCAATCTGTTGTAAAAACATTTTACACACTTTTGGGATAAAATCTATCCCAATTTTGTATAAATTTGATTTATAAGATTTGGTGGTATAAATTTTATAAAATTTTAGGTAAGGATTTATATTTATACTAAATACAGTGGAATTCACTTATAACGACCTCGGTTATAACAACATTTCGGTTATAACGTCGTATTCTTGAAGTCCGCACATTTTAATTGATTATTCCTTAGAAACTGAGTTCGCTTTTAACGTCGTCGGATATAACGACGAGTTCGCATAAAGCGACGCAGTTTTCATAAAATATGGTAAAATATTTTCACATATAGCGACGACGAATGCATGTCAAAAGCAAAATGTAACTAGATATTTGAAATTCTCGCTTTATGAAACCAAAATAACCGTTATAAAATAAATTCACACTTAGATTGCATTAGAGGATCAAATTCCTCCATCCAGAGCGGCATTTAATGCTTTATCTTCTTTTAAAAGGTTTGTATTTATTACAATATGTGGTGCCCGTGGCATGCAGGTTTAGTGTGTGGCTTAGCATACTCGGAGCCCGTATTCGATCCAAAGTCGCGGCGAAAAGTTGTTTCAATAAAAAAATTTTTCTGATCGGTCACCACCTCTCTGCAGACAATGGCAAACCTCAGAGAGTAACTAATGCCATGTAAAGCTTATTGAGAATATGAACATTAGCCTATCGGAGTCGGCATAAGAGATGAAGGACCAGTTCTTGGTCAATTGTGTGAAAACATTTAATAATTCGCACAACACATTTGATCATAAGAAGCTGGGTCAAAGTCCTTTTAAGGGCTAAAATGGCCAATTTGTTTGTGTTGTTTGTTTTTATTTATTACAGACAAGGTATACATTAGTTTTAAAGTTTTTGAAGGTTTGCTTTATTCGGTTAAGGTGCTGAAAATTTGTCTCTTGAATACCTTTTTTGAACTTGAACGGAAGTCAGAGCGGATTTACACTGCAAAGAGCAACTTACGCCAAGTCAATATTACAGATTATTTAAAGCAAATATAAGTTTATTACATATGCATATGTTATTATTTTATTCATAAACATACTTCAATAACGTATATCGTCTTTGTATGTATTTCCACTAAGATTTATGTTTAAGCTTTTAATATTTATAATTGGAATTAATTTTCTTTATAATAAATTAATTAAATTAATAAAAAACAACAAAAAAAATTATGTTCGCATATAACGACATTCGGTTATAACGACGAAATAATCCGGTACCTTCAGGGTCGCTATAACCGAATTCCACTGTAGTATAAAATTTATCCTCATATTTTTTCTGTGTGTAGCTTTCACCATTCACGGCATTGTTGTCACCGGTTTTGGATTTACAAACAAATACGTACGAAACACTGAGTTTTCGAATATATTGGAATCTCAAGAGCCTCTCGAGGATAGTACACACTCAAAAAATAACAATTCTTCCTGTTTACATACCTGTTAAGTTAGAAATTTGCCTCATCACTGAAGATGATTTGACGATAAAAATGTGTCTTAACTTCCAGTTCCCTTTCTGCCCATTTTCCGAACACACATGATACCCACTGGCCTTAATTTTTGTATCAGTTCATCAATAATAGATATATGCTAAATTTTTCAAGCTGAGACCGAGATGCTGAGAATGACGTCAGATCGATATATTAGGGGCCTCTGTCACACTTCACACTTCTACTCACCTCTATACGGTACGGTCTGAATTTGAATAATTATTATCGAAAGGAATAAATATGGTTATGAATCGATCCAAAGCATTGCGTATGATTTGCTCATTAGGACAATTATGCGCACGTAAACTTGCAGAAGTGCTCTATAAGTTTGGCGAACAGAGTGCGATTTTTGGAAATAATTTCTCACGGTTTGTAAACGTTGTTTAAGCAAAAGTCTTTGCATGTTTATTTGCCAAAGTATACTGAAAAAAGTCAAAGACATATCCCCATAATGACAACCAGTTTGACAGTTATCCCTATCGATCGTTCCATACCTTTAAAATATACACACTTAACAAGGTAAACGTGTACAACTTTATGCTTTTCATGCACAAATAAAAGGTCAGCAAGAATAGTTCATTAGACAAGAGTCACAAATTCATGAAATTCATATAAAAGAAATCGTGAACTACTTTATGAGTTTAGTGACCAAAATGCATGCATACTATATGTCAGATAGTTTCATACTAAGTGTCGTATTTTAAAGGCTTAAGAAAAACTCGGTTATTTTCAAACAAAATTCTTATTCCTGAAAAAATTCGTGGTTAACATTTAGACTGCGTTGCCAACGTGTTGTTATAATAAAAAATTACATTAAAAAAAATTCGTTTCTTTGCTCCACATATTCTACAAAGGACACACTTAAGCGTTTTGGTTGGAGTAGCGCTATTCTTGTAAATAGTTTAAAAGACTCCAAAAAGATAGATGATAATCTGTTGATGACATATCTGAAGAAAATGGAAAGTGAGCCAAAACTGCGTACTGAAACTTCCGTCAAACGAGTAACATGCGGCCGTGTGTAACCGTGAAATAGAACTGTTCCATGTTTTTTCACCAGAGAGGGCTATTTGAAACGCAATTTCGCGAGAATTTCGTTCAATTGTACAAAGTAGGTCTTCGCAGTTATCATTTCACCAGAATTTAAAAAGAATAGTGAACGAGACCTTCAGAAGTCCACCAAACAGTAACCATTACCTTCTGAGTGTCCCGAGCTGGGAGGTTCTTGTCGATTCAATCATTGTCCTTAACGTTTCTTATTACCATATAGGAACTTTTTTCCACAAACATTCATAGATCCATAGGATAGGTTAGTTTTCTCACAAAAAACTGCCCAGTTTTCTCACTGGGTTAAATATACTTTGGCTCATTTATATAACCTGAACGCTATAATTTTTAGAAACATAATTGCAGCGTGAATTTTACGGCTTCCTGAAACTTTTGAATAAAGTATCTGTATAATTTGTTTAACGTTCAACTGCATAACTGCACTAAAGTCAACGCGAAAGCAGACTGAGTTTTTATGAATGTCACTAGCAACGAGATGCTTTACAAACTAACGGTTACAATATTTGTGAAAAAATACATATAAATGTGGGCTCAATCATTGATGATGCGGACTGGGTCATGAACTGTTCCATGAAGACTGCAGTGTTTTATTCACTCACTAATTCATGTATGAATACACTCAGCATATGAACAGAAACATTTAGAGGGTCTTAGGAACCGTTTTAGAGGGTCGTAGAAACTCTTTAAAGAACACTCACAAAAAAGTTTCTCGGAATATGATAAAAAAGGCATCACACTTAGAAAAAATTGGTATAGATTTTGCTCCAGAGAATGCTTTTCTCTAAATGTGATCCTAAAAATTCTCTAAAAATTACAAAAACTTAAAAAAAATTGAACATTTAATTTTTTTAAATTAAAAAAAAAAAAAAATTAAATAAAAACTATCTTTGTAGGTCTTGTGCCGGTATTTGAACCTAGGACAGTAAGTACTTGACTCACACGTCAGCACAATCAGCTAAACACGTACTTCCAAAACAGTGATAAAAAATGTATCGTTTTTAGAGAAAATAACTTTTTATTTTTGAGAAAAGATTTGTTTTTATTGAAGAAAATACTTTTAATAGTGAATTTTTAATCAAAATAAAAGAAACTTTTTCATTTTCTATAAATACGAATTTTTTGTGCGAGAAAAATACTTATCATTATTGGAGACATTGAAATATTTT
The DNA here is from genome assembly GCA_958299015.1 of Tetanocera ferruginea. Classification (NCBI taxonomy): domain Eukaryota; kingdom Metazoa; phylum Arthropoda; class Insecta; order Diptera; family Sciomyzidae; genus Tetanocera; species Tetanocera ferruginea. The sequence continues at coordinate 19,718,181 of OY282643.1, forward strand.
CATTTACCACAAGTGAAGAAATATTTCTTCGAAAATGTGAAAAATTTTTCTAATAGAAGAAAATTTTATTTGAGAAAGAGAAAATTGCTATTATCGAAAATAGAGAAATTTTTTATCTGATAAAGATATGTTCTAAGTGAAGAAGAGAAAAAACGTTTTATTTTTGAAAAAACATTTGTTTTTATTGAAGAAAATACTTCTCATAGTGAATTTTTTATCAAAATATAGGAAACATTTTTCATTCTTAATAAATTTTTCTCTATAAATGAGAATGTTTTTGGTGCGAGAAAAATACTTATTATTATAAGAGACATTAAAATATTTCCATTTCCCTGAAGTGAAAAAATATTTCTTCGAAAATGCAAAAACTTATTTTAATTGAAGAAAATTTTAATTGAAAAATAGAAAATTGCCAAGTATTATCGAAAATAGAGAAATTTTTTATCGGAGAAAGATATGTGTTTTTTTTTTCTGAGTGAAACTTCGATTTTCAGTTATTATTTTAATATGTCAAGTTTGCATTTACTTTTTAACGTATCATCATAAAAGTGAATTTAATGTTGATATTGGAGTTTCATTCTGAGAGTTATAATAAATAAAAATAGAATACCTTTTTTTTTAAATCCAGCTGATAAAATTTGTCCAACAGCCTTGCAGTGTGTAACAAGCATTCTACAGAATCACAGTCTTGAAAAATTCAAAAGTAGCAAGAACTTTACGTTGTGCTAATTTACATGAAAAAACACAAGAATTGCTATGAAACACTCAGAATATGTATTGAGACATAATATTTTTTCAAATAGAACGAATGCAATCGCCAGTATATCGCAATCAATTAGATGCACTCAAGGATACCAGCTCAATAGAGCTCAACACTTAAGAAGCTGCTTGGCATCAAAGCTTTTTGTCTAGCAAATGTTGCAGCAGCATGAGACAGACAGGCAGAATGTGAAGATAGAGAGAATAAAAAAATAAAGGATTTCAATGAATTTGCATGTTTAAATTGAAGAAGTCTTAAAAAAGCATTCCTTTTTTTTTTCTTGAGAATTTAAAAAAGCATTCCTTTTTTATTCAGAATTTATTCAACCAATCAGACAAGTATACCAAGAACTGCACATTCACAAACAAACACGCAACTATACATACATTAAGCTTTCGAGAATCGAAGGACATTTTCACAAAATCAAAAAAAAAAAAAAAAAAAAAACAACACGTTTTCGATTTTGTTTTTCAAGCAAACATGTTGCTGATGATTATTTATTTAGGTGCTAGTGGTGTGCCACAGCTTTTAAATGAAAAGTTCTTTAGAGTTCCTCCACTGAGCTAGAATCATATAAAAAAAAACTCATTATTTGCAGCAGTGCTAAGAAATAAATCATTAATTTTTGGTTTTTGTCTTAAGCAAGGTGATTATTTTTTTAAGCAAACAAATATTTAGTGCTTTAAAAAAAAGATTTTTTTCTATAATTCACCAGCTTTAATCTAGCCTTGCTCTAAATTAAGCTGTTAGTTTTTTTCTAGCACTTCATCTATTTTGTTTTTTTTTTTTTTTTTTGTTTTGTTTTGCTATCATAGAGTGCAGCATATAAATATTGCTAAATGAAGCTGAAACGGAATACATTTCAAGTAATGCTTGCCAGCTTTTTTTTTTCTACTTGGGACTGGAGCTTAAATGGCACACATTAAGAACACATTGAGAAGATATTGTGCACAAATTGTGTAGAGTTCACTTAATGGATTTATTTGTCTGTCCAGCTGTTTGTGTCTTGGTCAAACTATTCATACCCCACTCACACTCTTTCGCTAAGTATCTATTCCACTCTCGATCTCCCTCTTCATCAACAACATCCCTAGCTGTCAATGTGTGTCCTTCTTGGTCCCTAAGCATATGCGTTGGCAGCTAGTTTATTGCACTTAAGTTATTTGATCCTTTTTGAAATTGAAAGAAAGACGCTCCATTTCATGTGTGTCGTAATGTTTGCGAATGTTTAGTTTTGTTATGATTTTTTTTTTTTTGTTCTTTTGGTTTTTGTTTTTACTCTGCCTACTTTAAGTGTCTTTTGAGTTTTTCAGTTTGTTTACCGGGTAAATTAAATAAAGTTTTTAGAATATGGCAACATCTTTGGCTTAAAATATGGTCACTTTATGATAGCCTTGGATCATTGAGTCTATAGCCGATGGTACATATTGCCAAAATTGACTTCAATGAAATAAACCTCAACTACTCTAGTAATTTTAAGTTAAAAGTTTACTGCATGTAACAAAGTCAAGCATCGTTAAGCTTTAATCAAATTTAATACAAATTTATTTGACTTCATTTGCTTCAATTTCGATGTAATTCTTAGCCAAAATATTGCTCAAAATTATTAGAACTTGAATTTTATTTAATTATTATGTGGTTCAAATCTTTTCATTCTTGCCAATTGTTTTGAATGTTGAAGAAAATTTTGAAAATAACGCATTTTATATTATCCTTCCAAAAGTAAGCAGAAATTTAGTTTAATCAGTGCTGCTTGGTTTATCGTATTAAATACTAATAAGATACTCTGATTTCGATTTTGGACATTTGATTTTGTTATTCAGGACATTCACAAGTTGTCCTTTGGCCCTATAGTATGCTCGACTGTTGAATCCTCTCTCTGTTAATTGCATTTTTGCCTCTTAGCTGCTTCCCTTAAATAACTGTTTATTACATTTTACCCTCTTAGATACTTTCATTGAATTTTTGTTATTTATCTACCCACTATCACATTTTTTTTTCAAATTTCACTAACATTCATTCAAAGAGTTGGAAAAATATTTTATTATTTATTGCCACAACCACAATTCAACCTTTCAACAATTGCACAACAACACGAACAACGATTTTCAAGTCTGCTCGGGAAACGCTGCACGTTAACCGCCAAATCCCAGCACGTCAAATGAACGAAATTCAATTAAATTGGTGAAAAAATAATTAAAATCAAATTAATGACAACAGTTAGGAAATGGTCAAATTAGTGGTTCGGCTTTAATTGAACTGAAGCAGTGCGTATCGCGGTGACCACAAAGGCTGAAACTGACATAAACATTAAATAGTTATATTTACTGTTTGCACTTCGACAGCGAGTGAAGCGAGAGTGATAAGTAAAATAAAAATAAAAATAAAAGTTAAACTTAACTCAAACAAGATACATACAACAATGTAGTCACGTAGCGAATGAAGCAATCTTTCGTTTATATTTTAACACCGTCAATCGGAAAAACCATCTCAAAGTTAATAACGAGCTTCAACTCTGTTTTCGCGCGCTCTTCATTGTTGTCGTTTTTTATTAACTTTATCGTCAAGCTAATTACGTTGACAGTTCATTAGATGTGAAAGTCTGTCAGGACTATAAAAGTTTGGAGGCACAAATGTCAATCAAGGTCAAAAAATATTAAGCTGAGTGCCTTACTAGCGGGGCGGTTGAAAAGTTTTATGTCGTCAAACCTCGATTTAATTTGTGCACTGAACAGACTTCAAAAACCTAAGACGGCTGTAAGAGTGATTAAAGCAGGTGTAAGTGCTGAAAGCACCACCTATTCAAGGAGCTATAGGAGTGGCTGGCTATTCACTGGTAGTTAAATTTGAGTATTTATTAGTTTTCTTGGGTAAATATTAGCTAAAAGCTGACAAATTTATTTAAGCAACAGCTATAAAATCAGCTTTATTTATAGACAAGTAATATGCGCGTGGAAAAATTTTTACAAAAGACGCATATATTTATTTATTATATAAATACTCTTTTATATAATAAAAGAATTACAGGCCAAGGCCTTTATTAATGAGGAAGGTGCGTAAGGTAAAGAAGAAGCGTACAATTTTGGTTGGAACATTTTATTTTGCTTATATTAATATTTTTACGTTTGGCGCTAAAGTGAGTAAAAGTAATTTTTTGTCAAAAACGTGATAATTCCATGAAAAAAATATAATTAGAACTGAAGTGTCATCTTTTACATTATAAATGTAAGTTAATTTCACTAAGAATTAGATTTAAATAGCATTGCTATTGAAAACAACAATTCACTTTTTTCTCCTGAACAATTGGTTACTTTTACTTATGTGCCTTTTTACGCCCATCATAGATTAATATTCATAAGAAAAAGTGTTCATTTAATAATAACAGAAAAATAATATCTTACTGTGTACGAAGGATTCTTCACCAAAAACATTTCATCAAAATTTCATCAAAATTTCATCAAAATTTCATCAAAATTTCATCAAAATTTCATCAAAATTTTATCAAAATTTCATCAAAATTTCAACAAAATTTCACCAAAAATAATCAGAACAGTTTTTAACAAATAAAAAAAAAAACTAAAATATGTTTTTGATTAAAGTGATACACGGAAAGAATAACTTTCCAACAATAACACTTTCACGTAAATCTAGAAAAAAATGTGTCTTTTAAAGCGGTTTTAAAAAAATGTCTTTTTTAAAAAATCAAAAAATTCAATTTTTGGTGGTCAATAAGAGTTATAATGGAACATAATTTTTAAATTTTTTGTATATCAGAATATTGTTATAAGTAAGAAATTTAATATTTTAGCAGATGTGGGTATGCGTTCTGTGAAAAATAAAAAGTTACAAGCAAAAAACATGTTTTTTATACCAAAAAGGACCTTCAGGAGAATCAAAATTGCATCGGCGGTTTTTCTGCGATTTGAAAAAAAAAGTATGCAGAAATAATTTTTTTAAGTTCCTCTAATTTTTGAGGCTACGACCGATTGACAATTTTTTTATCCATACAAGAATGATCCGGCCTATTGAGCAGTTTTAAATATGTTTTGCTACAATTAACTTTTCAATACCATTAGTTCAGTGGAAGTATGCTAGACTGGCATACAGAGGACGTAGATTAAGTGTGTGGCTTAGCATGCTCGGAGCCCGAGTTCGATCCCCAGTCGCGGCGAAAAGTTTTTTCAATAAAAAATGTTTCTGATCGGTCACCACCTCTCTGTAAAGCTTCTTGAGAACATGAACTTTGGCCGTTCGGAGTCGGCATAAAACATGAAGGTCCAGTTCTCGGTCAATTGCGTGCAAACATTTAATAACACACACAATTGATCATAAGAAGCTCGGTCAAAGTCCTTCCAAGGGCTAAAACGGCCAATTTGCTTGCTAACATAACATCGAATTATCTCCATGTAATAAGTTCGATAACCAAAAATTCATAAAGATTTAATCCTTATGGATTTGTGGCTACTTTTTTCAACATTCTTTTGACATAGAATTACGTCTTACAGCGCGGTTTGTATGGGGTCGTTTTAACAAATTTTTTCAAGGTCATGAAATTTTTTTTACGAATACTTTAGGGTATACCTACAGTCCTTAATACCCATCGTTCACAGAAAATATATATACTTAAATATCAGATATATCCTGCGCTGAATGAATATCTAATTTTGGATTTTGTCACTATTATATTAAAGTCGCAAAATAGCAAAATATTAGAAGAAAAATGCCTGTGTTTATATAAGAAAATCAACCATCACCTGCTTATGCTGTGTCTGCTGCTTTCTTTCTTTTTGTTTCGTTATTTTTGCTGGTATTGGTTTTGTTTTATACGAACTTATTCGCAGGCTTCTTCATTGGGTTCTTGTATGTACTATTTCTTTATTGGGTTCTTTTATGTACTACTTAGAACTAAGTGTTCTAGTTTATGTACTGAGGGTTCTTGTTTGTACTACATTCATAATGTCTTTTCAACTCAGTCAATGAACTCAAACTGTCAAACTTAACGAAATGAGTCTGTGATCCGGTTAGATGTAACTCTTGTGAAAAATAGGAATTGGGTCATATTTCGTTTTATGCTTTTAGCCAATAGATGGCGTAAAATTTTAATTTTTGTTTTTAATGCAAACTAATTTGGAAAGTGGCACTAATGGAAAGGACATGTGCTCAGCGTGAGATATAGTCACCATACAATTTTTTTAAAAATCGGAATCTTAATTTTATTTGAAATTAGTAGTTAAACTGACTGTAGCTCGCAAACTATATATCAGGCAGAGACGAAAGTGGCACCAATGGAAAGTGCATTAGCTTCGCCTCCTTTTCGACTAAGTCAATGAACTCAACCTGTTAAACTTAACGAAATGATCAAACAAATTTGTTTATCATTTTATCATTTCATTTATTTTATTTTATCATGCTTCATTCAACGTTCTCTTTGTTTTGGTCTCGACAAGAAGTTTATAATTGAGTGTTATTTATTTATTTGTTCATTTTCGGAAGATAAATATAAACCAAAGAGTCAAAGTAGAAAAGGTTAAAACTTAAACGGAATTCTAAGTCTAAACTTACGATACTATTGAAAATGTTTCATTTTTTTTTTTTTAATTTACTCATAATCTTCAGTCATGAATCATATTTTGCATTAAAAGATGTTCATGTTCTTTTCAAATTTGGATCCGTCTTACAAACATTTTTTATTTTAAAGAGGCAGGGACTTAGTAATCCTTCTGATAATTTTGAACAGGAGGGAAATAATTCTTTAACTGTAGATTTTTATGTTTGCAACACCTACTAAATAAATTTTATTTACTTTTGTTTTACAGTCTAATAAAAATATGGGTTTAAAAGAACTTTAGTGAATAAATTGATTAATTTTAACCACAAATTTTCAAAATGCTTTGATGACGAGTAAGAAAAACTGCTTATTTTGATAATGTTGACCCGAAAACACTCAAGATCTCAATATAGTTAAACAGTACAAGCGTTCAAATAGCTGATATTTAGATAAAATAAAAATGTATTAATAACGAAATAAATAATACTGCGTAAATAAAGATAAAAGTAAAGTTAAAATAAATATTCTTTGCTGAAAAACAAATGTACATATTAATATAAACTGTAAAATGAAACCAATTCAAAATTTCACACACAACTATTTTGGTATATTTTGTTCTTTGTTGCCTGCTGTGGGTGGCTAAAAGAAAATTGTTGTTCAAACAACGCCTAATGTTCGTTTAATAAGCAAAAAAACTGCAATAACAAAAACCGCAGAAAACATGAAAATTTCGAAGAAAATTATATAAACAGCAAGAAAATACGACAAGAAAAAAAAAACAAATAAAAAATCACAGGCTGTTCCCAAGTCGCTGCTCGACTTTATGTTGTGTAAATTTGCTACATGACAACTTTATTTATTTTTTTTTTTTTTTTTTTTGGTGTCTTACTACGTTTTATTGTATATGTTTTTTCTATTATTTTCCTTCTCTTTTTTTTATATATTTTTTATTGTTGTACTCTGTTGTTGTTTTATTTTGGTGTGGTTGTGCAGCATCAGCAGCAGGTGTCACTAATAGTCCTTGTTTATTTCTGAAGTCCACTTATTTGTTTTCCTTAATTTTGTTGTTGATTTTCTTTTTTCGCATAAATCAATAAGCTATTAATAACAGTTTTACTTGTACACCATTTTGTAAAAATTTGAAAAACTTTTTATACAAAAAACGCAGATAAAAAGACGCAAAGCAAGTCAAGAATAAACATAATTTTTTTATATTTTAAACACATTTGGTTTTTTAGTCAATTTAGAGATAACAAGGCAGACCTAATTTTTGTATACAAGTCCTTGTTAGAGACTTTTGAATTATTTTTTTCTTTGACTTTTTCGTAAACGAGTAACAAATGATGCTTTTTACATATTATTATTCAAATATAAGTAATTAATGTTGATTAGTTTGAACATTGAAATTAGCGAAATATAGTATGAGATGATGCCTTGATTAAAAATTATTATATTTTTCATGTTTTACATATTGTTTTTTTACTTTTAATTTTTCAATTTTTAACCAAAATTTCCAAAGAAACTTTCAAAAAACAACTCAGACGAGCCCAACATTATTTTTGTTCAGCAAAACTGGTCATATAATTAACACGTTATTTTCTTTTATCTAAAATATTGCATTATTTCTGTATTTTAAAAGAAGCTATGGGGCTGTATACTTGGTTAACATTTTACTTAAAAAAGTAAGTTCTTTTTTAAGTGATTAAGTATTTACTACTTTATCTAAATCTTACCTTGAATTTCACTAGAACATATATTAATGTTTTAAGTGAAAAGTTAACTCAGAAAGACAGCCGCAAATGTCTTTTCTTTTTCACTTATACAAAAGAAGTGCAAGGTTAACGAAGGTTAGGACCTCCTTAAATTGCCCTCAAAACAAAAAAAAACAGCATCACTCAATCACTAAAGTTCAATGTAACAGTTTATTGATATAGCTACACATATATATTTTCAGACATCCGCATGTAAAAGATTTATTGCAAAGGTTAACATCCAGCAGAGAAATCTATTTAAAAAACCACACACACACACACCAACTCAAACTAATGTATTCAAAAAGTAGAGCTTAGTAAAAAAAGGATAATAAAAAAGTAAAAAACACAAAAAAAAACAGAGAAAAAAAATACTGTTAACATTTATAAACACGCACAAATTCCAACACATCAACACTACAATAAAGTTAGAATTGTGTTGGTTTGTTTTGGCTTGGTTTGGGTTAGTTTGTGTTGTACAGCGTTTGGCCTTCGGAGCTAAACGTACAAATTAACTTAATTCAGTGTGAAGATGCATAGATGATGAAGCCATCTGAAGGATGGATAAATGAATGGATGGATGCTAGCAGTGTGGCAAAAAAAAAAAAAAAAAAAAAAAAAAGAAAACAAATTTTTGTATAGTTGGCAAGTTTTTGTATTGCTCCCTCTTTTTTTTTATTTTTTTTTGCTATTGTTTTATTTTTATTTTTGTGCTTTATGTTGTTATTGTTTTTGGTTTTTTTTTTGTTTCATTTTTGCTGTTGTTGTTTGTTGATTTCACACGTTCTGATTTCAATGTTGGCAACACGGATGCGGTTGTTGTTGATTATCTAGATCAAGGTAATGATGAGTCGGTAACATTTTTGCTGTTAAAGTGTTGCAAACAGCTGTTGGTCGTAAATAAATAAAATAGAGAGAGAGAAAGAGAGAGGGAGACAGAGTGAGAGTGAGAAAGCGTAAGAGAAAAAGCAAACAACACACATATTAATCAGCGGAAACGGAACTCAGTCTTGTTTTGCGCTATAGTGCTAACATGTGCAATGAATTTGCTTTGAACTTTATGCTCAGATACTTTTATTACGTTAGTTCTGTTAAGTTTTGCTTTGATTTCATAGCTTGTTTTGTGTTTTGACAGCTTGTTTGGTACTAATAACTACAAATTGAAAAATTTTTAATATTATTGATACCGTTGATGCAATCATTAAAACTTTAACCTGTTTTATTTTTTCACTCGGAAGTTACTTTAACCTAAAGTTATTTTGCATGTTTCTTTGGAGATGATATAACAAAATGTTGATGAATAGTAAAATAATGCATTTTTTTCAATATTGTTTGCATTATGACTATAAAATCAACAACACAAGCACACATTTTACAAAGACACTTTATTGCAACTTCTAACTCTACCTCTACCAACTTACCATGTAAGGGAGTTGATCATTGCATCTTCTATTCGTGGAATGGAGTTTAAATCAAAGCTGTTCATTACATAGAGGTAATGTGATATAGGTATTTTTAAATTTATAGTTACTTTCATACCTTAGCTTATATCGCATTACACAGGATTTTTTTGATGCATTTTGTAGTGTTTTACAACTTTTGAGCTCTACAGCGTAACCCAATTTGGAGCTTTTTCAACATTAAGAAAAAAAGTCATGTAACTCCCCGTAATTAAATTTATGACGCGCCAAGGGATTTGAGACGAGCCCGTTTGTTCGAGGAAAATCTTCACAGGACCAATTATGCTAATAATGAGCCAATAGCAAGATGCTTACGCTTATGCAACAGTCTCTCACACATTTTAAAATTTAATGTGTCAGAACATCAATTTAGACTAATATTGTTCACTGTTTTTAATTAGCCTCTAGTTTAGTTTTAAGACATAAATATATGTATAGTCTGTAAGATTTAATAAATCAGTAGACTGAAATAAATAAATAAATAAATAAATAAATTGGCGGGTAAAGTGATATACCACGTTCTTATAATGTGATATACCATATATACCAATATCACATTATCGTAATAGTATTCAACAGAAGTATCTATTGTTTTCTCAACTAAAATTAAAAAAAAACCCATGGTATTGAAATAAAAAAAATATTGTTTTAGTGTTATTAACGTTGTTGTTGACACAATTTTATTATTTTAGTGAAATTTACACTTAATAAAACAAAAATACAAACCAAATCAATTGAATACAAATACGCATGTAAAAACTTCACTAAAACTTCAAATAATAACACAACATATCAAATGAATGGAATTTATAGATATGGTATGAATAGATTGTATATCACATTACCCAACTTTGACTATAGTCATAGTAGCCGAATTCGAGTTTCAAACTAATAAGATTATTTTTGTAAAATACGCTGTAGAAAATCAAAATCTCACCTCGTTTGTGGCTAACTTAATTCAAACTCTAACAAATTTATTTATTTCAGCTTATAACTCAACTCTATTTATTGTAATTTCACTCGCAAAACTAACTCAAAAAAAAACAAAAAATATCGACTAAACCGACAAAACAATTTCACAATAATTAGAGCGAACACAGCGAAAGAGAGCGCGCATTCTGCAGCACGTGTCTTTTTCTGTTACCGTTCTCTTCATATGTTTGTTTTTGTCGAAAATTGTGTATTTAACAAAATATGTAGGTATATCAAATTACCCGACTATATCACAATACCCGAAGTTACTCTTCCTCGGCGTGCTGATCAACTCTTGACTCTGATATGATTAGCCTTTAGAGTACTCTAACAGAAAACTAGCTAATTCTTGCCAGGCTCTATTAAGAATGAATGAATACACGAAGACCAAAGCAAGTTATTATTATAATAATTATTAAGTGATGTAAGTACACTAAGAGCAATGCTCTTTTTTAGCACAACATAAGAGAACTATCAAAAAAGCAATTTATAATAACAACTTATAAAAGTTCGGAGGAGCTCCTTTGAAACGTTGTGCGTTCGACCCTAATGTACGCATTCACGATATGGGCCGCAGTGATAAAGGTGAAAGCCTACCGACTGGGATTAGAGTCAGTGTATATATTAGGGGCTTTTAATTTTTTTTTAAATTTAAACTCGATTTCTTGGTGGATGAGGCTCAACTAATAACTAGTAACGAAATCGCATACATTCGAATAAAACTGGCTCGGGAAAGAAGAACGATGAGGTGGCAGGAATGTTGCAATAACTCAGAAAATGAACGCTGGACTCATCACCTTATCACAAACCTATGTATGTGATGTAATAGACGAACTTTTATCTCATCCAGATAACAGCGGACAAAGTTGCTTGTGGCGGCCGTGGTCATGCGTGCTAAGTGTGTGGCATGCGAGCCAATGAATCTCGGTAGACCTAGGTTTAAACCAACATCTCGTTCAAACCTAGATCGCCCGTCACCTCTCTGCAGACAAGGGTAAGCCTCAGAGAGTAAAAAATGTCATGTAAACATTTTTGAGAACATGAACTTTAGCCGTTAAGAGTCGCCATAAAACATATAGGACAAAATTCTAGGTCAATTTTGTACAAAATTTAATAACACATCAACCTCAACCTCAATCTCAACCTCAACCTCAACCTCAACCTCAACCTCAACCTCAACCTCAACCTCAACCTCAACCTCAACCTCAACCTCAACCTCAACCTCAACCTCAACCTCAACCTCAACCTCAACCTCAACCTCAACCTCAACCTCAACCTCAACCTCAACCTCAACCTCAACCTCAACCTCAACCTCAACCTCAACCTCAACCTCAACCTCAACCTCAACCTCAACCTCAACCTCAACCTCAACCTCAACCTCAACCTCAACCTCAACCTCAACCTCAACCTCAACCTCAACCTCAACCTCAACCTCAACCTCAACCTCAACCTCAACCTCAACCTCAACCTCAACCTCAACCTCAACCTCAACCTCAACCTCAACCTCAACCTCAACCTCAACCTCAACCTCAACCTCAACCTCAACCTCAACCTCAACCTCAACCTCAACCTCAACCTCAACCTCAACCTCAACCTCAACCTCAACCTCAACCTCAACCTCAACCTCAACCTCAACCTCAACCTCAACCTCAACCTCAACCTCAACCTCAACCTCAACCTCAACCTCAACCTCAACCTCAACCTCAACCTCAACCTCAACCTCAACCTCAACCTCAACCTCAACCTCAACCTCAACCTCAACCTCAACCTCAACCTCAACCTCAACCTCAACCTCAACCTCAACCTCAACCTCAACCTCAACCTCAACCTCAACCTCAACCTCAACCTCAACCTCAACCTCAACCTCAACCTCAACCTCAACCTCAACCTCAACCTCAACCTCAACCTCAACCTCAACCTCAACCTCAACCTCAACCTCAACCTCAACCTCAACCTCAACCTCAACCTCAACCTCAACCTCAACCTCAACCTCAACCTCAACCTCAACCTCAACCTCAACCTCAACCTCAACCTCAACCTCAACCTCAACCTCAACCTCAACCTCAACCTCAACCTCTTTTTGAAGTACTTTTTTTATTGGTGTAAAAAACGTATCTTCAAAAATGACGAAATACCGATTTTTTGGGGTTTCAAAAGAGTTTGTATGGGCATTAGAGTGGGTCGAAAAAAAAAGTTTGAAAAAACCATCCCCTATTTTAAAGTTGACCTCGAGAAGATACCGAAAAAAAAAATTTTTTTTTTGGAGCACCTGAAAAACAGCCAAAATGGTATTTTTTGCATAACTTAAGCATTACATGTCAGATCTTAAAAACTATATGTCGTTGAAAAGGGCTTTACGAGCACTACAATGTCTTCTTAAAACATTTTTACTTCTGAGGTCATATTCAACTAGTAAGCCCCATTAGCCCGATTTATCCCCCTTAATTTTTTTTTTTGTTCTCATACTCATAAGATTAAACTCCTTGAAATGTGTTAAATTTGTGTTCAAAAAATTATTTTTTAAGGAGTGACCCACCTTAATACAAAAAGGAAACGTGAACTACTTTATGAGTTGAGTGAACGATATTTTTTTTTAACACAAGGCCAGTCATTTAATATACAATAGTACTTCAGACACATAACAAATAACTCAAACACATGAAACGCTATATCTGATCACTGAAAACTGGGTTAAAATTGGGAACTTTAAAATATTTCCTTTTTAATTTATGCAACAAATTGAACAAAACAAAATTTGCCACAAAAAGAAATCTTGCAATATTTCTTAAAACATTTTCTTTAATATCTTTTTAAACTTTGAAAATATTTTTCTTTATTCAATGCACAACGAAATTGTTTATTATTCAAAAAAATGTAAATTACATTCTGTATTCTGTTTCGTCTTCTGTAATATTTATAACAAAGAAGTCTCACGCTGACAACACATGATATTCTGTAATTATCTGACACAGCATTTTTGCAGATTGTTAAATCGTTAAACCTGGCAAATGACACACTTCTATGTAACTTCATTGCAGTGTCTTCAAGCATAATTTAAATATTTTGATTTTGGTTCGGTTTTTTGACTTGTATACCATTATTTGTTTTGTTAACAACAAGCGTTGGTCAGACTGTGTGTGTGTGTGTGTGTGTTTCTGTGTGTATGCGTTGACTTTACTTGGAAAAACTTTGCAAATATCTGTGTCCTTCCTGACATTCACATAATTTTAAATTGTTGACATACCACACAACAACAAGAACTTTCAAAAGCAGCACAATAACAATAACAGCAAAAACAACAACAACACCAACACTAGTACAAGACAATCTTTACACATTTGGTCCACTTTAATAATGGGCTTGGGATTTACTTTACATAACATGCTTAAATGTTATCCTCGTTGCTTTGTTGGTGTTGAAGTTGTTGTTGTTTTTGTTGTTGTTCATTTTACACTCTTATTGCTGCATCAAAACATCAACCGGATGTGCTTTCATAATGTCTGTGCTGCTGCTGTGTGTTTAAGTCTGCTTGTATGTGTGTGTGTGTGTGTGAGCTAAGGTCATGCAAATATCTAATAAAATTAATTAATTTGTTCTTCAAAATTTAAATGAAATAAAAGCAATTTTCACAAGAATATCTTGTGCAAAAATTTTAATAACAACTTCAAATTTACAAAATTCTGTTATATTCTGCTGCTACTTTTTTTTCAAAAATATATATCCCCAGTGCTGGTTGGTGTATTTTATATCTCCTTCGGCTATCTGCTAAATTTGCTTAAATATCCTTCCTCTTTCCTCTTTGCTCTTTGTTTTAAGTTTGTTTTTTTTTTACTTTTTATCTTTCTCGTGCCAGTTTTATGCCATTTTGTATTGATATAGGATGACAGCATAATTTATTAAAAGCATCAGCCTGCTGCTTTTCACTCAGCCAACGATGGCTGTTATATTGTTTTTTTTGTTTTTTTTTTTTGTTGGTTTTGTTTTTTAACGTTGTACTAAAATTTACTTTAATTTGACGTTTTATTCCCGCTGGACAAGGCATCAAAAAAGTTGACAGTTGACACCTTGGCAGCCATTTTGTAATGCTTGTTGTGCTAAAGCATTTTTTCTAAATTCCCATTTACAAACTATCACTCTGTGAAATCCCAATTCACAGCAAATGAACGTCAAATGAAAAGGAAAATTCAAATAAGTGTCACATCGGAGTTGACATTAAATTGAAAGGAAAAAAAAACATACCCATATAATCAGACTTGATTTTAAGACCTTGAGAAAAACATACAAAAAAGTGGCATTTAATGAGCTCTTAATATGTTGAATAAGCTATTGAGCTGTTAATGTACGAGTATTCATAAGAGATGTAATGAACCCAGTCGGAACAGTTAGCATTAGCATTAATATTTTTATTGAAATAAGTCATTACGAAAATTTAATCTCAAAATGGCTTATTTTACATTTTTATTTCATTAATTGCTCAAGTACGGAACAAAAAATTTTACAACATAAAAAAACAAGAGTAGCAAAGTTCTTCTCTTTTGAAATCATGCGCTTTTTATTTTAAATGATTTAAAATTTGTACTCTTTACGATTTAATGAATGGTTTTGTTTATTTAAATTTTATAGCTTTTAGTATATTCTGCATTGTTAAAAAATTTAAGTCTATTGAAATATCATTTTATAAAAGCCCAGAAACAATTTTTATTGGAGCGAGCGAGCAAAACTCCCATGGCACAAGTTGTTTGAAGATGTTTAGAGACACAAAACTCTCAAATGGATTGACCGATCGTAAGATTTATTTTTATGAACTAAACTATGCTTCCTAACTAAGGATTTATCCTTAGAAATAATTTTCAAATTCCATTTAGTTCAAAAGTTGATTGAAAATAATATTTCCATGAGTTTTTTTGTTGATACTCACTGAAATAGTTTTCTTCTAACATGCTTGTTAATTTCTTAAATGATTCTTTAAGATATTTAAAAGCAGACTTATTTCGTTGGCAATCGGAAGAGAAACACATTTTTTTATCACTAACAATTTTTCTGTTTCGTTATTTCTCAAAAAATTTTACACACAACTATAAAAATCAACGAACGTTCATTTTAATCGTGCATTATAAATCAACGTTCGTTTTAACCGTTCATTAAAAATTAATGTTCGAAGAGAACGTTCGTTCTGAAAATACTTTTGTATGCGACTATAAGCAGCAGTATCTTTAAGTGGTTTTTTGTTTGTTGTGCATGCGTCATCGGTTTGGTTTGCGTTGTTGTTGTTCTAAATACATGTTTTCGTTTTTACATTATCGTGGAGAAATGAAAAAAATCAGCAATAAGAAAGAAAAGTAAGGAAATCAGTCTGGAAGCAGCATTTGGATAATTAAGTGCCGGTCGTGAACACAGTTCTTGAATTTATTATTCAAACGCTCATTTTGAATAAGTGATTATAAACGAACGTTCGTCACTTTTCTATTGTATGAAAAAATCGAAATAATCCAATTGGGTTTTAATTGCCGTTAAGTGTTTTTTAAACAACATCTTCGGATTTGAGTGCTCAATTAAATAACATCTTTCTAAAGCTTTCAGCAGTTCAAAAGTGAACTGAATTTAAGGTTTATTTTTATAGATTTATTGAAAAAAATTATAGTAGTGTCAGTCTGTCAACTTATGTGAAAACGTGAAATTATGAAATTGTTAAATATTAGTGTTTTTGTTTTAAATTAACATATTCATTGTAGCAAAAATATATACGGCCAAATCAAGCTTAATGCAAGTTTTTTTTCAAAAATGTATCACATGCTCTTAGGTTTACTTGAAATTTTGTCTAAAGGTTCCTTTTCTACTTATAAGAATTTAAGTTATTTGTTTTTTTTATCGTTATTTCTCTTAAAAATGATGGAGATACCAATTTTTTATAAAAGTAACAATCTTAAAAATTAAGTCGTTTCCAATAAAGCATATCTCCGTCATCTGTTAACTAATTTTTTTAAATGAAGTATCATTAGTAAGCTATAGAAAAGCAAATCAGAAAAAATTTAATATTTTTGGAATTTTTATGCTAGAGGTGCCAATTTTTAAAAAACTTTAATATGGTTATATGGTTATAAAATATGGTTTAATATGGTTATATCAAATATTTAGTTATTGTTTTTTTTTTTTTTTTGCACTTTTAAAAGCAAAATCAACTTTTCACCAACAAAGAACTACGATGGCCACATGACACGTTTTTTCGTCTCTTTTCTGACATACATATCACTTTATGGTTCACAACTTCTATACCGTTTGATATATTTAAACAAGATCTTGTACAAAACTGTTTGCCTTTTTAGAGCCAATATTTGTTTTATATATACTAGAATCGCCTGGGTTCGAAATTCGACCAATTTATTGATTGCCTATATATAGTTATATGCGAGATGATAAAAATAAGTTCAAGGCTATAACTCTTAATTGATTAGAGATATTAAGCTATTTTCTTCAAAAAAAAATTATTTTTTTATATAATTATTTTGTTCTAAAACAGAAAAACAACATTTAAAAAAAATTGTATTTTGTCAAAGAAATCATAGGGGGTAGCCTTGATTTTTTGATGGCACGGATAGTTTATTAATTTAGTGTCAAGACGAAATAAACTCACCTAAAACGCGGTTAAGACTTTGAAAGAAAATCGAAAATGCAATTTTGAGTTTTTGTTTTTTTATAACAAAAATCATTTTTACCCCATATTTTAAGAATAAATCAAATTTTATGGTCTTTTTGTAAAAGGAATAATTTAAATATAAACAAATAAAAAACGGTAATATTTTCAAAAGTTTTCATAAGTCTACTGATAGGACTTAAATACAAAAAAGAAATAAATAAAATATATTTACAGATGGAGGAGATATTTGCTTCAGAATTTAGAACATTCAATTTGAGACAGTTTTTTTTCTCTCTCTTGGCATTTGGTTGAAATACACGCTAAATAACTGACGACAATATTAAGAAAATTGATTAAAAATACTTTTGGTTCGAACTTTGCTGTAATTTTTATTACATTTGAAAAAAAATTTAACAAACTTTTAGAAAAAATTAGAAAAATTGAAAAACCGTTAAAATCCGACCAAGATATTTTACAAGGAAAGTAAAATTTTTGAAATCAAAACATATTTTTTTACAAATTTTACAATTGACGAATGGATAAAACTACATTTTTGTTAAAAAATTGTTACTTTTAAAAAAAATTCAAATTCGACCAACTCAAAAACTTTTCCCCAACCAAATTTCATATTAATCAAAGAGCGGGTTTTTTCTCAAAAATTTAATTTCTCTTAAGACTGAGTTCATAAAACTGGAAAAAAAACCGGAATAAATTAAAAAAATTTGAATTTTTCGTTTAAGATAATCGGGAGAGAAAATTGAAATTATAGTTTTAAGAAAAATTTTTTAAAGCGAGCGACTCAATTAATTTGTATCCTCAACGTATCTATTTATGTGCCCAGGCTATGCATTTGCTAAGCGATTGCTACGACCTAGTATGCAAAATGTTCTAAACAAAGAAGGATAATATAGAAATAGATAATATTGTTTGAATAATTTATATGTAAAAGCTAGATTACTTTTAAATATTTGATTAGAATAATGTAGGAGGGTTTATAGGGTCTTGTTGTAGAAAAACTGATGTGATAAAGTCTTTTAGCTATGGAGTAAAACGTACTCACACTTTGATGTTCGGTTTGTTTTTTCTAGATTCCTAAGGAGGCGTTTACAACCACCCCTTCATACCACACGGTATCAAGAACTCTCATTACGGCCTAGTCAACATAAACCTACCTATCAAGTCAGCTTTCTTTTTGAGTTCATAGAAATAAGTAGTAATTAAAAGGACTTCATTACTCTTAAATTCCTCATTTATAAATAATACTGTTCTTAAGCTACTATGCAAAGCACTACATTCTAGGCTTACTGAAATCATCAGGCTCTCTGCGTTCAAACTCCTGTACCAGTTTTTTTTTTTTATTTTCAGTGTTTAATCGATGTTTTAAGTCTCAACCTAGTATCATGACATGTCAAACTCAACAAACTACCAAAATGCTGACTCTGTTGCTTTTGTCATTTTTGTGCATGTTTTTTGTTGTTGTTGTCGTCGTTGGCGTTATATGGATTGTCGCTCTGGAGCATTAAAGCATGACGTTAACATCTTGCAAATGGAACAATTAAAATCAGCTTTCCAAAAACTTTACTGGTCGAGGTCAGTGTTGCTTTGTGGTCAAAATGGACAAGCATATCAGTTGCATTGTTTTAACTCTTGTTGTTCATGTCTTGTTTTTGTTGTTGATTGGCCAGTTGTTGTTCTTGTTGCTGTTGTTTGTATTTTCGTTATCACATGTTCTTGTGTCAATATGTCATTGTGTCAGTGCGAGTGTGTGTGTGTGTGTGTCATTGCTGACTGCATGTATTTCCTGTGTTGTTATCCCTTCATGGCGCGCACAACCAACGTCAACTACATATTGCTCCATATTTGTTTAGTTCTGGTTGTTGTTCGTGTAGTTGTTTTTTGCTGTTGAGTTTGTACTCTCGACTTTGACATCAAACAATATTTCATAATTTCTTTGCGCATTTATGGTTTAGCATTCGAGCCAGTGTGGCATTTTGGTATCTTGGGAATTTATGTAGAATGGCTTCTGCATTCTGAAGATTTTTGAATATATTTTTTTTTTTTTTTTTTTAGGAAAACTCGCCTTTGGAATGTCATAAAAACAACTTAAAGCTGGTTATGACTTATAATTTGTGGGCTAAAAACTTTGAAAATTCTATTGGTCAGCATAAAATATAATCTTTTAGCTCATAATTTCAAAATAATCCATCTTACCATAAACTGCTTTGAACTATTTTTATGCTGCATAGTTCAACACATACTTTATCAATTTTAGTATTTAAATCAAAGCTGAGAATAACTTTGATTTCTGCTTTTTTGATTTTAGCATATTTGTCAGTTTGTTTAAGATACTTTGTGTGTAAGGTTGAATGCTTATAATTTTATTTTTCTATGGAATTCACAAGTTCTGTAGCTATTCAACCTGTGAGGAAAAAACGAAAAAAATCGATGGAAAAGTTTTCGTTCATACAGCACAAATGATGATGACCCAAAAGTCAGCAAATCAGAAACACAAACACAACAACTTTATCGAATAACAACTATACAAACAACAACAACTTGAAATGAGCACAAAATGTTAACAGGATTTTGGCAAAGCCTGTAAAGATAGACAGCTTTTTATAACACAGTACAACACCTTATATAATTACAGACTTCAACTAATGTTTGCTTTTAGAAGAGACCAAAAAATGTATACTCTTATTGGCATTTTAAATGTTTATGTCTGAGTGATACTTAACATGGGTCTTGAGTTAACTTTAAATTAAGGAGGGACATTACATTCACGGCAGAGAAAACATACTTTTTTTTAAAAATTCATAACTCAGTCAAAAACAGAATATAAGAAAAAAATTCAAAAAAATATATATATTTCACTCCAACATGGTTTTATAGAGCTCCAAACTGGAAGCAGAGAAAAAAACGGGGCCTCGTGGTTGCAGCGCTTCAAGTAGCAAAAATTGTCCGATCTGGAAAAAAAATTACTTTTTTAAATCATAACAAAATTCGTTATCGTATGACAGGAGCTTTTTTCTAAACTTTTTTTCAATTTTTGGTGATGTTCCAAATTTGAAAGTGTGTTTTTTTGAAAAAAATATTGACTTTAAAAATTCATAAAAAATCGAAAAAAAATTTAAAAAAGATTAAGTCATACGATAGCGAATCAAGTTTCAAAAAATTAAAAAAAAAAATCGTCAAAAAATGAACCCGCTAGTGCCGCAACCAGTACGAAAAACATGGGTTCGAGATAAACGCGTTCAAAGTTTGTGAACAAAGAAAAAAAAAAAACGAAAATTTAAAATGCACTCTCACTAATCCGGCAGTAACTTTTGAACCCGTAAGAATTTTTCCATGATGAATATTTGAATATGAATATATACTAAAATACAAAAAAAAAAAAAATCGATCTTAAAAAAACGGCCAATTTCATGTCTCCCCTTAAGTTATTTAATACAACAAAGTTTTGTATGGAAGATTTTAGTAAAAGATTTTAAACCTCTACAGCTCTTTGTAAAGGTTAAGGAACTTTTTCTGGCTTTTTGAAAATAAGCTAAGAACAAATTTTGTGAAGTTTATTTCTATTGAAAAAAACTTTTGCCCGAGGTGAAATTTGAACTCAGGATGCGTTGGTTCGCAAACCACACACTTAAAATGCAAGATCACTGCCACCACTAAATATTACTTTGCAATTCTAAGTATTACTAAGACAAAAGCTCAAAAAACACCAATAAATCTATAAAGTTTTTGTTTTTTCTATCAGAATCTATTGATAAAAAAGTTTTTTTTTTTGAAAATTTAAAACTGTTATACAGTGTAATTATACCAGCACAAAAACAAGCTTATATAAAAAACATCACATACACATACGCTTGAATGCATGATAACAAGAATATAATCACACACACATCCCCACGCATCACACACACACACAGTCGCACTTATCGAGTCTACGCATTAAAGCTAGCATCAGAACCTGGTGACTCTATCCTGGTGACTATCAATAACTGAGTTGTAGTTGTTGTTGTTGTTGATGTTGTTGTTGTTGATACTGATGTAGATATTGTTGTTGTTGATGTTGTTGAGCTGGCAGCTGCTACTGCTTCTGTTCTTGTTGCTGCTGCTGCTGCTGTTGTATCTCGTTACGCATCGCATTACTGTGAAAAGCTTCACTGGATTTTCTTATAAGTGCTACAAACAAACATATTAAATGGCAACAACAACAACAACAACAACAACAACAACAACAACAACAACAACAACAACAACAACAACAACAACAACAACAACAACAACAATAACAACAACAACAACAACAACAACAACAACAACAACAACAACATATATAGGCACCTTTTCGATGCTGTTGTTGTTTTTATTCGTGCGCACAGTGTCAAGTGGATCATGTATCGAAACAAACACCAACGACAACAAGAACAAAAGTTAATAAATTATTGCCTTAACAATGCGATACTAATGTGTGGATTAAATATCGTCCCGGTAATTCCGCACGAACAATATGAAACAGAATTGCTGGCAAAGTTGAATTTTCCCCATTTATACGGAGTGAATTCATGTTTGCTCTGATATGTTTTTAATTATCGTTAAGCTTTCAACAAAAATAGGAGTTTTGTTTTATTTTTTTATATTTTCAAATAATCACAATGAAATGTAAGCAGCCTGTACCTTTTCTTGAGTTGGAAAGTTATAGAGCTAGTTTATCGTTGTTGCTGCTTTAGTTTTGATGTCTTCTATTAAAAACACCGATTTTAATTTTATATTTTTTATTTAAAATAAACTGCAAAAATATTGTAAAAAAAATTTTTTCATAAGTAACTTAGCGCTTTTTTGATTTCATATGACAATATTCTAATTTTTTATGCTTTAAAGCTCATATATCCTCAATTGGATTAAGATCCGGGAACTGTCAGAGTAATTTTATACCGTTAACTTTTCTTGTATGAAACCAATTTTTTTGCTAGGTTTGTAGAATGGCTTCAACCATTTATCCTGCATCAACTTCCATCTTATGGGCATATCCTGATTTATAGCATACATATTTTAGTAGTTTTAAGGGGAGACATGACATTGGCCATTTTTTAAATCGAAAGTAAATTTTTTTTAAAATTTTTTTTATTTTTTTTTTTTTTTTTATGGAAAAATGAAAAATTAACCGACGGGTTCAAAAGTTACAGCCGGATAAGAGAGAGCGTATTTTTCTTTTTCAACCTGTTTTTTTTCTTTGTTCACAAACTTTGAACGCTTTTATTCCGAAACCATGTTTTTCGTACTGGTTGCGGCACTATTTATTTTTTGCGGATTTATTTTTTGACGAAATTTTTTATTTTTGTATTTTCTTTAACTTGAATCGCTATCGTATGACACGAGCTTTTTTTAAATTTTTTTCGATTTCATATGAATTTTTAAAGTCAATATTTTTTTATCGAAAAACACACTTTCAAATTAGGAATATCACAAAAAATTGAAAAAAAATTTAAAAAAAGCTTCTATCATACTATAACCAATTTTGTTTAGATTTAAATAGTCATTTTTTCCCAGACCGGACAAGTTTTGCGACTACCAGCTCTGCAACCACGAGGCCCCGTTGCCCCGTTGCTTTTCTCTGCCGCCAGTTTGGAGCTCTATAAAGCCATGTTGGATTAAAAAATATATTTTTTCTTGTAATTTGTTCAATTCCCTACAATATTAAAAAAAAAGTTTGGAGAAATGTTTTTGACTGAGTTATGAATTTTTAAAAAAAGGTCTGTTTTCTCTGCCGCGAATATTATGTCACACCTTAAGTATTTTGACATAGTCTACGGCACACATGGTATCCTTAATTAAGATAATAGAAACAGCATCAAATCATCAAATGAAGATAACCAGCTCCATATCTTGATATTTCTACCGCACATGGTCTTTTTCTTTTTAATGGTCTTTTTGGTATACTTGGGCTTCTATATTTTTTGGTCGTCTTACATTCTTAAACCTATCAGATCTGAACATATTCAACTATTTTTTTGACCAAACAAAAATTTTCGTTAAAATTTCAAGAAAGCAATATTTGTGCGCAAAATCAATTCTCAGTTTGATGTCGATTGTGCTTAAATTGAAAAACTGTTTTCGGTCTTGTACCCATTAGTGCTATGATATTTAATTTTGCGGATTGTTGCCGCTGCTCCTTATCACGTCAAAATTTTCTGTTATACCCTGTTAAAAATAGAGAAAAATCTTTTCTAAAATAAATTAATATTGAAGTTATCAACTTGATTCTTACTCTGTTAAGATAGCTGGAAAGCACGTTCCTTTAACATTATTCTGTTTTGCTTCTACGTTGCTTTATTAATTTTTCAATATACGTTGGTCAAGTTTTTTAAAGAAACGAAGGAAGATTAAAAAAAACTTTAAAAGTTATTTTGCAGATCATTGAACACAGTATCATGACAACTCTTGGTTATCAGAAGTTCACAATTTTATGTCAGGTTTTTGATATATCCTTAACTAAAAATTCAAAAAAACACTGTTTTTCGTCATATAAGAGGTTATTTTCTATTACTTCTATATTTTTTTTTTTTTTTCAAAAAACTAATACCATGAATTTAACCTCTTCATTTTGTATCACGAAAATGCACACAATAACACAATAACAATATCTTTTGTTAGTAACAAAGTCACGCTTCTCGTGACCAGTTGATGTGTGTTTGTGATACAAAATGAAGTTGTACACTGAGGGAAATGTGTGTTAAAATTAAATGAAAGTGTGTTCATTTTAAACGAATTTGTTTTTGAAATAGAGCTTGAAACAAATTCATTTAAATTAAACACAACTGTTCTTAAAGTTAAATTTAAAACAAGGATTTTTGTTTTTAAAACAATGTTTTTAAATAAGAAAACAAATTTAAAACAAAAACTTTTAAATTTAAAACAAATTTTTTAAAGCATAATTTTTTCGATGCCATTTTTTAATTTTTTCCGAGTTTTTGATGACAGATTCGTAATCAGCGACCCTTGGAACCCTCCGAATACCGAATCTCAACTCCTTTCAATGAAGTTTGCATTTTAAATATTTCAATATTGAAAAACTGAATTAGTTTTTATTTTATTTTATGTTCGATATTTTTCAAACCAATGAAAATTCAAAATTCAAAAAATGTCAAAGAAAGTTTCAAAGAAATAATGAATGAAAAAAATTGAAAGGAGTGTATAGTTGAAATTTAAACACAATTGTTTTAAATTTTGTTTTGTAGAAACGCAAAGGCGTTAAATATATATTTTAAAAATTTTTGTTTAATTTTAAAGTATATTTTTTTTTCTCAGTGTAAAAACACTAAATTTTTCCTTCGAATGCCGTTAAAATTGCTCAAAAATTTTGTTTTTCTTTGAGATAACACATGTCTAGGTGAAATTGTCTACACTGAGGGAAATATGTGTTAAAATTAAATGAAATTGTATAAATATCAAACGAATTTGTTTTTGAAATAGAGCTTGAAAAAAATTCATTTAATTTAAATACAATTGTTTTTAAAGTTAAATTCAAAACAAAAGTTTTTGTTTTTATCGTAATGTTTTTAAAAACAAATTTGAAACAAAAATTTAAAAATTTAAAGCAAATATGTTTAAAAATAATTTTTTCGATTTAAGCTATTTTTCCTTGTTTTTGGTGTCAGATTCATAATCAGCTATCCTAGGGACCCTCCGAATGCCAAGTGTTAACTCCATTCAATGAAGTTTGCATTGAAATAATTAAGGAGTTTATATTTTATTTTAAGTTTGAATTCGTAAAACTAATTCAAAAAATTCATAACTGTATTCTATCCAGACAGCTATTTTTGTTTGTTTATTTATTTTTGGTTTTTTGTTATTTCAAAGAACTTATTATTTCTTTGAAAATTATAAAAAAAATAAAAATTTATTTTCATTAGAAAATTATAAAAAATATAAAAATATAATAAATTTAAAATATAAACATGAAATTTAAACACGTTTGTCTTAAATTTTGTTTAAAGAAACGCAAATGCGTTCAATTTGTATTTTAAAATTTTTTGTTAAATTTTAAACTATGTTTTTTTCTCAGTGTAGGTGAATCTTAGTCAATTTTCGCATATAAAGAAACTGAGAAATTAAAAACTGAGAATTGAGAACTAAAAATTTCAACATTTGTGTTTTTTTAAGATTGTATTTTTGATCAATTATTACATAAAAAAATTTACACATCCAGGATTCGAACCCTTGTCCACCGCAAAACAGTCTAGCAAACATCTCTTAAGATATTGGTAACCATCATTTAATTTTAACACCGAAAAAACAAAACATAAGTAAGAAAACCAAAGAAAACGCCCTTCACCGCAAAGAATTATGTTGGTTAAATAGAGTCAGAAAACCAGTTAAGAACTGAGAGATTGTTTTATTCTTTTTGTTATTATTATAAAAAATAAATATTTAATACTTAATATTAACGATTTTTTAACGAAAATCGAAAAATTGAAAATTAAAAAACCTTAATATTAACGAAAAGGATTACACATCTTCGAACTGGTTCGATAAACTACATTGCAGGGCGAACCTGTTCGAAGAAGCTACCTTTTCAGCCAAACAAGCTTGGAATAAGCTTTAAACAAGCTTACAAACGTAAGCCTCAAGCTTGGATAACGCTTTCATTTTCTATTGTAGAACGCTTACATGTAATTGTAGGATAAACGAAAGTGAACCCTTGGAATAATATTCCTTACTTCAAGCTTAATTCAAGTATTGTTTTTACAATTGGATATAAGTGTTTTAATAAGCTTTTTCCAAGTGTGCCACACTCGCGAAAAATTTTTATTCCGTGGCTCAGTTGGTAAGCCACTGGTTATTTGATTTTTTGTGATTTGGACATCCAAGGTTCAATTCCCAACCGGAACATTTTTATTTTTATTTATTTTTTATTTTCGTTTGTTAAAATTGAAGCATATATTTATATGAAAAATTACATGCCTTCAAAAATTTTTGTGTTTGCTACCCCAGGGATGGAACGCGCGAATCACCGCATATGAGTCGGACACTCTAACAGCTTGCCGTAAGCCTTATATATGAGAGCATCACAACTTTGAACAGTTGTAAAACTATTACCGTTGTCAGCGTTTTCTAAGTATGATTGCAAAACACTTACTTAATGCAAGCCTTTCCAAGTATTATTGTACATCACTTGCTTTTTGTGTTTTACGCAATAGTTACACAAAGGAACTTGGAAATTTATTACCTGGGCAAGTGTTTTTCAAGCGTGCTTGGATAAGGCTTGCTTTTTGTATTGCATGTAAGCTTAATCCAATCACTATTTCTAAATGGCTGATTGGGTAGCGTTCAAATTGAACGAACTTGTTTGTAGAATGTATGCAATTTTATATATTGTTTTTTTGCCATTATTTTGTTATAGATATTGGTTTATATGTTTTTTTTTGTTTTTTATTTGTGCTGGTCATGTTGTCACTACAGAATATCACTATGTATGATACTTACGTACAAATTATAGAACACGTTCTTCGAACAGCTCCGGTTCTACGGAAAATCAAAAATTTTTGCCAACAAGCCAACAAGTTCGAAGAACTGACGAACTAGCTTCTTAACTAGCGAACTGACTCGATCATGGCCGCCGCTCGTCAAGCCAGTTCGCTGATTTGTAAGCTGCTTAAAACAAAGCTTAAGTTTGTTTCGTCAGTTTTCAACCCCTTGAAATTTTTTTTTTAATCTGAAAGCTCAACTCGTTCGGCTATTAAGGCAGTGACAATAAATTATGAATTTGAAAAACATAAATTTTTTGAGACAAACTTTTTAATGAAACAAGTGAACATATTTGATTTTACAAATTTTTTCAGTTGCTAACAAAAAATTATATATATCTGGTAAGGAATTTTTTTAACAATTTTAGTCTTGATTCGTCGACAAAGAACTTAAAAAATGTTGCTTAGAACATGCAACAGTTGGTTTTTTGAAGATAAATTTTTTTATTTTAATATTTTTATTTTTTATTAAACATTTTTTTATTGCATAGATTTTTTATTTGACACAAAGAAGTTTTGTAAACAGCTTTTCAAATAATTTTTTTTTTTTTTTTTGATTTTAAGGTGTTCTTTTTTTCTCAGTGTAGGCATTTAATAAAGTCTCTAAGAAAGTCAGAAGAAAGAAAGTACTAGTAAGAAACTTCATTGAAAATCACATGTTTCTACATCTTCTCGTTCAACTAGAGCATCCTATACAAGAATTGATTTCTATTTCTGTACTTATCTATCATATCATTTTTGCCCCAAGGTAGACTTGAAAAACTAGGTTTAAAAATTAATGATATTAAATTTATTTTTAGAGTAAAATATGATACGTTTGTTATTAAAAATTATTACAAATAAAGAAAAAATGCTTTTATTCTGAAGCTTAACCTTAATTGAAATGAAGTGTCACCTCATTAAATTGAATAAAAATATATATATTATTTTTGTTTTTTTATGTTGGGCATTTCCAAGAAGGTTACTTTAGGCTTGTTACGGATAACGTATTTTATGTCATTTATTTAATAAAGCTGGACATTTTAAGTGATTTGGAGATAAATTAATTTTAATGCTTGGCTTAATTGATATAAGGTTAAGGTATCTTGAAAAAAAAAAAAATTGTTCAAAAATATTGCATAAACATATTATGTTAACAAAACAAAAAACAAAAAAATACAAAATAAAACACTTTTCTCTTCTATCATTTCTGATTAATATTCGAATAGAAAAATGCTTAACAACTGACTAACAGGTCATATATTGTGACCAATATATTACAATTTATTTTTTTGTTTGGTTTTTATGTTTAATTAATACGACAAAAGCTCTTCACGCCCTAAGCACCAACGTTATATGCTGTTTAGAGATAATAAATTCAAGACACACAAATACATACTCAAATACTGTCGAGCAGGCGAATATATATTTATAATCCAGTGCTATATATTTTCTTAATGTCCAGCTCGATATTGCCAACTAGTTAAACATAAATATTAACCCAGGCAAGAACGTGTCTCTGAAGTACGAGTACGTGTGCAGCAAGAAACCGTTAAAAACATTAAAGCCAACATGTAGTTGTAAACAATTTATTACAACATACATGACTGCAAAGACAGAGAAGCTATTAACAATAGTTTAACGAATGGTCATACACAATAATAATAACCAACACCACATCGCTAGTCACAGCAAAAGGCAAAAGAAAACAAAAAAAAAAAAAAAAAAAAAAAGAGTTTTGAGGAAAATAAAAGCGAGGCAAAAACCAAACAACGCTTGTAAGATGAAAGAAGACGATGCATGCAGAAAGTCAAGAATGTAACCAAAAAATAGCTGTAAAACATAGCTGGTGACAGTGGAACATTTTGCAACAACGAATGACAACCACATTAACAGCACAGCAACATAAGGCAGCAACAGCACCACAACACAACACAACACAACAGAACACAATATAGCACAATACAGAGCAGAGTACTTTTTAACAATAGCTGTTTATGTGTGCATCTGTGTATGTCTGCTTGTTTGTGTGTTTGTTATGGTCGAGATTTATTATGTGGCAATAAATAAATGTGGCACAAAAACAGCAGACCACAAAAGCACTGAAGAAAATGCAACACTGTACAAGAAAGGAGACTACAACTGACTCAGAGATGTACACAATTGTTGCTGCTTCCTGTCATGCTCGATAGCTATATGTATTTAATGTGCTCCAAGGATGCTTACGTTATGCTTCCCTCGACCACTGTCAAGGATTTGTCATTAATAAATTTTGTATATTTGTGTCACTGTGGCAACAACTACTACCACACAAAATATGCGAACATTAATTTTAATTGCAGTCATTATGAATCAAAGAACAGATTGAATAACAAACAATTATGACGCATAAAGCTTTGGATAAAATGACGGCAACAGCAAGTCTGAATGGATGAAAATAAGCTTTAAAGCTTTAATCAAGGAAATATCCATTTAATAAGCTACACAATTTATCTTAAACTGTATGAAATGTGAGGATTCAGAAGAATATCACTTTGACTTAGACGACTAAGCAAATTTATTTTAAAATATCTTTTAATTAAATCTTTAAAATATCTTTAAGATAATCTTTGAGTTGAATACTTGATAACAAATTCGAAACATAAAAGTTTCGAAACTTTAAAATTTTTTAAATAAGTCGATTGTGTTAATTTAAATAGTGCAACAAAATTCAAATTTTCTATATAAAAGAACTAGTGGATATCTACATAAAAGGAAAAAAAATTTATTGCAATATCAACTCCTACTAAACTAATGAACAGATTCTGGCGATAATGAAGTTGTTACATAAGGGTTTGTCTACAGACTAAAGGTCTTTGACTAACAGGTCTTAAAAATTCAATTTTTACTGCAAGGTGTTCCCAAACTTTGGAAACAGAAAACAATTTGCTTAAAAAAATCTCTACATTAGCGGTAAAATATATATATATCGCGAGATTTTGAGTTAGTCAAACTTGCATTTTTCCTTTTGATCAAAAATTAGTTTCATGCACTTAGTCACAAAATGTTTATTTAAGATAAACGACTTAAAGTTGATAGTTTATATGAAGTCCTTTAAAGAACTTACTTCTATTTTTTTCAGTAATGTTCTTAAAGAAAATTGGTGTGATTTAGTTTTATACAGCAATGAATTATTAATATGACATAATTCCGTAAAATGTGAGTGCGGAACGCTTGATTTTTTTTTTTTTTAAATTTCATAGCATATTTTTAGGCATTTTTATTTTGTGAATAATTGAAACTTCAAAAACTCTTTATATTTTTTTCATTTTGAAAATTTCAGTTTTACGAAAATTTTTTTAACATATTTCGTCGCACCTACTATGATTTCCGTTTTAACTTTAAGGTATTTTATAAAGATTTAGAACTAAAAATTGGTATTTGCACAATTTAAAATCGAATATGTGACCAACGATGATTTCTAATTCAGCTTAAAGAAAGTCAATATATCATTTTTTTACACTCCGGAAAACCGGGCCCGTCATTTTTGACGGGAAAGAACTAGTTTTGCTCATAATTCTACATAGAATCGTATTGGAAAATGAAAAAAATAAATTTTTTTGACTTGGTTCACTTCATCTCTGAACAGCGCAGTTTTCAAATATGTGAAAAAAACTGTTTTATATTAAAAAATTACAAATTCAATTTCAATTTCACCAAATTTTTTTAACTTTTTTTACACTTTCTTACACAAAGTGGTATTAATAAACATACTGGAAGTATGTTTATATAATAATTTATATATTTTATATAATAATATAATAATATATAAAGTTTATATAATAATTGTTTTAAAAAGGACTAATAAATCGCACACTTAACACAAAACTGTCACAAGTCATCATTTTTTGATGCCAACTTTTTGTTATAAATTAATTTAAAAAACACGTATCTTACTATATTTTTCAATATTTTCTTTATTAACTGGAAAATTGAATGATTTGAATGTTGAATGTTGTGTGTTTGAAGTTGAAAAGAATGAAATTTGTGTGTTAAAAAAAAAAATTGATTTTGTCTGCAGTTTCAATCGAAGAGTTTTTTTTTCGATTCTCCTAAAAATTTATGTTTTTTGAGTTGTGACTGTTTTGTTTTTAGTGTGCGATATGTTTGGTATTAATAATACTTATAATTAATATGATTATTTTTTTATTAAGTTTGTAACTTAAACAGCTTAATAAGCTAATTAAATATTTTCTGAAAAATATTATATAGCTATACAGTTTGAATTTGACACATTAACTTTCAATAGAATAGTAAAAAAAATTTTTCTTTTAACTTATTTTAGTCTTTTAAGTTTCATATCTTTGAAAACAAATTTTTTTTGAAACCTTTATAAGGAATTTACAGAAAGGCTACATTTTTATACAGAGTCTGGAATATTTTCCGTAAATTTTGTATATTTTAATAAAAATTATATTATTCCCATCACCCAATGAATATATTTTGCTCGAATTTTTCCAGCAACAGGTATACTAGTCATACTTTCTGTCACACAGACTTGATCTCACTTATAAATTTGATAAGAGCTATTTCTGCCTTCTTATTTCATTTAAAACCCAAATAGAAATTGTTTACATACTTAAATACATAAAAACCAATAATTGTTTAAGAGAAAATCTTGCAGTTTTGGTAGAATTTTTTTTTTTTTTTTGTAAAAATATAGGTTTGATTCTTGAACATTTGAATCATCTTCGGAACTTTAAGTTCATTTTATTTAAATAAAATATTTGAGAGTATGTGCTAGCAGATTTTATATTTTGATCAATTTTTAGTTTAGACTGTTCACGATTTGATTGATAATGCATTAAAGGTAAGATTTTGGAAATAAAGGAAAAAGATTTATAGACAAAATTTGACTCGAAAATGGAAAATTTGAAAATCAGAAAAAGTATCATGCAATTCATTTCTTACGAAAATGCGTTATTTATAAAAAAAAAACCAAAATATTTTAAATTTTACATTTTTAATATATCTGCATGCCTTTTTTTGGTTACTCTCGAATTTTTTAAATCTAACTTAAAATTTTTCATTAGTAAGCATCAAACACGTTGCGTACAACCTTCTTTCATAATCAAAATAAAATTCCAATCTTGAATTCACGTTTGT
Organism: Tetanocera ferruginea; assembly: GCA_958299015.1. Taxonomy (NCBI): domain Eukaryota; kingdom Metazoa; phylum Arthropoda; class Insecta; order Diptera; family Sciomyzidae; genus Tetanocera; species Tetanocera ferruginea. The sequence continues at coordinate 19,749,960 of OY282643.1, forward strand.
GATAGTATTAAAAAAAGCCTGGGAATATTTAGACAAAAAAATTATTTTGACATAAAATGTTTCAAGCACAAAAAAAAAACAAGCAAAAGTTACAACTTCTTTTTTAAAATCACTCGTACTAAACACTCTTAAGAGGGGACATGAAAACTTTTTTAAAAATTTTGTATTTTAGTAAATACTCTTAAAACTATAAGAAAAAAATTAAATGGCAAAATTCTAAGGGGTTCAAAAGTTACAGCGGTATAGTGAGAGCGCATTTTTAATTTTTGCGCTACCTATGTACGTCAGCTGTACCTACCTACGTACAAACTTTGAACGCGTTTATCTCGAAACCATGTTTTTCGTAATAGTTGCGGCACTAGCGGGTTCAATTTATGACGAAATTTTCATTTTCTTTTGTATTTTTTTAAACTTGATTCGCTATCATATGGCACGAGCTCATTTTAAAATTTTTTTTCGATTTTTTATGAATTTTTAAAGTCAATTTTTTTTTCGAAAAAACATACTTTTAAATTTGCATCATCACCAAAAATAGAAAAAAAATTTTTTAAAAAAAAGCTTCCGTCATACGATAACCAATTTTGTTAAGATTTTAAAAAAGCCATTTTTTTCCAGATCGGACAATTTTTGCGACTCCCAGCGCTGCAACCACGCGGCCCCGTGTTTTTTTCTCTGCCTCCAGTTTGGAGCTCTATTAAACAATGTTGGAGTGAAAAATATATTTTTTTTTTAATTTTTTTCTCGTAATTTGTTCAATTCTCTACTTTTTTGAAATTTTGGAAAAATGTTTGTTTTTGACTGAGTTATGAATTTTTAAAACAAGTTCTGTTTTCTATGCCATGAATGTTATCCTTTAACTACTGTGGTGATGGTAAATTTTACCCTCTTTAATTAAATTTTTTAGTTTTAAGAAAAGTGAATATGAAATAAAATCCTTGTTTTGCATATCAAGAAGTTTGATTTCTTTATTTTATTACTTTATTCATTTAAAAATAAAAACAAAAACACATTGGCCATTTCAGCCCTTGAAAGGACTTTGACCGAGCTTCTTATGATCAATTGTGTTGTGTGTGTTATTAAATGTTTGCACACAATTCACCGAGAACTGGACCTACATGTTTTATGCCGACTCCGAACGGCTAAAGTTCATGTTCTCAAGAAGCTTTACATGGCATTATTTACTCTCTGAGGTTTGCCATTGTCTGCAGTGACCGATCAGAAAAATTTTTTATTGAAAAAAACTTTTTGCCGCGGCTGGGGATCGAACCCGGGCTCCGAGCATGCTAGGCCAAACACTTAACCTGCATGCCACTGTCACCACCATTGATTTAAAAATGCGTCATCTAATTCGAATTAAAAGCAAATAAATAAATAAAAAAATTTTTTTTTGTCAAAATTTTATAAAACTTAAATAGGGGTAAAATTTACCACCACCACAGCATATACGCCAAAATATTTCACCTCAGTAGTTAAAAGTTATGGTCCCTCCTAAAGACAAGACAATTTTGGGCTTGGCTAAAAGTAGATTCAATGCATTTAGCTGTAATGCAATGCAATCACCATTCTATTGTGCTTTATACAATAGAAGCACAAAAACTAAAGCTGCCGATGTTTTAAACCTTTTATTGCTCTATACACCACAAAAGCAGTTTCACTTCAAAAAATAACGCATTCACACTTTGTTGATTAGTTAGATCAGAGTATTTAGGTATTTTTCTTTGTTAGGTCTGTTTGGTTACTTTCGTTAGTTTGGACTCAAACCATTTCACCATGGTTTATGGTGAGTTATTTAATAACTGATGAATTCACTTCGTTTCATTGAAATAAATGTTACATCGATTTTACTTCCCGTTTAATTCGCCGTATGTTGTATACGTGACTAAAGAAGTTTCACTTAAAAAAAAAACCGAAATATCTTCAGTTTCACATTTTGGGCATTGAATATCTGCATACCTTTTTCTGGCTGATCTCAAAATTTTAAAATCGAAATTAAAATTTGTAATCAGTAAGCATCGAACACATTACCTTTCTCTATTATCGAAATAATATTCTAATCATGCATTTATGTTTGCGTTAGTATTTAAAATAGTCTGGGAAATTTAGAACCAATTATTTTTTTGTTTTACATATATATGTGTGCTTTTTTCAAGCAAACGATACAACTGTCTTTAAAAATCTCTCGTTCTAAAATACTCTTAATACACATTTATAATAAATTTTTAATAAAATACTTCACTTAAAATAATCAAAGTAAGAAAAGGCTGAAAATAAATATTTTTTTTAATGTTGAGCCAGAAAAAGGCTGAGCCGCTTACTCAGTCTCTGTCTTAATCGCATCACCTTATCTCAGTAAAATTGAAAATTTAGTGGTGGCAGCGATATAGAAATTTGTTGAACTTAAAGTAATTTAAATAAGAAAATTATTTTAATAATTAAAACTTATTATTGAGCTTAATGGTTTAGTAATTATTATTATTTAATTATAATTACAAGTTTGAATGTAGAATTATGTCTTACAGCGCGGTTTGTATGGGGTCGTCTTAATAGATTTTTTCAAGGCCATGAAACTTTTTTGACGAATACTTTAGGGTATACCTACAGCCTTTACTACTCATCGTTCAAAGATAATATATAACCTAAAATATCAGATATATCCTGCCCTGAATGAATATCTTATTTTGGATTTTATTACTATTATATTAAAGTCACAAAATAGTAAAACATAAGAAGAAAAATGCATGTGCTTATATAAGAAAATCAATCATCAGCTGCTTATGCTGTGCCTGCTGCTTTCTTTACTTTTGTTTCGCTGTTTTTGCTTGTATTGTTTTTGTTTTAAGTGAACTGATTCGCAGAGTTCTTCATTGGGTTCTTGTATGTACTACTTCTTTATTGGGTTCTTGTATGTAATAATTAGAAATGAGTGCTCTATTTTAACACAAGATGTCAATCACAACCTATTTTCAACTCAGTCAATGAACTCAAACTGTTAAACAAAACGAAATGGGTCTGTGATCCGGATAGATTTAACTCTTATAAAAACAAACGAGTTAGATCACATTTCGTTTTATGCTTTTAATCAATAGATGGCGTAAAATTTTAATTTTTGCTTTTAATGCAAATTAATTTAGATCCTACATCCCACTAGCACTAGCGAGTGTAGCTCGCAAACTATACATCGGAGAGACGAAACTGAAGCTCGCAAACTTAACATCGGACAGAGACGCTGACATTAATGGTAAGAACCTGGGCTCATCGTTGGGCTCATCGTGAGATATTACCATCATACGATTTTTTTAAAAATTGCGGTCGTAATTTTATTTTTAAATTAGTTGTTAAACTAATTGTAATCCCGCAAACTATATATCGGACAGAAACGAAAGTGGCACCAATGAAAAGTGCATTTGCTTCGCCTTCTTTTCAACCAGGTCACTGAACACAACCTTTCAAACTTAACGAAATGATTGAAAAAAATTTGACATTTTGCTTGTTTCTGTTTGCTTGCTCATTTTATCATGCTTACTTTTAACTTTAACTTTGTTTTGGTTTCGATAAGAAGTCAATAACTGAGTGTTATTAATTTATTTGTTAAGGGGGTTTCTCATTGAGCAACTTTTTTTTTCGGCTTTTTTTTTGCATTTATAGCTTGGGTAGTTGTGAATATGCTCCTAAAAGGAGTTTTAAAAATTCGAAATACTTTAGAAGATACAGCCTTTTTTGTGAAGTAAGGTCTTCGTCAAAATGAGCTATTTTTTTTTATTTTTTCAAACTATAAACGCGTTTATCTCGAAACCACGTTTTTCGAACTGGCGGCCATGATATCTCCAGTTCAACTGAACCGATTTTCATGAAACAAAATGGAATCGACGCAGAATTGTCACTATTCTCGGGTGAACCTCGACCATAATTTTAAAAAATTTTGTACTATTTTTTTTTTACACTAAACTACAAAAAAAAGCTCGAAATTGAATTTTTTTTGAATGGCCGCCATTTTGTCAAAAAAAATCACAAAATTAAGCTTGAGGTTCACCCGAGAATTACATCTATACTGATTATAACCCCGTTTTTATACCCTAAACCTGAAAGGTCAGGGTATATTAACTTTGTGCAAACGTTTGTAACGCATAGAACGAAGCGAGTCCGGTATAGAAAAGTATATATATTCTTGATCAGCGTCACCACATGAGTCGAGCTATCCATGTCCGTCCATCCGTCCGTCCGTCCGTCCGTCCGTCCGTCCGTCCGTCCGTCCGTCCGTCCGTCTGTCCGTCTGTGTGTTGTCCGTTTACACAGGATAAGAAGAAGGAGTTAAGATAATTGGATGACACTTGGTCCACATGGTCACATGGACCCAAGGATCTGCACTATTGAATATTTTTGGAATCCGCCCACGGACACGCCTACCTTCCATACAACGCAAAACTTGAAAACTGCATAAATAAGCTCATAATTAACCTACAACAATAAAATTTGGTGTGTATGTGTTTGATATCAACACAATGATGTTTTTCAAAAATGGGTGTCGTCTGCCCACGGACACGCCCACCTCCCATACAACCCAAAAATTGAAAACGCAATAAATAAGTCTCTGTTTAACCTACAGAGATAAAATGTGGCAGGTATAATATTTATAACAAATCAAAGACGATTTTGAAAAATGGGCATCATCCACCCACGGACACGCCTACCTCCCATGCAACGCAAAAATTGAAAACTGCATAACTCAGCTCATAATAAGCTTACAACAATAAAATTTGATATGTGTGTGTTTTATATCCACATAAAGATGTTTTCGGAAAATAGACGTCATCCGCTCACGGACACGCCCACCTCCCATACAACCCAAAAATTGAAAACGCAATTCATAAGCCTCTGTTTAACCTACAGAGCTAAAATTTAGCACGTATTTTTTTATGACAAGACATAGATGGTTTTGAAAAATGGACGTCATCCGCCTACGGACACGCCTACCTCCCATACAACCCAAACAAATTAAAACTCAATAAATAAGGTTATGTTTGTCATAGAGAAATTAAATTTGGTATGTATGTATTTTATACCAAAACTAAGGTGTGTTCAAAAATTGGGAGTAATCCGTCCATGAACACGCCCACCTCCCATAGCGAAAGCACAATAAAGGCATTAACTGTGAGCTACAGGAATAAAACTTGGTATGTGTAAATTTTTCATCAACATTTAAATGCATAAAAAATAAATCCTTCATCCGCCCACGGACACGCCCATTTACAATAAAATTTTTTTGTTTTTGAAAAGTGGGTTTAGGGTATTTCATAGTCGGCCTAGACCGACTTTAGACTTTCTTTACTTGTTTTTTTTCATTTCAGACGCTCCGGAGACCCGGAATCGTGGCCGCCGTGACGACACCTTTTTTTACACCACCAACTTTGAAGTCTCATTACTTTTTGAACAGCCCACGTATCGAGGCAAAAAAAATTTTTTTATTTACTTTGAAACTTTTGTAATACAATAAATAAAAAAAATTTTCAATTATTTTTTGCGTTTTCAAATAAGAATTTTTTTAAAAAGGGCAAAAAAAACGGGTTTTTTAATGAGAAGACCGCCTTAATTTTCGGAAGATCAATAAAAAATACGTACAAAATGGTCAAAACAATCGGAAAAAAGAGACAAAGTAGAAGAGGTTACAACTTAAACGGTATTCTACGTCTCCTCTTACGATACTATCGAAACTGTTTCTTTTTTTTCCATGGTTTTGTATAGGAGGTACATAAAAGTAAAATTAATCGTTTGAAAAAAGAGTTATAGATGTGTATTAAAAATTGTCGATTAAATCGGTTAGACCCTAGAGATTCTCCCTAGGACCCATATTAATTTTATTCTATGATTTTGTATGGAATGTACGTTGAAAGTTGACCGATCAAATCCTTACTCGGTTAGAAAAAAAAATAGTGTTCTCAATGTAGTGGGAATGAGTAAAACCGTATGTTACCTGCTGAGCTTATATTAATGCAATGAAAACAATTTCTGTAAAATAGTAATTTTGGACTATTTTTGAAAATAACAAAAAAATTTTTTTATTATATAAGTCTTATTATTAATATCGGTTAAATTCGATAAATTTTTTTTTCAATTCCTGTTTGACAATAAAACGTTTGACAAGCTAACGTTTCGACGGTATTTGTTAATATGATTGACGGACACGGTGGACACTTTTTTTTATTTGACTGCTTCAGTTGGATAGAGTTGATCATGTACAAAATTCTGTGAAAAATCCAATTACATTTTTTCTTTCAAAAAATGATAATTTTTATAAAAACCAAAAATAAAATTTAATTATTATTTTTAAAATTGGATTGAATTCAAAATATATTTCCCTAGAAACAAAAAATGTAATGATTGCAAATTAGTATAAAATTTACATAAATTATGTTTTTTGTGGTTGATTATTTGATTTTAAAGTATTTCCTTTACAGCAGTATCAATTTTGTTGGGTTTCGAGACAAAAACATTTTCAATTTTTGTTCACTACACAATCAACTGTGTGTCGTCTAGCTCTTCTAAGAAGAAGTCATAGCTACAGAGTCAGTATCTGCTGGGTCCCAGGTCATTGCGATAGAAGAAGCGGAATTGCAGGCAAGAGAGAGCTAAACTGGAATGCAACTCTACTTAATTATGATTTAAACATCACCTCTTTTGAGGTAATCAAATAGAGTATGACGATTCAACTGGAGATAACATAAGCTCTTCTTGGTTACAGAAGGTTACAGAGGTTACAGAAGTGATTGTGCTATCGGCAGCAATTTTAATCTTCAACTCTGCGAAATACGACTTAATCTTTACAAGAAATGAGTAAAAGTGAAACTCGCATACTAGTAGTGGTCCTAACAAGAAACTGCGCTTTCGGCACAATGGCTTCGAGACTAGGAACCCCTCATTCAGAATACTTAAGAACCTATGGGGTAGAATTCACCATTTGCATTGTGTCTGTGGGCAAAATTTCTCATTCCTCTGACCTTACCTAACCGAATAACACTCATTCTATAACTCAATAAAAATCCTTAACAAATAATTTGAGCTTTGTTTATGAATTTGGCCTTAATCTGTAAACTTACGGATATACTTATCTATACTTCCAAGCTTCGTAGCAAACTAAATGGCTTTAGTCAATTTTCCAATCAGTTTATAAAAACAAAGATATAAAATTGTCAGTAAGCACCTAAGTGTACAAAACTCTATTCCGCTTCTGTTCAAACCCACACATAAACTTTCAAAGTGATTTCAGATAAAGTTTTCGAACAAAGTTTCTTGAAGTAAAACAAAAAATGAACTCATTCGAAAATTAACGATTCGTCATTAATGCACATACAAAGCTGTCAAAGTCATGCCTACGAAAACTTCATAAGAAAGCTCATTAAAGTTAATGACAATTGACACAATTAGGAGTGAAAAAAGAAGTAAAGAAAAAACAAAAGAACTAAATAAAACAAAAAGTAAAAGCAAGGCAAGGCAGCAGAGTCAATAAATTAGAGGAGTACAACAATTACGACCTAAAACGCTAGAAAGGCAACAATTAAAGTGCGACAAATAAAGGTAGAGGGAAAAAAAAAAATCTAGATTTTGTTAACGATTTAAAAGAGACATTTGTTCGAAATACTAATCATAGCAGACATAAAATGAGAACGAGGAAGTGGCCTCAATTCTTAAGAATAAACACATTTTTAAAGAGCTTTTTCATTTCGCTAGATTTTTTTAATATTTTTTTTTAGCTTCAAATTAACAGACAGTAAATATAAAAGCACTTAACTTCAACTTAGCAAACATTAAAATTTTGACTCGACTCTGACTTTGGATATTAAATTTATCAACCAGCATGTTTTTTTTTAATTTTTTTTTTATTCAATTGACGGCAAACTCATGTGGCAGGAAATTTTATGAATATCCACTGAATTTTTCGCCAGTTGAACATATAAATTTATTGCAAAAATATATTAATTTTGTTTTTTTTTTTTTTCTTATGAAAAGCGGAACAGATGTGGAGATGCGTTGCATTGAAATGTCTGGCGGTGGAATATAGCCCGTTTTAATTTTTTTTTTTGCGCAAAAAGCTGCTTTATTTATGTTGTAGTACTATGCAATATAAAAAAAAAAAAAAATAAACAAAAAAAATGAAAAAAATAACTAAAATTCAGCGCTTTTTATCATTTTTAACCATTTTGTTTTTTTCTGCTTTCCTTCTGGTCGACCTCATGCGAAATACATTCAGTGAGAATAAAATTTATGTAGATAAATCGATTAAATGCGAACGTGTGCTGCTGGTGTGGCAGCTTCAAGTGGTTGTTGTAGCTGTATTGTTGCTTTTATTTTTTTTTTTATTTTTGTATTGCATGAAACACGTATTGGGATGTAGCTTTTCTTTTGAGCGCATTTATAAATATAAAATTCAAATGAAAATGTTACTTTTTTTTTCATAGCATAAATTGTTCAAGTGCTGTGCTGCCACTATAGAAGCACCTCGTTTTTGTTATTCCTCTGGGTAGCTCGCTTTATCCTGGCTCCTATGGTGTAAAGCCAACAGCAGATATATACATATATATAATATAAAATATATGTATATATAAATAAGATTAATGATCTGTGGCCTTGTGCAGACAGCCGTTCGTTGTAGCTGTTGAAAGGAATAAATCTTAGGTGATATTTTTTCAAATTATCGCACACATAAATCTTATAATAAAAAAAAAAACATTTAAATATGACGACCAGGTTGACGTCAAAACAACAAAAAAGTTTAAGACTCAAAGCAGTTCCATAAAAGATTATCAAATAAGAATGTTTTTTACAATTAGGATGTCAATAGATTTTGAGAAAAATTCAAATATTACTAATATCGTGAGTAACGATCGTTGTAAAAAAAAAACTTAATTAATATGAAAACATTTGTAGCAATAACTGACAGTCATCCTTTAACAAGTAATTCAATTTTAAATTGCTTGCAGGTTGTTTTTTTTTCTTAATTGTTTTTTTTTCCAAAAGAACTCCAAAATATTTTCATTTTAATAAGAAAAGTTTGGTACTTCAAGCAGTTCCATAATAGATTATCAAATAAGGATGCTTTTCACAATTAAGGCTGTCAATAGATTTTGAGAAAAATTCAAACATTATTAACCCTCATCGGTCCCTCAGACCCATAACCTTAAAAGGTTCTTTATGTATGCGCGCGCATACATACTAAAAACATTTAAAAGAAATAAAAACATCACAAATTTTATGAATAAAATTTAAAGATTATTTATTCCTTTTATGAATAAAGTTATGAAAAAAAGCTATTTGCCAAAAATTCATGTCAATTGATTAAGGTTTAATATCTCTTTTACTAAATTTCATTTTGAATTTGTATGCGCGCGCATACAAAGGACCGATGAGGGTTAATATCATGAGCACCGTTGTGAAAAAAATGAAATTGATATGAAAACATTTGTAGCAATAACTGAGTGTTATCTTTTGACAACTAATTTAATTTTAAATTGCTTGCAGTTTTTTGTCTTAACTGTTTTTTTTTCTTAACTGTTTTTTTTTTTTCAAAACAATTCCAAAAAAATATTATTTTTACAAAGAACTCCAAAAATATTTAAGTTTTTTAAAAACTCGCTTTTTAGTAGAATTTATCGATTGAATAACAAATGACCTAGACATGATTTATTGGAAGTTACTCCGTTGTCAAAATTTTTACTTTTATTAAAAATTGTTATACGATAACTTTTGAAAAAATGGAAATAAAAAAAAGAAACACTTTCGATAGCATCGTAAAAGCAGACGTAAAATTCCGTTTAAGGGGGTCTTCTCATTGGGCAACTTTTTTTTCGACTTTTTTTTTTTGCATTTATTTATAGCTTGGGTAGTTGTGAATATGCTCCTAAAAGGATTTTTAAAAATACTTTCGAAATACTTTAGAAGATACAGCCTTTTTTGTGAAGCAAGGTCTTCGTCAAAATGAGCTATTTTATTATTACTTCAAATTTTAAACGCGTTTATCTCGAAACCACGTTTTTCGAACTGGTGGCCATGATATCTCCAGTTCAACTGAACCGATTTTCATGAAACAAAGTGGAATTGTTACCTTTCTCGGGTGAACCTCGACCATAATTTTAAAAAATTTTGTACTATTTTTTTTTTACACTAAACTACAAAAAAAAGCCCGAAATTGAATTTTTTTTTTAATGGCCGCCATTTTGTCAAAAAAAAATCACAAAATTAAGCTTGAGGTTCACCCGAGAATGACATCTATACTGATTATAACCCCGTTGTGTTTTTCATTTCAGACGCTCCGGAGACATGGAATCGTGGCCGCCGTGACGACACCTTTTTTTTTCACCACCAACTTTGAAGTCTCATTACTTTTTGAACAGCCCACGTATCGAGGCAAAAAAAATTGTTTTATTTACTTTGAAACTTTTGTAATACAATAAATAAAAAAAGTTTTCAATTATTCTTTGCGTTTTCTTTTGCGAGAAGACCGCCTTAAGTTGTAACCTCTTCTACTTTGTCTCTTTGGTCCGATTGTTTTGTGCATTTTGCACGTATTCTTATAGATCTTCCGAAAATTAACAAATAAATTAATAACACTCAATTATTGACTTCTTATCGAGATCAAAACAAAAAAAAAGTTAAAAGTAAGCATGATAAATGAGCAAGCCAAAAGGAACAAGAAAAAAGTCAAATTTTTTCCATCATTTCGTTAAGTTTGAGTAGTTGAGTTCATTGACTTAATTAAAAAGAAGGCGAAGCAAATACAATTTCCAAATTAAAATTTTACGCCATCTATTTGGTTAAAGCATAGAACGAAATATGATCCAACTCGTTTTTTCATAAGAGTTACATCTAACCGGATCATAGACCCATTCCGTTATGTTTGAAAGTTTGAGTTCATTGACTGAGTTGAAAAGAGGTTGTGATTGACATCTAGTGTTAAAAAAGAGCATTCATTTCAAAGTAGTACATACAAGAACCCAATGAAGAAGCCTGCGAGTCAGTTCGTATAAAACAAAAACAATACAAGCAAAAACAACAAAACAAAAACAAAAACAAAGAAAGCAGCAGGCACAGCTTAAGCAGCTGTTGATTGATTTTCTTATATAAACACATGCATTTTTTTTTTATATTTTAAAATTTTGTGACTTAAATACAATAGTGACAAAATCCAAAATTAAATATTCATTCAGCGCAGGATATATCTGATATTTTAGTATATATATTATCTTTGAACGATGTGTTTTAAAGGCTGTAGGTATACCCTGAAGTATTCGTCAAAAAAGTTTCATGGCCTTGAAAAAATCTGTAAAATAGGCCCCATACAAACTGCGCTGTAAGACGTAATTCAATGTCAAAACAAAACTTTACTGAAAAATTAATTTCTTACACAGGTATGTTAAAGAACTTCATTGAGATAGCAATAAACTTAGTGATTTCAATATAAAAGCTGTACTCTTTTATACATGGCGAACGAATGAATTTGAAAAATTATGAAAAAAAAAAATACTGAAACTCTGTTTAAGAGCGGAGTTGTTGGCTTAAATTATATTTGTATTAAAAATTTGATTTCGAAATTTGCCTAAAAAGTAAGGTACTGGCATCAATTCTCAAGTTAATTCTTCATTAATTCTTAAAAACAAAAACAAAAATTAAAATAACCTGTGTTTATTGAATTTGAAATTGATAATTTTACTTTGCAGGAAAAATTCAAAATGAATAAGTCGAATGTATGAAGCAAAAAGGTCAACTTATATATACTAAAGTATCCAAAAAACTCATAATAAGCATTGACCTAAATCAATTATGTTCTGAACTAGCAATTTTGTCTACATATTTCAAGAGCTATATTTTTGTATAAAAAGGTGAGGGAATAAATTTTATTAAGAAGCTTTAACAAATTCCTTTCAAGGTCTGAAATGCCTAAAAAAATTAGTGTATATTTTTTTTTTTTTTTTTTTGAATAAAACAACATATTTTTTTTAAATTTTTTTCTGTAATACGGCATTAATGGGCTCAAATATATTTAAACAAAAATTTATTTTCCTGTTGGTCTTAAAATATATCTCAGTTTTTATGTAAAAAAAAAAACATTTTTCCAATAAACTCTACACAATTTTACTCAATTATATACTTAATCACAGAGACTTCAATTACGATGTCTAGCATATAATTTCCGTTGATGTCTTAAAGTGGTTAAAAATCATCTTTTTACCTTTAATTACAACGATGAAAGTCATGCCAGAGGAAAAAAAATATAAAGAAAGAAAAATAACAAGCAAGAAGCAATTGAAGCAGTTGTTAGAAGAAAAAGCTTTTGAAAGTCGCAACCAATTTGCACAAGCTTCGACGTGGACATTTTAACTAATGACTCCTTTGAGATGAAGCTACCGCACACATACAACATATACACACATAAACTAAAGCAGCTAACGTTGAACACTTGACCAATGTTGCCAACCCAATAAAGCTGAGAGGGCAGAAACATTAAATTTGCCAAGTGTTGCCCGTAACAACTTTTGATTGCTTTTAAATTTAATTAAAAACGAGTTTAATCTACAAAACATAGTTGCACACAAACACATATAAACACATACATAAACACTCACACAGACACTCTGTTGGCAAACTCACCAATTTAGCGCTAATGAAGTACAAAGAATAGAAGTGATTTATGAGCATACAACATAAAAAGTAGCAAAAAAAAAATTGCAACTTTTTGCTTAAATATTTTGCAAATTGAATTAATTTGCTGGAGCTTAGCTTTTCGTTGCTATTTTAATTGAATTTAAATAAGTTAATTATTTATTATTTTTTTATACATATTAATAAAATATTTTTGAAACATTTTTAATGAGAGCGTTTTCTACAGCTTTGTTTATAACTAGGCCAGACAGAGTCTTGTATCAGAGTCTTGCTATTTTAATTTTTCAATGAATTTTGTGTGTTTTTTTTTTTGTAGTCTGAACCAGGGCTCTAAGCTGTGCTGGCCAACAAAGTCCCGTGAGCTTATGTCTAGTTGGCAGAAAAAAAAAGAAAACCAAAGTGGACACAAAAACCCAAAAAAAAGCACAATATAAGTTGGTCAGAAGCAACAGGAGCAACAGCGGCAACAGCATATTGTTGCCACAATCCATCAGCCATGCTTTGAGACACTCGAAAAAACAAGAGAATTAAAATGGTTCTCAAAGTGGGTGGCTGGGCAAAAAGTAGACTATATGTAAATGGTTGCTAGGATTTTTCTGCCGTTTTATTACACAAACATATGTTGTTAAGAAAAAAATTTTTTAATTTTAAAATCAACGCCCAATAAAGTTAAAGTGCAAATGAGATGAATACTTAATTTGCTTTTATTTTAAGCTTTAGTGAGTTTTAAATTAAAATTTTATTTTTAGAAAAACTCAATTAATTTACAGAAAAACATTTACACAAAGGCAATACTTACATTTTTCAAATATACTACACTTGGTTTGCAAGAAGCCTCTTGCCGAAAGTTTGGGAAGGATTTAAGCAGAAGTATGTTTTACATATATTGCCAAAAATTCTATGTAAGTTTGTTGGAATTTAGAAGTTATGAAAGGCATATTTCCCTAACCAAAGCTTTTATACTTTAATAGTTTAAAACAACAAATATCAAACCTTTTTTGAATTTTCATTTTCCATTAATATGCATACATGTACATATATACAAAAGATACTCAACGTTATCCCTCTTCAGTTTGTCGAAAATTTGCTGGAAGTGATGCTTATGTTTGATTTTTCGATCACCTAGTAAACAAACTGAGCACAAACATGGGCACAAAATTAACTTGCAAATTCACATGAAAGCTCACAAAAAAAAACACTAACATAGACCAACTTTAAGCTACTTGTTACCATCGAAATTATAGAAAAAAAAAAAATTAAAGGTATTTTCAAATTTGGCAGTAGTCATATTTTGAGCTAAGGCCACATTGCCAAAAAGCAATGTTAGTTGTTAACTTTTGCTCATGTGGCCATCTTGGTGTTGCCAAACGTTAATAATAAAGCTAAGGCTATGTTATCAAACGCAGCTAAAAAAGTTTGAAGCACATTTAAAAGAGAAATTAATTTCATTTGCTCAAAATATTTTTTAATAATAAATTAAAAAAATCTAAACTAAAAGCCTATATATAATAATAATTTTTTAAACACTTAAGGGGGGACATGACACTCGCCGTTTTTTTGAAATTAACTTTTTTTATAATTTTGTATTTTAGTAAATATTCTTCAGATTCAAAGAAATTCAGAAATTTCATGGAAAAATTTTTACGGGTTCAAAAGTAACAGCCGGATTAGCGAGAGCGCTTTTTTTAATTTTCGCCTATTTTTTCTTTGTTTACAAACTTTGAAACTCGAGCTTTTTTTAGATTTTTTTCGATATTGTATGAATTTCTAAAGTCAATATTTTTCTTCGAAAAACACACTTTCAAATTTGGAATATCACCAAAAATTGTCATATTTAGTTAAGATTTAAAATATCATTTTTTTTTTCCAGATCGGACTATTTTTGTGACTCCCAGCGCTGCAACCACGAGGCCCCGTTTTTTTCTCTGCCGCCTGTTTGGAGCCTCTATAAAACCATGTTGGAGTGAAAAATATATTTTTTTTTACTTTTTTTTTGTAATTTGTTCAGTTTTCTACAATTTTAAAAAAAGTTAAAGTGCAAATGAGATGAATACTTAATTTGCTTTTATTTTAAGCTTTAGTGAGTTTTAAATTAAAATTTTATTTTTAGAAAAACTCAATTAATTTACAGAAAAACATTTACACAAAGGCAATACTTACATTTTTCAAATATACTACACTTGGTTTGCAAGAAGCCTCTTGACGAAAGTTTGGGAAGGATTTAAGCAGAAGTCAAAAAGTGACTTGTATGTTTTACATATATTGCCAAAAATTCTATGTAAGTTTGTTTGAATTTAGAAGTGATGAAAGGCATATTTCCATAACCAAAGCTTTTATACTTTAATAGTTTAAAACAACAAATATCAAACCTTTTTTGAATTTTCATTTTCCATTAATATGCATACATGTATATACAATAGATACTCAACGTTATCCTTCTTCAGTTTGTCGAAAATTTGCTGGAAGTGATGCTTATGTTTGATTTTTCGATCACCTAGTAAACAAACTGAGCACAAACATGGGCACAAAATTAACATGCAAATTCACATAAAAGCTCACAAAAATAACACTAACATAGACCAACTTTAAGCTACTTATTACCATCGAAATTATAGAAAAAAAAAAAAAATTAAAGGTATTTTCAAATTTGGCAGTAGTCATATTTTGAGCTAAGGCCACATTGCCAAAAAGCAATGTTAGTTGTTAACTTTTGCTCATGTAGCCATGTTGGTGTTGCCAAACGTTAATAATAAAGCTAAGGCTATGTTATCAAATGCAGCTAAAAAAGTTTGAAGCACATTTAAAAGAGAAATTAATTTCACTTGCCCAAATTAATTTATTAATAATAAATTAAAAAAATCTAAACTAAAAGCCTCTAATAATAATACATTTTTAAACACTTAAGGAGGGACATGACACTCGCCGTTTTTTTGAAATTGACTTTTTTTATAATTTTGCATTTTAGTAAATATTCTTCAGATTCAAAGAAATTCAAAAATTTCATGGAAAAATTTTTACGGGTTCAAAAGTAACAAACGGGTTAGCGAGAGCGCTTTTTTAATTTTCGCTTATTTTTTCTTTGTTCACAAATTTTGAAACTCGAGCTTTTTTTAGATTTTTTTCGATTTTTTATGAATTTTTAAGGTCAATATTTTTCTTCGAAAAACACACTTTTAAATTTGGAATATCACCAAAAATTTAAAAAAAAAAATTTAAAAAAGCTTCCGTCATACGATAACCAATTTTGTTAAGATTTAAAACATCATTTTTTTTTTCCAGATCGGACTATTTTTGCGACTCCCAGCGCTGCAACCACGAGGTCCCGTTTTTTTCTCTGCCGCCAGTTTGGAGCCTCTATAAAACCATGTTGGAGTGAAAAATATATTTTTTTTAATTTTTTTCTTGTAATTCTCAGTTCAATTCTTGTTCAGTTCTCTACAATTCTCTCAAAAAAAAATTTTGGAAAAATCTTTGTTTTTGACTGAGTTATGAGTTTTTAAAAAAAGGTCCGTTTTCTCTGTCGCGAATGTTATGTCCCTCCTTAAAGCCTTTAAAATCGAAATAGCGATCAGAGAAGAAAGAAACCGTATAAAAATTATTGCGCAATATTTGGAGGATCCTGTTGCTTCGTATCTCTTCCTGTTTAGCAAGATCAGCTTATGTTTCCAGGACAACTGCTAGAAATGTTATACTAAAATTCAAGGAAGAAAATTCAACATAAAAAAAGGGCGCTGGCCGCAAAAAAGGGTACGTGCATAAGAATATAGCTGCTAAGGTTTAAGGTTTCTAAATAAAATCTCGTAACCAATCTTTTAGAGATTTGACCAAAAATTAAAAATTTCCAAATCGGCAAAAAAAAAAACGCACTATAATTTGAAATCATTTGTCGTCCAAAAAGTTCCCAATCGTAACTCTGAGGTGCAAAAACTCGAGCTCGAAAGCAATTGCACAATATCTTTCCCGTTTTCAAATATATAAGAAAAATTAAATATGCTGATAAAAAACACAACAGGACAACGATCTTTCCCGTTTTCAAAAATATGAAAAAAAATCAATTATGTTGATAAAAACAATATGTGTGTGGCACGGTTTAAGTGAAACTTTAACCCAAAAAAGTAGAGAGTTTTTAATTTAGTCTAACTAAAAAAGTCTGATTTCATATAAAGCCATGATAGGCCAAATAGTAGGGGTAAGATCATTTCAACGTTTCAAGGTTGTTTTGACCGGCTACGTAACATGTGGCCGAGCGTTTGTCATGTTGCAAAACTACCTTGTTGTGACTTTGATCGCACTCTGGACGTTTTTGCTTCTATGCTCGGTTCAAGCGGATCAATTGAGTTAGTAGAGGTACCCTGTGATAGTTTCACCTAGTTGTAGCAGCCTATATTACACGACGGCCCCACCAAATACAAAGACAAAGAGCAGGATCTTGTCTTGATTTCTCATCATCATCAATATAAATTGAGTTCGTCTTATAAAAAAATGTACTAACAAATGGAATCCATTTAATTTTCCATGATCACCTGCGAATGATGACCCGCCTGTGACCACCTGATCCATATTTGTTCAAATGCTCCATAGAATCCATAAAAGTACAAATGACCCGCCTGTGACCTCTGACAATCCCATTGCATTGCATCCGATTGGCCATAGAATCATTCATTTTGGTCCAAATGATTCATGGAATCCATAAAAGTGCCAATGACATGCCTGTGACCTCTGATAATCCCATTGCATCTGATTGGCCATAAAATCATCCATTTTTGACCAAATGATCCATGAAATCGCCAATGATCTGCCTGTGACCTCAGATAATCTTATTGCCTCCGATTGGCCATTGAATCAAACAGGTTGAAAACTTCAGCGTAACGTGTCACGGTTGGAAATTGAAGCAAGTACTGTCTTACACTTTGTTGATTAATTCGTCTGTTAGTTCAGACTCAAATCATTGTTTTATAATTTGTTTCCTTCGAGTTTATAGAGTGTGTCGAACATTTAATTCCAATAAAATTCATCTTATTCACCTAAATTGACCTAAATTCACCTTAATTTGCCGCCGTTTCATTCGTTTCATCGGTTTTACTACCCTTTTCGTTCGTCGTATGTTGAAAACGCGGCTAAAGAAGTTTCACTTTAAAAACACAATCCTTTAAATTGTCCTCAGATCCATCCCATCGAAAGCTTTTGGGCAATTATGAAAAGGAACCTTCTTAATAACCAAAAAGAAGCCAGGAATAGATGTGATTTCATATTCAAGTGGGTTAATATGGCTAGGAAAATTGAAAAAAAAAATCTGTGTGCAAAATTTGATGAGAGGACTAAAAAAAAAAGTTAAATCTTTTTTAAGATATCCAATTCAGGACTAATGTTTTTTAATGTTTATCTACATTTAAAAGCTTTATGTATTAATAAATAATAACAAATTAATTCATTGTGTGATTTATTTAAGAAAAATTTGCAAGCTAAAACGTAAAAGTTATTTCGTGAACAAGCCTTAGTATTGAGTTTGGTTGTCTGACTCTCTGTTAACATGTCATCAAAGATATATGTAGCTAACTTTATTGAAAATTGATATACTCTAACCTTTCAAGTTTAGGTTATAAAAACATCAAAAAAATCACAGATAAGATAATATACAACTACACTGTACAACAAAACTGAAGTTTTTAAAAATCCCAAGAGGTTTAACAACGGTTTCCTAAGGTTTTGGGTTCGCTGAATCCGAATCTGAAGTCAAAATTTTCGGGTCACCCTAGGCTTCCGAGCTACAGGAGAGGCAGAACCCTAACCCCCTACTGTTCATGAAATCAATATGACCGAACCCATTACTTTACCAAGAGGAACAGTTTTGCCTTGAGACCCATCTCCTCCGACACCTCCGTATGGGGGTTCCCATACAAATTTTGTGATTTTCATATATTTTTATATGAACTTTTTTATTTAAACAATATAATTATGTAGAATTCTAAACATTAAATTAAATAAATACCAAAAATAAATAGTAATAAAATATATTAAAAATTAAAAAAAATATTAATTTCAAGCAAATTTTTTTTATTCCAATAAATTAATTTTCATACAATTTGGTTTTTTTAAATAAAATTTGTATATAAAATATTTACAAAAATCATTAAATTTGTATGGAAGCCCACATACGGAGGGGTCGGAGGAGATGGGTTCCAAGTCAAAAAATGTTCCTCTTGAAAAAGTAATGGCGGTCGGTCATATTGATTTCATTAACAGTAGGGGGTTAGGGTTCTGCCTCCCATGAATATTATATTGAATATTTTTGGAATCCGCCCACAGACACGCCTACCCCCAAAAATTGAAAACTGCATAACGCACCTCATAATTAACCTACAACAATAAACTTTGGCATGTATGCGTTTTGTATCAACACAAAGATGTTTTTGAAAAATGGATGTCATCCGCTCAAGGACACGCCTACCTGCCATACAACCCAAAAATTGAAAACGCAATAACTAAGCCTCTGTTTAACCTACAGAAATAAAATTTGATACGTCTGTTTTTTATAACAAAACAAAGATGATTTTGAAAAATGGACGTCATCCGCCCACGGACACGCCTACCTCCCATACAACGCTAAAATTGAAAACTGCATAACTCAGCTCATAGTTTACCTACAACAGTAAAATTTGGTGTATATGTGTTTTGTTTCATCAAAAAGAAGTTTTCGAAAAATGGTTCTCATCCGCTCACGGGCACGCCCACCTCCCATACAACCCAAAAATTGAAAACGCAATAAATAAGCCCCTGTTTAACCTACAGAGATAAAATATAGCACGTATGTTTTTTATGACAAAACAGAGATGGGTTTGCCAAATGGACGTCATCCGTTCACGGACACGCCTACCTCCCACACAACGCGAAAATTGAAAAATGCATAATTCAGCTCATAATTAGCCTTCAGCAATAAAATTTGACATATATGTGTTTTATACAAACACAAAGCTGTCTTCGAAAAATGGACGTCATCCGCTCACGGACACGCCCACCTCCCATGCAACCCAAAAACTGAAAACGCAATAAATAAGCCTCTGTTTAACCTACAGAGCTAAAATTTGGCATGTATGTTTTTTATGACAAGACAAAGATGGTTTTGAAAAATGGACGTCATCCGCCTACGGACACGCCTACCTCCCATACTACCCCAAAAAGTTTAAAACTCAATAAATGAGGTTATGTTTGTCATAAAGAAATTAAATTTGGTATGTATGTATTTTATAACAAAACTAAGGTGTGTTCAAAAATTGGGTAATCCGTCCATGAACACGCCCACCTCTCATAGCGAAAGCACAATAAGGGCATTAACTTTGAGCTACAGGAATAAAACTTGGTATTTATAAATTTTTCATCAACATTTACATGCATATAAATTATAGACTTCATCCGCCCACGGACACG
This sequence comes from Tetanocera ferruginea, assembly GCA_958299015.1. Taxonomy (NCBI): domain Eukaryota; kingdom Metazoa; phylum Arthropoda; class Insecta; order Diptera; family Sciomyzidae; genus Tetanocera; species Tetanocera ferruginea. Next base: position 19,770,033 of record OY282643.1, read on the forward strand.
CCCATTTACAATAAATTTTTTGTTTTTGAAAGTGGGTATTAGGGTATTTTATAGTCGGCTTAGACCGACTTTAGACTTTCTTTACTTGTTTTCTTTTGTACATGAATAGTTCAGTGACTCATGTGGAAGTTTATTGTACCCAAGTTCATAGATGCGATTTATGCACACTATGAAAAAATGCATGATTATTAGAGCACCCATATCTGCGTTTTTCTGATTTTGTTCCCATTTTTCGTTAGATTGAGATTAAAAAATAAGATATAGAAGAAAACATATGTCTTTAGTGGAAAAAACCCTGTCTTAAAGCCCCAAAACAGGCTTAAAAAAAGTAATTTTCTTTATTACTATATAAGAATAAATGTGCTTTATAAGAGCACAAGAAGAAATAACGAAAAGCTCAACGATTATCTTATAGAATTTTTGTGCAAACCTATCACAAGCCCGTGTGTCATCGAGGCTTAGAAAAACTCTAACAACCAATCGTCCTAAGCCGAGTTTCTGAAGAAGACGAAACATGGACTTCTAACAGCAAAACATCTCTTAATGCCTTGCTACATCTTACTTCCTGAGCTGTTCAAAGATAGGGAATGTTCCAACACTAGAGGAGGATTGCCTGCTGTTGACTATCACACAATCAAATCCAAAATTCTAAATCATTGGCTTTTGATGACTACCAAAGCTGCCTTGACCTTAACCATAGCCCAGAATGCTGGCGATACTGGAAAGTAGTTTTCATATCTGAAGCAGGAAAAGCTAACATGTCAACCCAATCTTTCGACCACTCAGTCTTTCAACGTTTCTTCTTAAAACTCTTGAGATATAACTTTAGTAGATATCCAGTTGAGACTAAAAATATATGCTAACACACTTTCATCAGCACAACATGCTTACGCCAAAAGGCAAATCTGTGGAAATAGCTCTCCCCTTCATAGTCTCTACCATTGAAAACAGCCTTCAACAAAAGGTATATTCAGTGACAGCCTTCATCGATAGTCTTTAACAACTTCAAGGCAGAAGCTATCACTAATGCACTGATGAAGTGTGGCAATTTATGCTTCACCTAATATCACATCATATCCAGTGTTGCCGTTTGGATCCAAATGGATCCATTTCGATACTTTTTGCTTCTAAAATTGATGGAGACTTTTTTTAGCCTTCGTTTAAATTTGGATACTTTTTTAAAAAATCTCTTTTAATATTGAAATATGCTGATGTTTGCCAAAAGTAAAAGTATGCAAGAATAAAATAAATATATACAAGCAGACAAGGTGATAGCTCCAAAACCTTGGCTTCTTTGCCATTATTGTGTTTTTTTGTAATTTAGAAGCACTGCGTGTAATTGAACTGTTACTTTTTTCTCAAACCAACGCCAAAAAGCTTCTCACACAAAATGGACAAGTAAGTATATTAAAATTAATATAAAGAATACTAAACTTTAAACTTAATGTCACAAGATATCATCTAATTCGAGGAAAATGACTGCTGATGAACGTGTTTTTTCTGACAATAAGACAGATATTCCTTGGAAATGGTAGAAAATATATTGTTTTCCTAAATGCTTAAAAACGAATATATTTTAAATTATAATATTTAGCTCTTAAAAAAACTTGTAGGCTTTTAAGTTTTTCAAACATTTTTCTACACAATAAACAGATAAATTTTTTGTATTAACAACTTTGATCTTGAAATGACCTTTAATTGTGCTTTTTAAAAATCAAAATAAAAATTTTTAGGCAATCTTTTTTCTAACGATACGCGTAAATTATTAGAGGAAGGTATTTCTGAATAATGTATAAAATGTCAAGGAAAATTATATCAAACTTTATCCAAAGTTTGTTTTTTTCAAATATATTGATGTTTGGGGACATGTTCAAGTACATTTTTTAAACTGTTTTGTGGCCTTAAATCCTGTGGGGGCCTGAATTTCTTCCACTATCCACATATATTTTTTTTGCAGATCTTAGTTTTTAGCCTGAATCTAACGCAAAATGGGCGGGTAGCGAACAAAATCAGAAGAAGACACTTTTCATGCACTTACAATTTATATACAATTTTCAATACAGTGTACAATTTATAAAATTTCTTATGAAAACAAAAAAAAAAATAAATTCAAGATGACACGTTATTGTTAAAACTAATCATGTGTTATTGCAAAAGATACAGAAATAGTGTTGAATGAAGCATTTTCATGTGCTTTTAAGCATAAGTATTTGCGGTTTCTGATGTTATGCCTGTGCTTATTATAACAGAAGCATCAAAAGCATTAGCAGCGAATTATTTTTGAATCCTTGAGTGAATAATTGTGTTTTTTATTAATTGTTTGTTGGTATTTTAAAGTGCTGACAGCAGCAATTCATCAAAAAAAAAAAAAACAAAATATATATATTTAAGAAAATTAATAATGTGTGGTGGCAGCAGTCACTGCTCTGTCTGTTTGTGGCATTGCAGAGAGAGAAAGAAGAAATAAAAAATCAACAACCTCTTTGCACAAAGAGACAACCTAAATACACCACCGACAACATATGAAGTGTTGTGCTGATAGATGAAGTGATATGCGGAACATATTCACTCTTCTTTCTGCAACCGCTCACACACAGATCAAAACACATCCGCACATACCAACACGCACAAACAAGCCAACTGTTAAGCATCAGCATTAATTTCACAAAATGGCAGACAGGCTAATTTTTATCTCAACTCATACTTACACACTATCGCGCCATCTCCTCCCCCCCCCCCCCCCCACTCACACACATACACACACACACATACACACACACATCCATGCGATTGCATACAATAAGCGATTGAGTGTGAGCGTAAAAGCGCGCAGGATTACGTTAAGCGCTCTGCATGTGTTGGTTTTTGCTTTACATGTGTGAGTGTGCTAAATTTAACGCAGACAAGATTAGTGTCTAAATATATCTATTTGTATGTGCGTCAACATTTTGGTGTTATTTTTTTTTTTTTTTTTTCTGTAGTGTTGAGTGCGTGTATTGTGGCATGTATGTAGGTTAATGTGTGTGTGCATTTTGGATTGCGGCAAAATTTGTTTTGTTCATGGTGTGAACATGTTTTGTATTAAGACAAAAAGATTGGGTAGCAAAAAAAATCGGTTGACCTCTATTAACAGACACACAAAAACATACTCAATGTTGACCAGATTTCAGCGCTGAAATATGAAGCCATTTTACCAAATGAATTTATTTAATTATATGGTTCTTTTCGTAAAAATATTATGATTGCCTGAAAGTATGCTTTAACTTGTATCAGAATAAAAAACAAAAAAAAAGTATTAAATAGATTTCGATCGTTTTGTTACATCATATATTGATTTGACTTAAATTAGAAAAAAAAGTTGCATGAAGTTTGTTTGTAAGATGTTGTTATTCAACATTTCACTATCAAACTGATTCTATTGAAACTGTTCATAGCTTTGAATGTCATTGTTAATCTTTCTGTCAGTACGACTTTTGTTAAACGCCTCGTCAGTGTGACCTTACCAGTGTGTATACTTGTGTTTTATACTTAAAAACAGTCTTAAATAAAAAAAAATTTGTTTTTAAATACAATTTTATTAATAGAATTATAAAAAGTTTTTTCTTGTTCAGTTACGTTAAACAAAATGTGAACTGTGTTTAGTTCAGACAAAAGGCAACTGAATGGAACAATCAATACAACACTTTCTTGTTGGACGTCTCTTATGAAAAAAAAAAACAAAAAAAACAAATTGGCCATTTCAGCTGTTCTCAAGAAGCTTTACATGGCATTATTTACTCTCTGAGGTTTGCTATGTCTGCAAAGAGGTGGTGACCGATCAGAAAAATTTTTTATTGAAAAAAATCATGCTAAGCCACACACTTAACCTGCATGCCACGGTCTCCACAGCACGTCTTATTACGTCTCTTATGACAAAGGCAATAATTACCGTTTTTGTTATCGAGGACCATTTTTGTCCCAAACTTTCTCTGAAATTTTTTTACTATTATATTTAGATTCCTCACTTATGCCCAAATTGGATGCATCTTTAAGAACTACCTCGGTCAATTTTCTTGCATTGTCCATGTATGAGTGGGTCCGCTTTTGCCCATACAGTTTCATCACGAGCAACAAATGGATTGACTTAAATGTGTCGGAACGGAATATTGATAGAATGCTTTATTATCATCATCGATACTCTCTCATTCCGACTTGACTTCCAGCATTACACCTGATTCGCATCCTCAAAAATTATTTCTAGAGACTTTCTACAAATTAATTCTTTGAGGTTTCTTGAGACACTAGGAGTTTTTTTCCATCAGACCTAATTCCAAAATTTTCTCTGCAAGCTTTCTTTTTCTTAAATTAAAATATAACTCAGTTCCAATTTGAACGATTATTTTTGGTACAGAATTTTACAAAATGTGAGTTTGTTTGAACAATGAATTTTGAAGCTGCGATAATCGAATGCCAAAAGTGCTTAACTGTTCCAGAAGTTTTGGGTTCGGATTCTGGCAATACCATGATTCCGCGTTTTAACTTTCTATTTAGTTTCTCTTTTCGTTTCATTTAAAATGAAAAATTCGCTATTTTATACGACTTTGAAAGTTGTTGTTGATGGTAGCGAAGTTTGAGAATGAAGTTGCTTAAAAACATAAATTTACTGAGGCAAAAGAATAACACTTGATTAACTCAGATTTCAATTTGATTAGATTACAGCATAGATCATTCTACATACATCATACTATTACTTAATATTTAGTATTAATAAATATTTCCTGTCACGGTGCTTGTGGTCACACTTATCTGAAACAGGTCAACGGGTTGTTGTGAAATCTTTTTTAATATATTTGTTAGGTATCTGAATAGGTCATAAAGTACTTTATACCCTCCTATAATTTTTTTAAGAACACAAATTTTCGGTTTAACTTTCGAATTATAAATAAGTCACAAAAACTTTTCGAATTAACATGGTCTTTGACTGGAAAATTTGACATATCTTTGGAAAAGGGGACGTAACATCGCCCAGACAATTTAATGTTTTGATATCGAATAGACTTGAAACCACGGGTTGAAATAACAGTTATTTGAATTGTAATTTTTTGTTCAAAAATATTTTGTTTTTGAACAGAACAAAAAAAAAATATATACAAAAATTTTGTTCTGATTATGAACAAAAAATTTTGGCTTACAATTTTTTTGCTCTTTGAACGATATTTATTTTTTGAACAATATAAATTTTGTTCAAGATTTTTTGGTCATTTGAAAAATTTTGATTGATAACACAGCGGAACAAAACAGAAATTTTTTTCTGCGGCGTAAGTTTTTGGAGTCAATTAATATACATGGGTTAATGAAGTTTTAATCCTATAATTCACTTTGTTTGAATTGACTCTAGTTCTCGCGATAAACCACTATTTTAAAAATTAAGGAGATTTCATCACAGATTTTAACATAACTTCAGAACAGTTAGTCTGATTTGGTAAAATAAAAAATTCGAAAATCCGCAGCAAAATTCCCTCTAAGTTACATTTTTTTAATTAGCTGAATAGTTTCGGAAGTATTTATAAAGTTCTTCCGAAAAAAACATTTTTTTATACAAAATTTAAAATTTTTTGATCTTTCATAATTCATAAAAAATCGAAAACGTCCAATTAGCTCTTTTTTAACATTAAGTTATAAAAACACATATGTAACAAAGAAAATAAGTCATGTTTCATTTAAATCCATTGCATGTTTTGGTTTAATTCACATTCAATGAAGTTATCTCATTTTAATAAACAATTTAAAAAAAAATAAATCCAAATAAATACCAGAGAAATAACAAGATTTTTTTTCTGCGACATATATTTTTGCATAAAATTCAGATTCACTCACTATTAGGCCACCAGAGCATTAATGGTAACGAGAAGGCTGACGGACTAGCAAAGAAGGGCTGGGATCTGAGTGTATAAAACATGTACGAATCCCACTACAAGAGCCGTATCGAAAACATAAAAATTCTGCAGTTATAAAGCTTAAAAACACGTCAAAGCAGTCTTTAAACTAAAACTTGCAAATGAACTTACATTGCTAGAAGCTTAAGATTAAAGGTTACAGATTAAGAGTAAGTAAAGATAAGTAAGAGATAACTAAAGATAATAAGAATAACAACTATAATAAAAGAGATTTACAAGAGATCAAAGAGATTATTGTAAAGAGTATTAAGTATAGTTTAAATATTAGAAAGTAAAAGTAATGGTATAAGAGAGTTCAATATGTGACTATATGGATGAGAAGTATTTAAATTCGTCATGTTATTGAGCTTCAAGTGCTTAAAACTCTAATAATGTAAATCAAAACTTATTAACTGTTAAATGTTTAATATATTGAAGAAAATGCATTTTTCTAATGTTAATATAACAACTTTTATTGAACTCATTACCTTTAGTTCAGTTTTTGTATTTTAAGCTTACTACTTTCAACCCAGGATTCAACTCTACCAAGTTTTAAGTTGATACATCAACTTTTCGAATTTTGGTCACAAAAAAGGGTAAAATTTCCCATGTGGAGCGGTTGTAAGTACAATTTTTAATTTTTGATTTGGTTGATTCGGCTCTCTCAGAGCAGACTCACATATACCATCTCACTGTTTATGATGATTTAATAGCGAGTTTTCGATAAGGCTCTTGTAGCGGGATTCGCACATGTTTTAAGAATTTAGATCCCAGCCCGAAGCCCTTCTTTGCTAGTCCGTCAGCCCTCTCGTTACCATTAATGCTCTGATGGCCTAATAGTAAGTAAATCTGAATTTTATGCAAAAAAATATGTCGCAGAAAAAAATCTTGTTATTCTTCTGTGTATTTATTTGGAATTTTTTTTTTTAATTTTTTATCAAAATGAGATAACATCATTGAATGTGAATTAAACCAAAACATGCCAATGGATTTAAATGAAATATGGCTTTTTTTCTTTGTTACATATGTGTTTTTATAACTGTATGTTAAAAAAGAGCTATTTGGACGTTTTCGATTTTTTATGAATTATGAAATATAAAAAAATTTTAAATTTTGTATAAAAAAATATTTTTTTCGGAAGAACTTTATGAATATTTCCGAAAATATTCAGCTAATTAAAAAACAATGTAGATGTAACTTAGAGGGAATTTTGCTGTGGATTTTCGAATTTTTTATTTTTTCAAATCAGACTAACTGTTCTGGAGTTATGTTAAAATCTCTGATGAAATCTCGTTAATTTTAAAAATAGCGGTTTATCGCGAGAACCAGAGTCAATTCAAATAATCTAAATAAGAGGCTAAGATCTTCATCAATGTATATACTATAATTGACTACCAAACCCCATGCCGCAGAATCAGTGTTGCCCTGTGTAATTTTATCAAGTTTCAAAGAAATTCAGTCAATATTATTATTATTTATATATTGTATATACAATAAGCTGCTTCGATTGGTTCGGGTATGAATAATTACTAAAGAAAAAAAGGGGCTAGGGGTGGACTTTACAATATCACACTCTCAATTTCGTGAATTTTTTTCTTAAGGAATTTTGTTAAAAAACTGTTGTTTAAGAAAGTGCACATCTACAGAAAACAAAAAAATTCCAGAAATGAGAAATCCTCTTAACCGAATCAACCCAGAAACGGTCATATATGTATGCTTTCTTATACAAATATTTAATGTAACAAATTCCTAAAGAAAAATTCAAGATACAATCTTGTCGTTGTTGCGTATGAATTTTTGACCGTCCTTAACCACTGAATCTATCCATCTTATATTCACACCATATGTTGCCAGACTAAAATTAATAACTTAGCTGCACTATGCCATCAGCAGTAGTGGTGATGTAAGCATTGTTTATTTATTAAAAAATTATATTTGTTTTTAGCAGGAACTTATTGATCTTGTTGAAAATCAATCAGATACCGCATCTGCACAACCAATCAACAACAATGCTCAAAGCTCAGAACTGAGGCCGGCTGCAGATCTAAATATGCACGAAGATGAAACTTGTTTATCTTTATTAGGTGATTTCCTTAATGTGACCTTCGGTCAACACTCAGCTGCAAATGAAGTTCTACAGGAACGTAAAAGCTTAGTTGCCATCTATACTGAAATAGAAAATTTTAATATTTCGAAATGAGCACCATTAAACATGAATGTTCTTAATTACTGGCATGAACAAAGATATTAAGCGGATTCACCCATATTTTTAAACTGGCAGCAATTATTTTATCAATTCCTGCCACGCAAGTAAGCGTTGAAAGAAGTTTTTCAGCGTTAAAATGTATTTTAAATGACTATCGGTCAAAATTATCGGAGAAAAATCTCGAAATATTTTATTAGTGAGGCTTAACACTTAAAATCTTAAAAATATGCAATAAAATCAAATACGCAAGAAAAAGTCCTTTAATTTAGCTGACACAATTTTAGGATTTTTTAACGCGATAAAGTTACTTCTTAATACTCTTATACTGGAGCCTTATTTGCCAATATATATTTTATGATTTCCTCCACGAACGAGAACCAAACTCGTTGCGTTTTCTTTGGTTTTCAATTTGCGAACTCAAGTGTGTTTTCAAACTCTGATTTTTAGTAATAAAATTATTTTGATTTTTTTTAGCCTATGAGCAAAATATTTTGTTCAAAAAGTTTTTTGTTCTTAAACTGATTTTTATTTGTGAACATATTTTTTTTTTTGTTCTTTGAACAATATTTATTTTGAAAACAGAATTTTTTTGTTCAAATTTTTTTGCTTAAATTTTGAACTTTTTATATTGTTCTTTTTTGGATTCAATCTCTGCTTGAAACTAAATGTCACATAGCAATGAAGCTCAGTATGAAGCTTCTATTTGACAAGCTCTTTCAATTGTACAACAGACACGGGCATTGGCTTGGGCGTAGCTGTTGTGCAATTGCTTTCGTTTCGACCCATACAAATAAAATGTTTGGCACAGAATAGCTATGGAAATACCGAGTAAGCAAGCCACAGAAGATTGAAACTCAGAATGGAGTTCATATTTGCAGTCATAGTAACATTCCTATTCATGTAAGAAATATTAAGATTCTGAATGATACATTTTCACTTTTTATTCATTTTTTAAGATCTTATGGGCGTTAATTAATAACGTGAGGCGTTCGCAAAGATAACGTTATTTTTTATCCACTAGAAACAGTGTTGCACTGAGTTTAATTGAATAAAACATGTCGCTCTATTAAATATGACTAAATTGAGTACAATAATATTCTCAAAATAGGTCAATTGACTTTCGTCTGCAAAAAGTTTGAAAATTAGTTGATTTAAAATTAGTTGATAATGAGTTTAAAATAAATAAATTAAATTGTTAATGTTTTCATCACATTACGGGTAGGTGGCGTTGTGATGGCATTAAACTTAGATGCATATTTTTTGCTAACATAATCTTAATTCAGATAAAAGATTGAAAAAGAGAGATTGATTTATAAAATGAATTTTATAAAATAAATAGAAATTATTACACTGAGGGAAAAATGTGTTAAAATTAAATGAAATTGTGTTCATATCTAACGAAGTTGTTTTTGAAATAGAGCTTGAAACAAATTCATTAATATTAAACACAACTGTATTTAAATTTAAATTCAAAACAAAAGTTTTTGTTTTTAAAACAATGTTTTTGTTACAAAAAACAAATTTAAAACAAAAATTTTAAAATTTAAAACAAATTTTTTAAAGCATATTTCGATGCCATTTTTTTTAGCTTTACCGAGTTTTTAGCATCAGATGCACAGACAGCTACCCTCGGTACCTCCGAATGTTAACTCCATTCGAAGAATTTTGCATTTGATATATTTTAATATTTAATTAATTAGTTTTTATTTTATCGTATGTTCGATATTTTTCAAACCAATTCAAAAAAGTCTAAAATTTTCTTGTATTCAAATTTTTGTTTGTGTTTTCAAAGAAATAATGAGAGAAAATAAAAAAAAGAAAGTAGATTTTTGGTAGTTGAAAATTAAGCACACTTGTTTTAATTTTTGTTTTGTAGAAACGCAAAGGCGTTAAATTTATATTTCGAAATTTTTTGTTTAATTTGAAAGTATGGTTTTTTTCTCAGTGTACTTATAATTTTTTATTTGACAAATTATTTAAACTAGTATCGCCTGGGGTCGAAATTCGACCAATTTATTGATTGCCTATTTATAAAAATATATATATATGCGAGATGGTTCAAATAAGTTCCAGGTTATAACTCTTAATTGATGGGAGATAAGCTTTTTTCTTCATTTCATTCATTTTTTATTTTACAATATAATATACTTAATTTATTATTTGAAATTATTATTATTTTAAAAAAATGTAATTTTGTCAAAGAAATCATAGAGAGTAGCCTTGATTTTTTGATGGTACGGACAGTTTATTAATTTAGTATCAAGACAAAATAAATTCATCTTATATGCGGTACAGACTTTGAAAGAAAATCAAAAATTCAATTTTGAGTTTATGTTTTTACAACAAAAATCATTTTTACCTCATATTTTGTGGTCTTTTTTTAAAAGGAATAATTTAGATATAAACAAAAAAAAATACGGTATTATTTTCAATGTTTTTTTAAGCTAAAAGATAAGACTTAAATACAAAAAAGAGATAAATGAAATCTATTTACAGATGTCGAAGAAATTGGCTTCACAATTTAGAACATTCAATTTGAGACAGTATTTTTCTCTCTCTTGGCATTTGGTTGAAACACACGCTAAATAACTAACAAAAATATTAAAAAAAATCAATAAAAATACTTTTGGTTAGAACTTTGCTGCAGTTTTTACCACATTTGAAAAAAAAATTTAACAAACTTTCAGAAAAATTTAGAAAAATTGAAAACCCGTTAAAATTTGACAAAGATATTGACATGGAAAGTCAAATTTTTTAATTCAAAACACATTTTTTTACAAATTTTACAATTAACGAATGAATAACACTTTATTTTTTTTTAAATTGTTGCTTTTAAAAAAAATTCAAATTCGACCAACTCAATAATTCTTCCCCAACCAAATTTCATATTAATCGAAGAGCAGATTTTTTCTCAAAAATGTAATTTCTTTTATAAAATGTTGGAAACTACACAAATAAAATTTGACGCATGTATATTCTGTATCAAAACGCAGATGTACACAAAAAATGGGCATGGTTTGCCCATTAACACGCCAACCTCCCATACAACCCATTATATTAAAAACACTATTTAAAAGTTCATATTTGACTTAAAGAGATATGACTTGGTATGGGAGCATTTCATATCAAACTGAGGTATGAACGAAAAATGGGCGCCATCTGCTCACCGGCACGCCCACCTCCCATACAACTGACTATGGCAAAAACTTTGTAGAGGTTTATAAATGAGCTACGAAGATAAAATTGGTGTATTAGATTATTGTGTCAAAAATAAGTTGTGTTCACAATATGGGTGTCAACTGCCCATCAACACGCCCACCTCTAATACAACTCACAATATTAAAAAAACTACTAAAGTATTCATATTTGACCTAGAGATATCAAACTTCGTATCGGAGCATTTTATATCAAAACTGAGGTGTGCGCGTCAAAAAAAAAAAAACAATGGGCATCATCTGCCCACAAACACGCCCACCTACCTGATGAACCAGATAATTTAATCCTGTATTAATTCTATAGGTAGATAGAAGGCATGGATTTTGAAAGGAAGTTATGTCTATTTGTTTTAGTATTTTAATATATATTTAAATATTATTGGAAGTTTAGGGTATTCCATAGGCGGGCTAGACCTTCTTTCGACTTAATTTACTTGTTTTAAATTAATTGTTCAATGACTTGTTTCAGCAATACGATAGTTTTTTCTGAAGAGGTGTATTGAAAGCAGTGGCGTAGCGAGCATAACTGGCGCCCGGGGCAAAACAATTTTTTTGGCGCCCCCAATGAAATAATGAAAAAAATTATGATATATTATATATATTTTTTAATATGTAGTACAAATAATTATTATACACTTATTAAATTACATTAATACAAAAAACACTATGCGTCAATATCAGAAAAAGGTTCTGTACACGACAGTTAATTATATTTTGTTATAGATTAGGGTCTCTTAACACGAAAATCGTAAAAAAAGTTTTTATAGTTAAGCCTAGTAGGGTAAACTGGGGTACCCTTGACTTTGGTGCACAATTGACTATAACGTTTTCAGTATGAACGAACCGTTATTTTACAATTATTTGTTTTATAAGATTTGCATCATTGTATTTCAGTAATCGTCACGACGTTTGACGATTCTTGCACTACACGAAGAAAAGTAACAGAAAAGTTCTTGTGTTTTTGCGCGCTTAACTGTTATTTTCCGTTATAAAAGTTAATCAAAGTACCTTTTACAAAAGGTAAAATCTATTTATGTTTTTGAAAATATAAATGAATTTCAATAAAAGTAAATTTAAACTAAAAAAATTTAAAAAAAAAACCGAGAGCATTTGGGCACATTTGACATTTTTGATTGGGGTACTTTTGACTAATGTTAGTTGTACGAGTACAAAGATCGAGTAATATCGAGATGTTACCAATTCATTTAAAATTTTTTAATATATTTCTAAATTGGTTTTAATAAAAAATATGGTTTGAAACATCAGAATAGGAATATCATTAGCCGAAGAAATAAAAGGACATGAAGAGAGCAGAACGTTGGTTAACGAATGAAGAATGAATGTCTAAGGATATTAGTAATTCTGAGCTTTGATTCTTTTGGGTTGTTCTGTGATGCTAGTCTTATTTTTTCCCAAGTATTCAGCCACTTCACTTTTAAATTATTTTTTATATAGAGCATTAACATCAGTGGAATTCCCCAAAGCGTTAAAGACTCTTGTGGTTATCGTTAACTGGCCCTTAACTACCTAACCTAATTAACTCGTATTCCTTACTTTGTATTCCTTACCTCGTTAACTCGTATTCCTTACTTTGACAGTTCGTTAAAGATAACTGTTGCTTGCTTAACTACTCGCTAACTGAAATAATAAAAATTATATTTTTTTAACGAATATAACGAAATTATCTTTAACGAAGTAAATTTAAGTAAATTTTACTTTATTTAATTTTGACATCAATTGTATCGAACTGATCATGTTATATTCGATATTTTAACTCTATTCTACTCTTATAAACACGAACAGATATATTGAAATTTTGTATGAATAAGGCTGATCTATTTTGAGAAGTAAAGCGTGATTTTCTCAAGTTTTTCAATTTCTTCACTACAAAATATTTGTCAGAATTTTCACGCAACAAAAAAATGAATTTTGCTAGTGGAATTTCACGCAAACGGACAGAGTACTAGGGTTTACGTGTTTTTTTTAAAGATTTTATAAGATTTTTAAAGTTTTTCTCACTTTTTTCAAATATAGTCACATATGTTGAAATATATCTTGTACACTTCGTGTTCAATATTAATAATCACGCTAAGCCGAATAAAATTTTTAATTTTCTTCATGTTTGTTCAACAAATTTTAATAATTCATAAAAAATCGAAAATTTTTTTAATTTTTAGTGGAGAATATAAGCTACCGCCGAAAGAAATGCGTGCAAAAATACGGTCAGGAGATGCATTTGAGTGAAGACGCTAAAATTCGACATTGAACTGTATTTTATATATTTTATTCAATTTTACACTTATACTGAAATAGTTATAAGTCGATGGTTAAGCGCACTAAAGTGATAAGTGACCTTTTTACGAAAATAGGTTTACTGCATTTTTCAATCCATCAATATAATATCTACCTTGTGTAAATTTATTGAAAATGCATTGCCAGTGAATGCGCATCAGTACACAGTTAAAATTACTGTTTTGTATTGAGATGAATTGAAATTTAAAAACAAAATCGAATCGGCAGTATTTTCATCTGCTAATTTTTCTTATAGTTCTACGTATTCTTCCAGTCCCTCGACAATAACGCTAACTGCTTGCGCTCTGGCGCTCCATCGTCAGATTTTTTAAAGCATTTTTAACAATTTCCATCGTAATGTTGAACGTGAGAAAAAGAGACGTATATATGTTATCAACATCATATGTTATCATATGTTATCAATTACAAAACATGTTACAAAGATTGAATCTAGGTTAGCTGTAGTAACTCCTACTAAATTAAATGTGTGGTTATCACAATTTACAAATGTTGACTTATTTTTTTTTTCTATTATTCTTTGTTCAACGCCAGATATGACATGATATGATTTGACATAAGAGCAGCATTATCATAGCATTGTACCCAACAGTTGGCTAACTTAATTATTGTATTAATTAATTAAAACAAATTTTTTTGCAAAATTTTGTTTGTCTTGAGAATGATTTGGCGCCCCTCTGCGAGTGGCGCCCGGTGCATGATGACACCCCCTGCCCCCCCCTCGCTACGCCACTGATTGAAAGCACACATTTTTAACAATCTTACGTGTGATAAGAGGAGAGGGGAGGGGATTGAGACAAATTTAAAAAAAAAACGCCAAAATCATCCCATGTTATAAATGGATGATTATGAAATTTGGTATTTGTCAAAGTTTTGTGTAGTTATAAAATAAAAAAAAACATTTTAATGGAATGCCACCTTTAATTTTTTTATGCAAAATTTATCCATTAATTTTTTATCGTCATCAAAATTGCCGTTAAGTCTTCCATGTAAATGTAGTGCGAAAATTTAAATTTGTCCTAAATAGCTTACAGAATTTTAAATAATTTTTCAAATTCACAATTGAATTTCACAAATTCAAATTATTTTGAAGAATTTTTGGCTTATTTAAAAACAGGTTATTGTGTTTGAAATATATTTCGAAGAAATTTTTAATGGTTTTTTATACCTCAACAGCCGATTAATATTCAAATGCAGAATTTAATACATACAAATAACAGAATAAATTCAATTATTTACTAGAATTTATTGAATTTTGTATTTTCTGCTTTATGTTGATACAGAGGATTATTTCAAAATTAATTTTTTTTATTTTTTTTAAATAATTGAAAATATAAAAAATATTAAAAAATTAGTATAAAGTCATTACGAAAAATAAATTTAATTTCAATTTCAAGGTAAACAGTATTATAGGATAGAAATGAAACAATCATGCATAAAACAATTGCTTTCATTCAATTTTAATTAATTGAAAGGTTTCAGAAAAAAAAATCTAAGCTGAACTAAGTTTTAAGTACTTTAACGTTTAACGTGAAAGAACTAAAAGATATACTTTTAGGCACAGATTTAAAGCATATAAAATGAATGTAAGGTAGTCAGCATATTTTTTATTGGTTTCAATTGCAAAAATATTAATGAATTAATATAAATTCAAATTAGCAAGCAAACTTATAGTCCAGAACGCATCAGGTACTAAACATAAAATCAGTGGAGGATAACCAAAAAAATGGAACATTGCACTGAACTACTGCAGCGATAGATCTTAGAGGCAAAATTTAGGTTATTTATTTATATACTTATTTATTTATAAATGAAAGAAATATATCAACTTTTGCATTTTTTGATTCAGTTGAATTAGATTTTAATAACCTCTTTGAACCTTTAGAGGGTTTCAAACCCGAAATTTCCCCTTGCCCTAGGGCCTTAACTAACATATAGCGAATATAATAACCTTTATATAACAACCTGACTTGAGTTGAAAATAATACACAGCCAAAAATAATGCACTGAAGTTATTACTAACATCGCATCATCATATGTCTAGAACAGGTTTGAAACGCAAGACCTTTTTTATAAATAAAACACAACAACAAGTAATATCTTGGAATAATAAGATCAACTAAATTTAGTAGCTTTGCCTGAGGAAAGCCAACATTTTTAAAAATAAAACACAACAACAAGTTATATCTTGGAATAATAAGATCAACTGAATTTAGTAGATTTCCCTGAGGAAAGTCCACATTTTTAAAAATAGAAGTTGAAAATATCATATGAGTGCGAGGATAATTTTCTGAACCTATCATTCCGTTTCCAATCGGAGATTTTTATCACACTAATATTAAACAAACGTTGGTACTTTGCAGTTGTCTCACATACAAAATTATTAAAAATCAAAAATAGACATTTCAGCATTTATTTAAAAATTTATTTATAAAAAAAAATTTTTTTTTTGAAAACCGTTGAAATTTTACTGAGTTGTTTGCTCGGAAAGTGGAATTATTGATTTTGGAACTGCATTTTTCGGACAATTGACATTTGAGGAATGCATAAAAAATAATTTTGGTTAAAAATTTTTAGTTCTGAAAAAAACTCAAATTCGACCAACTCAAAAACTCTTCTCAAACTAAATTTAAAATTGATAAAATAGCGGATTTTTGTTTTAAAAAAATTTTATTTCTGTTTTAAAAGGTTGGGAACCCCCCGGACCGAAAAGCCTTAATCTAATTTAATGACATCTGAATCAATAAAATCGGAACATTGGTCGGGGAGGAGTTGAAATCCCAAAAAAACCTTAGCCTATTAATTATATAGATTATGCTGCTTTGTTAAAAAAAAAATATACTAATAAAGTATTTTTTCCAGCTCTTTCTGAATGTATATTTTTTAAAAAAATCATTATCATTAAAAAAAAATTTTAGCTTAAACTGAAAAAAAAAGAAGAAAATATATGTGTTACGAACTAATAAAACCAATGATGGTTTTTATGAAAAGATATTTAGAGCATTATTTAATAGATTATAAAAAGCATAACTCATATTTTTGACCTGAAAAAATAAGGCTGGTATTTTTGAATTTTTTTTTCTCTTGAACTCTCTAATGATTCAGCAGAATTTTTTAGAAACTTTCCAATAGGTCTGTTCACGTCTTTTTTTTATAAAATTTGCAGAGAGAGAAAAAGAAGAATTGAGAGAAAAATTTAACAAAGAGAAAAAAAAACAGAAAAAGTACGTGAACGAAAAACTTGTAGAAACTTGCAAGTAGGCAGGTGATTCAACGACTTGGCAGTTTTTTTTTAAATCAAAAACAAAATTTAGTATATTTTTTGTTTGTTTTTTGACAAATTTTTTTTTTCGGCAGCTGAAAATTCTTGCAAGTAAAAATTTTACTGGTAAAATTTTGTAGCTACTTTTTCTCTCTTAATTTTTTTTATTCTCTCATCGTTCTCACTCGTTGCAAGTTTTTCGAGTACATGAATGGTTTTCAAGTAAAAATTTGTAACAATTTGTAACAATTTTTTGTTATTTAACAAACCGAATATGTTACAATTTGTTCAAGCTTTGTAAGGCAATTGATAAAACGATCAAACCTCAGAACATTATCTGATTTTATCAAAGAAGTAAATTGCGTAGCCAAGTTCACAGTGTTAGCATCATTTTGCAAATTTTTTATGTTTTAAAGTTCTTCACAGCACATTACCACGCAACATGTGCACATATCAGCTCAAGATCTGCTAATAAAAAAACCTAGCTTATATTCACATTAACAGCAAAAACATGCAAGCATACTTAATTTTCTTAAATTCTGTATAGCACAATATAGCACAAGAGGAGCACATTCAAGCACATTATAAAAATCTGCGATAAAAATAAATGGCGTAGCTAACTTCCCATTAAAAGCAAAAACAAAAACAAAAAAAAAAAAAAAAAACAGAATGGTAGATAGAAGAAAACAGTGTAACCCATATGTTTTTTAAAAGTAAGTCAAAGCTAGATTTTTGCTGACCATAAATTAAAAGTGAATTTATTTTCTGTTTAAAAAAATTAAAACAAAACCTAATATTCCAATTAACAAACAAACACATTGAAAGCTTTCCGTAGTCATGACCAGTAATCAGCAAAAATAACATCAACATGTTAGCGCCAAAGACAGCAACAACAACAACTGCCAAAAGAACAACAATGAAAAAAAGACAAGTGATTGAACAGGTATCGACATTAAAGGGAAATCAACAAACATGTTTTGTGGAGAAAACAACATCAACAACAACAACAACAACAACAACAACAACAACAACAACAACAACAACAACAACAACAACAACAACAACAACAACAACAACAACAACAACAACAACAACAACAACAACAACAACAACAACAACAACAACAACAACAACAACAACAACAACAACGACAGCTAGAAGAACGGTATTGAAAGCAACATCAACATTGCCGACATTTTAACGCCAAACATCAGAAAGCAATGAACAATTAACATCAACAGCAACCGCAAATCAATGCCAACAAAAGCTGCGTGTATTTTTGTGGGTAGGTGTGTTTATTTTGCATGTATTAGTGTGCATTTTGCTCTTTATGTGAACATGCCGAGCTCTTATATATATACGTTTGTTTGTTTGTATGTTAAAACCACAACATGCGCTGCATGCCAACAAGCTGTCGTTGCTGTTGCAGCTGCTGTTGGTGCTGTTGCTGCTGCACTTGTAAATCTGTTGCTGTTGTGGCACAACTCTTTGCTGAAATTGCAGAGCAAGCACGTTGCTGAAATTTTTGGAAATTTTTTATTTTTTTTATTATTTTATTTCAATTAAATAATTTCCCGCGAAATACTTTAAATAAATACAGAGCAATGACGTGTATTTAATTTGTAAAAAGCAAAAGCAACAACAACAGCAGCAGCAACAATGCAAACAACAAGTCAGAGCAAATATTTTTCATGTGTGCAATAGTGCAATAAATTGCTACAGTCAGCTCCAGTCAACTACAACATAAAACTCGACAAAAACAAAATGCTCAAAAACTCAAGCAACAACAACAAAAACAAGTGCAACAACTTATTTAATATGGCTACATTTAAAAAAAAAGTCCTCCGCACGCAAAGCAATTCATGATGTTTTTATAATTGTTGTTGCGCAGCTATAATTGTTACTGCCGCTACAAAATATGCTGCTACTAAAATTGTTGCCGTTGCCGCTGTTGTTGTTGTTGTTGTTGTTGCTGTTGCCGTTAAAACTTTCATGTCAATAAATTTGTGTGAAACTTATTTGCTTGTTGATTTTTATTTTGCATATATTTTTTTATTTGTTTTCTTTTTATTTATTTTAAATGTTGCACTCATTTCAAAATTATTTCAATTGTACATCATGACGTATGCGCAACATTAACACGCATCATCTTAATATTGAATTAATTGTTGTGCTATTTATATCGGGCTGCATTTAAATGTTCATTAAAAGAGCTTGATTTAATTTATTTAATTAAAAAATATGTAAAATATGTGTGGCTTATGTTAACAAATTCATGTGGTTGCGTGTGAGTGTGTGTTTGTGTGTGATATTGTATTACGACAGGTGACATTCAACACGGCGTATGAGTGACATTAATTTGCTCGTAAATATTGTCAAATATGATAAATCTTGTCTGTCTGCCGCTGTTTATACATATTTTGTGGTAAATAATTTGCAATTTTCATTTAAAGCTGAAAAATAATGCTTTGTTTAAGTCAAATTAATTGTGTCACACGCTACAAGTCATGATTTAAATGTTCATTAAAATATTTGATTTCATTTAATTGACAGCAAATTAATTTTTTTATATTTTTCAGAAATTGTCAATTTTTAAACAGAAATTTTAAGTTTCAAACAACTCGGAGAAAGAAATGATATGCCAGAGCAAAACGATATCAGGAAACGATAACAATAACAGGAATTTAGAAATAAATGAAGATCAATGATCAAGATCTTCTGGGTGCATGTCAAGGTGGGTCGAAGAAAATACAGTCAAAGCTCCAAAGGGAATACCGTTGGTCACCCACTGTTTCTCAGTTCGAAAGAGATGTCCGCTTATGGGAAATTCGGAAAAAATTATATTAATATTAATTGGCCTGTGTTTTGCCAAAATTTCACCGTTTTGCTAAAGTTTAATCAGAAACTTATTCACTTTCATAAGAGTTTATTATTTCTATTGTTCTTTTCAATGTTAAACACTTTTGAATTGATGACATTGTGCATTAGTCAACATTAAACTGTGTTGTTCTCAAAAAAATTTCAACGATCTACCCAGAAATTCGTAGAAAGAGAAAAAAAAACACGATGAACTGTCAAAAATAGCAAAATCTAAAGAAAAGCACTTATTTTTGTTATAAAAAAAAAAACAAAATGGTACGCTTATTGGAGCTTTGCGTCCGCTTATAGGAGATTATTTTTATAAATATTATATGTTTGTATGTCTGCGACCGTTTATAGGAAAGTCCGTGTATGGGACTTGTTCTTTACCAAGAATGTGTCCGTTCATGGGAAATGTCTGCTTATTAGAGCGTTCGTCTAGAAAGTACTTTCACTGTACTTCCAAAATTGGAGAACAAATTTACAATTAATAATTATTCATCATATTTGCCTGACTCTGTTATATAAAATTTCTCAACGTTTATGTCTTTTTATATATATTAAAATTTCACCAATAAACAAAAATAAGCAAATGCTTACTTTAATCGAAATGATATGGTTTTATATATTGGTCTCTACGACACTTTTCCTCGTTCATTAAAATCGGAAAATATTTATGCAAATTTGAGGGATTTTCACGAATTAAATTTGTAGACTCCAAATCGAAGATTATTAATTATCAAATACTTTTCACTAGTTTCGAAAGCCAATTGGAATTTTTTTTTTTTTTATTTCTTTTATCACTTGGCTACACTAGATACTGGATTTCTGCAAAGAGTTTGGGTTAGTATGATAGTGTTAAAAATTACGATATAAAAAAACGATTCAAGAGAAAATTTTACTGGTTATTTTGGTGGCAAGGGCTCAACTGATATGATAAAAATAATAATCAATGTTGTTGAAATTTGGTGACCTTTGACAAAATGAAATAAAAATTTTTTTCTCTTAATTTTTTTTCCTAAACGAAAAATTGGATTTTCTTATGTGAGGGAATTTTTTTTAATTTTAATCTATTTGATATAAATGCAAACCTGATCTTAAAACAACCAGTTTTGTAGCTCAGTTGTCCTGCAAGCGCATGTTGTTCAGCCATTTTACGGCTTTTTGCTTGCAGAAATTTTTGTTTGTCTGTTGTACAAACGTTGTATCGCTTTGCCTAAAAAATTTTCATTTTTACTCCGGTACGGCTTTCTGGAGAGGAGATATCATGCAAGTCACAAGACACCTCAAGTTCGCGAGCTCAACTTTTACGTGCTGTATAAACATAATAATTGATGCCAAGCCAAAAAAAAAAAAAAAAAAAGAAACCAACTTATTCTACTTTGTCTCTTTGGCCCAATTGTTTTTTCTATTTTGCACATATATTTTATTTATCTTCCGAAAATTAGCAAATAAATTAATAACACTCAAGCTAGGGACTTCTTACCGAGACCAACACATTTCGTCAAGTTTTATTGGTTGAGTTCATTGAAAGAAGGTTCATTTGTTGAAAAGAAAGCTAAACATATGTTCCTTTCATTGGTGCTACTTTTGTCTCTGTGCGCTGCATAAATTGCGAGCTACACTAAATTTTACTATTATTTATTTGAAAATAAAATTAAGACCCCGATTTAATAAAATTAGTGTGGTAGCTTCACGCTGAGCCCTTGCCATTGGTGCCACTTTCATTTCGGTCCAATGTTTAGTTTGCAAGCTATATTCAAATCAATAAATTTTACTACTAATTTAAAAAAAGTGAAAAGTGAAGACCCCGATTTTTAAAAAAATTGGGTGGTGGCTGTATCTCAAGCTCAGCGAATGTGAATGGCGAATGTGGATGGCTATTTCCCAAGCTGAGCGAATGAAATTTCTATTGGTGCCACTTTCATGTCTGTTCGGTCTATAGTTTGTGAATGAGTACAGTCAAATGAGTAGTGAAATGTTACATCATCCAAATTAATTTGCATTGAAAACAAAAACAACCATTTTTCCAGAACGAAACCTGGATCATTTCTTAAATAAAGATAAGATGTGTTCATTTCAATGTGTTGTCATGGCCACCTAAGTAAGTAAGTAAGTAAGTGTTCATTTCACATATTTAGTTCTGCTAATTTCTACTAGATGCAGTAACTAACGCTTGCTCTATTGGAGGTATATAACATGTCAGCCGAATAGACAGCGCCATCTATCAGGTAATAGCATAAAACGAAATATGATCCAAGTCGTTTTCAATGCGCCCTCTTAACGCTAAGTGAATAACTAATGGTGTGAATCAGTTATTAACAGTTAAGGCGGTCTTCTCATTCAAAACCCGTTTTTTGGACCCTTTTTAAAAAAATTCTTATTTGAAAACGCAAAGAATAATTGAAAACTTTTTTTATTTATTGTATTAAAAAAGTTTCAAAGTAAATAAAAAAATTTTTTTGCCTCGATACGTGGGCTGTTCAAAACTTAATGAGACTTCAAAGTTGGTGGTGAAAAAAAAGGTGTCGTCACGGCGGCCACGATTCCGGGTCTCCGGAGCGTCTGAAATGAAAACAAAAACGGGGTTATAATCAGTATAGATGTAATTCTCGGGTGAACCTCAAGCTTAATTTTGTGATTTTTTTGACAAAATGGCGGCCATTCAAAAAAAAAAAAATCAATTTCGGGCTTTTTTTTTTGTAGTTTAGTGTAAAAAAAAATAGTAAAAAATTTTTTTAAATTATGGTCGAGGTTCACCCAAGAATAGTGACAATTTTGCGTCGATTCCACTTTGCTTCATGAAAATCGGTTCAGTTGAACTGGAGATATCATGGCCGCCAGTTCGAAAAACGTGGTTTCGAGATAAACGCGTTTAAAGTTTGAAGCGAAAAAAAAATACCTCATTTTGACGAAGACCTTGCTTCAAAAAAAAGCCTGTATCTTCTAAAGTATTTCGAATTTCTAAAAATGCTTTTAGGGGCATATTCACAACTACCCAAGCTATTTATAAATAAATGCAAAAAAAAAAGTCGAAAAAAAAGTTACTTAATAAGAAGACCCCTTAACGATTGATTTTCTCATATAAAAATGTATATTTTTTTTCTTAAATTTTGCTTTTTTGTGACCTTAATATAAAAGTGACAAAATCCAAATTTAGATATTCGCTTAGCGCAGCATATATCTGATATTTTTGTATTTATATTATGTTTAAACGATGAGTATTAAAGGCTGTAGGCATACCCTAAAGTATTGTTCAAAAAAGGTTTAATGACGTTGAAAAAAAAAGTTAAAACAACCCCATAAAAACTGCGCCTTAAGACGTTATTCTACGTCAAAAAACAACTGTTAATGTAAAACATAACTAAAAATATAACAATGAAAATTATTTTGATATTTAATAAAATAAAAGAAGTAAAGAAAGTCTAAAGTTGGTCTAGGCCGACTATGAAATACCCTAAACCTACTTTTAAAAAACTAAAAAAATTTTTATTGTAAATGGGCGTCTCCGTGGGCGCATGAAGCCTATTTTTTATATGCATTTAAATGTTGATGGAAAATTAACATATACCAAGTTTTATTCCTGTAGCTCACAGTTAATGCCTTTATTGTGCTTTCGCTATGGGAGGAGGGCGAGTTTTATTTATTTTATTTATTTTATTTAATTAACTTTGCGATTTACTGGCACAACAAGACTCAAGTTGTCTTATTAACAGTACCAGCAGTGAAAAAGTAAAGAACACAATATATTTATCGTAACATTATAAAACTTAACTTGTTAAAAAGAAAAAACTTAATTACATTAAAATCTAATCATTAAAAGAAAAACGATATTTTACGAATTTTAGAAAAACAGAGAAAGATAAGAAACAATTTAAAAATTATCTTATTAATTCTTAAAACTAACATAAATTTAGCAAAATGGTTAAATAGGAAGTTATAACATATATGAGTTTAACAGATTTTTGAACTGCACTGCGTTACTACAACATCTTAAACTATTGGGAAGTACGTTCCAAAGACGAACCGATTGTACAAAAAATTGTCTTTCAGACGTTAGAAACGTATGACGCGGATTATTAATTTTGTTTGTGCGATTCGAGCGAGAAAAAATAATTCTTGAGTACAGATAATTAGGTTCATGAGTATTAATAATTTTATGCAACAACAAGAGCGTTCGGTAGTTTAATAGGCTATCAAATGTTATATTATATAGTTTTTTGGCATATAGTGAAACATGATCCCTGCGTTTTAATCCATAGACATATCGGACGATATTGTTGTACAAGACGTTTAATTTTCTTTTATTACAACTATCACAGTTAGCAAAAATTTCGCAGCCATAGAGCAACGTTGGGACAAGGTAAGTTTTAGCAAGAAGAATGCGGATACTGAGCGGTGTGAAGTACTGGGTTATCCAGAGCGCTCGCAGCATGCCATACACCTTCCCAACAGTGTTAATAATATGGTTATGCCAAGTTAGGGTTCTATTAAATGTTACTCCTAAATTTTTCGACGTCACAACATATTCAATAGTGGAACCATTCAGTGTGAGCAGTGAGACTGTTGAAATATCCAGGATCTTTCTTGCAATCACAAGGCATTTAGATTTCCTTGGATTAAGGCTTAAACCGTTGTTGCGTGCCCACTCACCTACGCTATCAAGAACATTACTTAAGTGGATAGTAAAGTCGTTTATAATTTCTTTTTTAGTAGAACCGTACAATTGCACATCATCGGCGTACATATGTATTTTACAATTATCTAAAACACCGGACAGGTCATTGATGTACATACAAAAAAAGAGAGACCCAAACTGACCCTTGAGGCATACCTGTCCTAACGGGGAGAAAAGTTGAAAATACGTTATTTGCATAGACGGCTTGCGATCTATCTGATAAGTACGACGATATAAGGTTGACTGCAGTTGAAGAAAAATTAAACATTCTGTTAAGTTTTGTCAGCAATATATCATGAACGACCATGTCAAAAGCCTTAGAGTGGTCCAAAAGAACTAAAAAGCTTACCTCATTGTCATCCAGACTAATTCACATATCCTCACAAACTTCGATAAGAGCAGTTGTACAACTGCGTTTGGCCCTGAAACCTGATTGCCTGTCAGTTAAGAGATTGTACTTGTGCAGGTGGGCATTAATTTGCTGGCTCATTATCTGTTCCAGAGATTTTGAGAGAAAGGGGAGGATAGCGATAGGGCGGTACTCATCCTGAGATTTCGGTATCGGAACAATTTTTGCTTTTTTCCAGCATTCTGGAAAAACAGACGTAGTGAGAATTGTATTAAAAACGTAGGTTACATATGGAAGTACATAAGGTAGCAGAATTTTCAGAAAAATTGGGTTCATTGCGTCACACCCTACAGCATTTGATTTGATCGAAAGGATGTTTTTTATAACGTCGGTTTGACTTATACATGCAAAATTGAAATTATGGGTAGCAACATATAAATTAGGTACACTGAGATATGTATTTACTCCAGGAGAAAGCACAGCAACATCAGCGAACATTTTATTCAATTCCTCAACATTGACATTGACGCAACCATCAGCTTTTTCTTTTTTTCCAATACCAATACTACGTATTTCTCGCCATTTTTGTTTACTGTCTACAGCTGAGCCAAACTTATTTCTATAATAATTATTTTTTGGTGTTTTTACTTTTTTTACAACCAACGCACGCAGATTTTTAAATTCCTCATATAAAGCTGGAGTCTTAAAACGTCTCCATCTTTTGTACGCAATATTTCGCTGCAATATAACGTTTTCGATGATTTTGGTGAACCACGGGCGTTGCTTATGCTTGATTTGAACAAGTTTCATTGGGACAAACTCATTAAAAAGATTTTCAATATTATTTTGGAGGAATTCAACCTGATCGTCAACCGATATCATATGATAAATTAATGCCCAGTTTACATTTGATGCAGCCTCTCGAAGAAAAGTATGATCGATATTTTTAAAATCGCGATAGATGAAAGTATGTGCAGTATTAGTCATGTGAAATTCGTAAGTAAGGAAGATAAGGTCTTGCTTAGAAAAACTTGGAGCCGATAGTTGATCATAAAGTAGAATTCTTTTCCTATCGTTAACAAAAAATAAATCTAAAAGGGTATTGTTTGTTTTAGTGAAGTGAGTGGGCATTATAGTATTTACTGCAAACATACCTAAAACATTCATATTTTCTATAAGTATATTTTCTGTTAGTAAATTACTATTGAAGTCTCCACTAATAACTATTTCTGTAAATGGTAGGGAAATATCTGCAAGCATACTTAAAAAGGGTGTTAAATCGTTGCAATGATTCGGCCGGTAGACACAGCCCAAAAGTAAATTTTGGTTCAGTTCGAGTTCACGGACGGATTACTTCCAATTTTTGAACACACCTTAGTTTTGGTATAAAATACATACATACCAAATTTATTTTTTGTCTATGACAAACATAACCTTATTTATTGAGTTTTAAACTTTTTGGGTTGTATGGGAGGTAGGCGTGTCCGTAGGCGGATGAATACCACTTTTCAAAACCATCTTTGTCTTGTCATCAAAAACATATGTGCCAAATTTTAGCTCTGTAGGTTAAACAGAGTCTTATTTATTGTGTTTTCAATTTTTGGGTTGCATGGGAGGTGGGCGTGTCCATGAGCGGATGACGTCCATTTTTTGAAGACATCTTTGTGTTGATATAAAATACATACACATCAAATTTTATTGTTGTAGGCTTATTATAAGCTGAGTTATGCAGTTTTCAGTTTTTGCGTTGTATGGGAGGTAGGCGTGTCCGTAGGCGGATTCCAAAAATATTCAATAATGCAGATTCTTGGGTGCATGTGACCATGTGTACCAAGTTTTTTCCAATTATCTCTACTCCTTCTGCTTATCCTGTGTATACGGACAGCACACAGGCGGACAGACGGACGGACGGACGGACGGACGGACGGACGGACGGACGGACGGACATGAATAGCTCGACTCACGAGGACGCTGATCAAGAATATATAAACTTTTCTACACCGGACTCGCTTCGTTCTATGCGTTACAAACGTTTGCACAAAGTTAATATACCCTGACCTTTCAGGTTTAGGATAGTATAAACATACAGTCATTCCAAGCAAACTTGCTTTTTTACACAAAAAATTTAACCTGGGCCTTAATGGTTTGTTTGTGCCTCATTTTGCACTGTAAGCAACTTTGCAGTTGCTTAGTGGTAACTAAGATTGCAATGGATGAATAAATGAAAAAATCTTAGTTTCGATATAAAGCGGTATGTCAAAATGGCTTAGGTGTGGCCTTATATTGTTCGTTTTTTGCTGGTTGGCATACTACAATATAGATAATGTATCGCTAGAGTAAGCGCCGATAAATTATACAAAATTTTCAGTTTGTGTAACAAAAAACAAGTAGCAGAAATTTATAAGTTGCTTGCAACCTTTCAATAGCTGATTATATAGGTTAGGTCCCATTGTCTTACCCTTTAATCTCACTTAGGCTCACTTAGTTGTTTATAAGCCCGCTCTTCATGGCAGCGTTTGGTACATTGAATAAATCTGTTGATTTGGATCGGTTTGATTTCCGAGACTACTGCTGGTGAGTGCAAAAATGAACATACTAGGATTAATTGCCTTATTCTGCTTAAAAAAGGACTGTTGCAAAAGAGATGCTCTACGCTATCTCCTTCTACACTGTTGTTACAACTTCTCCAGTTTGAATTGGCTTCAATTTCCAGCCAGAGGCCAAGTGTTCATATCAAGCAGTGATCTGAAAGAACTTAAATTTTAATGCGGAGAGATCCATCCTTTTGAGTCTTAGCATAAGAGTGGTACAGTAGGTTTTATAAGATGGTCGTATTGTTCTGACTATATTGGATCAAGTGAGGTTATCAAAACGCTTTTTGGAAGATTAGCTCTTCTGCCTTGCATTTATAAATTGGCTCGAGGAGTGCCAACCCCTTCTTTTTCCGAAATTATGACGTTGATCGTTCCCTTAGTGACTAGCTCATTTACTTTGTCGTTGCCTTTGATATATCGATGTTCTAGCATCCAAATTATGTGTGTCCAGACATGCTCAGCCATCTTGTAAAGATATTTGCGATATCTAGAGATCGATTTTTAGTTATAGGAATATGAACTTAGATCTTTTGCTTGGCTTTCTGACAAGATGAAAACGTTTGTATTCGGAATGCTTCATTGGCGGAGTGGAGTGCGGCCTCTTACTTTCGCTGAGTAATGGAGGAATTTCGCTCAATTCCTGCAGCCAGGAAAAACCTTCTTCTCCTACTCGTCCCTCAAGTTTTGAGTCGTCTGTAAATATTTTGATTGGTCTAGGTATATAAAGGATCTTTCATTTCAATCCTAGCGTGAAGGTTTGCGAACATTATATTCATTTGTTAAATGTGACTTCTGTTACACAGTAGTCACTATTGGAAGTTGTGTTGGTCATAGCCAGAATTACCGCGTGTCATAGATTTGTGCTGGAACATTTCCCAGATCACTATAGCCTCAGGACGTGATGGCTGCTACTTCTTTGGTAATTAATTCTAGAGGAAGTGCACAGTTTGACATTTCTCTGCACCTCGTTGAATTTATTCTGGATTGAGATCTTCCAAGTGACTGGCCAACAGACATCGGACTATTTCTGGGGAATAACCCGATTTTCTCCATATTGGTATTTCCACGCAAAGAGCTGATTATAAAATAAGACCACAAACTTAAGGTTCATAATTAGGAACTGCAAAAACATATTTATATACTTACTTATTTTAGTTCAAAATCGATAAAACTTAAAAATTTCGATCTTCATATTAGAATTATCATTTTGAATTTTTGAGCTCTGATTCCAGATTCGTAATCAGCGACCGAAAAATCTTTACTTACAGTCATACCTTAATTGGAGCGTTAGGCGTTGTGTTATTTAACGCTTCTCAAATAAGGTAAGCGCCATACCGCAATTGAAGCGTTACGTTGAAATGTCAAAAACTTATTTAGATTTCTTAGCTACCAATTTTGTTGAAACGTTACTTTTGGAACCTATTGGCTGTAGATTCATTGACAAATTATAAAGGTCTCCACAAAACCTATAAAAGTTAAAGGAGCCTCTAGTATGCTTTATTTTAATTTTGATGCTTTTTTTCAAGTGCGGCTCACGAATATCCTTATAGACATCAAAAGTCTCACTAGTGTTCTCGTCCAAATTCGCGTACGTTTTTATAGGTACACGGAATGATTCTCGTGTTAAAATTTCACCAGAAAGCCACACAAGCGGATAATTCCATACTCTGACCTGGAGTAAAATTATTTATATGAAGAAACTTACCTCCATATTTGAAAAATTTGAATAAAATGTGAAAAGAAACAAATGAGATTTATTTTTGATTGTCACTTATTGACAATTTGTTTTTAACGCTCTGTCAAAATTGAAAATTCCGATGGGTTGGCGTTAACGCGTTGATTATTTCAGTATGTTTCATATAAAACATTTGAACATGAGAAAATTTTGACAGTTAAGCAACGCTAACGCTCCAATTTAGGTATGACTGTTACTTAGTTTTCAGTCAAAATTCGTTCAAGTTTAAAAAAATTGTATCCACCATATTAGATACGCCATTTTGAATTTATAATTATAGCAATCAGCAGTCCTAGTAACTTGGTTACATTAACTATCCAGTTAAATATCGATCACATAAAATTTTGTCCTTCACATTCCGCCATTCTGAGTTTTTAAAATCTTATTGCAATCAGCGAGCCTAAAAACCTGATTCACAGCTTTCAGTTCGAGTTCTTTGAAATTTGAAAATTTTATTCACCATATTGAAAACACCATTTTGAAATTTTGAAATATGCTTTCATATTCTCAATGAATAAAACAGTTTATTGATGAAACAACTCTGTAGGTGTATAAAGAGAAGAAAAATTTGGATAACTTCACAAACTTTTACTTAAAAGCGTCATTTTAGATCCACCGCGTTTAAATTTCCTTCACTAATCCATCCTTTGGAGGAATTAATAATACCACCAGATCTGGAGAAAATAAAAATTTACAGTACCGTAATTGTTTTCACTTTGAGCTGGTTTTTTTGAAAATATGACTTTAATCAGCTGTCATATTCAGAAAAAACATAAAAAACATGACTTGTATTTCAGGTCTCTATCCCAGTTGGAATATGAATCCTCAAAGACGATGTCTTCAAAGCCGTCTCGAAGACCAAGTACGCATACTCAGAGCGAACGCTGATGTTCCGAAAGACAAGTCATTATATTGTCAGCAACAAATAAATAAATAAATTTTAAGCAAGTAAATGACATTTCACTAGCACAAAAAAACAAAACCATGCACGGAGAGCGTTTGGTTTTGTTTATACTATGCATCCGTTCTACAAAACATGGACGCATTCCGTCCTTGAAGACATTTTAACGACATGTCTTGAAAGCCAAACTGGAATTTTGTTTCAAAATGTCTTCAAAGACACGCATGGAAATGGATTGATCCGTCTTGCAAGAAACTGGCATGTCTCGAAGACGTCTTCGAAGACGGATCAATCCATTTCCTGCTGGGAAAGTATTGAACGATTTATTAAATATATATCATATGTCAACTGACTGGATTTATCATATGTCAACTGACTGGAGAAATAAATCTGAGAATCCCAATTTTATATATATTTATTTGCTTCGTTGTTTGTTAGTTTAATACGCCAATGCATAAAGTTGTTTACTTGAGTCTGAGATCATAATAATTCAATGTAATCGCTAGGCTGAAATCTACATCCTATTGTTATAAATAAAATGTAACAAACAATGTATTGTTATATGAAATTAAATATATATAAATTAATACATATCAAGCTGTGCTTAACATCCTACAGCTATGCATACCTGTAATTAAAAATGTCTGAACCACCTGTAAGCAAATCCACAATGTATCAAGATTATATAATGTTTCAACAGCTAAGCTTCACTGCTATGCAACGCGTAATCCTTGCAAGTAAGTCGACTCTGTTAATGACTCTGTTTCGTTTTCATAGATTGTATTATTTAAACATTTGCAGTTCACACTTATTCACACCTAATTATTCCATGTTAATCGCTATATTTAATTCTTCACTTTGAATAATTACAACCAACAGCCTTCAGTTGAGGCAAAGTGTAATTGTTAAATTTATGACTGGCACAGATTGAGTTTAAATTTAATTGATCTCAAAATGTCTTGCGTAAATTTTTCATACACCCAATAAACGTTGTTATAATTATTTTTATGCTTTTTTAATTGTTGTTAGCTGCCTAGCCTTGAATTAATGGCTTATCCTGTGGCAGGATCTCTAACGGCGGCACTAATAATAATAATTTAAACAATTTGTTTGACATGCGGGCTCAATTAAGAACTAAGCCGCTCGCTATACATAAATGTGAGTGGTTTTTTGTCTTGCTTCTGTTTTTTAGGTATATTTTTGTTTTTATAACTGATATTGTGGTGGTAGTGAGCCGCTTAAGATATGAAAGCAAACGCTGTTTTGTTTTTTTTTTTTCTGTATTTTTGTGGTTGCCTACTTAATGATGTCTTTATTTTTTCTACTTTTATATTTTGTTTGCTATTTTTTTTTTTTGTGTTATATTTTGTTATTCCTTTATTTGTGGCCTCTATAAGGTTTTTCTCATTTTCTTTTGATGGCACTCATAAAGCCGTTAAACATAAACGGATGCGGAAATGCCAAAAAAATTAACTGATTTCAGACACGCAACAGAACTTCATTCACTTACACCGGACCAAGCACGCGACTATTGTTCGGTTTTTCTGTTTATGTGTGTGTGTGTGTGTGTGTAAGTTGTTGTGTACACTTGTATAGTAGCTATTTTGGATGTAATTTCTTTTTGAGGTATCAAACCGGAAAAACGCGTAACACTAGCAAACGTTCGCGCGCGATTGTTTGCTGCTTGTGAGAACGATGTTTACACAAGTACAACGTGGCGTATGATTAACATTAAATATAAGTTGCTTGGTTTATTTATTTTGTTTTTTGTTTGTTCCTTATAAATAAAAGAAAGAAATATTTTTTGGTTTTTTACATTTATTTATCAATATTTATGCGCACAATTGCAAAGAGTAAAACTATGTTAACGCACTTCAATCAAGTATTATGCCTTTTATTGGGATTTATTTCAAAACTTCAAAATTAAATTTTTTAACTATTTAACATTTTATTGTTTTTTCTATCTATATGTTTTATTTTAAATTATTTTCTCCGCCTTCTTTTTGTTGTTTAATTTTAACACAAATTTTTTTTTTTTTTCTGTTCACACACTGCCAATTTCTAATAAAACCCGCTCGAGCAAGCGTCGCACGTTCGTTACCGTTGAATATACCGACGTTGACTATTTTATTATGGAAAAAAAAACTACTTATAATTCTTGTCTAGAATTTGGTCGAGTTTCAAAGCCTGGAAATGTTATAAGCGTGAAAGCTTTTCTCTTATACGCCGCAACGGTTGTTCTCAGTTGTGTGCAAATATTTTCCATATGACCGTAAATTTTTCTCACGACTGCGCTTTACGCATTTCTTCCAGTCAAGTTTTTGTTCTCTCTGTCTGTTTTGGTTTTAGCAGACATTCATAGTGCCACACACAACATACGCTTGGTTATTCTTTTAAGCATTTTTTTTTCTTGGTATGATATTTGCTGTTGCGTGCTGGCTTCTTCATGTGATGAGTTAGTTAAAAATTTCGCGCCTTTTTCAAAGTTGGCTGAGCTGTAAGAATAGTTTTAATATTGTTGTGTTTCATAAAACAATTTTGACGATTTTTTTATTATCTACCTTTATTATCTTATTTTCATTAAAGAATTTTTTTTTCGATACTGAAGATATTGCATTTTTAATTAGTTTTTCAATAACTTAAACTGAAACGCAATTTCTTGTGGGTTATAAATTTCTATATAACACAAAATATAGAAAATGATATCTCTTACTTGTATGTGTTTTATTTTTGTGGCATTTTTTTATTTAACTATTAATTATTTACAATTCTAAAAATTATCTTCTAATTTTTATTCAAAGCCTTATGCTTGGGTTGGTCATATTTTATATGTTTCTTGATAAACTTATTTTCTCAAGGCAATGACCACAATATTCTTATTGTGAAACATAATAAGAAATTTATGATTATGAGTCATTATGTCGAGAAGAGATTGCTTAAGCATCTTAACTTGAGTCTTTTCTTGCTGAGTATGGCATCTAAGGTTAAAGTAATGAAATGCTATGGCCTTTGCCCAAATGACAAAAATATAAAAAAAATTAAAATTGAGCTACAAAAAAGACTTCACAACAAAAATAATTAAAACATCAAGAGATCGTGGATACAGAGCAATGCAATGGTGTTTCGTGGAATTGTTGATAAAAATGGTGAGGTAGTAACAGATGCGCTGTGTGCACTGATATTATGTAGACAGCATTTTTCCAATCTACATGCCTATCGTATGGATGAAGAAGCTCCAACGAAAAAGATTTTTGGCCAGTAACCCGATCACGTGTTATCATGTCCACCTAAGTAAGTAAGTTGCAAGAAGTTAACAATGATTAACTACAGTTGTTAGGATACATTTTATGGGAAGGCTGTAAAAATTACTTTTTTGGCCTTAAAACTAGAATTAAATATCATAGGCTGAAATATGCTAAGGTTCTCGCAACCCTTGGGCAGAAACAAATTATCTCGAAAAGAAATTCAATGAATTTATTATTCGCAGAATTTTTCACGGCTTATGCTGAGGTCAATACAATCCCTAAAGCAGAAGGTCTTAGCTCTGCACTATTAATTATTTTTTTATTCCATAGGCGATCGAGCTTCGCTTAGAAGCCCACCGTATATTTAAATGTTTCACAAATTATAATGTATCGAAAAAACTAACTTTATCTAAGAAACAACATATAAAATAATATTTTTCAATAATTTTGAAACTCATTTTTATTTTGTGATAGTTTCGTTTTTCAACTTAACGAAATTGGTATTTGTATTTTTATCTCTAAAAAATACAAAATAATTTCGATATTTAACTTATCATGCTACACGGTATTAAAAATTTTTGACTCAAGCTTACTCAAAGTGCATTTAAAGCGAAGGACAAAGACATATATAGAGAGTGAGAGAGAGAGAGAGAGAGAGAGAGAGAGAGAGAGAGAGAGAGAGAGAGAGAGAGAGAGAGAGAAAGAGTGAGAAATATGATATTTTTAGCGAAAATGGCAACAACAATTTTTATTTATTCCGACAAAAACTAAATTGTTTGCCAATGAACGAATTTAAGTCTTCAGCAATCGTGGTGGCGTGGGTTCGAATCCCACGACCGACAATAATTTTTGAAGCAATTTTTTATTATTTTGTATTTCTTATTAATTTTAATTATTGTTCATATTTTTCAAATTATTTTATTATTTTTTTCTATTTATTCGACACACATTAAATTTTTTACCAATGAACGAATTTTCCCAGCAAATGTAGCGGCGGCTTGGGTTCGAATACCACGGTCGACACTTTTTTTTTTAATTTTTTATTATATTTGGAAAAAAAGAAACTGAGTATGCAATTGTGCTTATCATTCTTGAATTATGTAGTATTGGCTATCTAACCTCTTGAGCTTTTTTAGCCGTTGCACCGTATATTATTTAAATAATTATTACATATAATCAGAAGCTCAACTGAGATGTTAAGCGAACTCAACATATCTAAGCTGACACTTTGTGCAATATTTATCTGTTAGTTTGGACTCAAACCATTATTTGTTTTTTACTCTCGCTCATTATACCCTTAACCTGAAAGGTCAGGGTATATTAACTTTGTGCAAACGTGTGTAACGCATAGAACGAAGCGAGTCTGGTATACAAAAGTATATATGTATATTCTTGATCAGCGTCACCTCGTGAGTCGAGCTATTCATGTCCGTCCGTCCGTCCGTTCCGTCTGTGTGTTGTCCGTATACACAGGATAAGAAGAAGGAGTTGAGATAATTGGATGAAACTTGGAACACATGGTTACATGCACCCAAGGATCTGCACTATTGAATATTTTTGGAATCCGCCTACGGACACGCCTACCTCCCATACAACGCAAAATGTCTTCTCAGCATTGTTACTTTTTGAATGCTGGATTGCATTTGCATAGCACTCTTTGAAGGAGCCTCCGAAAGCAGAGGCAAATCTTGTTCATTATTAGCTCCTGCTTCCTGATCATAATAATTGCTATGTTGATAGAGGGCCTCATATAGCAGCGAACGTTGATTGTTGAGTGCATCAACTTGGTTGGCTTTAAAATTTTGTTGAGATGCATCAGTTTTTTTTTTGGGATTGGTTCCTTGTAGATTCACCAAAATACACTGATGTTTCGTTAAAATTTGAAACTCAGCCGTTGTTGCAATCACCCAGCTGCGGCTGTATTCTTAAGAGCTCTTATTTGCTCTCTATATTCACGAACGCGTTCTGCTCCTGTTTTAGCTAGTTTTTCTATTTTTTTTTCCATGCACACTTGTAGGATGAAAATTAATGTTACGGTTATGTTAATTATGTAATGTTAATGTTAATCTAATGTTAATGTTAATTATGTTATTTTCAGTATGTTTATGTTACGCGTTCAGTTTTAATTACATTTTGTTTGGCTATTTATCATGTGTCTTCGTGGCGTAAACGTATAGATTCCGGCTCATAAGCAACGATGTTCGAGGTTCAATTCTCGGCAGCGGCAGTAATTTTTTTTTAAATTTCATATGAATTGAAAACGTTAGCCTAGCATCACGAAAAAGGACCTTGAAATTTCACTCGCCGCCAAAGAAGTTTCACTACAAAAATTCCAAAGACTTCCGAAAAAGGGCGCTTTATGTTATATTTTTTTAAGACTCAATAACTCCTAAATGACTTGATCGATTTTACTTAAATTTGGTACGTGAAATAACTTGACTCTGCAATTGAATTGAGGCTCTTTAAATTTCAGAAAACTTCCTTGAGACGGTGCTTTATTCAATCAACTATGTTCGGCTCATTCACGTCAAAACGGATAAACCGATTTTGATGAAACTTGGCAAGCATTTGTATCTGTTACTGAAATAGATCCTATGCTTTAAAAAGTTCTTTCGACAAAAATTAAGGAATGAGCCGAAGGCAAACGAAGTCAAGAACCAAAGACGAACGAAAAAAAAGAAGTTTATATAAAGATGAAAAAAAAATTAACCGAAAAGTGTCGACCAAAAACTTCGGTTTTATAGGATTCTTATAGGATTTTTTAAAATTGGAATTTATTTGAGATAAAATTGCATATTAAATGCATGCTAAGAAAAATTTTTAACGAATTTTTCTCAAAATGACTTTTCAAACTGCACTCAGAAAAAATTTCTCGGAATATGATAAAAATTACATCATATTTACTGAAATATGGAATTGGCCTTGCTCCAGAGAATGCTTTCCTCTAAATGGGATTCTAAAAATTCTCTAAAAATGATAAAAACCTTCTATGAAAAAGAGAAATATATAAAAATAATTTGATTTTAGAGAAAAAGACTCTTTATTTTTGAGAAAACATTTGTTTTTATTGAAGAAAATACTTCTCATAATGAATTTTTTTATCAATATATGCGAAAAAATTTTCATTTTCAAAAAATTTTTTGTCTAAAAGAGAATTTTTTTGTGTGAGAAATATATTTGTCATTATAAGAGACATTGAAATATTTTCATTTCCTAGAAGTGAAGAAATATTTCTTCGAAAATGTAAAAATTTATTCTAATTGAAAAAAGTTTTATTTGAAAAGAGAAAATTGCTATTATCGAAAATAGAGAAATTTTTCACCGGAGAAAGATATGTGTTTTTTTCTGAGTGTTGGTGTTCATTTTCTTCAGAAACCAGAAGTCAAATCGAGACTTTGAAGATGTTATTTTTTTTTAACCATGTCTGGCAGGTACAGTTTAACGGAAATTTGACAAACACTTTCGACGGAAAGAGGGTGTAAAACCCTAAAAAACGATAATTTAAAAAGTTTTAAAATTCAATTGATAATATTAAAAACGTTAAAATGAGAGCAGTTTTGAAAATCGTCCTCTTTCTGTGCTCGAGTAATACCGGGTATTACTCCGCTAGTATTTTATATTAATAAGAGATGGTGTTGCCAATTCATAAAATTCTATAATTTAAAATATATTCGTTTTTAAGCATTTTGGAAAACAATATATTTTCTACCATTTCCAAAGAATATCGGTCTTATCGTTTTTAGTTAGTTTTAAGTCAGCAAAAATACGTTCATCAGCAGTCATTTTCCTCAAATTAGATGATATCTTGGGACATTAAGTTTAAAGTTTAGTATTCTTTATATTAATTTTTATATACTTAATTGTCCATTTTGTGTGAGAAGCTTTTTGGCGTTGGTTTGAGAAAAAAGTAACAGTTCAATTACACGCAGTGCTACTAAATTAATAAAAAACACAATAATGGCAAAGAAGCCAAGGTTTTGGAGCTATCACCTTGTCTGCTTGTATATATTTATTTTATTCTTGCATACTTTTGCTTTTGGCAAACATCAGCATATTTCAATATTAAAAGAGATTTTTTAAAAAGTATCCAAATTTAAACGAAGGCTAAAAAAGTATCCATCAATTTTAGAAGCAAAAAGTATCGAAATGGATCCATTTGGATCCAAACGGCAACACTGGATATGATGTGATATTAGGTGAAGCATAAATTACCACACTTCATCAGTGCACTAGTGATAGCTTCTGTCTTGAAGTTGTTAAAGGCTATCGATGAAGGCTGTCACTGAATATACCTTTTGTTGAAGGCTGTTTTCAATGGTAGAGACTGTGAAGGGGAGAGCTATTTCCACAGATTTGCCTTTTGGCGTAAGCATGTTGTGCTGGTGAAAGTGGGCTAATATATAGTTTAAGTCTCAACTGGATATCTAGTATACTAATCTCTCAAGAGTTTTAAGAAGAAACGATGAAAGGCTGAGTGGTCGAAAAAATGGGTTGACATATGAGCTTTTCCTGTTTTAGATATGAAAACTACCTTCAGGTATCACCAGCGTTCTGGGCTATGGTTAAGGTCAAGGCAGCTTTGGTGGTCATCAAAAGCCAATGATTTTGAATTTTAGCTTTGATTGTGTGAAAATCAATAGCAGGTAGATCCTCCTCTTGTCTTGGAACATTTCCCATCTTTGAACAGCTCAGGAAGTAAGATGTAGCAAGGAATTAAGAGATGTTTTACTGTTGATAGTCCAGGTTTCGTCTTCTTTTTTCAAGAAACTTTGCTTAGGAGGATTGGTTGTCAGAGTTTTTCTAAGCCTCGATACCACACGGGCTTGTGATAGGTTTTCACAAAAGTTCTACAAGAAAATCGTTGAGCTTTCGTAATTCCTTATTGTACTCTTCTAAGCGATTTTATAGGTTAACCACGCATTGGTGAATCCATTTGCTTTTGATTTATGAAAAAGTTTTCTATTCTTATTTCAAAGAGAACGCATAAAAAAATTTACCAAAATAAAAATTTTGACAACAAATATTGATATATAGCATATATATGACTGTGATATTCTTGAGACTGCAAACGTTTGATAAGAATTGATGAAGTTTTGTTTTAATATAAAAAATTTTCAAAAACTAGCAAAATTATGTCGACAAACTGCCTGAAAAACCCTTATTTATCTTATAAATTGTCCATCTTTTTTATTTATTTATTGTATGTTATATATCATACAACACTTTTTGGTCGAACTTATGAACTCATTCGTTCATTCACTGTCTATCAATGCTTTAATTTGTGCCCATCCTTCTTTTGACCATCTAAAATTTGTATACATAATTTTATCAAAATATTCTTTATATGAGTGCCAAAGAAACTGCTAAAGACTGTCTGCTACAAATAAATAGCCATTAAAAATCAGTGCAAACAACCCGAAAACCTGTCCAAAAGGATCCGTCATCAAAATGCAAACACAAAAACTAGCACCACCACAAAAGGAAGGAACAGAAAAAAAAAAACGAAAAATAAAGTTATTTAAAAAACGTGCACTGAATTAATTTTATTTTCCGCCATTTGTGCTCACGCTTTGACAACAATGAGCGCTATTAACTAAAAGCTCGACCAAAACTTCGCCTAAGTGATGGCTTAAAGAAAAGAGTGTGCCAAAGGAAGAGCGAAAAAAACAACAAACAAACAAATATCAGATCAAAATAAAAAAAAAATGGAAAGAGAAAAAGAATTAAGATTGTAAAGATTGTAAGAGCTACAAAAAAGAGAGAGCAAGAAAAAAAAACTGCTGCAAAAGGAGCAAATGAAATAGTTGGCAGCATGTTTGCAACATCGTGAACCGCATACCGCTGTGTGTGTTTGTGTGTTTGTGTGTTTATGTGTTTGTGTGTTTGTGTTATATATGTGTGTGTGTGGCTTGACAGGATGCGTTGTCCATGGCGCTAGCGTTGTCATAAATGATGAAATTGTGCAGCGAACCAAATCAAAATCATTCGTGGTGCTGCACCCGCTTACAGCCATACAACTGGCATGCTCCGCAGGACATTCATACACATCGTCGTATGGCATGGCGTTGAAGAAACCAAACTGAGTTATCCACATTCACAAGCGCTGCATTTATTTTGTATCCTGTCTAAACATGGTCTGCGCTGTTTTGTTTTTTTCCTTCTCCACTACTAGCAATGCTAGTAAAATTTTATAGAGAAAGCAAAAAAAATAAACCGCCTTTAAACTGTGTTATTCTAGACAGTGTTGTTTTTGTTTGTTGTTGTAGCTGTTGTTGTTTTATAGCTGTTTTTAACATTTTGTAAAGTGCGCGTTTTTGCAGTCATCATTTCCGTTTTCCGACTGCAAAACGTTTTGAAGTCGTCTTAAATTGAGCTTAATGTGTCGTTATCCTTTGGTTTTCGCTCTCATTCGTTCGCACTATTTTCTGCCATCTATGTAGTCCACGCTCATTGCAGTTCTGCTTTTTTAACATTTTAATTGTCCTTGATATGTGTTTGTTTTTCCTAGTTGTTTTAATTTTTTTGTTTTTTCTTCATTCATTTCTCTCGTCTACTTAAGTTTGTTTCTGTGCTGCATCACTCAACATGCAGCGTACACCAACATGTACTACATCCTGATGCATACAAATTGTGCACAAGGTCCTTGTGATAGAAAGCTTAGCATTATTACGACGCTTTAAGTG
Source organism: Tetanocera ferruginea (assembly GCA_958299015.1). Taxonomy (NCBI): domain Eukaryota; kingdom Metazoa; phylum Arthropoda; class Insecta; order Diptera; family Sciomyzidae; genus Tetanocera; species Tetanocera ferruginea. The sequence continues at coordinate 19,809,985 of OY282643.1, forward strand.
TTTAATTGCAGTTGAATGTTCGTTGATGGATTTTTAATTCATTTCAAGCTTACTTTAAATGACTTCCTTTTGCATTAGATGATTGCATATCCTGCAAATGTTCTGTTAACTGGTTATAGCCCAAAAATTGCAAATAAAATTTTAGAATAATTAGAGATTTTATTTGAAACTTATTTTTCTCAACTATTTTGAGAAGTGTTCACATGAATTAATAGCAAGTGTTGTCACCTAGATTTTAGGAACTTATTTGTTTTCTTTATGCAGAACACTTTTGATCAATTGTTTCAAACAATTTTCATTAAAACAATTTCAGAAATTGCTATTTTCAAAAACATTTTTTAATTTTTCATTATGACATAATATTTTAAAGCATGCACAAGGATCAAAAAGATCAAATCAAACAAAATTTTCAAATATTGCGTCGAAACAGAAAATATGCCTTTTTGATAAATATTTACATAAGAATTCGTACAAAAAAATTTTGAAATACAGACATTTTTTTTTGCAAAATGTCAACCGCTTTTTATTTATTTATTTATTTATTTTTTATTAGAAAACATAATCTTCACATATAAGACAAGTCTTTTGAATGCAGTAAGAAAACTAAAATAATAACAAGTTATAATCAACAAATAAATGTGTTAAAAATTAAATCTTAAAATAATAAATTAATATTAAATGTGAAAATTAAAACATAAAAATATGTTTAAAGAATAGATAATGTTTAGATAAGTGAAAGAAGGAGAAAGAATTAAGAAAAAATTTTGAAAATTTCGTGCTCATGATTAATTTGGCAGCTTAGGGCAAAGAATTCCATTATCTGATGGCATTCACAAAAAAAAAGTCTACTGGAGTTTAAAAAATTATGTTCAGGGACTAAGAGATTTTAGTTTAAATAAAAAAAAATAGTTAAAATAAAAAAAAAATGAATAAGTCTGAGTTTTAAAAACTTTTTTTCATATTTGCGTAGTAATTAAGTAGCTCTATATTTAGTAAAAAAATTATAGCAATCGACTTTAAGAATTCAAAGATATAAGCAAAAATATGCACTGGCGTGACGTTACAAAAAACAGAAGTGGTTTTCGACTTAGATAAGAAAATTTGCAAACCTCTGCGAATTGGGCAAGACAATTTTTGTACAAAACTTATTAAAATAATTTAAAATAATAAAAGTTTATTTTGCTAGTTATCAATTTAAAAAATTTTTTCTCGATTTTTTTATGAAGTGAAACTTCTTTAGCCACGTAAACAACATACGGCGAACGAAACTGGTAGTAAAACCAATGAAACGAATGAAACTGCGGCGTATTGAGGTGAATTAAGGCCAATTAGGTGAATTAAGTTGAAACTAGGTGTTCGCAAAACCTTATAAATTAGAATTCATAAGGTGTTCGGAAGGAAAAAATTATCAAACAATGGTTTGAGTCCGAACTAATAGATGAATTAATCAACAAAGTTTTACACCGTAATTTTTTAAAAAATGCAAGATTTTATGGAAAATTGGATGCAATGGGATTATCTGAGGTCACACTTTAATGGATTCCATGCATGATTTTGACCAAAATGGATGATTCTATGGCCAATCGGATGCAATGGGATTTTCTAAGGTCATTCGAAGGTTGTTATTGAAACTTTAATGGATTCCATTTTTAAGTACAATTTTTTTACAAGACGAACTCAATTTATAATGATGATGATGAGAAGTGGGTTCAAAGTTGAAACGCTAAAATGAGAAGTCTTACCCTACTATTTGCTTTCTTTGATGACGAATGACCTTGCAAATCAGCACTTTCGCTCTTTTAAAATAAACTTAATCTGCTCATTGCTTTATGTGAAATGAGACTTTTTTTAGTAAGGCTAAATTAAAAACTCTACATTTTTGGGTTAAGGCTTAGTCAAATATTTTTTTTATTAGGCTTAGTCATCTAGCGTGACGTTACTGGAGTTACGTTACTTAAATTTCCATCGGAACATTTTAAATTAAAATTTGCTTAAAGAAAATATTCGACGTATATAACACATAAAGTTTAGCTATTATATATTATATTTTATTAACTCCTACCCCATCGACCATCAGAAGTTGGAAAAAATTCCACTAAAATACCTGCAACCAAATTCAGTAACGAAATCAGGCCAACTTCGAGCAATGTGGCGTGACGTTGCTCACTTTTCAAATTTAATATAAAACTAAAGGTTTTCTTCTTAACGATTTTTTTAAAAAATTTTCTTAACTTTATTAAAATTTTTTAAAATGCAAAATTTCCCGCACTTTTGAAAGTCAGAAAGGCGTAGAAAAAATAGCACTAAATGCTTTTTTAGTCTGGCGTGACGTTACCTCAGAATATCATTAAGAGCAAATCAAAATTATGCAATTAAATTTTATTTTTTTATCAATTTTTTATTAAAATTTTATTTTACACTTTATTTTGTTGTTGCGGCGAATTCATATCTCAGAAATTATTTGCGGCGAATTGAGCAAAAATTTGGACTGAAGATTTTGGGCTTTCTTCACAGAAGTCAGTTAATTGATCTTTGTTTGCTCTTTTGTATTTATTTTGAGGTTAGTTGTTGTTGTAGCAAAAGTTGTGTATAAGAGTGAAATTACAAAATTACTCTTAGAAATGGAAATTGTAAAGAAAAATAAACAAAATTTACCAAAACTTTAACTTGAACTTGGTAGCCCTATATCTTGCCATCGCAACATGGGAAAAATTTGAACTCTTTCATACAAGTAAAAAAAAAATGTTAACTTTTAATTTTTTGGTCACGGTAGACTCGTCTGCGGAAATGCCCATATCTTATCGCATTATTGAAATCAAGTTGTAGCTGATGCTTTGATCCTGAACCAAGTTTTCTGTACACCACTTCCTTCTGAGTACGATATAATAGGCATTATAAGCTGGTTAACTAAATTTCTCCTGGTTTCAACAGGCACAAAAGATGCAGATCGTCTCAAATTCTGAAGGATATAATAAGCCTTACAAACTACGAAATTTATATGATCATCACAAGAAAGAGAAAAATTGATGAAGAATCGAAAACTCTTGGATTAGTCATGAATTGTAGACATAAACCATTAAGCTTAATTGCAGATATATTATGGAGAGAGTAGCATTGCATCCTAATCGGCAAGACATATGACTTAAGTGGATTGAGTTTTAGCTTATTAGCCGTAGCCTAATCAGATATATTACTCAGATCTTCAATCGACTTTATACATAAAAGACTGCCCCAGAAATAACTGTCCTTTTGTTTTTAGGCTATTTATAAAAAAGTGTTACCTCTATAGCAACATATAGTTTGGTACCTAAATAAAGAATAAATATTGCAGATTAATAAAAAATACTCATTAGTAAAATATAAGAGCTACTGAAAAGATGTCGCCTCAACAAGAAGAAAAGCGGAAAGCAATTATTTGCAAATACCTGTAAAATCCAAACACCACCTACAAAAAGATCCTAAGGAAGTTGCCGTGTGCGTAAAAACTGTCAGAAGGACCATAAAATGATACAAATAGCTTACCTCTTTATCAAAAACGCCAGGCTCAGGCAGAAAAAGTGGTTCAGCGAACCAAGCGGTGGCCCAGAACGTTAAGCGGCTGTTTCTCAGAATCCAGGCACATCGGTTCATGATATGGCAGCAAAAGCGGGAACATCGAAGTCAAGTGTTCAACGGATTAAAAAACTGTACAACCTAAGGAGCTATAAAGTACAAAAAGTACCTGATAGGTCAGAAGAAAAGGACGCCGAGGCCAAGAGGAGGGCTCGAAGACTGTATCGCGATTTCCTGCCCAAATTTGACTGCGTGATCATGGACGATGTAATGTGCTGCAAAGCAAATTTCAAACATGTACGTGGACACGGATATTATACTGTGGTTAGAAGGGGTGCAGCATCCTTTAAATTTGCCACCGAAAAACATACCAAATTTCTAAAGAAATACATGGTGTGGCAGGCCATTTGCAAATGTGGCCCTTAAAGTAAGGAATTTGTGACTGATCGCACAATCAACACCGAAATTTACATCAGAGAGTGTCTGGAGCGGCGTTTGCTGCCTTTTATATGTCAGCAAGAAGATTCTGTACTATTTTGGACTGACCTAGCAACATGTCACTACGCCCAAAGAACGATAGATTGGTACCAAGCCAATAATGTCACTGTGGTACCAAGAGAAGCCAATCCTCCGAATTGCCCCGAACTCGAAATCTTAAGAAGATCGAAATATTTCGACATAAATGGCGTCGAACAAACACTAAGGTCAACGAAAGTTCGGTAAAAAACTTCATGGAGTACCTTAATCAAAAAGTGCATTATTTTTTTTAAGTCTATTTTTTCAGTGTTAGTTAAATTTTCATATATTATGTACTGTTCACTTAATAATAAACTGAAAAAATTTAAAAAAAAACATCATTGGTTTTTTTACAATAAAAAAAAACAAAAAGACAGTTATTTCTTGGACAGTCTTTAAATCATCAACAAGACAAATAGGTTTGGAAAGGCATAGTTGAATTTCGTCAGCGTATGCATGCATGGTAACATGACGACATTTTGTGAAGAATGTGAATTAGAAAAATTGCAAATAAAAGTGGACCGAGGACAGAGCCTTGTGGTGCTACACATGTTAAATTTCCAAAAGCAGACAGACTATTTCCCACCCTTACTCTTTGAGACCTCCCAACGAAGTAATTATATATCAGACGGACAGCCAAACTAGAAAATCCCAAACTGATTGCGAGTTATTCACAGAATATTGTATGATCAACAGAGTCAAATTCCTTGGAAAAGTCTAGTAGACAGAGCAAGTTTAAGTGACCGAGATCATATGGTATCCTTATATCATCTAGATTCTTTACTATGGCTGCAGAGCAGCTGTGACCGGGTCTAAAACCAGACTGAAGCGGGGTGATCAGAGATTTGCGCAGCCATAAAAGATTCAAATGCTTTTTATAAACATAATAACAGACTTACAGGACGATATTCAGACTGTACACGAGCATTGGGTTTTTTTAAAAATATGTGTCAAGGGGCTAAGAATAAATGGTAAGATGAGTTTGATAAATTTAATGAAGACACCTTGTCTTCACCCTAGGAATTTGATTTAATCTTATTCACACAACAAGCAACATTACACTCACTAACAGCAAACAACAAACTCAAAATAAAATGAACAGTCAATAGTACGAACATTTGAGTTATCAGTAGATGCATTCTCAGAATTGACTGAGTTAGCAATATAATATTAATTTAAACTATTAGCATCAATACAACAATCATCAGATGTTACATTGCAAACTCTAGCTTGTCTTATATAGCTCCAAAGCTTTTTAACTGGTTGCTATACACTTAGTTTGGACATAAAAATAAACGCTTCGAAGACTTAACAGCTGAATTGACTTCATTTCTCTTTTATACTGATCCGCATTGAAATTTGAGGGGTTTCTTTTCCAGCGATTGTAGCTTTTGTTCCTGTTTTAAGAGCCAACTTAGCATTACTTGTGAATCAAGCATATATTAGAGACACAACGAGTAGTTAATGGCACGTGTACATCAAATAAAGTACATATTAAATTATTAAAAATTTTTACTTTTCATTAACTGAGCACAAAAACCAACACTCCGACCAATTAATGCTTAGAAGTTTATTGTAGAAGTAGTCATAATTAATACCTTTAAAATTGCGATAAGTAATATTACTCTCAATAACATTGGATGACAGATTGATGTTTAGAGAACAAAATAGTAGATCATGGTCGGATAAAAACGATAACTGATAAAAAACAACAAAACGGAGGAGACATCTGAGACAACAAAAACGAGTAACGAGTGAATATGCTAGTGTTGCTAGTTATTTGGAGACCAACCTTAGAAAAATGATCATAAAACTGACTAAAAAGATTATCTTGGACTTACATAAAGGGTGTTTTTTTAAGAGCTTGCTAGTTTGAATTTTTAATAAAACACATGCCAAATTATAAAATGGCCAAAAACAATTTCTTATTTGGTAGATAATTTCTTGGCATTTAACATTTAAATATAACTAGTAAACCTGTTGCCCGAATTCGAGCAATTCAATAAAAATTAATTGTTAGAAACATTAAAGACGTTAATATATGATATTCTATTCAATAAATTATAACGAATAACGATATATTGAGTCTCAATAATGATATAAAAGATCAATATCTGAATGGTTTGACTTGAAACGTTTGATCTGACACAAAATTTTTTAATGTAACTGTCAAAATACGAAGACGGACTTACACTAATATAACAACTGAGAAAAACATTATTACTTTTCGAAAACATCGCAGCTTAACTCTTCCAGCTATAAAAAATAACTAATGTTAAAAAAAAAAACGCATTAAAAAATAGATTTAAGAAATAATACTAAGATTTATATCAGAAATTAATAAAAGGTACTTAAAGAACACCTACAACATCGATTTATGACACATTTAGATGAAAAAACACCAAAAAACCCACAAAAAAAAACCCAAATTTGAAAACTGTTAAAATTTGACTGAGTTGTTTGCTCGGAAAGTGGAATTTCTGCATTTTTCGGACAATTGACATTTGAGGAATGCATAAAAGATAATTTTGGTTAAAAATTTTTAGTTTTGAAAAGAATTCAAATTCGATCAATTCATAAGCTCTTCTCAAACTAAACTTAAAATCGATAAAATAACGGATTTTTGTACAAAAATTTTATTTCTGTTTTAAAAAGTTGAGAACCCCCTGAAGTGAAATCACAATTTTTAAAAGTGGTTTGCACATAAACAGCCTAAACCTGATTTAATGACATCTAAATCGATAGAATCGGTCCATTGGTCTGGGAGGAGTTGAAGTCACAAAAAAAACCTTAGCCTATTAATTATATAGATTTTGGGCATATGGCCACCAAGACTATTTTACGCAAAGGTCATTCTGGAAGTCCAATTTTCGACCACTTTTTCAAGCATTTGAGGGCGTATTTCAGCAATGATACGTTGAATTTTGGTTTCCAAAGCGTCAATTGTTGCTAGTTTATCCACATAAACCAATGACTTCACGTATCCCCACAAAAAATAATCAAGTGGCGCTTGTCACCGCAATTCACCGGTCCATTTCTCGAAATAATGTTGTCTTTGAAATGTTCTTTCAATAAGTCGATTGTTTCGCCCGCAGTATGGCAAGTGGCACCATCCTGTTGAAACCCCATTTCGTCCACATCTATATCTTGAAGATTTGGCAACAAAAATTCATTGATCATGGTTCTGTATCGATTTCCATTCACGGTAACGCGTCGTTCTTCCTCATTTTCAAAGAAATAAGGACCGATGATTCTACCAGCCCATAAACCGCACCAAACAGTACATTTATCGGGATGCACTGGTAGTTCTTGAACCGTGTGTGGATTATCTTTGCTCCAAATACGACAATTTTGCTTGTTATGGTGGTCTCAGACGGACGATTATGTGCACCATATAACACAAGTGCTCTACTAACATTTTTAATTGAACACTGTTTTTGAAAATAAATTTCCACGACTTGGAAGCGTTGTTCTGAAGTCCATATTGAAAAAAAAAACTCTAAAAAAAAACACCCTTTATTAATATTAAAATCTCCACACAAGATGCAATGATCATATTCTATTGTTTAATTAGACAGTGAAGAAAACACACAGTCCAAATAACAATGACGATACGGATTATATACACAGGACAACAAAAACTTTAGTACAATTTTCATATATTTCAACATTCAAATACTCAATTTCAGAATCACTGGACATATGTATCGAACAATTTTTTTAACTATAAAATTTTTTGAAGACTAACGGGTTCCGATTATAAAATTAATTTTGTTTTCTAAGCAATCAGTTTTTTCTTGATTTAATAATTTGAACATTTATTTTACAAATTATTCAATTTTTTTCTTTTTTTGTTGCAATGGAGCTGTGATATTCTGTTCAATATTGCTTCAATATATTTCACCCAAACACAGTTTGAAAATGAAATTCCTTATTGGGTTATTTACATTCATAAACATCTAACAAAGCATGGAATCGTTTTGAACAACTCTAGCCAAAAACTTATCCAAGCGAAATAAATCCTTTTCTTATCCTTGTGCTGTCCAGATCGAAAAATCTGGATAATCTTGACATAAGTCAATACAAAGGAGCAGAAGAAAAAAACATTAACACCAAAAACCAACAACAATAACAAAGTTAGCAATAACAAGAAAATAATACAAGAAAAATAAAGCATGTCATTGAAATTCAAAAGAAAAAACAAACAAACAAAACAAAACAAAAACACATCGAGCAAAAATAAATGCATCATAATTGAACCCTTCGACAGCATTGATATTGAGAAAATCCCAAATACAAAAGGATACGCGAGAACACAGCTTCAACATGTGTTCGTTACGTTACGTTGCGCTGCGTTGCGCTGCGTTGCTACCGTACGTTACATCTTTGTCGTCGTTGTTGTTGTTATTGTTGTCGTCGTCATTGTATGAATGTGTGCGAGCGTGCATGAGTTGTTTTTTTAATGTGTTTATATAACTCGAAACGTGTTCGTAGCCCAACTGAATTTGATACGCTACACCTAGTTGACACACACAGTCAAATATACGGCAAAAAATGGCACACACAAAAAAAAACAATGCCAGAATAAAGATGAACGTAAAAAAATAAGCAGCAAAAGAAAAAATATAGTAGTGAACGTATGTAAGGCAAACATGCTGAAAAAAAAAGAAAATCACGTAAAAATCAAAAAGTGATGCCATAAGGTTGAACGACGACTACCACCTACAGCACAACCACCACCTTAGCTCAGCAGCAGCTCACCTGCAGCATTAACCTGGTTGAATTTTACACTTTTTCTTTATATCCCACACTACCGTCAAGATCCTTTTTTATGCCTGCCATTGCCTTGCCTCATCTTGTTTTTATGTACGTTTGCAGCTGTGCTGGACATTAGGGCGAAAAAGCACCACAAGACAAAAACAACAAAAAAAATTAAAAGAAATATATGAAGAAAACGAGATGAAAAGCAAAGCAGCAAATGTGCAAAGGTAAAAAAAATAAGCTTTGAAAAAAAAAACAAACAAAAAAAATATACAAAATGTATGTGAGTTCAACAAAGCAAATGCCAATGTCTGGCAACTGTATGGCTTGTTTCATCAGAGATTGGGTCAAGCTTTCAAGATGAAGACAATCAGCTGCGGTATCGCATACTTGGTAAGCCGTATATATTAACCCGATTGCTAGCTTTGGGCTTAAATCGATGAGTTCGATTAATGTTGGAGCAATATTGTAAATGTGGCTGATGAAAGGACATTAAAAGAACAAAGTTAAAAATTTGTCTTGATATGCCTTAAAGATATTGAAGTAGTACAAAAATAAGTCAGTTGGGAAACGAGCCAGCCGTTAAGAATAAAAATCACTGTACCATACAACAGTACCACAATCAAAGGCAAGTTTCTTTTGTAGTTCAGTGAGCAGATGAAATCAAGGTCCTTTTAAATATGGTTGCTCTTATGTTACCTTGGCGACAAAACATCAATACAAACATATGAACCTGTATATTACAAAGCTTAAGGCAAAATCGAACATTTTTAAATCACTGCTGCAGCACTGTGTAAATCTCACTTATCAAAGGTAATATTTCGAAGTTGCCTTTTTACAAGCAAATTAAATTGTTTACCTTTTTCGAAAAAAAAAAAGGTTTAACAAAAATGTTTCCTTGGCAATATAATCAGATAAGAGTGTGCAACAGACTTAGAACATGTATCAATCAAATCAAACAGAAAATCACTGATGAACTAAAAAGGACAAATGTCTATCCTATAAAAGTATTAAGAAGGGCGAAATTGTAAAAAATAAAATTTAGACGCTAAGAATTGTCATTTGACTAAGGCATGGCTTTAATTTACATTTTATATAGTTGTTAAAGTTTTATAGTGATACGGTTTATATGGATCTAACAAATTTGTAAAAAGTATTAGTATTAATCAAAAGAAGGATGATCAAGATGTCAAGAAATACTGATTCTAGTTCTTTTTTTAGGCAAAAAGCTACCAACAAAAACAACAGTGGCGACAATTGTTACAAAAAAAAAAACTTAAAATCGTTTCAAACTTAAATCAACAAGCTTATTTTTTTTAATAAAAATTATTTTTTTAAAATCTCCATATTTCAAAAACATGTAAGCCAGTTTGATCTATTGTGATACTGTAGTACACATGGTCTTCAATTCCTATGGAACAACGTGTTTCTCCTTATAAACCGAGGCAGACTGCTGAGCAGGAGAGCAACCAGGTGTTATTTTTAGGGGGGGATTTTATCAAATTTCGGACTTATATATAAAATCAATTTTAAAAAGGCTTCAATCACAGCAATTGTTTCAACTCTTGAGAGTAATATTTTTAAATAGAAGTTTAGTTAAGTAAATGTGCTAGGTGGGTTTCGAAGACTCAAACAAAGCATATGATAACTATTTTTTAATAATAAACGATCTAAATAATTCAAGCACTTAATAATTTATCTTGAAGAAGGGTTCCAAATTTTACCCAGATTGGTTATAACTTTTTGGAAAATCATGACAACCAATTTGCATAAATAAGTGTTGATGTTAACTTTAGGGAGAAAATTCTGGACATATTGTACAATGACATAAGACAAAAATAAAATTAATTTTCAAACCGACCCAATTTATTAAAAAAAATTCATATTTAGTATTTAAGTTAAGTTTTTATTAATACTACTAGTTGTTTCCCGTCAAAAATGACGTTAATAAAGATAAAATATGAAATATTGTTTTTATTTAAGCTGAATAAGAAATTAGCGATGATCACATATTCGATTTTAAATTGTGCAGATAACAATTTTTAGTTCCAAATATTTTTAAAATATCTTAAAGTTAAAACGGAAACTATAGTAGGTACGACGAAATAAGTTTAAATGTATCTAAAACTGAAAATTTTAAAATGAAAAAAAAATACAAAGTTTTTGAAGTTTCAATAAATCACAAAACAAAAAATGCCAAAAAATATGCTATGAAATTTTTCAAAAAAAATCAAGCGTTCCAGAATCACATTTTACGGAATTATGTTATACTAGTTCTTTTCCGTCGAAATGACGGGCCCCTTTCCACTTATTCAATTTGAAATTATTTAAAACTGAAAATAATTTCCAAATACTTATAAAATACTTCCAAATACAAAGTTAAAACGGAAACCATAGTATTTACGACGAAATATTTAAAATAAAAATTTTTTGTAAAACTGAAACTTTCAAAATGAAAAAATATATAAAGTTTTTGAAGTTTCAACAAATCACAAACAAAAATGCTTAAAAATATGCTCTGAAATTTATCAAAAAATCAAGCGTTCCGCACTCACATTTTACGGAAGTATGTTATAGTAATAGTTCTTTCCCGTCAAAAATGATGGACCCGGTTTTAATTAACAAAAAACATGAAATATTGATTTTCTTTAAGTTGAATTAGAAATCGGCGATGGTCACATATTCGATTTTAAATTGTGCAAATAACAATTGTTAGTTCAAAATATGTATAAAATACCTTAAAGTAAAAACGGAAAAATATAGTAGGTACGACGAAATAAGTTTAAATGTATCTAAAACTGAAAATTTCAAAATGAAAAAAATACAAAGCTTTGAAGTTTCAATAAATCACAAAAAAAAAAAATGCCAAAAAATATGCTATAAAATTTTTCAACAAAATCAAGCGTTCCAGACTCACATTTTTTGGAATTAGGTTATATAATAATAATAAAATAATAATAATAATAGTTCTTTTCCGTCAAAAATGACGGGTCCGTTTTCACTTATTCGATTTTAAATTATTCAAATAATAATTTTTAGTTCTCACTACTTATAGAAATAACGGAAACTATAGTAGGTACGACGAAATTTTTTTAAAAATTTTTTGTTAAACTGAAACTTTCAAAATGAAAAAAAAAAATATAAAGTTTTTGAAGTTTCAATAAATCACAAAACAGAAAATGCCTAAAAATATGTTAAGAAATTTTTCAAAAAATCAAGCGTTCCGCGCTCACATTTTACGGAATTATGTATAGTAATAATAATAATAATAATAATAATAATAATAATAATAATAATAATAATAATAATAATAATAATAATAATAATAATAATAATAATAATAATAATAATAATAATAATAATAATAGTAATAATAATAATAATAATAATAATAATAATAATAATAATAATAATAATAATAATAATAATAATAATAATAATAATAATAATAATAATAATAATAATAATAATAATAATAATAATAATAATAATAATAATAATAATAATAATAATAATAATAATAATAATAATAATAATAATAATAATAATAATAATAATAATAATAATAATAATAATAATAATAATAATAATAATAATAATAATAATAATAATAATAATAATAATAATAATAATAATAATAATAATAATAATAATAATAATAATAATAATAATAATAATAATAATAATAATAATAATAATAATAATAATAAAAATAATAATAATAATAATAACTAGTTCTTTCCCGCCAAAAATGACTGGCCCGGTTATTCGGAAGGAAAAAACATGAAATATCGACTATCTTTAAGCTGAATTAGAAATCAGCGTTGGTCACATATTCGATTTTAAATTATGCAATAGTTCAAAGTAATTATGAAATACTTTAAAATTAGAACGGAAGCCATAGTAGGTGCGATGAAATATGTTTAAAAAATTTTTATAATACTGAAAATTTCAAAATGAAAAAATATAAAAAGTTTTTGAAGTTTCAATTATTTACAAAACAAAAGTGCCTAAAAATATGCTTTGAAATTTAAAAAAAAAAAAAATCATTCCGCACTCACATTTTACGGAACCATGTTATACACTGAGGGAAATATGTGTTAAAATTAAATGAAATTGTATTAATATCAAACGAATTTGTGTTTGAAATAGAGCTTGAAACAATTTCATTAAAGTTAAACATAAATGTTTTAAAGTTTAATTTAAAACAAAAGTTTTTGTTCTTAAAACAATGTTTTAAAACATAAAAATAAATTTTAAACAAACATTTTAATATTTTTTTTCTGCGTTTTCGACATCAAATTCGAAATCAGCGAACTCTGGTGCCCTCCAAATATCAAATTTCAACTCCACTTTTTAATATAGTGGATTGACTTTTAAATATTGAAATAATTAATTAGTGATTATTTTATCTTATGTTTGTTATTTGCAAGATCAAAAATTGTCATATTTTTCAGATTGTTATTTTTTATTTCAAAGACATAAGAAAAATTATTAAAAAAATGGAGTTGATAGTTGAAGTTTAAACACGTTTGTCTGAAATTTTGTTTTATAGAAACGCAAATGCGTTAATTTCTATTTTAAAATTTTTTGTTTAATCTTAAAGCATGCTTTGTTTTCTCAGTGTAGTAATAATTTGATCAATATTACAAATACTTCAAAAATTGTTTTTAGTTGTATACTTTTTCCACTAAAACATGAAAATCTTGCAATCAAGATTGAAAATCGGAATCTGTTTATTCAAAAATGTGTTTATTATTTGGATACAAATACTTATGGAAAAGTGCACATTTTAATTGTTTCCAAAGCCAAAGAAAATAAAAAACAACAAATGTATATAAAAATCGAGTTTGTTTCTCAAAATTTGATCTCTCCCGAGTAAAAATAAAAAATTTTTAAAATATTTTAAATATTTTTTAAAATAAAACAATGAAGAAATTTTAGAAACAAGTTATAAAATGAATGTACAACGGGCACTTTCAGGACATTTCAGGACAGAAGCTGTACAGCAGTGTTAGAAGTGTTCTAAGAAGCAGTTATACGAAACTTAAGGCAGTTCTACGAAGGTTTCATGGTTTGAGCTATAATATTTTTAATTTTACTCGGGTCCCAATGCCATTTTTTCTTCCCACAATGAAAATTTTCCCAAAACTTCACTTCGTTGTAAAAATAACAAATTGGGGCAAGCTTTAAAATTTGTCCTTTGGTGAGTACTAATGAAGCTCTTCCGAATGTATAAAACACAAAATTTCTGATACCTTGGGATGAAAAACTAAGAGCCTAAATATGAAAAATCGTTTGAGTCTCTCGCCACCAAAATAACCAATGAAATTTTCTCTAATATCGACTATTTATGTTGTCATATTTAACACTTACATAATAAACCAAATTTCTGACAATTTAGAGAACTTTTTATGGAACAGATTCGGGACAATACGATGAAAAATTATGAATTATAAATTTTTGCTCCAGTTTCCTGCAGAGCTTGCGATTATTTGTGTTTAAAAAAATAACTATAAAAAAGAACGAAAAATTACAATATTTGAGAAAATTCCTTTGATCATTTCGCTGGCGAGGGACTCGATCGGTCTTCCTAAAATTCAGGCTTTCTTATTTTGTTTTACTTTTGAATTAATTCTTATCCAAATATTTAAAGTCATTTTATTGGGTTCCAAGCTAGAAGTTGAAAAGACAACTCAAATTGAACCCCTCAAGTGGTCAGAAACAGTCTAAAGGAAAAAACATGAAAAATTTAGTAGATATTTAGTAGTAAATTAAAATAAAAGAATCGATTTGAAATATACATTTGGGGCTTTTACTCATTTGATAAGATGTGTGATTGCTTTTCATATGAATCACTTTGATTTTATCTTATTTTGCTAGTTACTACAATAATTTTTGGGGGGCTTAAGCCCCGAAATCCCCCTTTGGTTGCGCTAATGCTGCTGAGCCTTAAGACCAAGGCTGCTGTCAGAGTGAACGCTACCAGCAATACGATGCTATAAAGCTACTCGAAGCTACAAACCTTTGGCTGTGTTACCTGGCATATCCATACCCCGAACTTGGCGACCTCGTTAGTCGAGTGGTAAGCGTGTCTCACTGCCAATCCAGAGGTTCCGGGTCCGAATACCAGCTATACCATGGATTTGAAAAATTTTCCTCATTAAAAACTGTTTTTTTTAAATAGATCCCTGTAGATTTTTCGGGGGCTAAAGACCAATTTAATCTTGAAACGCATCCTTAAAAATCTCCCAAGAGTAGAAACCCTATTTTTGTCCGCAACTTAAATACCACCGGAAGTCAAGTCTATGAGAAGCATTCTGGACATTAAGGAGTGCGCAAAATGTGAACCAAATACCTTCTTCAGTTAACTCGAAAAAATTTCAAGAAAACTCACTGGAAATTTTTTGGTAAAATTATTATTGTCGGAATATCATTTTCACTGTTAAATGTTTTCAGTGTTTACTTTTCTGTTGAAAATTTTCTTAAAAGGTCTAACCTAACAAAAAAAAGTCACAGCAAAAAAGACAATACATCTCGTCTCGACCCAAAGCTAGGTCCGAATCCACACAAGTAAACAATGAAAACGCACTGAGAATTCGCAAAACTTAACTCGAACAAACAGCGCATTTTCGACTTTCGAACGGTTGACAACAAAAGAGAACAATTTTCAAAGCTGATCAGCGATAAAAGGAACTGAATTTTAATCGTGCTTAAATTGTATAACAATTGAAACGTAAGCAAAGCCATGAACATGGACACAATGAAAACAGTACGCAAGCAAGCAAGAAAGGCTTAGAATCTGATATGCTGAGAAACATGTAGAAACAGTCAACGGGCATCAATGTGGAATGTATTCTAGTTGTTGTACATACATGAAACAAGCGAGGAATTGAATCCAATAAAGGAATACAAGCGTTCATCATCAACAACATGATTTGGAGTAGGTTGCCATTTGTTGACTGTATGAGCAAGAGTGTGTGCGAGAGTATGAGTTGGGTATAAGTGCTATTGGTAGTAAATGTTGGTGCGATGTCTGAATTTGTATTCCGGTTTGATGCAAGAATTTAATCTTTCAACAACGTATCTCGGTACAGCATACAACTATAACAACGACAATAACAACATTTTTTTTTCCCCAACAACAAGAAGAACATCTGGCATAAACAACACTGATTTTCCGATACCACAATTCCCTACAATACAAACATATAAAACTTTTCTACCTATAGCACCACCGTCTGTTGCCACATCAAATTGTATCAAGTTGTTACATTGGCAAAACATTGCCATTGAATACAATTGAATTGAAGCTTTTCAGGTGAAACATTTTTGAAATTTCATTGTTTGCTAAAGGAATAACCAACAAAATAGCATACATAAAATATAAACATACACATATACATACATATATTGAAAGAAAAAATAAGAGTTATGAAAAAAATCCGGAAGGAGTCAGTTGCTGTGAACCAGGAAGCAGCAGAATATTAAATGTTAAATTTGGCTAACGGCAACGTTGTGTGCTGAACGCAGTAGCTAGTAATTAAAATTTCAAAATGAAATCTAGTGATACCACAGTGGCCAGCAGATATGTGCGAAGATTTTCTTTCATAAGGTTTATTTACAGTTATGTCTGTAGGTGTTGGTTTCAGTGGTGAGCTGAATGATTTCCGTTATGATGGAAATGCTTAATATTTCAGAAGACTTCAGTTGTCTGTTTATAAAGCGGTTAAAATATTTCAGTTTTTACAAAAATATTTTTGTACATGTGAAAACGAAATTTCTTTAAATAAAAAAGCAGGTTTCGGATTGCTAAATTTTCATATAATTATTTCCACAATTTGAAAAATAATAGGAATATATTAATTCTATGAGTTTTTTTGCCAACATGAACAGTTTTATTAAGAAGTTTTTTTTAAATCGTGTTATGTTTTTTGTACTAATGAAATAAGTTGACGAAATATTATGATAAAAGAATCACATAACAAGATTCTATTCTATTATCAAAAATTTTGAGTTGATCACACAAATAGTTATGCTATTATATTGGTTGTCTTTTACAATTACCTATTGAACTACGAGCAAAAGTATGACGAAAAGTAGTACCGCATACGTCTATCTAAAAAAATGTCAACCACTACTACCTGCATGTGCGAGTATCAGTAACCTTGTATAAGATAATTGCGAGCCTCGGAAAAATAATTTCGATAACACTGTAGAACTTTTTTGAGGTCATCGTTTTGAGACATTTAATAGAATGAGAAAGAAAAACATTTATTTGTATTAAGAAAACAAGCTGACCCCGCAAACTTCGTTTTGCCCAAAATAAATTTTTTGATTGAATTAATGTCGAGCAATTTCCACCCGAAATTTTTTATGTCAAAAATTAGTAACGAAACAGATGACACAATAGTATAATTTTAATTATATATTGAGTAAAATACTTTTCGAATTCAATTCATATCCTATATTTATAGGGATGGCTGGCCCAACGGATTTCGTCCCGACAAATATTTGGCGAAAATAGAATAAATCAAGTAGTTAATGGTTTCATTGAATTTTGTTTGTGGAATTCAATTTCGTTTTATTGACTTGTAACAAAAAAGAATGGAAAAATACACAACATTTTTTGTTTTCTGCTCCGGAGCGTAAATGAATAATGGGGTTGGTTTCAATACTCGGGAAAACGCCACTTATAGCTGGCCGTTTGAAAAGCATGATATTTCCAGATTTATGCCACACACTTTCAACTACTGCCCTTGTGACTTATTTATGATCATTGCAAATGCAAGTTTCACTGGGAACTGAATGCGTTCGAACTGGAACTGAATATCGGTTGAAGTCAAAAGAATTCGCGGAATTTGGCATTCTTCTACTTTGAACGGCCCTTTCCAAATCCTTGCCACCACCAGATTGTTCATTCGTCCCAATTCCATCGTCGAGTTCCATTGCACAGTTTCGGGGCATGAAGATTTGTAGCATGAAGATTATGACAGATCCGGCTTTAAGACGCAAATGATGAGATGCCATGCCAGGCAAATCCAAAGAGTTTAAAATTCTACTGGATAGTTGACGACTTCGTCTTCGTTTACTACGTGATCGATCGAATTGTATGACCTCAATTCTACCAGAATTTGATTTTAAATCGTCTAATTCAAGTCATTGACATCCATCCAATCGTAGTAACAATAATTTTGACCAATATTCAAATATACATTATTGATGAGTTCATCTTTCGCTGAAGTGAATTGGAAAAAGGCAGGTGGAATCGAAACTAAACCACTCACAGTATGTACTGGAATTTTTTCATTTCCGATTCTCAGTAGTTCTTTTGAGAATGGCATTCTTATCATTCTATTTATTCCCATAACTGACGTGAGTTTGAAGACTGACATGTTGAAATGATAATAAAAAGCAATTGCACTGCTAACGTTTGATTCCAATGATTGTCGTTATCAAGCAACTGTAAATTTAACCATGCTTCTCAAAAAGTTGCACACACCATCCATTGTCCGCAATGACTTAAATGGAGTCAAACCGCGCACATTAACCAAAAGCAACCGGATGAAGAAGCAATCGTAGTTCCTTGGAAGAATTGTATAAATTCGTTCCAATGCATCAGTTGAAAACACACCAAGATATTTATCTACTGGCTGGCCGTGCTTTCTGCGTAACCATTTCTGCTCACAAACGGATCACTGGCGCAAGTTGAAAAAAACTTGTTAATGTTGTTGCTGTGGTCTTTCCACTCACTGTGCTCCGTTCTCTGAGTAGAAATACACTCTTTGACCATTCCCCAAATGAATTGCCAGATGAACAAAAGTCGGATGATGTTCATGAATAACAAATGAAAATATTATCCAGAGTGCTTCCTTGCAGTTCACGTATCGGCCCAGTTGAGAAGCATGATGATTTTATCTTGTTCAACGCGAATAACCGCCATATCACTTCCTTTGGTATGCATACATATTTAATAGAGCGCACTGAACTGCAATACTTAACATTGATATGTGTTTAGAATGCCTTACGCAATACTGCCGAATATGTCATGATCCATGTGCTTTCAATCACGACATTCGCTCCATTCAATTGAGTGATGAATGTTCTACCTTTGTCATCTGGTGAGCGGCTCTGATATATTGGATGGATATCCATTGTTTCCAGCATGAGTTTGGCGAATAAAACCACGTGAATAGCGTTTTGTGCACTTATTTTCAAACATACAAACCGAAGTAGAATTGAGTTGTCAGCATGGTCCGTGGAGCAGTTTGGTCTTCTCCACTTCGTGCAACTCTGGATCAACTCAGGATCAGGAATTTCGGTGGAAACTATGTCATCAATTTGATTTGGAGTAATTTTCCACCATCCAAAGATGGAAGTGTTCGTGCGGTAAACCTCTTTTCTGCCACTCAACGGAATATATCCAGCATCGAACAGTACCATATTAAATTAGTAACAAACCCGCAACCAGTTTGCTCCATTCGGTTAAAAGTAGATGAGCGGTAAATAAAAAAAACGAAATATGCATTTACAACGCCACCTGTTCAAAATTTTACGAATTTCTTTTTCCTAAACCTTCGCGTGACAATTACCAACAAAACCGCAAAAGAATGTATTCAATTTGGCCAAGCCGTTTTCAAGTTTTTAGCAGCCGTACAAACCACGATTCATTTTTATATATATAGATATATTTAAATTTCAAATAAAGTGTGCGTCAGTCTATATTTAAAAAAAGCGTCATGCTTCGCACTTTATATCAAGCTAGGTACGAAAGTGCTTTTAAATCTTTTAACTTAAACTATCCGAACCAATTTTAAGCCTAAAAGTTCACGCTTTCATTGTATAAGTATAACTATTGTATAAGTATAATATATATAAGTTTTACATAAGTTTAAGGTAAGATTCAAATAGTTCTGAACAATTCTTGCTTTCCGTGAATTTGTGAATGGATTGCACAGTGTGTGCAACTCATATTTTTAACCGACTTCAAAAAAGAAGAAGGTTCTCAAGTTGGTTGGTTTCTCTGTTTTTTTTTTTTTTTTTTTTGTGAATGTATGTACATCGATTACTCCTAAAGTACTTGCCCGATTGCCGTAATTTTTTGTCAACATATAGAGACTATCAACGCGGAGGTGCCCGTCTATGAAAATGGGCGGTATTCGGCAAAGGGCCGTGTCTCTATAAGAAAAACACTGTATCTTAGTAAATATTGACACTAGGGTAATAAAATTCACAGTAAAATTACAAGGGCAAGCAAAAATATTTAAAATGACGATTACTTAAGTGGGCGTAATTCTAAAAAGGGTGAGGCAATATTGTAAAAACTCTGTTTCTCAAAGAAAATTGACACTAGAGTACTGAAATTAAGTGCAGAGGTAGGAACAATTATTGAAAATTACTATTAAAAAAGTGGGCGCAATTCGACGAAGGGGTCTGGCAATATAAGAAAATAACTGTGTCTCGAATAATATTGACAATAGGGTACAGAAATTTATTACAACGGTAGGAAAAATTACTACATATTTTTGTACAAAAAAAAATGGGCGTTATTCGAGAAGGGGAACGACAATATTAAAAAAAAACACTGTATCTCGATTACTTTTGACACTGCGATACTAAAATTCAGTACAAAGGTAGGTACAAATATAACAAATAACTGCCAGTAATGTGGGCGGTATTCGATAAAAGGGCCTGTCACTATAAGAAAAACACTGTATCTCAGTAAATATTGACACTAGAGTACTAGAGTTAATAAAATTCACAGCAAAATTAAAGGGTAGGTATAATTATAAAAAATAACGGTCAAATAAGTGGGCGTTAGTTGACAAAGAGGTATGGCAATATTAGAAAAACTCTGTATCTCGAATAATATTGACACTAGAGTACTAAAATTAACTACAGGAGAAGGCATAGTTATAAAACAATTAATTTCAATAAAGTGGGCGTTGTTTGATAAAGGGGTGTGGCAATAAATGCAACACACTGTATCTCGAATAGTATTGATATTTAGTATAGAGGTAGGTACACTTATAACAAGTTATTGTCAATAATGTGGGCGTCATTCGACAAAGGGGTGTGGCAATATTAGAAAACACTAAATCGAATACTGACACTACTAACTGGAAAAGTACAGACGTAGGCACAATTATTATAAATTGGCAAATTACCGAGGAATTGGGCGTTATTCGACTAAGGGGTGTGGCAGAGTGTAAAAAAACTGTATAATATTGACTTAAGGGTGATAAAATTCATTGTTAGAATGGGTAGAACTATTGAAAACACTATGACAAAGAGTGTGATTTTTTCGACAAAGAGGCGTGTCACTATTATAAGAACACTATATTTCAGTCAATATTGATATTGGGGTACTGATAAAAATAGAGAAGGTACTGATAAAGATACTGACAAAGAACAGAATAAGAAACGACAGAAAAGCATTTTCCATATTATGAGCATAAATAATTGGTGTTTAATTAACTTGTACACATTTTAAAAATATTTCATTTTTTCTAAAAAGAAAGAAATAAAAAATTTTAACAAAAAAAAAAAACCTACTTCAAAACCACTACAAAGTAAATAATAATTTTAAATTACTTTTACCAATTATTTATTGGTCAAATTTGATAATTTATTTATATTCATTATTATATTGGAAATCTTATGATATCAATTATTCTGAATTTTTTTTATTTTTATCATACATATATTAATTTTATTATGATAATAAAATCTTCGAAGTCGGCGTTTTTTTCTCTGCCGCCAGTTTGGAGCTCTATAAAACCATGTTGGATTGAAAAATATATTTTTTTAATTGTTTTTCTTGTAATTTGTTCAATTCTCTACAATAATAAAAATTATGGAAAAAATTTTTTTTCCGACTGAGTTATGAATTTTTGAATTTTTGAGTTATGAATCAACAGAAGTTTTTGTTTTAAAAAAATATTTTAAAATATCTTCAAATCTTTTTTTTTTATTACAAAAATAAAGAAAAAAAAATATAAAAAAAAAACAGTTCATTGTTAAAAAAACGCTTGATAGAAATTCGGTTTTGTTTAATTTCAAAGTTTGTTTTTTCCTCACTCAAATTGACTTAAATTTAAAAAAAAAGAGGAAGAGTGAGAATCAAAAAATTTTACCGATAAATTGTTCATGAAAACTTTTTTGGTATTTTCATGTTGAGGTGTATTGAGTAATTTTCTTATGGAAAAATTCAAAAGCGACCAGATCAAGTTTATTTTTGCAGATCTTTTTTTTTAGCACCCACAATTGTCAGAAAAACAATTGTCACTATTAAAAATTTCATACACTTCATGGGTTCATTAATAAATATGTCTGTACTTAAGAAGGGACATTACATACGCGGCAGAGAAAACAGATCGTTTTTTAAAAATTCATAACTCAGTCAAAAACAAACATTTTTCCAAAATTTTTTTTATTGTAGGGAATTGAACAAATTGCAAGAAACAAAATTCAAAAAAATATATTTTTCACTCTAATATGGTTTTATAGAGCTCCCAACTGATGGCAGTGAAAAAAACGGGGCCTCGTGGTTGCAGCGCTGGGAGTAGCAAAAAATGTCCGATCTGAAAAAAAGACTTTTTTAGAACTTAAAAAATTCTTTATCGTAAGACAGGAGCTTTTTTAAATTTTTTTCAATTTTTGGTGATGTTCCAAATTTTAAAGTGTGTTATTTCGAATAAAATATTGACTTTAAAAATTCATAAAAAATCGAAAAAAAAATTTAAGAAAAGCTCTGTCATACGAGTTTAAAAAAATACAACAAAAAAATTTACGTCAAAAAATTAACCCGCTAGTGCCGCAACCAGTACAAAAAACATGGTTTCGAGATAAACGCGTTCAAAATTTTTGGAACAAAGAAAAAATGCAAAGAAAAATAAAAATGCGCTCTCACTAATCCAGCTGTAACTTTTGAACCCATAGTAATTTTTTCTTAGAATCTGAAGAATATTTACTAAAATTCAAAATTATAAAAAAAGTCAATTTAAAAAAACGGCCAATATCATGTCCCCCCTTAACTTAGCGTATTACAGATCATTATATTTTTTGCACGCCTCCCAGAACTTAAAGCTATCTACGCCACTGATTTTAAGTAATTTACTTTACATCTCTAATCAATTCAAAGTTATGGCCTCGAACCTGTTTTAACCATCGCGCTTATTCTATATAATTTAAGATATTAATGAATGAAGGGATGATTGTCACCTTTTTGGATTTGCGGTGTTCTTTGAATACAAAAATTTAAAACAAACATGTTTGCGACTATTTCAGAAGTAAACTGCTTGAAAAAGTATGAGTTAGTGTAGAACTCAGTACAAATATGAAATTTTGAACTCAATTTTCTCGAAACTACATTTCTGTGATATATCCCCTTTAGTATTTAATTATAAAAAGGCATTCATAATATACTTCAGGCGATATAAGTGAACATTTTTGAACTCTGTGTGTGTGTGTTTGATGGGCTAGAAAGGCCGATAGAGTATTTTTTTAAAGAAGATAGATATTTCTACTGTTGAGATAACCTCATAAAGGGCAGTCTCCATGGATTTGGCTTTCACGTAGCCTGAGCTACAGTGATTCTTAAGCCCAGTCCGTCCATGTTCTATTTCGTTTCTCAGTATGGGATAAATAAAATTTTCAAGCAAATTTGATTTAGTACGATTAGTAAAAAGAAAAAAATAAAATCAATTGCTTCAATCAATTTTTCTATTGCTTCTTGATCATATACTTTCAAATAAAAGAAATTAAATGACTTTAACACTATAACTCCTATCATAAGAAAAAGTTTTTTCAGTTACAAAATTAAGTGGTTAAAAAAATCAATTTGTTTGAATAAATATTTGAATATGTTTTTGATGGAAATGCCACATGACAACCATATGATTGTTATAATTGCAAAATTATCAAATGACATGAGCTTTCCAATACAAAAAATGTTGTGCTTGCAACAACATACTTATTATAACCAACTTTGTGGAATGTCACTCTAACAAAGTGTACAACACACGCTCAAAATAGTATTCAAAGACAACAGCTTTGAATGCTTTATTTTTGCTATAGTTGCCACCACATATAATGTGACCTTTGTTTTATTCATTCCCCCAAATGATTTAGGCTTAACTTAATTAATTCAATTTATTCCTAGCTATATGAAAATGCTTCAAATAAACATGACACAACAAATCAACAAATAATCACAGCTAACTCACAAATTATGTGACTAAAACCCAATGATTCCTTAGCTATTGCTTAAACAAAACACATTATTTAGTAGCTCAATATTAAGAGTTTTCAAAAAAAAAAAATATATATTAATGTCAACACAATAACATTAACGCCATCATTATAAACTTATTTGCCAGTTATAAATCATAATTTGCATGACATATAAAATGAGACAAAATAAAACTCACAAACAGACGAAAAAAAAGAGAAGCCAAATATAAGCAAAACATGATAAAATTTGGCAAATTGATAAAAATTATATGCATATGCTTAGCCGCCATATTGCTGTCAGAGCAAAAGTCAGAACAGCCAGCAACAGTGAGTTCAGTTCATAAAAATTAGTCTAGTGGAAAGCGACAGTAAAAGCAGTGATCATATAAAAAAACAAAAAAAATTATGGCAACTCTATGCTATGTCAAGCACACACACATCCATATATAACTTGACATTTTATAAAGAAAAACATAAAAAAACAAAAATGCCAAAAATAATATGGCGCACGCACAACGTTATGCCAAAAATTCAAGTCACGTTATGTCACGTTACATGCGCCAAGGTAACGCAAACGCCCACGTGTTAAGCTCTAATGAAGTTTATGGCCAAATTATATGTTAGAGTAAAAGCGTGTGCGTGTGTTGTATGAGTGTGTTTTTGTGTGTGTGTGTGTGTTTGCGTCTGCTGTACTGTATATGTTTATGCTAAAATGTTTGTCAAACTATTGCAGCAATCTTTTAGTTTTGTGCTGAATTTGCAACTACATCTAAGTTTAATTTTTAGTTTTTTGACACGTGATGTTATACGTGATGTAGAAAAAACAAAATAAAAAATAGACTCTTATTGCTCGAGAGAGTATAATAATTGTAACCGAAGTTATAATTAAACGTTTTCATTTTTTTCTCATCCATAAATTCTGATGACATGCAAAGTCGAGTCATGAAAAAAAAACTTTAACTCAATAAAAGCAAAGCATTTTTAGCATGCAATTTACGCCTGCCAGCTAGAACTCATCACTGCCATGGCGCTTAATTACTTGTCACACACACATACACACTCATAGCCACATATTAAGCTACCAATAATATGCAACTACAAACTTATATAACTAAATGTTTCTGTGTGTTTATTATACATGCATCTATCTATGCGTGTAACTCCGTCTGATGCTATCATTAGGCCAACTACAACAATTTGCAGTGATCATAATAATAATACTTTAATAGCCTACACAATGGCAACACCAAAACCACCAACAACTACAACAACAACAACGAAAACTGCAATTGCAACTACTACACCAACATCAACAACAACATGAACTGACTATGCAGTGAGTGTCTGCAACAAAACGTGTCACTTTCTATTGAGGTTAAAGTGTTGTTTTGTGCAACAACAATACACAAACACTGCTACAGCCACTAACTAGCATGTTGCAACAACAGACCGGAAAATGGAACAAATATCATACTATTTGTTATTAGTTGTTTTTGTTATTGAAAATAATTAAAACTTAGATTTTGTAAATAACGCAATTAGCAGGGCAAACTTTACACAACAAATAGCGGTGAATAAAATGTATGTTGAAGTTTTAGTTAATTTAATGTCAGACAATTGGAGTTTTGAAAACATATTTATGTAGACCATTTTTGACTGAAACTGAAACTGCAACTGAAATTTTCGACAGTACAAATATTAATACCAGGCATTAAAATTCGACACATGTTAAGGTTTTTCAAAATGACTAAAATTCCGGATAACATCTAATATTTAACACTTCAAAAGAAATGTGTTTTATACTGCTTGGAAAAAATAAAATATACATAAAAAAGAGATATTTGATTCCAAGCTTTGAACTGCAGACATTTTTTTCCACAAGAAAAAATAACATTTGTTAAAGAATTAAGAAATAGTTGGATAAAATGAACAACAACCAAAAAATTACCTTTCATTTTATGTCTAGTTTATGTAAAAAATAAAAATCAAAATCAAAATCAAAATCAAAATCAAAATCAAAATCAAAATCAAAATCAAAATCAAAATCAAAATCAAAATCAAAATCAAAATCAAAATCAAAATCAAAATCAAAATCAAAATCAAAATCAAAATCAAAATCAAAATCAAAATCAAAATCAAAATCAAAATCAAAATCAAAATCAAAATCAAAATCAAAATCAAAATCAAAATCAAAATCAAAATCAAAATCAAAATCAAAATCAAAATCAAAATCAAAATCAAAATCAAAATCAAAATCAAAATCAAAATCAAAATCAAAATCAAAATCAAAATCAAAATCAAAATCAAAATCAAAATCAAAATCAAAATCAAAATCAAAATCAAAATCAAAATCAAAATCAAAATCAAAATCAAAATCAAAATCAAAATCAAAATCAAAATCAAAATCAAAATCAAAATCAAAATCAAAATCAAAATCAAAATCAAAATCAAAATCAAAATCAAAATCAAAATCAAAATCAAAATCAAAATCAAAATCAAAATCAAAATCAAAATCAAAATCAAAATCAAAATCAAAATCAAAATCAAAATCAAAATCAAAATCAAAATCAAAATCAAAATCAAAATCAAAATCAAAATCAAAATCAAAATCAAAATCAAAATCAAAATCAAAATCAAAATCAAAATCAAAATCAAAATCAAAATCAAAATCAAAATCAAAATCAAAATCAAAATCAAAATCAAAATCAAAATCAAAATCAAAATCAAAATCAAAATCAAAATCAAAATCAAAATCAAAATCAAAATCAAAATCAAAATCAAAATCAAAATCAAAATCAAAATCAAAATCAAAATCAAAATCAAAATCAAAATCAAAATCAAAATCAAAATCAAAATCAAAATCAAAATCAAAATCAAAATCAAAATCAAAATCAAAATCAAAATCAAAATCAAAATCAAAATCAAAATCAAAATCAAAATCAAAATCAAAATCAAAATCAAAATCAAAATCAAAATCAAAATCAAAATCAAAATCAAAATCAAAATCAAAATCAAAATCAAAATCAAAATCAAAATCAAAATCAAAATCAAAATCAAAATCAAAATCAAAATCAAAATCAAAATCAAAATCAAAATCAAAATCAAAATCAAAATCAAAATCAAAATCAAAATCAAAATCAAAATCAAAATCAAAATCAAAATCAAAATCAAAATCAAAATCAAAATCAAAATCAAAATCAAAATCAAAATCAAAATCAAAATCAAAATCAAAATCAAAATCAAAATCAAAATCAAAATCAAAATCAAAATCAAAATCAAAATCAAAATCAAAATCAAAATCAAAATCAAAATCAAAATCAAAATCAAAATCAAAATCAAAATCAAAATCAAAATCAAAATCAAAATCAAAATCAAAATCAAAATCAAAATCAAAATCAAAATCAAAATCAAAATCAAAATCAAAATCAAAATCAAAATCAAAATCAAAATCAAAATGAAAATGAAAATGAAAATGAAAATGAAAATGAAAATGAAAATGAAAATGAAAATGAAAATGAAAATGAAAATGTTTTCAACAAGTAATGGGATAGGTCTTAAAACATTTGTGAATAGGGGTGAGGATATGTACTAGGTCATGGATTAGGATAGTGAAAAGGACAAGAACTGAGATAAAAATATGGACAAGACAAAGATTTGGATAAGGATTCGGAAAGGAAGTTTGGACTAGGATTCAGAAAAGGATTATGATTAGTATAGCTATAGACAAGTCTAAACAAGTTCTAATCCAAGTAGAATAGGGTCAGGCATTATAACAGAATTAAAACGTACATTTGACCAAGATTTTTATCTTTTTTAGTGCACGGTTCAATAAGGCTTTTATTTAAGAGAAGTTTGTAAGATTGAACTTAAAAATGGGGACTTGAAAAAATTCATAACTCAGTCAAAAACAAATATTTTTAGTATTGTAGAGAATTGAACAAATTACAAGAAAAAAAGTGTGCGTGTCAGCTACGTCGCGCGATTGGAGTTTACTTCTTATTGATTGCCTTGGAATTTTATATAATCATGTACAATAGGCAAAGTGGCTAAATATATAAACTCATCATGCATTAACAGTAAACATTATTAATTTCATTACCAAAATGTAATCTCGTTACCAACAACTGAGGCAATAAAATTTAAATAACTAAAACTCAAAACGTAAAAAATTGAAGTAAAATTGTTTAGAAATAGTGATGATTGAACAAAATCTAGACGTCCCCAGTCTTCTTCCAAAAAACTTAATATAAATTAAGGTTTTCTCTCAAAAATGTTATTTTAATATGAAATCCATTAAAGTTTCAATGACCCAGCCTAGACCTCAGATAGTCCAGTTACATCCGCTTGACCACAGAATCATCCATTTATGTCTAAATTGTTCGTAGAATTCATAAAAGTGACAATGACCTCAGAAAATCCCATTGCATCCGATTGGCTATAGAATCATAAAGTTTGTTCGAAACGTCTCATGGAACCCATAAAAGTACCAATGACCCGCCTGTGACCTCAGATAATCCCATTGCATCCGATTGGCCATAGAATCATCCATTTTGGTCGAAATGTACCATGGAACCCACAAAAGTTCCAATGACCCGCTTGTGACCTCAGATAATCCCATTGCATCCGATTGGCCATAGAATCACCCATTTTGGTCCAAATGTTCCATGGAACCATTAAAAGTTCCAATGACCCGCCTATGACCTCAGATAATCCCATTGCATCCGATTGGCCATAGAATCACCCATTTTGGTCCAAATGTTCCATGGAACCATTAAAAGCTCCAATGACCTTCCTGTGACCTCAGATAATCCCATTGCATCCGATTGGCCATAGAATCATCCATTTTGGTCCAAATGTTCCTTGGAACCTACAAAAGACACAATGACCCGCCTGTGACCTCACATAATCCCATTGCATCCGATTGGCCATAGAATCACCAATTTTGGTCCAAATGTTCCATGGAACCCATAAAAGTTCCAATGACCCGCCTATGACCTCAGATAATCCCATTGCATCCGATTGGCCATAGAATCATCCATTTTGGTCCAAATGTTCCTTGGAACCTACAAAAGACACAATGACCCGCCTGTGACCTCACATAATCCCATTGCATCCGATTGGCCATAGAATCACCCATTTTGGTCCAAATGTTCCTTGGATCCTACAAAAGACACAATGACCCGCCTGTGACCTCACATAATCCCATTGCATCCGATAGGCCATAGAATCACCAATTTTGGTCCAAATGTTCCATGGAACCCATAAAAGTTCCAATGACCCGCCTATGACCTCAGATAATCCCATTGCATCCGATTGGCCATAGAATCATCCATTTTGGTCCAAATGTTCCTTGGAACCTACAAAAGACACAATGACCCGCCTGTGACCTCACATAATCCCATTGCATCCGATTGGCCATAGAATCACCCATTTTGGTCCAAATGTTCCATGGAACCCATAAAAGTTCCAATGACCCGTCTATGATCTCAGATAATCCCATTGCATCCGTTTGGCCATAGAATCATCCATTTTGGTCCAAATGTTCCATGGAACCCATAAAAGTTCCAATGACCCGCCTATGACCTCAGATAATCCCATTGCATCCGATTGGCCATAGAATCACCCATTTTGGTCCAAATGTTCCATGGAACCCATAAAAGTTCCAATGACCCGCCTATGACCTCAGATAATCCCATTGCATCCGATTGGATATGACCTCAGATAATCCCATTGCATCCGATTGGCCAAAGAATCACCCATTTTGGTCCAAATGTTCCATGGAACCCATAAAAGTTCCAATGACCCGCCTATGACCTCAGATAATCCCATTGCATCCGATAGGCCATAGAATCACCCATTTTGGTCCAAATGTTCTATGGAACCCATAAAAGTTCCAATGACCCGCCTATGACCTCAGATAATCCCATTGCATCCGATTGGCTATAGAATCACCCATTTTGGTCTAAATGTTCCATGGAACCCATAAAAGTTCCAATGACCCGCCTATGACCTCAGATAATCCCATTGCATCCGATTGGCCATAGAATCACCCATTTTGGTCCAAATGTTCCATGGAACCCATAAAAGTTCCAATGACCTGCCTATGACCTCAGATAATCCCATTGCATCCGATTGGCCATAGAATCACCCATTTTGGTCCAAATGTTCCATGGAACCATTAAAAGTTCCAATGACCCGCCTATGACCTCAGATAATCCCATTGCATCCGATTGGCCAGAGAATCACCCATTTTGGTCCAAATGTTCCATGGAACCATTAAAAGCTCCAATGACCTTCCTGTGACCTCAGATAATCCCATTGCATCCGATTGGCCATAGAATCACCCATTTTGGTCCAAATGTTCCATGGAACCCATAAAAGTTCCAATGACCCGCCTATGACCTCAGATAATCCCATTGCATCCGATTGGCCATAGAATCACCCATTTTGGTTCAAATGTTCCATGGAACCATTAAAAGCTCCAATGACCTTCCTGTGACCTCAGATAATCCCATTGCATCCGATTGGCCATAGAATCACCCATTTTGGTCCAAATGTTCTATGGAACCCATAAAAGTTCCAATGACCCGCCTATGACCTCAGATAATCCCATTGCATCCGATTGGCCATAGAATCACCCATTTTGGTCCAAATGTTCCATGGAACCCATAAAAGTTCCAATGACCCGCCTATGACCTCAGATAATCCCATTGCATCCGATTGGCCATAGAATCACCCATTTTGGTCCAAATGTTCCATGGAACCCATAAAAGTTCCATTGACCCGCCTATGACCTCAGATAATCCCATTGCATCCGATTGGCCATAGAATCACCCATTTTGGTCCAAATGTTCCATGGAACCCATAAAAGTTCCAATGACCCGCCTATGACCTCAGATAATCCCATTGCATCCGATTGGCCATAGAATCACCCATTTTGGTCCAAATGTTCCATGGAACCCATAAAAGTTCCATTGACCCGCCTATGACCTCAGATAATCCCATTGCATCCGATTGGCCATAGAATCACCCATTTTGGTCCAAATGTTCCATGGAACCCATAAAAGTTCCAATGACCCGCCTATGACCTCAGATAATCCCATTGCATCCGATTGGCCATAGAATCACCCATTTTGGTCCAAATGTTCCATGGAACCCATAAAAGTTCCAATGACCCGCCTATGACCTCAGATAATCCCATTGCATCCGATTGGCCATAGAATCACCCATTTTGGTCCAAATGTTCTATGGAACCCATAAAAGTTCCAATGACCCGCCTATGACCTCAGATAATCCCATTGCATCCGATTGGCCATAGAATCACCCATTTTGGTCCAAATGTTCCATGGAACCCATAAAAGTTCCAATGACCCGCCTATGACCTCAGATAATCCCATTGCATCCGATTGGCCATAGAATCACCCATTTTGGTCCAAATGTTCCATGGAACCCATAAAAGTTGCATTGACCCGCCTATGACCTCAGATAATCCCATTGCATCCGATTGGCCATAGAATCACCCATTTTGGTCCAAATGTTCTATGGAACCCATAAAAGTTCCAATGACCCGCCTATGACCTCAGATAATCCCATTGCATCCGATTGGCCATAGAATCACCCATTTTGGTCCAAATGTTCCATGGAACCCATAAAAGTTCCAATGACACGCCTATGACCTCAGATAATTCCATTGCATCCGATTGGCCATAGAATCACCCATTTTGGTCCAAATGTTCTATGGAACCCATAAAAGTTCCAATGACCCGCCTATGACCTCAGATAATCCCATTGCATCCGATTGGCCATAGAATCATCCATTTTGGTCCAAATGTTCCTTGGAACCTACAAAAGACACAATGACCCGCCTGTGACCTCACATAATCCCATTGCATCCGATTGGCCATAGAATCACCCATTTTGGTCCAAATGTTCCATGGAACCCATAAAAGTTCCAATGACCCGCCTATGACCTCAGATAATCCCATTGCATCCGATTGGCCATTGAATCACCCATTTTGGTCCAAATGTTCCATGGAACCCATAAAAGTTCCAATGACCCGCCTATGACCACAGATAATCCCATTGCATCCGATTGGCCATAGAATCATCCATTTTGGTCCAAATGTTCCTTGGAACCTACAAAAGACACAATGACCCGCCTGTGACTTCACATAATCCCATTGCATCCGATTGGCCATAGAATCACTCATTTTGGTCCAAATGTTCCATGGAACCCACAAAAGACACAATGACCCGCTTGTGACCTCAGATAATCCCATTGAATCCGATTGGCCATAGAATCATCCATTTTGGTAGAAATGTTCCATGGAACCCATAACAGTTCCAATGACCCGTCTATGACCTTAGATAATCCCATTGCATCCGATTGGCCATAGAATCACCCATTTTGGTCCAAATGTTCCATGGAACCCATAAAAGTTCCAGTGACCCGCCTTTGACCTCAGATAATCCCATTGCATCCGATTGGCCATAGAATCACCCATTTTGGTCCAAATGTTCCATGGAACCCATAAAAGTTCCAATGACCCGTCTTTGACCTTAGATAATCCCATTGCATCCGTTTGGCCATAGAATCACCAATTTTGGTCCAAATGTTCCATGGAACCCATAAAAGTTCCAATGACCCGCCTATGACCTCAGATAATCCCATTGCATCCGATTGGCCATAGAATCATCCATTTTGGTAGAAATGTTCCATGGAACCCATAAAAGTTCCAATGACCCATCTCTGACCTCAGATAATCCCATTGCATCCGATTGACCATAGAATCATCCATTTTGGTCCAAATGTTGCTTCAACAAATAAATGTTCCAATGACTCCCCTGTCACCTCCATGGAATCCATGGAATCCATTAAAGTGCTAATGACCCGCCTGTGACCTTGATAATCCCATTGCATCCGAATGGCCATAGAATCATCCACTTTTGTCCAAATTCTCCATGGAATCCATTAAAGTGCCAATGATCTGCCTGTGACCTTGATAATTCCATTGCATTCGATTGGCCAAGCATAACGCAAAAATAGTTGAAAATTCAAACGTAACGAAAAAAAGTTGAAAATTCAACCATAACGCAAAAAATAGTTGAAAATTCAAACGTAACGAAAAATAGTTGAAAATTTGACTTTACCCCCTAATATAATTTCTTTATATGCAAATCGATTCTAAAGGAGTAAACTCCAAAAAAATTCAAAAAATATATTTTTCACTCCAACATGGTTTTATAGAGCTCCAAAATGCCAGTAGAGAAAAAAACGGGGCCTCATGGTTGCAAGGAGTCCGATCTGGAAA
The DNA here is from genome assembly GCA_958299015.1 of Tetanocera ferruginea. Classification (NCBI taxonomy): domain Eukaryota; kingdom Metazoa; phylum Arthropoda; class Insecta; order Diptera; family Sciomyzidae; genus Tetanocera; species Tetanocera ferruginea. Next base: position 19,843,359 of record OY282643.1, read on the forward strand.
AAAAAATGACTTTTTTAAATCTAAACAAAATTGGTTATCGTCTGACAGGAGTTTTTTTTCTTAAAATTTTTTTTTCAATTTTTGGTGGTGTTCCAAATTTGAAAGTGTGTTTTTTTCAAAAAAAATATTGACTTTAAAATTTCACAAAAAAACGAAAAAAATTAAAGAAAAAGCTCGTGTCATACGATAGCGAATCAAGTTTAAAAAAAAACAAAAAAAAACTTTCGTCAAAAAATGAACCCGTAGGAATTTTTCGATGAAATTTTTTTTAATCTTAAGAATCTTAAGAATAATATTAACTAAAATGCAAAATTAATTTAAAAAAACCGGCCAATGTTATGTCCTTCCTTAATTAAATTAATCCTTAAATATATGTTAAAATAAACATAAGTTGTTAGTTTTATAATTTTTATATTCTTATAATTTATAAGGAATTGTTATTCAAAGTTAAAATGATATTTAAAAAAAACAAAATTAAATGAAGATTAGAAGGATTATAAAATGATATTAAACACACAATGAGGTGAGACCTGTACGTAATCTTTATAAGGAATTGAAACACGTATATAGACGAAATTATTTCAAGACTTTGACTAAAAGATTTGTCTGGTGTGCGGAGTAGAACTTTGTAAAGGATTAAGAAACATTTTTAAAAAACTTTTAATTACATACGTCTACAGTAGTGCTTTTAATAAAGTGTTATTTTTCTTAATTTTGGCAAACAGTGTTTATTTGCTGTGCCTGTATTTTATGGCTAAAGATCAAATTTGCACTAAAGGACTTTCTATAGTGTGTTCTTTTATTATTGTTATTACAAACTGTGTGTTTTAAGACGTGACAACAACATAATAAAGTAGAAGTATTTAAGTTTTTTTTGTGTGAAAATTTTGTTTTATGTCGTTGGATGGAATAAAAAAATTCAAAAGGACAATTCCTTAAAGTGCTTTAATACCCATGAGGCAAGGTTTTATTAAAATTTAACAAGTTTTTTGGCTTTTGGTGCTCAAATACCTTATATAATATATATATATATATTTATATATATATATATATATGTATCAAACATGGACAGATCTCCTTTTTTTGCGTTTTTACTCAACATCTGTACTAATTTTCTAGACGTATTATTTGTAACATTTTCTCATCCATCTCAAACATCAACAATTAAATACAACCACAAATCAACCCTTTTGTAAGCCTGCTAATATATCAAGAAGAAAATCTCAAAGACTTCGTACATCATGTCAGTACCTTTGGGACAACAAAAGTATGTATGTATCTTATATTTGATAAATTGTTCGTACTTAAAATCTTTATGAAACGTTGTCACACATGTTGCGGTTGAAACACACATGTGGGTAAGTGTATATATTGGAATTGTCAATGATGCCAAAAAACGCACATGTGTGTGTAGGTTTACTTTTATATGTGTTTATTATTGTTAGTAGACCCTTTTTATATATTTGTGTGTGTGTGTGTTTTGTTGTGTATTATTGTGCTGGCTTCTAAAGTAAACTTATATAGCTAAATAAACAAAATTTTACTTAAAGAATTAATTTCTTAGCACTGTTCTTACTGACTTTGTTTGTAAGAAAGAGTTTGTTTTTGGATTACATGTATGTATATATTGTACAAGTCCGTTACTTGTGCTAACGAATATATGTATGCTTTACAGTTGTGGTTTTATTTTTATTTGGCTGGTTAAGAAGTTGAACGATGATACTAATTTGTTACAAAAATTTATTAAATTTATGTGATATATACATATATATATGTAATAGACCAAATAGTTTATTTCCATAAAATGAAATAATTAAAAGAACATTTTGTAAATGTTAGCAATATTACAAGCAATACATTTTATTCTTTCAACATTATTTATGTAATCCTTATCACCCGCCTTACAGTGCCAACTTCTGATAAGCTAAAAAATATTAAATTTTCGAAACATATTCAAGTTGACTTAAACATAAGTTCTATGAAACACAATTTTATTCCAGCAAACTTAAAGAATTCTATAAAAATAAACACAGGCCATCAAGAATGCTGTCATGAACAGCATGCAACCCACACACACACACACACACACACACACATCATATCAGAATTAATACTAAATTCAAGCTAACATGAACAGCATATAAAACAATTCCAATTAGAAACCACGGAACTAAAAGCTTCCACAGCCACTCAGTCAATAAAACTGTACTGTGGCCGAGCAACAAGAAGAGCATCAAAGTAGAAACATTAATGAAACAAAGTGTAACAAAACCCGCAATGTTAATAAATTAATTGCCATAGCCAAGAAGAAAATTTTGTACCAAGCTTACAAAATGAAGCAAACTTCTAATTATCCTTTTTTTTGCGAGTGTGTATGTGTGTGTTGTATTTGTATAAGCGCATTTCAACGTATGTGTTTTGCTTTTGGTCACTTAAATATGTGCAGCACGAAGCACAACTTATTTACGCTAAAAGCGGACAAGACAAGAAAAGACAAGACAAGAAAAACAAACACCTAAAAGACAACTACTACGACACACACACACACACACACAACAAACTGCAATGTTTGCGGTCTTAAAGTATTTTTTGGATGATTTCAGTTTTTTTTTCTTTAGTTTTTCTCATTTTTGGCAACCACTTAACTGTAACTTACATGCACACCCACACACCCACTAACATGTCCCACATGCACGCATATAAAAACTTACTCACACGCCAATACCAACAAACATATTAAATTCACTATTGGAGGTCAAGCCAACTGTTCAAAAATTCTCTGCACGTCGCATTCGCATTAAAAGTTACAAAAATAAAAACAAGCCTGATACCAAAGTAAAACAACAAACACAGCAAAAAACAACAACAACAACAACAACAACAACAACAAACGAATACAAACAAACAAAATTGTGATTAAATAAAAGGCAAAACCAAATGAACACTAAAAGCTACAGAGCAGCAGGAGCAATCATGCAAAAAGGACACGTTATCCTTTTTGCTATAAAAACAAAGTTTTGTATGAATTAGTAATGCGCAGAAAATAGAAAGAAAAAAGCCAAAATGACAAAAAAAAAAAAAAAAAAAAAAAAAACAATATAATAAAAATGGCAGAACAGCATCGATTACATACGAGTTGTTAATTACATTTATTTCATGTATTAATTATATTGCAAAGTTGTTGCCAACAGTTGTTGCCAGCAGAATAAATGGACATGTCCTATCAGCTGTGTGCGGCTTAAATGCTCAACTACTAACGCATTTCAGGTTTTCATTGAACCTCAGTTTATAAGACAATTTTATATATTTTACTTATTCGAATATACATATATGTAACGGTTATTGAAAAAAATTTATTTAATTTAACTATTGCACAATTTTAAAACATTAAAAAAGTTCGCAAAATTCTTATACAGCGCACTTTTTTGAAGAAAATTACTAACTGAGAGCTACATTATATTATATCCAAAACACATTAGAGTAACTGCGGGTATTGTGATATGGTCGGGTAATGTGATATACCTACATATTTTGTGAAATACACAATTTTCGACAAGAATAAACATGTGAACATAACACCAACAGTAAAAGACACGTGATGCAGCTTAATGCGCGCTCTCATTTGCTGTGTTCGCAAATGAGAGCGAATTTCTAATTGTTATGAAATTGTTTTATTGGTGTAGTCAATATTTTTTTGAATGCGCCTTGCGAGTGAATTACAATAAATAGAGCAGAATAGAGTTGGCCACATATGCGGTGAAATTTTGATTTTCTTTGAGCGTATTTTTACAAAAATAACCTTATTATTTTGAAACCCGAACTCGGCTATTATGATATAGTCAATGTTGGGTTATGTGATATACCATCTTCTCATACCATATCTACTCATTCCATTCATTTTATACTTTCCCAGCAAACATTATGACTCTTAAAAGACTCTTTCAAGACTCATATAAATGAAGTTTTTTCGTCATAATGCGCTAAAAAAAGACTCTCTTATGAGTACATTTTCATATGTTGTGGGCCTCAAAATATGATTAAAAAAAATGATTGTTTTATGAGTCTTTTTGGACTTATAGAAATGACGGTTTTAAGACTCATATTTTATACTCTTTTAAGACTAATATTGCGTACTCTTTTAAGAGTCTTATTAAGTACTCTTTTAATACTCATATTTAATACTCTTTTAAGACTCATATAAGAAGTCATTTTGCTCCCCGATAAATGACGCCAGGATATCATGTGCGCATCACGGACAGTTACAAAATTATATAAAATTAAAAAAAGAATATGCTTACATGTGGTGCTTTTGCAATAATCCGATTCTATTTACTCATGAAATAGTCGTATATAAGACTCTTTTTTGACTCTTCTTTATGATTACGCATATATCAATCAATATATGATCCTTTTATGAGTCTTTTTTATGAACAATCATATCACCGTCACATTTAGAACTCTTTAATGAGTCTCTATTATGAGTACTCATAAATCGGATACAATAATGACTCTTGTATCAGTCTTATTTTTGAGCAATCATTTAACAATCATATTAAAGACTCTTTCATGAGTCAATTTAATGAGTCATCGTAAAACACGCATAAAAGACACTCTTTTTAGAGTCATTTTTTGTAGAGCCTCATAAAATGTTTGTAGGGTTGTGTTATATTTTTGTTGAGTTTTTACATGCGTATTTATATTCAGTTGATTTTGTTTGTGTTCTTGTTTTCTTTTTTGTAAATTCCACTGAAATAATAAAATTTTTAAAAAAAACAACAATAATAGGACTAAGCCAACATTTTTTTTCCTTTTAAATAATATATTTTTTTTTCGAACACTATTCGGGTAATGTGATATTGGTATATAAGGTATATCACATTATCCGTACGTGGTATATCACTTAACCCACCAATTTCATTAAGTGGACTTGCATGCATTTTTTTATTTGTGTTGAAAAAGCTTCAAATTGGGTTATGCTATAGAGCTTCAAAGTTGTTAAACACTGCAAAATGCATCTGTGTAATGCAGTATAAAAGTTTAACATTACCTATATCACATTTCCCGAAGTTTCTCGATTAGAAGCAATGCTAACTGGTAAATTTAAATTTAAAAATACCTATATTACATTACTCGAAATTTTTTGATTAGAAGCAATGCTAAATAGCTTCACAAAAAATTGTATGTTTTGATTCAACAATCTACCTAACTGGATATCCGTCATAAGTTCCTCTAAATGCACTATTACTAAAATTTCCTTTTATTTTTTCTTTTTTCCCACCTAACGTCACTTTTTGTTAAGTTCTGACTGTTTGCTCAATTTTCTGATGAACTTTATGTACAACATGGTTAAACATGATTATCTTGAGAATACTTTTTTTATGATGTTGCATTTTAATCTTTCCTCCTAGCTAATATTATTTAAACACGTTAACTGCTTCTGTTCACATAAGCGTTTTATTATGATCTTTATTATCTAAAACACTTTTATGTTCACCATTTAATTAAATTATAGTCCCTAGATACAGTTAAGCCGCAGCGCCAACTTAACTGTCTGCCATTTTTATCACCATTCGTTACAGACATACATACATCTTAAGTGGAAGAAATTTTATGAATTTGAGCTTAACACAATGCTTTTAACATCATGCCCTTCTCTTGTACAGAATATTAACGCGCTCTTTCTTTATTGTTCTTTTCGTTTAAAATTATTGTTATAAGAGTATAAATATAAAAGTATCTTGTTGTTGTCATCTTGTTGACCTTTGAAGAACTACATATGAAAACCAACCCCGCAAATCAAGTTAAATCTCATTTGGGATATTTTTGAGTTAGCATTTTCGATATGTAGATTAGGGATTAATAAATGTTCTACAGTAGGGCGTATTGAAAAATATAGATCGTACTCTAAGGCTTCTCAAAAGTTGCATGAGATTTTCAAGATCACTCAAAAAACTTTTTATGAAAAATGAACGACGAAAATTTTTGAGAAAGAGATTAAAAAATAACGATCTTAAAATGATATGATTATTTTAAGAACAACTACGCAGGTCTCTAAGCAAAAGTAAGAATGCAGCTTACGTAACAATTTCTGGCCGAACGTGGTGCTACTCACGATTTTTGGATACAGTGTTCTACGTGAAGGATATTCGAAGCGAAAGTTATACTTGAGTAGCACAAAACTTTTGATTGTATCCATTTAGTCTAAATGTTTGTGGTATTACTTATAGTGTTGACGTATTCCTTAAATATTATGAATTAATTATTTGCATGGTTTTTGAACATGAATTTTCATAGTTGTGAGAAATTTATATTTGATCGTAATTTCTTTAAAAAAAATATATTTAAGATTTAATATCAAGTGCATCAGAAGTGTTGTTAAAGAGAAAATTCTCAATTTAGATTTTTAAAATTTTTCTGAACCTGACCCTGCTAAAAAATTGTAGCCTCTTAGAAAGTGAAATTCGAAAAAAATTTGTGTTTCGATACGCTCTACTCTACAGTAAATTTTTTGTCAAATACGGCGTGTTTTTTTTTTTTTTAAATCAAAGAAAAGCGTGTTTCGTGCAAATAAAGTTATATCCATGCAGTTGTTTGCTTCAAAACAAGGTATATCTAATGGTGTGTTATATTCGGTGTGGTTGAATTTTGCTTAAGTTAGCAATGCGATTTTATTGTTGTTCTACATAGAGAGAATTGAGCGCAGGAATGCAGCATCTAGCACATAATTCATGCAAAAATTAGCCATGATTATATAATTTAAAACACAATTCAGGATATATGACTTATTCTTGCATGATTCGTAGTTACTTCCACTTAAATTCTAAAATGATACAATATTGCTTAGCAGGTCCACCTTTTTATTAAAACTGAATCACAATTCCCTGATTTCGGCATTCAACTGTTTATGTTCGAACTCCGACGAGAGCATCAAAATCTAATTTTTTTATTTTAAATAATTATTTCTTTTTTAATTAAATTCAATTTTATATAAAAGACAACATTTTGTTTAAGGTGTCAGTGCAATCTTATTTCGGAGGTTATTTCTGTCGAAGCAGCTTCTATTTGCGTTTGGAGATGAAATCAGCGAGCCTGACTGGATATTCCAGCAGGACAACGCAGCAATACACTGCGCAAAGCTAACGAAGGAGTTGTTTAGGCGTAAAGCAATCCCATTGCTGGACTGGCCTGCGTGTAGTCCAGACTTAAATCCAATCGAAAACCTTTGGAGCATTCTCTCGGAACGGGTTTTCCACAATGGCCACCAGTATGATTCCGTAAATCAATTAAAGAAGTCAATACAGTGCGAATGGTTCAATATTGAACCGGCTTTGATAAACAAATTAATGGATTCCATGCCGAGGCGCTTACAGCAAGTCGTTATCAAGAGGGGATCTTCTACTGATTATTAATTTTTTTAAATTTTGGTTTTTATACTACATTTTATCAATTTTTTCATACATGTCCTTATCATTATTTCGTTCTAATACAAAATGTTTTAGTTTGTAGGTTATTTTAAAGTTCTATAAGTTAAGTTTTTTTTCTGTTTAAAATATCTCTAAGATGTAACACTTAAATAATAAAAAAAATAATATCGAAAATACCTGCATTTAAAAACAAAAATGTATTCTTTCATCTGGCCCTATCAATTTTTCGCTGAGTGATAAAACGTTTCAACATTGTACTGGTTTTTAAATATTTGATATAATTTAACTTTGAGTGAATCTAACATTTGACGAAAAATAAAAAAAACACAGTAGAATGTCGAACCTTGGTATTTACACTTATTCTCGCGCTTCAAATATGACAAATAAAAATGTTCTTTGTTACAAATATATTTTTACGATCAAAAGGTAAAATGAGCCAATTTTTAAATTTTTCGATTTATATGAATTATAAAGATACTTTTGATAGATACTTTCTTTGACTTGCATTTTTATGTGAAAGAATAATTTTTTCTTTATATTTCTTTAATAGCGCAAAAACTGTTCATACAAATGTAAAAAATTCTTAAACAAACAGGTAGAGAATTGAAATATTAAATGTTTCTACTAATTTAAAAAAAACAGTGGAGACCCCGATTTTTTAAAAAATTCAGTTCAGTTCAGTTCAGTTCAGTTCTAGTTTTGAAAATTGTAGTGAAATAAATTCATTTGAGCTCGTAAACTTTAGATCGGACAGAGACGAAAGTCGCATCAATGGAAAGACCATTCGCTCGGCTTGGGATATTGCCACCAGCAGATTTTTTTAAAAATCGCGGTCTTCACTTTTGTTTGAAATTAGTGGTGACAGAGCATTCGCTCAGCTTGGAATATTTCACTTGATATTTCACTTGACATGAATTGAATTTTTGAATCTTATATTATCTTATCTTATCAGCTACCTTTACCTTACCTTACCTTACCTTACCTTACCTTACCTTACCTTACCTTACCTTACCTTACCTTACCTTACCTTACCTTACCTTACCTTACCTTACCTTACCTTACCTTACCTTACCTTACCTTACCTTACCTTACCTTACCTTACCTTACCTTACCTTACCTTACCTTACCTTACCTTTACTTTCTACTGTTGCTTTCAAACAACCTTATCTACCTGGCCCATATTTTTTAGCTGCTTTCCTAACTTCCTAACCACCAACTAATTTAATAACCTACAAAACTCTTTTTAACTTTTTTTCCACTCCGTTGCATTGTTTATGAAATAAAAAATTGCAGATATTTTAAAACAATTTTCCCCGCACGCAACCCACAAAACTTTCTTGAGAAATAAAGTTTTGCATTAAAACTGCCAGCTAGACGTGCACAAAAAGTAAGCCCAAGAAATGCAGTGACCATGTTAAAAAAGCAACCAAGGAATAAAATATAAAACCACAATGAAATGAAGTTTTATAAATGAACTAAGAGAAGAAGAATTAGAAAAAAAAAAATTAAACGAATAATAAAACAAACTTGAGAAATATTTGCTTTCTGAAGAAGCTCACAGAAGGGAAAAAAAAATATATATAAAGGCATTGCTTACAAATATTTGTAGGCCACTCGAAGCCAGTAAAAGAAAGAAAAAATTCTTTCACAAGTTAAGGGGAAACTTAAAAAGTGGTTTAATAAACCAAAGAAAATGAAAGAAAAGAACAGCAAAAATTAAAACAAATCGGTCACATAACTGCAATTGGATTTAAATAGAAAATACAACAGAACTTAAACTTTAAATGTCGTATTTTTTGCATTAATTAAAGCATAAAATGTTTTGGTTTTTTAGAATTTAGAATTTAGAATTTAGAATTTAGAATTTAGAATTTAGAATTTAGAATTTAGAATTTAGAATTTAGAATTTAGAATTTAGAATTTAGAATTTAGAATTTAGAATTTAGAATTTAGAATTTAGAATTTAGAATTTAGAATTTAGAATTTAGAATTTAGAATTTAGAATTTAGAATTTAGAATTTAGAATTTAGAATTTAGAATTTAGAATTTAGAATTTAGAATTTAGAATTTAGAATTTAGAATTTAGAATTTAGAATTTAGAATTAAGAATTTAGAATTTAGAATTTAGAATTTAGAATTTAGAATTTAGAATTTAGAATTTAGAATTTAGAATTTAGAATTTAGAATTAAGAATTTAGAATTTAGAATTTAGAATTTAGAATTTAGAATTAAGAATTTAGAATTTAGAATTTAGAATTTAGAATTTAGAATTTAGAATTTAGAATTTAGAATTTAGAATTTAGAATTTAGAATTTAGAATTTAGAATTTAGAATTTAGAATTTAGAATTTAGAATTTAGAATTTAGAATTTAGAATTTAGAATTTAGAATTTAGAATTTAGAATTTAGAATTTAGAATTTAGAATTTAGAATTTAGAATTTAGAATTTAGAATTTAGAATTTAGAATTTAGAATTTAGAATTTAGAATTTAGAATTTAGAATTTAGAATTTAGAATTTAGAATTTAGAATTTAGAATTTAGAATTTAGAATTTAGAATTTAGAATTTAGAATTTAGAATTTAGAATTTAGAATTTAGAATTTAGAATTTAGAATTTAGAATTTAGAATTTAGAATTTAGAATTTAGAATTTAGAATTTAGAATTTAGAATTTAGAATTTAGAATTTAGAATTTAGAATTTAAAATTAAGAATTTAGAATTTAAAATTTTAAATTTAGAATTTAGAATTTAGAATTTAGAATTTAGAATTTAGAATTTTGAATTTTGAATTTAGAATTTAGAATTTAGAATTTAGAATTTAGAATTTAGAATTTAGAATTTAGAATTTAGAATTTAGAATTAAGAATTTAGAATTTAGAATTTAGAACTTAGAATTTAGAATTTAGAATTTAGAATATAGAATTTATAATTTAGAATTTAAAATTTAGAATTTAGAATTTAGAATTTAGAATTTAGAATTTAGAATTTGGAATTTAGAATTTAGAATTTAGAATTTAGAATTTAGAATTTAGAATTTAGAATTTAGAATTTAGAATTTAGAATTTAGAATTTAGAATTTAGAATTTAGAATTTAGAATTTAGAATTTAGAATTTAGAATTTAGAATTTAGAATTTAGAATTTAGAATTTAGAATTTAGAATTTAGAATTTAGAATTTAGAATTTAGAATTTAGAATTTAGAATTTAGAATTTAGAATTTAGAATTTAGAATTTAGAATTTAGAATTTAGAATTTAGAATTTAGAATTTAGAATTTAGAATTTAGAATTTAGAATTTAGAATTTAGAATTTAGAATTTAGAATTTAGAATTTAGAATTTAGAATTTAGAATTTAGAATTTAGAATTTAGAATTTAGAATTTAGAATTTAGAATTTAGAATTTAGAATTTAGAATTTAGAATTTAGAATTTAGAATTTAGAATTTAGAATTTAGAATTAAGAATTTAGAATTTAGAATTTAGAATTTAGAATTTAGAATTTAGAATTTAGAATTTAGAATTTAGAATTTAGAATTTAGAATTTAGAATTTAGAATTTAGAATTTAGAATTTAGAATTTAGAATTTAGAATTTAGAATATAGAATTTATAATTTAGAATTTAAAATTTAGAATTTAGAATTTAGAATTTAGAATTTAGAATTTAGAATTTAGAATTTAGAATTTAGAATTTAGAATTTAGAATTTAGAATTTAGAATTTAGAATTTAGAATTTAGAATTTAGAATTAAGAATTTAGAATTTAGAATTTAGAATTTAGAATTTAGAATTAAGAATTTAGAATTTAGAATTTAGAATTTAGAATTTAGTATTTAGAATTTAGAATTTAGAATTTAGAATTTAGAATTTAGAATTTAGAATTTAGAATTTAGAATTTAGAATTTAGAATTTAGAATTTAGAATTTAGAATTTAGAATTTAGAATTTAGAATTTAGAATTTAGAATTTAGAATTTAGAATTTAGAATTTAGAATTTAGAATTTAGAATTTAGAATTTAGAATTTAGAATTTAGAATTTAGAATTTAGAATTTAGAATTTAGAATTTAGAATTTAGAATTTAGAATTTAGAATTTAGAATTTAGAATTTAGAATTTAGAATTTAGAATTTAGAATTTAGAATTTAGAATTTAGAATTTAGAATTTAGAATTTAGAATTTAGAATTTAGAATTTAGAATTTAGAATTTAGAATTTAGAATTTAGAATTTAGAATTTAGAATTTAGAATTTAGAATTTAGAATTTAGAATTTAGAATTTAGAATTTAGAATTTAGAATTTAGAATTTAGAATTTAGAATTTAGAATTTAGAATTTAGAATTTAGAATTTAGAATTTAGAATTTAGAATATAGAATTTATAATTTAGAATTTAAAATTTAGAATTTAGAATTTAGAATTTAGAATTTAGAATTTAGAACTTAGAATTTAGAATTTAGAATTTAGAATATAGAATTTATAATTTAGAATTTAAAATTTACAATTTACAATTTAGAATTTAGAATTTAGAATTTAGAATTTAGAATTTAGAATTTAGAATTTAGAATTTAGAATTTAGAATTTAGAATTTAGAATTTAGAATTTAGAATTTAGAATTTAGAATTTAGAATTTAGAATTTAGAATTTTGAATTTTGAATTTAGAATTTAGAATTTAGAATTTAGAATTAAGAATTTAGAATTAAGAATTTAGAATTTAGAATTCAGAATTTTGAATTTTGAATTTTGAATTTTGAATTTTGAATTTAGAATTTAGAATTTAGAATTTAGAATTTAGAATTTAGAATTTAGAATTTAGAATTTAGAATTTAGAATTTAGAATTTAGAATTTAGAATTTAGAATTTAGAATTTAGAATTTAGAATTTAGAATTTAGAATTAAGAATTTAGAATTTAGAATTTAGAATTTAGAATTTAGAATTTAGAATTTAGAATTTAGAATTTAGAATTTAGAATTTAGAATTTAGAATTTAGAATTTAGAATTTAGAATTTAGAATTTAGAATTTAGAATTTAGAATTTAGAATTTAGAATTTAGAATTTAGAATTTAGAATTTAGAATTTAGAATTTAGAATTTAGAATTTAGAATTTAGAATTTAGAATTTAGAATTTCGAATTTAGAATTTAGAATTTAGAATTTAGAATTTAGAATTTAGAATTTAGAATTTAGAATTTTGAATTTAGAATTTAGAATTTAGAATTTTGAATTTAGAATTTAGAATTTAGAATTTAGAATTTAGAATTTAGAATTTAGAATTTAGAATTTAGAATTTAGAATTTAGAATTTAGAATTTAGAATTTAGAATTTAGAATTTAGAATTTAGAATTTAGAATTTAGAATTTAGAATTTAGAATTTAGAATTTAGAATTTAGAATTTAGAATTTAGAATTTAGAATTTAGAATTTAGAATTTAGAATTTAGAATTTAGAATTTAGAATTTAGAATTTAGAATTTAGAATTTAGAATTTAGAATTTAGAATTTAGAATTTAGAATTTAGAATTTAGAATTTAGAATTTAGAATTTAGAATTTAGAATTTAGAATTTAGAATTTAGAATTTAGAATTTAGAATTTAGAATTTAGAATTTAGAATTAAGAATTTAGAATTTAGAATTTAGAATTTAGAATTTAGAATTTAGAATTTAGAATTTAGAATTTAGAATTTTGAATTTTGAATTTAGAATTTAGAATTTAGAATTTAGAATTTAGAATTTAGAATTTAGAATTTAGAATTAAGAATTTAGAATTTAGAATTTAGAATTTAGAATTTAGAATTTAGAATTTAGAATTTAGAATTTAGAATTAAGAATTTAGAATTTAGAATTTAGAATTTAGAATTTAGAATTTAGAATTTAGAATTTAGAATTTAGAATTTAGAATTTAGAATTTAGAATTTAGAATTTAGAATTTAGAATTTAGAATTTAGAATTTAGAATTTAGAATTTAGAATTTAGAATTTAGAATTTAGAATTTAGAATTTAGAATTTAGAATTTAGAATTTAGAATTTAGAATTTAGAATTTAGAATTTAGAATTTAGAATTTAGAATTTAGAATTTAGAATTTAGAATTTAGAATTTAGAATTTAGAATTTAGAATTTAGAATTTAGAATTTAGAATTTAGAATTTAGAATTTAGAATTTAGAATTTAGAATTTAGAATTTAGAATTTAGAATTTAGAATTTAGAATTTAGAATTTAGAATTTAGAATTTAGAATTTAGAATTTAGAATTTAGAATTTAGAATTTAGAATTTAGAATTTAGAATTTAGAATTTAGAATTTAGAATTTAGAATTTAGAATTTAGAATTTAGAATTTAGAATTTAGAATTTAGAATTTAGAATTTAGAATTTAGAATTTAGAATTTAGAATTTAGAATTTAGAATTTAGAATTTAGAATTTAGAATTTAGAATTTAGAATTTAGAATTTAGAATTTAGAATTTAGAATTTAGAATTTAGAATTTAGAATTTAGAATTTAGAATTTAGAATTTAGAATTTAGAATTTAGAATTTAGAATTTAGAATTTAGAATTTAGAATTTAGAATTTAGAATTTAGAATTTAGAATTTAGAATTTAGAATTTAGAATTTAGAATTTAGAATTTAGAATTTAGAATTTAGAATTTAGAATTTAGAATTTAGAATTTAGAATTTAGAATTTAGAATTTAGAATTTAGAATTTAGAATTTAGAATTTAGAATTTAGAATTTAGAATTTAGAATTTAGAATTTAGAATTTAGAATTTAGAATTTAGAATTTAGAATTTAGAATTTAGAATTTAGAATTTAGAATTTAGAATTTAGAATTTAGAATTTAGAATTTAGAATTTAGAATTTAGAATTTAGAATTTAGAATTTAGAATTTAGAATTTAGAATTTAGAATTTAGAATTTAGAATTTAGAATTTAGAATTTAGAATTTAGAATTTAGAATTTAGAATTTAGAATTTAGAATTTAGAATTTAGAATTTAGAATTTAGAATTTAGAATTTAGAATTTAGAATTTAGAATTTAGAATTTAGAATTTAGAATTTAGAATTTAGAATTTAGAATTTAGAATTTAGAATTTAGAATTTAGAATTTAGAATTTAGAATTTAGAATTTAGAATTTAGAATTTAGAATTTAGAATTTAGAATTTAGAATTTAGAATTTAGAATTTAGAATTTAGAATTTAGAATTTAGAATTTAGAATTTAGAATTTAGAATTTAGAATTTAGAATTTAGAATTTAGAATTTAGAATTTAGAATTTAGAATTTAGAATTTAGAATTTAGAATTTAGAATTTAGAATTTAGAATTTAGAATTTAGAATTTAGAATTTAGAATTTAGAATTTAGAATTTAGAATTTAGAATTTAGAATTTAGAATTTAGAATTTAGAATTTAGAATTTAGAATTTAGAATTTAGAATTTAGAATTTAGAATTTAGAATTTAGAATTTAGAATTTAGAATTTAGAATTTAGAATTTAGAATTTAGAATTTAGAATTTAGAATTTAGAATTTAGAATTTAGAATTTAGAATTTAGAATTTAGAATTTAGAATTTAGAATTTAGAATTTAAGAATTTAGAAGAGTTCTAGTAGACTCATAATGTTTGTTGTGTCCTTTAGAAAATTTACAATTGAATGTTTCTTATCCCACGTTTTGACAAGGTTTTTAAATTTTTTTATTATATTTCATACAATAGTCTAAATTCCAAATTTTAAACTTCACCATGTTTTTTAATAAATAAAATAATTTATATGTAAAAACATAATTAAATTGTTCATTAATCTTTAATTACTACAAAATGAGATTACTTTGATAAGCCAGACATATCTACGTGTATGCATGTTACAGTCGCTAATTAACACCGCGAGAAAAACCCATTCATTAAGTTAAGACGCATATGATTATTCTTAATCTTATTTTGTGTTTTTTTTTTCCGCCAACCACAGCCTCTGAAGTGCACATTAATTAAATCGTTTACACCTATAATGAAACACCTCATTCTTCATTATTTCCACTTCCGTCGCATCCGGTGGCACTTTTATTTAACACACACACACTCATACAAACACATACACATAACAACGGAATAATTCAATTTGTTCGCCAAACTCTCAACATAAAACACTTAATTAACGACTTCGTAATGAGTTAATAAAAAGTAATTTTACAAAAATGTTCTTCGTTCGGAAGTTCCTCGCCCGACAGAAGCAGCCACGAAGCATGAGAAGGCATTATGAAGTTTAACCCAATTGATGTAAGGATATGCTTACTGAAATGACATTCAACTTCATACTAAGATTTGGCCCAGCTCCACTCGAAATCTGCACGAAAGGCGCCAAAATGCGGTTCACTCTTTCATACAGTCATTCATTCTAAGTTTGCTTTGTTCGAGCTCATTAATGAACTCCTCTTTTTTTGTTGAGTTTGGATACCCAGCAGTGGCTACCGCCCTAAAATAAGACTTCATCTTCATTCATGGTATGCTGGCAACTATCCAAACTTGTTGTTTGTATAAATCTTTTGCTGCTGCTATCTTCATTCCTCCTTCTCTTTTGGTAGCTCTTTCACCATCTGCTTTATCACTCATTTAACAGTTTTGTCTGCATTTTTAGATGTTGTTTTTTCTTCTAATTTTTACCCCTTCCTTGTCTTGATGCTTTGCCCTGAAGTTCTCAATTCATTGCATACGGTTTGGCGCTTTGCATTGATATTAAGCCGGATTTCACATAATTTTTTATACAGCGCGTCTCTCTAAGCCAAGCCTGCTAATGTGAATGAGCGCCTAAGTATGTCAGTCTATGTGCTTCTCTTTGTGTGTGTGTGTGTGTATTTTTCTTTGTGGTAGCAGCGTAAAATATTTTAGACTCTAAAATTTAGAGAATGGGCTAGATTGCAAAAGCGAGTGTGAGTGTGAGTGTGAGTGTGAGTGTTAAAAAGTGTCTCTGCTTGCTTGTTTGCTCAACATAATCAAGTGTGCAAGTCCTCATTTCAACAATTTTTTTCTTTTTTTTAATTTTGCTTCAAGTAAAGCTCTTTTTTATATTTAACTTCCTGTATATTTTATCTCTTAAGCTGACACTAAACTAAACATTTACACTGAGAAAAAATGATCAAACTTTACTACAACTTTTTTATAACTGCATCATCATTATTAGCATATCCTCAAAAATAACTATTAGGTATAAGAATGTTATTTAAATGTAAAAATAAATTCTACAACAACAAGAAAATTCCTCCAAGCAAAAGCTAAACAAAATGTTATTGTTTTGAACATATATTTTTTTCACTTCTTGAATAATCGCTTGAATAAACGATTAATGTTACCAGCTGAACATCCTTGCTCTGTCTTCGTATAAGTGTTGGCATGTCTACAAGTAGTGCGAAAAAAGCTGAATGTTGTGTTATTATAACCAAGTCATTATCACGTGATACGACGACAGATGAGCTTACGTTTTGTCATGGAAATGAATAAAAAACAAGAGCTGCAGAAACGATACTGTTTTAAAAACAACAAACATAGATTTGTTATGCTGAAGTGGAGGCTTGCCAGAGTATCAAGTGGCATGATTGGAAATTTTTATGTTTTTATAATTTTTTTTCAATTTCAATTTTTATAGAAATGTGAAACTAGCTGCAGGATGTGCTTTAACTAGAAAAGCGAATAGCCAGTGACGTGATTGGAACTGATTTTATTATTTTGAATTTGAGTTACGAAACAAAAAAAAAAGGGACATCTTCTATATCACAAAATTTTAGCTTTTTTACAAAACGGTAAAATTTAATATTGAAATTCGAATTCAAAATTCAAAATTCAAAATTCAAAATTCAAAATTCAAAATTCAAAATTCAAAATTCAAAATTCAAAATTCAAAATTCAAAATTCAAAATTCAAAATTCAAAATTCAAAATTCAAAATTCAAAATTCAAAATTCAAAATTCAAAATTCAAAATTCAAAATTCAAAATCCAAAATTCAAAATTCAAAATTCAAAATTCAAAATTCAAAATTCAAAATTCAAAATTCAAAACTCAAAATTCAAAATTCAAAATTCAAAATTCAAAATTCAAAATTCAAAATTCAAAATTCAAAATTCAAAATTCAAAATTCAAAATTCAAAATTCAAAATTCAAAATTCAAAATTCAAAATTCAAAATTCAAAATTCAAAATTCAAAATTCAAAATTCAAAATTCAAAATTCAAAATTCAAAATTCAAAATTCAAAATTCAAAATTCAAAATTCAAAATTCAAAATTCAAAATTCAAAATTCAAAATTCAAAATTCAAAATTCAAAATTCAAAATTCAAAATTCAAAATTCAAAATTCAAAATTCAAAATTCAAAATTCAAAATTCAAAATTCAAAATTCAAAATTCAAAATTCAAAATTCAAAATTCAAAATTCAAAATTCAAAATTCAAAATTCAAAATTCAAAATTTAAAATTCAAAATTCAAAATTCAAAATTCAAGATTTTAAATTCAAATTTTAAATAACAAGTATCGAATTTCAAATTCTTAATTCGAAATTAAAAATTTTAAAGTTAAAATTAAAAAAAATTCGTAATTAAAATTTGAGAGTTAAAAAAATTAGTTTTAAGATAATGTTATGCACGCCACTGTCACACTTTATGCTCAAGTCTTGCAGGCATTCATTCAACTACAGGATAATCACAAAGCCGCGTCGGTAATAATGAAAAGCCGGAAATTGCTTTTTCGACATATTATTATTACTTCATTCGCTTGCTGGCTGCTTTGCTTAAAGCAACAAATAGCAATGTTTCTGAGTATTTGTTGATAGGCGTGGCGTGTGGTGATGAGCGTAAAAGTAACTGCAAATGTCTTTGTAAAAAGGTTTTTCCGGCAAGCACGCCTTTTGGCTTACTTTTCAGTTATTATTTGCTTCCGTTTAATGTTTAATTTTTAACATTTTCTTTTTGTTCTTTACGCTTTTGTTTTTTTGTTTATATTATTTTAAATTTAACTCTAAAGAGTAGTTAAATGTTTACATTGGTTTTTCAATAGACAAAAAAAAAACAAACTGTTGTTATATTATTTTCTTGGTAGACGGATAAATTTTGCGGATAAATTTGCTACTGCTTGCTTGGGAGGAAGGAGATGGGCGTTTATGAATGGTTATTTCGTGTTATACTTAAAGTGCATTTAAATAATTTTTCTGCTTTGTTTCTTATCAGTAGTCTTATATATTTTCTGGGTTGTGAATTTAAGTCCTATGAAAAAAAAAAATCAAACATTTTTCCGTTCATTGAAAAAGTTTAGTCATTGTTACATAATCACAGTTATTTATGTGTTTCTTTACAACAATTTGGTGTTGTTATTTTTATGTTTACACATTTTCAATCTCTTTGTTGTCTTAAACAAACTCAAATGACAAATTAAGGTCAGATTAAATGGAAAACATGTTGAAAATCAGTTGATTGTGGTTAAAAAATTGTCTGGATAATCTTTTCACTCACTTCATATATATATATATTATAGAAATGAACACACATAAAAGATTGCTTTGGCTCTAAAATCTATTCACAGTACTCAGTTATACCGAGGTTATCGACGTTAGTTCAACCTTTGCAAGTTTTGTGATTTGTGGTCAGTAAATTACAATCCTAAAATTACAATGTTTAGAGAATATTCGACAAGCTTTCAATCGCCTCAAAAACCTTTTATTATCAATTATATAAGATTGTATCTAAAATGTAAAAGGTCAATTTTAATGTGTTGAAAACATACTCAGCCTCTTTTTATCTGATAACATTTAATGTTTGTAAAATTTCTGATATGTTTTGGGTCGATTTCCTCTTCAGTGCAAAACAATCAAATATATTTCAGTCAAAACAAATTCAAGCAACTGCCAATCATCAATTTGATTTGGCAGCTAAATGCAAACAGCTGGACTTATATTTGATTTATATATTTTAATGATGAATTCTTAAAACATATCTTATATAGTCATGCCACAGTTATTCATCTTATATTTAACAGCATGGATAAAATGAAGCACGTTAGGAAGCACAAATTAAATTCAGTTAAAATACGTAAGAATGTTAACAAACTTAAATACATTTTTGTCAACAAATAAAGGTATGTTTTATGAGAGGATTAAAAAAATGGAAACTACATTGAAATGATATTTTTTGTTTATTGCTTAATAAATATTTAATTAAAGAATGAAAAATTTTTTTATTATTGTGAAGTCATTTCAATGCCATAATATAATCCATGAAGTAACAGGAACAAAAAAATTTCTTTTGGCAGCAAGATATTCCGCCTTTGGAAAATCTCAAACAAAAACTAGTAAAAAACACAAAAAATAACATTAAATAAAAAAAACCAAATCTTCTATAAACGTACGTGTACTTCAAATTAGAGATTGACGTCGAACTTTTTCAATATGTTTGATTTTAGCAAAATAATGGCTCGAAGAAGTGAAGGTATAAAAAATTCTTTGGAAAGTATAAAAATGTTATGGTTCAACCACCATTTATGGTTTTTCTTTGGTGATTCAGATATTTTATGGACAAGTAATGACACCAAAAACATACAAAAAAATGTATGTTGCTTTAACTAAATACTTCTTAATACATATACAAACATTTTCAAAGTAATATTTTGTATTGTTACTTTGTACTACCCTCCATCAGAAATTTTTCAATAAATAAAATATTTTGAAAAAATATGTTTTCAATTTTAAAAAGTTTAACAAAAAAGTTCATCTAGGTTAATTAATAATTTTTTTGTGCACGTGCACGTGCATTTTGAATTATCGAAAAACTTAATAATGTTCTTGAAATATACACTAATAAGTGCAACAAAAAATTTTTTTCATTTTTTGAATTTTGAATTTTAATTTTCAATTTTAAATTTTGAATTTGGAATTTTGAATTTTGAATTTTGAATTTTGAATTTTGAATTTAGAATTTTGATTTTTGAATTTTGAATTTTGAATTTTGAATTTTGAATTTTGAATTTTGAATTTTGAATTTTGAATTTTGAATTTTGAATTTTGAATTTTGAATTTTGAATTTTGAATTTTGAATTTTGAATTTTGAATTTTGAATTTTGAATTTTGAATTTTGAATTTTGAATTTTGAATTTTGAATTTTGAATTTTGAATTTTGAATTTTGAATTTTGAATTTTGAATTTTGAATTTTGAATTTTGAATTTTGAATTTTGAATTTTGAATTTTGAATTTTGAATTTTGAATTTTGAATTTTGAATTTTGAATTTTGAATTTTGAATTTTGAATTTTGAATTTTGAATTTTGAATTTTGAATTTTGAATTTTGAATTTTGAGTTTTGAATTTTGAATTTTGAATTTTGAATTTTGAATTTTGAATTTTGAATTTTGAATTTTGAATTTTAAATATCGAATTTTGAATTTTGAATTTTGAATTTTCTATTTTGAATTTTGAATTTTGAATTTTGAATTTTGAATTTTGAATTTTGAATTTTGAATTTTGAATTTTGAATTTTGAATTTTGAATTTTGAATTTTGAATTTTGAATTTTGAATTTTGAATTTTGAATTTTGAATTTTGAATTTTGAATTTTGAATTTTGAATTTTGAATTTTGAATTTTGAATTTTGAATTTTGAATTTTGAATTTTGAATTTTGAATTTTGAATTTTGAATTTTGAATTTTGAATTTTGAATTTTGAATTTTGAATTTTGAATTTTGAATTTTGAATTTTGAATTTTGAATTTTGAATTTTGAATTTTGAATTTTGAATTTTGAATTTTGAATTTTGAATTTTGAATTTTGAATTTTGAATTTTGAATTTTGAATTTTGAATTTTGAATTTTGAATTTTGAATTTTGAATTTTGAATTTTGAATTTTGAATTTTGAATTTTGAATTTTGAATTTTGAATTTTGAATTTTGAATTTTGAATTTTGAATTTTGAATTTTGAATTTTGAATTTTGAATTTTGAATTTTGAATTTTGAATTTTGAATTTTGAATTTTGAATTTTGAATTTTGAATTTTGAATTTTGAATTTTGAATTTTGAATTTTGAATTTTGAATTTTGAATTTTGAATTTTGAATTTTGAATTTTGAATTTTGAATTTTGAATTTTGAATTTTGAATTTTGAATTTTGAATTTTGAATTTTGAATATTGAATATTGAATATTGAATATTGAATATTGAGTTTTGAGTTTTGAATTTTGAATTTTGAATTTTAAATTTTGAATTTGGAATTTTGAATTTTGAATTTTGAATTTTGAATTTTGAATTTTGAATTTTGAATTTTGAATTTTGAATTTTGAATTTTGAATTTTGAATTTTGAATTTTGAATTTTGAATTTTGAATTTTGAATTTTGAATTTTGAATTTTAAATTTTGAATTTTGAATTTTGAATTTTGAATTTTGAATTTTGAATTTTGAATTTTGAATTTTGAATTTTGAATTTTGAATTTTGAATTTTGAATTTTGAATTTTGAATTTTGAATTTTGAATTTTGAATTTTGAATTTTGAATTTTGAATTTTGAATTTTGAATTTTGAATTTTGAATTTTGAATTTTGAATTTTGAATTTTGAATTTTGAATTTTGAATTTTGAAGTTTGAATTTTGAATTTTGAATTTTGAATTTTGAATTTTGAATTTTTAATTTTGAATTTTGAATTTTGAATTTGAAATTTCATGTATACATCGACAAATCGGCCGTCACTTCTCTGCACATAGACAATGGCTTATCTCAGAGAATAATCACAGCCATGTAAATAAAACTTCTTGAGAACATGAATATTAACCATGCATTTGTGTACAAATATTTAATAACTTACGCATAACACAATTCATCATAAGAAGTTCTTTTATAGTCCTTTCAAATCCTGATAAGGCCAATTCTTTTTTTCCGTTACCAACCAACTGAGCAGTTCGTCTCTCTGGACTCTCAATTTCATAAAAATCAAAACAAAGGAATCGTGGAACCTTAAGTAGCTTGCTACAGAAAAAAGAAAAAAAAAATTTGCCGCGCGATAGAAGCTTCACAAACTATATTCTTGCCTATTTCGCCACTTCGCCTCGAGCGCACGATGTCCTTAACACGCAGACAGTGGAATAAACTCGTAATTCAATTAATTTACTTTCGTGTACAAATGCACACCAGCAAACTTTCTGCGCTTTAATTTTCTGAATGTGCTGCAAGGACTATTTTGAAACTTTCAAAACTTGCACAAAACACTCACAGCATAACGACAAGAGCTCAAGTAAACCTCGAAAAACCATCATCCAACAACACCAGCACCAGCACCAACAGCAGCAGCAGCAGATTTCACTGTGCAAAGTGCAGCGAAATAAAAATCAACGCAAGAGCGGGTTAAAGGAATTATATTTCGTGATGCAAGCACAAAATGTTGCACCAATTTGTGTGTGCAAGTGTGTGTGCGTGTGTGTGCAACGTACACTAATGCACAATTGAGTATAGTTGTGTGTTGCAAGCTATGTTTTTTTTAGCCATTTTGACTGCTTTCCCGCTCATTTATTGTGCCAATTGGCAGCACTGGTTAGAGAGGCACGTTGTTGTGCTTTATTTTATGTTGCAAAATTGTAGGAAGGACAATTTTTGGCGCGCAAAGCAAAAGTAATGTGTGTATTAAGCACATATTTGTGTGTGTATGTGTGTGGATGTTTGTGTGTCTGAAGCTAGCAAAGTGTGCGAAAATCTCAGTTTTCGCAATTATTGCACAGAATGCTGTAAAAAACACATTATAAATTGAAGAAAGTTACAAGAACAATGGCAAAACAAAATAACAAGCATAAAAAAATAAATTCTTAGAAAAGGAAACGGAAGCCACACAACTAGACGCAAAATTATTGCTTTGGTTAAGAGTTGTTTGAGAGTGTTTAAAATAAAATGAACAACTTTTTAATAAGCAAGAAATAATCACTGTGTAAAATTGACTTTAGCAATAAGTGGTAGAGTACCTAAAAGCTAAAAAAATGTTTTATAACAGTTTCTTATTTATAGAATTTACTTCAAATAGATGGACCATTGGAACACTGCTACAAGAAAGTGTTTCTGATACTAAACTTTTTGTATTGACAGCATCCATACATCTTTCATTACAATCAAAATAGTTTAGCTTTATGTATGTCTCTGTTGTTGACCCTGAATTATCCTAAGTCTTTATATGAAATTAAGATTTTTACCTATATTTTAAATATTGTTTTGAAATAATATCATTTTAAATACCGCTCTTTTTATTAAGTATTTTTTTTTTTCTTTACATTTTTACATTCATCAATAGTTGTTGTCAAATATGTAAACTTTTTTTAAATGATACTCAGAACCTAGTCTGTGCTTCCAATTTTGCTATTAATAATTTAATTTATGTAATTGTAATTTGCAAACATTTCGCCAAGAGAAGCACTTCGTATGCCAAACGCTGGCAACACTGATTTTTTTTTTCCATTATTTACTCAGCAGCTGTTACTAAGTTGTCGCACATGCAAATGGAAAGAAGATGGTATGTTTTTGTTGATTTCAGCTTGGTAACGTGTAACCAAGTTTATGCCACGAGAATTATGATGAATTCAGGAAAAGTAAAATGCATAAAATTTTATTATATATTCTAGAATTAAAATATGATATAGCTAAACGTGTTGCATGTGGGTACGTTCAGGGACACAGCAGCAACATGCAAGTAGGCATGAGAAAAAGTCATGAAATCATGAAATTAGTTACGGAGATTTTATCATCAGAATATGCATGCTATTTTAAAAAATACTATTGACCTACTTCAGCCTTGGTTGATTTAGGCTAGGAGTTATGGTGTCAAAAAAAGCCAATAGAAGATTAATAATTAGTAGGCGATTTCAAGAAAACGGATCAAAAGCTAGATTGATTCTTTCTCAACTTTCGGCAAAAAAAATCAACATGTAATGAAATCGCACTAGTTTTGTACTTTTTCTTAATCAAAATAAGATAAAAAATATACTAATAAATATGCATCACTTAGCTAAACTATGTTATAGTATAATCTTTGATGTATATTTGATAGTATATTTGATAATCTTTATAATTTTGTGATGCTTCTTTTTTGCTTTCATTAAAATTAAAAATGATATTTGGTGCAATAAGCTCTAAAAATTGTGAACATTTTTACATAAATTACATATTACGTGTACATATTTAATAAACATGTAAATATATAATATATTATAGCAAACACAATAAATATATACAAGTAATGCGTGTAAAATTCCAGAACACGTACCAGTCTGTACCAGTAACGAACAACGGCACTAATTTGGTAATTTATTTATCAACTTTCTATGGGGGCGAAACTAATTTCGAATAATATGTATTACTATTGAAAACCATATTTTGCTAAAAACACCAACTCTTTTGTATATAAACCACTCAAGTTAATAGCATTTTTAATTGTGAAGCAAACATTTCGAAAAGAACAGTATTGGAATAAGTTTTTAGTTCTTTGTTCTTTTTATAAAGTTAGAATCAAATTTTTTGCCATAAATATGAAAGTACTTCGTGGTCTGAGCAAACAACTCTTATATGTTGCTATAGTGATTATTTGTGCAGCGGCAAAAAAGAAAGTAGCTCCAGCTGCAGCTGAACCTGCTGCTAAATAAACTGCTGAGGAAACTGCTGCAGGAACAATCAATATCATAATATTATTAATATGTTACTATCAATAAAAAGTAATTAGAGCATTCCAACTGAACTGTTTTCTTTTAATTCCTTTCCTCAGAGCTGTAGAAAAACATAAAAACTCTTACAAATTGCGAGAATTCAATAAATAAGAAAACAAATAGGGGCATTAGATTCCACTATTTTCTTGTTTCTAAAGGCTTGTTATTTAATTAATTTAGTTAAAAAATGTTAAACCAATTGCAAATTTGCAGGCAGTACTGAAAATATATCCTAATTTATTATGTTTTGGCTAGTTTGCAATGTGCAAATGAAGAAATTATTAAAATACTCTAAAATGATTTGGGTCAAAATTCTTGCATTTCAATTAATTTGTTTTAATTAAGTTTGTAATTCTTAAAGAACATATTCTTTAAGAATTATATTAAGAGCTTAATGCCAAATAATTTATGAAGTAACAGGCTTGCTGCAACAACAAAAATTCTTTACAAAAGAATCGAGCAGACTAGACCATGGTTTCGTCGGACGCTACTCCGACTCATCAGTAGTCTCTGTGGTTCATGCAGTCCACTAACTTTGAGAAGCTAATAAGTGCAACTGTCGTAAAAACAAAAAGGAATTACTAGCACTTTTCACTTTCTCAAAGCAGTGTTTTTCTACTCTTTTGCTAGTCGCAAAATTTCAAAAAATTGACTGCATTGCTTCTGCAAAGATTTTGTTGTTGCGCTTTTTGTTTACTTCTTTATCACGTGTCCATCTAGGTTCCAACATTTTGTTGGTATTAAACCATAGAAGGCGTAAAGAAGGTTTTTTTTTAAAGCAGATGTTAATTATATGCGCAAACTTGTTGTTGCAGCAAGCCTGTTACTTCATGAATTATTTGGCATTAAGCTCTAAATATAATTCTTAAAGAATATGTTCTTTAAGAATTACAAACTTAATAATAACAAATCAAAATTCCACAATTTTATAATTTGTTTTAACTTGTGTGTTTTTCTCAGTCAAACTGATAACAGTTTAAAAAAATAAGGTTTTTGATAGTAGTACATTATGATTCATTAAGTATTATAGTGCCATGGTTTAACTCTTAAAGAGAATCTCTAAGCCAAATTGTTGCGAAGAGTCTACTTATCTTTAGACTAGATCATTTGAAGTGAAAAAAAAACTAGCTAGCTGCTTATTATCAGTGCTATGATGGAACACCAAAGCAGAATATTGTGTTTTATCAAAATGCTAATTCTTCAAATAAATTTTTTGCAATTTTCCATAGTCATGATTGGCTTTACTTAATAATAAAATGGAAGTTTTTTATCTTAGGAAGTAAACTTTAACATTTTACAAAACAGTTAGTTTTATTTAATTATATTTTATACTTTATCATAATGAATAACTAAAACAATAAGATTTAAAAGCTTTGAATACGTTTAATCAAAATATATGACATTTTTAATTCAGGCGTGGGCTTAAACCCGGGACATAACATTCGCAGCAGAGGAAACAGACCTTTTTTTAAAAATACATAGCTCAGTCAAAAACAAACATTTTTCAAACATTTTTTTGTTTTATTATTGTAGAGAATTAAACGAGTTACAAAAAAAAGAATTAAAAAAAATATTTTTCACTCCGACATGGCTCCAAACCGGCGGCAGAGAAAAAACCTCGTGGTTGTAGCGCTGGGAGTCGCAGAATTTGTCCGATCTGGCAAGAAATTAATTTTTTACAACTTAACAAAATCGGTTATCGTCTGACAGGAGCTTTTTTAAAAAAATTTTTTTTTTTCAATTTTTCTTCAAAAATCACACTTTTTTTCGAAAAAAAATATTGACTTTAAAAATTCATAAAAATCGAAAAGGAATTCAAAAGAAAAGCTAGTGTCATACGATGGCGAATCAAGTTTAAAAAAATACAAAAACAAAAAAAAAATTTCGTAAAAAAATTAACCCGCTACTGCCGCAACCAGTACGAAAAACATGGTTTCGAGATGCAAGGAAAAATTAAAATGCGCTGTAACTTTTGAACTTTTGAAGTAATCCGGCTGTAACTTTTGAACCCGTAGGAAGTTTTCCATAAAATATTTACTAAAATACAAAATTATAGAAAAAAGTCATTTTCTAAAAACGGCCAATGTTATGTCCCCCGTTAAAATAAACTCATTTCGAAAGATGAAAAACGCAAAGACAAAAATCCAAGAGGTTTTTTTAGTTGTTTGCATAAAACAAAAATACTTAAGATGGAATTTCAGAGTAAAAACCTGAGCTTTATTTTTTTCAATATTCATAAGGCCACCTGGTTGTCCCCTGATCAAAAAACATGCAACCAAATTGATCACGTTTTGATTGACGGAAGGCACTCTTCCAGTGTACTAGACGCACGCACGATCCGTGGTGCTAACATAGACTCGGATCATGATCTTGTCGCAGCCAAGATCCGCACACGTCTGTGTGCAGCTAAGAATGCTCGCAATTGTACACATAGAAAGCTAGACATCGACAAGCTGCAGTCAAAACGGACGGCCGAAGCCTACGCTACTCGACTCTCACTCCTGCTTCAAGAAAGCACTCCTCTGATCGACGATATATGAAGACAGTGGATGCACATATCCCACTCTATGCGTACGGCTGCCGAAGAGGTGATAGGCTATCACCGCCCTCGCCGAAACCAGTGGCACGACCAGGAGTGTCGCGACGCCACTGCAGAGAAGGACGCCGCCTACAAAGCCACCCTGCAGTCGGTTGTAACGCGTGCTGTTATGGAGCGATACCGAGAGAAGAGGGACGCATTTTTAGGCAAAAAACAAGTAAAGAAAGTCTAAAGTCAGTCTAGGCCGACTATGAAATACCCTAAACCCACTTTTCAAAAACAAAAAATTTTTATTGTAAATGGGCGTCTCCAAGGGCGGATGAAGCCTATATTTAATATGCATTTAAATGTTGATGAAAAATTTACACATACCAAGTTTTATTCCTGTAGCTCACAGTTAATGCCTTTATTGTGCTTTCCTTATGGGAGGTGGGCGTGTTCATGGACGGATTACTTCCAATTTTTGAACACACCTTAGTTTTGGTATAAAATACTTGCATACCAAATTTGATTTCTCTATGACAAACATAACCTTATTTATTGCGTTTTCAATTTTTGGGTTGTATGGGAGATGGGCGTGTCCGTGAGCGGATGACGTCCATTTTTCGAAGACATCTTTGTGTTGGTATAAAACACATACATACCAAATTTTATTGTTGTAGGCTAATTATGAGCTGAGTTATGCAGTTTTCAATTTTCGCGTTGTACGGGAGGTAGGCGTGTCCGTTAGCGGATGATGTCCATTTTTTAAAACTATCTTTGTTTTGTTACAAAAAACATATGTGTCAAATTTTAGCTCTGTAGGTTAAACAGAGGCTTATTTATTGCATTTTCAATTTTTGGGTTGTATAGGAGGTGGGCGTGTCCGTGAGCGGATGACGTCTTTAAACGCCGTTTATTTAATCTTTTTAATAACATTTTTGATACTGGTTTCATTTTTCAAAGCTATAAGACTGCCATAATAGCAGCCGCGTACCGTGGGGGGCGGGGGTGCAGTCCGCCCCGGGTGGCATTATTATTGGGTCAGCACTGAAGCTAAATTAAGAATTTTACAAAATGAACATGTCTAAAATAACAAGTTTAATAGCAAGGGAAGTAGAAATTTTAAATTATTGAAGGTTCTTTACTTAAATACCTCAATAGAGAACATAGTTCAAAAAGTGTTTCTGCAGAAGTTTCCCTAACATACCACTGTTCAGATGAGAAGAATATAAATTCAGATGAATCCTCAGCCAGCGATGAAGAGTGTGAAGAGAAGGTGGCGCAAAATTAATCATCCAATTTTGTTTTTTAATATCTTTTTTAGTAAATAAAAAAAATGGTATTGAGTGATGAAAGTCTTCATTTAAAACATTACAATTTTTTGTGTTATGTGGAAAAGGTGATATTCTTCAAGGGACTGTCGCAAGCGTTGACACACATTTGTGCCCTTTTTATCGATTTTCAATCGTGAAAATGTTCCTTCCAGTTCAAAAATAAAACATAACCGGAATTAGTTAAGCTTCATAAAAACATATAATATTCAATAGAATAAATACCAAATAAGTTGCGGTGCAGCTGTACGGCAGTAATACATACAATACCGATTCTGTTACTTTATATAATATATTTATAAAAAAGTTCAACACAAGAGTTGCAAATATCGTTTCCTCCTCAGCGTAGAAAAAAAAAAAAAGCCAAAAAGGTTAGTTCAGACTCTAGAATCTAGCAATGTATTGTGTTGCATCTGATACATAGTAAGTTAATGCAGCATATTTTATCTTATTTCAATTTAGATGAATCTTGAATTAAGCCTCTTTGCGAAAACATTATTTTGGACATCTTTAATATATGTAGCTGAGTATAATCATGGCGCAGGTGAACCTGTTGTTACCTATGAAGTTTAATTGTATTTTAAGGACCAACATTTCTTTAAAAATTGAAATGAAATAAAGCTTTTTACTTGTTCAAAAAAAAAAATTGTTAAACTCTATGAATTTTTGAAGATCACTTTGAGAAAATTTCAAGTAAAAGTTTTTCATTTCCTTATAAAATAGTTTGATTTTATACAACTGAAAAGACAATATTTATTTTGTTTAAATGAAATATTGGTTTTGGTTGACCATAATTTTCTTAAAAAACTGATATGAAATAATTTTACTAGATACTTTTATTTGAAATTATTGTTTTTAGATTCTCATTCACAATTGTTCAAAATTATTATAGTTCTGACATTTTTTCTAATTATTCTGCTATCAAAAGTTTACATTTCTTGACCTGTAATTATTAATGGCTTTACAAATAAATTAATATGTAAGCATTTTTAACAAAGCTATTTTATAAAACAAAAATTATTTAAATCACAAAGAGAAGTCAAACCTGTAATTTCGACATATTGTCATCATATCCCAAGTAAAGATTTTCCGTTTCGTACTCGCAGATGCAAACTAAATTAATTTAATCGATCGGTAAAAGCAACAACACAAACACTCTCGTACTTTAGAGAATTATGCTAAGACGGTAATTAATTTAATTAATTTTATTTTTCAACAAATTTTCCATTGAGCTCTACACAATTCGTAAAATTTTTTATCGCTTCCAAATATAAGTTTTGCTCGAGTTCCTTAGAATAAATATTTCTTTGTAAGATCATATCAATATTGAAGTCAGATCTCTTTCTGTCAAACCATTTTTAAGTTTGGAAACAAGAAATAGTCATTCTGTGCTAAATCTGCAGAAAAGGGCGAGTGGGGGAGAAATTTGTAGCGCAATTCATGAAACTTCGCCATGGAATCTTGGTGTAAAAGAATATTTTTCTGGCCAAATGCGGTCGGTTTTTCTTCAAATCGTCATTGAATCGGTCCATAAGTCTAGCATAATATTCACCATTGATTGCTTTTTCTTTTTGAAGGTAATTAAGACAGATTATACCACATGAATTCCAAAAAAAAAATGGTCACCATTACTTTATTGGCTGACTAACCCTTCTTCGGTGCCGATTCACCTGGAGAAAACCACTGTTTCCAAAAATCTAAACCACTGCGCCATGTTATATGACTATGGCTTCCTTCAAAAAGTCACGGCCTTATTGACCCGACCCTCGTCTATTCGAAACTATCTTGTTCAAAAGATAAAATTATTGAAAGCTTAAAAGTTTCATGCTTTAAAATCCTTATTTTTTAGCCAACATTTTCAATAACCCAAAGAAGGACTTCAAAGATTTCACAAAATTTTCGATAAAACTGAAAAGAATCCAAAGAAAAGTTAACAAGTTTTTATAAGTGACCTTTTACTATAACGCCACATGCAGCATTTTGTATGCAAAAACTAAGTTCATATAAGAAATCAGTTATATAAAATTTATTTTCTTGGTACTGAAAAAATTTTTGTTTACAAATTTTAAGACTTTTTTTTAAAACACAGAACTAAGAGTAGACATATTTTCTTACATAACTAGATTTATTTTTAAAACAGCTTCAGAAGAAATTATTGCAAAGACTAACTTTTGGTACACCATAATTCAGTTCATGGGGCTTAGTATATGTCCTTGATTTTAGTTTAAGAATTACTTAATATTTTTTCAATATATTAAGAATCTCTGCAGATATAAAAGTAAACAGGACACGGAAGAAAACAGTTAAATTAAAATGATCTAATGAATCTTTATTGATTGTAACATTTTAATACAATTTACATATTGATTAAAACTGCATCACATTACTCGGGTGGAGCAGCAGCTTCAACAGTTGCTTTTTCCGCTTTCTTCTTTGCCGCTGCACAAATGATCACTATAGCAACATAAATAAGCTGCTTGCTTAGACCACGAAGTACTTTCATATTCAATATAAAATATTTACTTTTTACTTTATGAGAAAAACTGAACACTGTTCTTTTCGAAATGTAAATTTCACAATGAGAAATACAATTTAATCAAGTTATTTATATACAAAAGCAATAACATTTCAAAACAAAATTCTTAAATTTTCAACAATTAAACAGTTTTGACCAATACGCCAAATTAGTGCCGGTGCAGCTGGTCATTAGTGGAACATATATTTAGTGATCGGTTTCTCGAATTATAAACACTTGCTACACTACATATATATATAAAGGGTGATTTTTTAAGAGCTTGATAACTTTTTTTTTTAAAAAAACGCATAAAATTTGCAAAATCTCATCGGTTCTTTATTTGAAACGTTAGACTGGTCCATGACATTTACTTTTTGAAGATAATTTCATTTAAATGTTGACCGCGGCTGCGTCTTACGTGGTCCATTCGGAAAGTCTAATTTTGGGCAACTTTTTCGAGCATTTCGCATGATCTTGGTGGCCAACTTACCGGTCCATTTCTTGAGATTAATTGTTCTCCGAAGTTTTCCCTCAAAATGGCCATAGAATCGCGAGCTGTGTGGCATGTAGCGCCATCTTGTTGAAACCACATGTCAACCAAGTTTAGTTCTTCCATTTTTGGCAACAAAAAGTTTGTTAGCATCGAACGATAGCGATCGCCATTCACCGTAACGTTGCGTCCAACAGCATCTTTGAAAAAATACGGTCCAATGATTCCACCAGCGTACAAACCACACCAAACAGTGCATTTTTCGGGATGCATGGCCAGTTCTTGAACGGCTTCTGGTTGCTCTTCACTCCAAATGCGGCAATTTTGCTTATTTACGTAGCCATTCAACCAGAAATGAGCCTCATCGCTGAACAAAATTTGTCGATAAAAAAGCGGATTTTCTGCCAACTTTTCTAGGGCCCATTTTGGTAATAAAATTCAATGATTTGCAAGCGTTGCTCGTTAGTAAGTCTATTCATGATGAAATGTCAAAGCATACTGAGCATCTTTCTCTTTGACACCATGTCTGAAATCCCACGTGATCTGTCAAATACTAATGCATGAAAACCATAACCTCAAAAAAATCACCCTTTATATATATGAAATAGTTCAACGTCAACACGATAAAAACAAATATCGTTTAACACATTATCACCAAAGTAAGCAGCTTCAAAGGTTCGTATGGATTCTAACCAATCTTATTGATGCATATTAAATAATCGAGCATATATTTTTTTCATTCTGATTTAGATGTACCTCAAAGAATGTGCCTTTGCAAAAACATTATTGCTTGCAGTTTTAATAGCTTTAGCAAAACCTGAAGCACTGCATGGTGTTACAACAGGTTTAGGTCAAAAAATTCCTACCTACGGTGGTTGAACGTGTTTTTATCACCAAACTTTACCAAAGAATAAAAATTAAATTGAATTAATTTCTTGTAGTTTTTTTTATTTATAAAAAAGTGTGTTGAACTCCATGAATTTATGAAGATCATGATCACTCACAATCCCAAAGAAAAATGGGCTCGATGGCAACAATATTAGCTAAATAAGTTTTCAAAAATAAGAAAAAAAAAAACAGCCATTTTGTATTTGTTTGCTGATTGAAAGTAATATACATAAAGTGAGCTATTGCAAACTATGAGGAATGGTACTTTGAATTGAATACTACTTTCCATCAGTTTTCAGGTCAAGTACATAAACAACTACAAACATTTAACAATACACACACACACACAACATAATTGATCACAAAAAGCTTTTTATGAACCAGCTTTTTATGAACCACCGTGCAACATCACTTTTAACACATAAAAACAGAGAGGGAAAAACCTATGGAGTCACTACATAAATTTATGTACTCATGGCATAGTTTTCTGCACACATAAATTTAACATTTTTCTTGTATTGAGTACATGTTGAAATCTGTATTGAGTAAAGAATGCTTTAAAGCAGTGCTGTAGTCAACATTGTATTCTATGTTCTCAACACATAATTATGTGTCGTGAATTCATGGATGTATGCGGTGGGTACATGCACACTGTACTCATCACAAACTCTTGTAAACAATTTTATATATGGGCATTTCCACAGAAAGGTCTACCGGGACCGAAAAAAAATTATTAAATAAACAAATTTTTTTTTTGTTATTATTTTAAAAAAAATGCTTGAATTTTTATAATTTACTGCATTTACAACTAATTTCAGTTTTTATTCTGAGAAAATTGGCCTGATATCTGATAAATATGTTTTTCTTGCTTTTAGCTGCTTTTAAGGACGTATTCTCTTAAGTATTTTTCGTTTATTTATCAACGTAATGTTTGCACTCTTCTTATAAAATTCATCTATAAACTACAAATAAAAAATAAAAAATCAAAAGATACCAAACAAAGCACGATTTACGGTAATTTTTTTATATTGCTTTAACTACTATTCGAATGTCGCGTTCTTGTACCTAAATCATTATATGTTATCAGAACTTCGTGATCGTTCTTAGCATGTGTCTGAAAATTATAACTTAAATCAAATTTGGTCGCCTTACTATACAAAAAAAGTTACTGCAGGTAAAAATCATACTAAACATTTAATATTGATCATCAAAATGTGACGCGTTCGCGATCATGCGCCGTATTTTTAATACACATTGTATGGGAAAGTATGGAAAGGTTTTATTCGATTTTTCTGAATTTTTTGCTAAGTGTTAATAGTTAAAATTAAAGCTCATGAGCTAATTCTCAAGTCATTGCATTGATTTTAAGTAGATTTTTAAGAAATTTTCCAATTTGAGAACGTCAATTTGTATGGGAGGTATACATGGTTTTCATCCTATTGGGATAATTTTCGAACATGATCTTTATTTTTACGATATAAGCTTAAATATCGAATTTCATTATTATAACGTAATAATTACGGCTGTAATCATGTCAACAGATAGGGGGACATACAAAAACAGGGATGCCATGGTTGAAACAACTTAGAAGGTAATACTGCAGTATTATATATGCACTTTTCTATATCTGCCACGCCTACTTGTGGGCGTAAAAAAGTCTTCATAAAGTAAATAGCCACATACGTAGGACGGGTGGTGTTACAAAGAAATATAATATTTTTTCTCACTAGCCTCTTATGTATTTTTTTTTTTTTTTATTAATATTACTAATAAACAACTCACAAATAATATTTATGATGTTTTTGGTAGGTAATGCAATATTTAGCTAAAATTACTTTAACTAATTCTTATTAAAAACGTGATGAGAAAAAATGTCGCATGCTAGATGTCGCGTTCGCGATCAGGCTTAAGCTCAATAAAAAAAAAAACTAATGGAAATATGTCAAAATGACAAATATTTCTTGAAATCCACATTAATCTTTTTTAATTTACAATTAACCGTTTTAAAATATTATGTTACGTTTCGCAGATATTTGCATTTTTCTAGATGTAGTCGAAAACGAGTTCCTTTGTTTGTCGCGTTCGCGATGCCATGTTTATTGCTAAAAATTTGGAAACATAAAATCTAGAGAACCTAACTTTTTTTCTAAATATAGTTAGCTAATAAAATTCTTTCTAAAACTTGAAAAAAAAGAACATTTGTTTTGAGTTTTCTTTATTATTTTGCTTCTCAAAGGCGTATGATTGTCACGTTCGCGAATATGGAAATGCCCATATGTTAATTTTTATCTGATGTACGTATTGCAAATATTATTGACCCATGACATAAAGTCATAAAGTATGAGTACATACAAAATGTATTCATTATATAGTTTTTGTTCATAATTTCATGAATTGAATGAACCAATACACAGTTCATGTCTTTGCCTAAATGACCATCTCAACAAATTCAATGAATAACTTAGTAAAGAAATAGCTAGATTTCACAAAATAATTGGCAATTACTTATGGAAACCCAGCCAGTTATTTCTTATCCATATATCGCTTATGTTCTAGAGTGCAGTGAATTAACTCATTCCCGCTCTGATTTTCTATTGGCTTTGGAGATGTTGTATTTGAAAATCAATAAACGAATGACATTTAACAGCGAACTCGTGTGCCGACGTGCAACCGATACATGTACTAAATATTTTATGTACTGAATACATGTGTCACTTCAAGGGGGACGTGCACTGAGTCTATATTTTATGTATTGAGTACATTACTACTTTCATTGATATGTACAGTGTACACGTGCGCTCTAATAAGTATATAACATGTGTACGATGCCGTGTTGCAAGCGAGAAATGTACTGACAATGAGTCTATATTATATATATTGAGTAAATTTTATGTAAACAAGTAAAGAAAGTCTAAAATCGGTTTAGGCCGACTATGGAATACCCTAAACCCACTTTTCAAAACAAAAAAATTTTTATTGTAAATGTCCGTGGGCGGATGAAGCCTATATTTTATATGCATTTAAATGTTGATGAAAAATGTACACATACCAAGTTTTATTCCTGCAGCTCACAGTTAATGCCTTTATTGTGCTTTCGCTATGGAAGGTGGGCGTGTTCATGGACGGATTACTTCCAATTTTTGAACACACCTTAGTTTTGGTATAAAATACATACATACCAAATTTAATTTCTCTATGACAAACATAACCTTATTAATTGAGTTTTAAACTTTTTGGGTTGTATGGGAGGTAGGCGTGTCCGTAGGCGGATTACGTCCATTTTTCAAAACCATTTTTGTCTTGTTATAAAAAACATATGTGCCAAATTTTAGCTCTTTAGGATAAACGCAGGCTTATTTATTGCGTTTTCAATTTTTGGGTTGTATGGGAGGTGGGCGTGTATGTGAGCGGATGACGTCCATTTTTCGAAGACATCTTTGTGTTGATATAAAACAAATACACATCAAATTTTGTTGTTGTAGACTTATTTTGAGCTGAGTTATGCAGTTTTAAATTTTCGCGTTGTATGGGAGGTAGGCGTGTCCGTGGGCGGATTCCAAAAATATTCAATAGTGCAGATTCTTGGGTCCATGTGACCATGTGTACCAAGTTTCATCCAATTATCTCTACTTCTTCTTCTTATGCTGAGTTTACGGACAACACACAGACGGACGGACGGACATGAATAGCTCGACTCACGACGTGACGCTGATCAAGAATATATATACTTTTCATTACTGGACTCGCTTCGTTCTATGCGTTACAAACGTTTGCACAAAGTTAATATACCCGACCTTTCAGGTTTAGGGTATAAAAAAAAATTATTAAAAGTATTCATTGTGGCGAGTTTTTTCACAACTTTTTTTTGTTCTATATTTTTGGTCTAAAACCTGAAGCCCACATAAACGAAAAACCATATCACGGAAAAAGAAGTGGTATTATTTGGAATACATTTTTTCCCAAGCTCGAAGGAAACTAAAAGAAAACAGTTTATTTGGAATGTTCTAATAAATCTTTATTGAAAGTAATATAATAATATTAATATGATATTGATTGCTTCTGGAGCAGTTTCCTCAGCAGTTTACTCAGCAGCAGGTTCAGCTGCAGCTGCAGGAGCTTTCTTTTTTGCCGCTGCACAAATAATCACTATAGCAACGTATAAAAGCTGTTTGCTCAGACCACGAAGTACTTTCATATTCATTTCAAAATATTTAATAATTACTTTATAATAAAAATAAAGACTTAAAAACTTTTTCGCACACTGTTGATCGTTT
This sequence comes from Tetanocera ferruginea, assembly GCA_958299015.1. Classification (NCBI taxonomy): domain Eukaryota; kingdom Metazoa; phylum Arthropoda; class Insecta; order Diptera; family Sciomyzidae; genus Tetanocera; species Tetanocera ferruginea. Next base: position 19,880,462 of record OY282643.1, read on the forward strand.
GTGATATTACGATGTTAACAACAATGACTATTTCACAATGAGAAATAATATCTGCTCGAGTTATTTATATACAAAAGTTTTGTATGTTTTTATAAAAATATAATTTGAAGTACAAAAGTAAGTTATTAATTATAAACTAAATTAGTTTCGCTCCATAGAAACTTAAAAAAAAATATAAATAACAAATTAGTGCCGGTGCAGCTGTTCGTTACTGGTACCAACAAGAACGACTTCTGGAGTTATATACATGTTACATGAGTAACAATATCTAAAACATATATATTATTTAAATAAATAAACATAAACATACATAAATATATTTATATGTCACTCAAAGTCAAATCGAATATCGTTTTGCACCTGAAAACAAAGAAAAAACAGTTTAATATATTTAATCTATATTTTTTATGACTATATATTGAAATAGAAACAAAGAAATTTCTTGACTTGTTGGTGGAGTGTATGTAATATTGATTCATTAAAACATTTCACGGGTTGCGACTCCGGATAAAACCAAAATAATGTGTTTTTTGCATTTTTTTTAAACATATATAAATTTCAATTTTAATACTAATAAAATTTATTATCTTCTTGCATTTTGCTATTTTGTGGCTTTCATATGAAAGTTACAAAATTTAAACTTAGATATTCATTCAGCGCAGGATATATCTGATATTTAAGTATACATATTATCTTTGAACTATGAGTTTTAAAGGCTGTAGGTATACCCTAAAGTATTCGTCAAAAAAGTTTCATGGCCTTGAAAAAATCTGTTAAAACGACTTAATTACAAACCGCGCTCAAAGACGTAATTCTACTTAAAAAATTGTTGTCTTCTATCGAATAATTTTTTCTGAGTAGCAATTCTTACTAACTTTTGTTTTTAACGAAACGAAACAAACAATTTTTTTATATAAATCATTTCTTGTTTGTCTTTTGCAAGAAATGAATTTTTGATTCACGCACGCAACAAGATTATTTTTTCTCTTTTTACTCAAGCACAAACCTGCATAAAACAACTCAAAATCGTTTGAATACAAGCTTGAATTAATTTAATTTTTTCTCAGTGTACAAAAAAAAAGGTTTGTTAACATTTGAACTACACTGCTTGGTATGTGAGTATGTGATATATATATATAAGTTTAATTTTTAGAATTTGCAGAGTTTTTCCAAAACTTTAAACTTTTAAAAATCAAAAAACGTATTTTATTGCAATAAAAAAATATGTTGTTTGCTATTTTTTATTTTCTTTTCATAAATTTTGTGATAAATTTGCCCCAATTGAATTCTATTGGTTTTTAAAAGTGACATTTATACTATGTATGTATAACTTGGTTTATGCTGAAAGGTTACGCAGCACGGTTTGAATAGAGAAAAAGAGCAATTCTCAACACTAAAGTAGAAACGGCCACGCACGTTTCTTCTGAGGATAAACACGGTGTTGGCACAACAACAATGAAAACACAAGCAACAACAAACAAACAATAAATGTGTGGCACAACAAATATTAAAATGAGACGTGTTGGGAATGTGTAAATAACACGGATACAAAAAAAATTTAGACTTAAGTGAATATCTTTGAAGTTCTGATATTCTACAAGGTTGTTAAATCTTCCACGTGGATATGAGGTGTATTTGTGTTTATTTAAAAAATATAAAACTGAATATCAACAACATTTGCAAGATTTAATTTAAATTTCTTGTTGATATTTTTTTCACAATTAAACTTTGTGCAAGCATGGGAATTAAATATTTTTTTTTTAATTATAAGTCAAAATAAGTTTTTGCAACACTTTCAACTTAGCTTTTATATGTTGAGAAAAATGTGTTAGTTATACGTAAGTATATTGCAGGTAATCAATTAACTTAACAAAAGGTCACAAGCAACAAAAACTTTTCTAATTTGTTTTATGCCAACAGCTTCATCATCATCATCACCATCATCAGCACCACCATCATTATAATCATCATCACCATGACAACTCAGCTAATCTGATGGCTTACGATACTAACTTTGTTCTTCGAAACAATGAATATGGCTAATGCAATTTTTTTTTCCTGCAACTTATTTCGTTTTTCTACCGACGTATTTGTCAATTTAAGGCTGCTCAACTGTATAATGAAAACTCACACTGTTCATAGAAAACAAAAACAAAAATGGGAATTTACCGAGACTTGGCCAAGAAAAGCTTAAAAAAATATGCCTCAGAAAAAAAAATCGATACCCTTGTCAGCCCATGCTGGCAGCGCATAAATCAATGTCAACTATGAAAACATGGATTGATTTGATTTTCTATGTTTTGTTTTGCGACAAACATCAATATTGATATTGTGCCTTTTTTTCATCTTCTAGTTAGTAGCTTATAAATAGCAATGAAAGAAAGAAAGAAAAAAGCTGGCTTTAAGAATTCAGAAAAAAATAACATTCTATATATATATATAACGGACATTGTGAAGAAAGTTGAAAAAGTTTCGGTATCATCGTGTTGAAGTGTCAAAAATGTTAGACAAAGTTTGAGACAGTAAGCATGCTTTTGTGTCCACCCAAATAGCTTGATTATTAGCCTCAATTAGTTGCCTCTCACGAAATCCAATAAATTCTGATTAAATCTGTCAAAGAAGTGGGAACCGTCTTCAAATTAATTTCAAAGGATATTTTTCGTGGCAATTGTTGTTGACAGGCTGTCTCTAGGATCTAATTATGTGAGATGTTAACCTTTTGTTTGTTCATCAGCGGTTCTTACTTGTGGCAAGTCAATCTGAACTATTTTTTTTAAAGCTTTTTATTATTTTATGTCATGTCATCGGATTATCTAAAACTTTTTGATTTCACATAAAATATCAACTCTGGTTAAATTTTACAGTTCAAACTAACTCAAGCACAATAAAACATGTAAACTTGGCCAGCTATAAAAAAATTAATTACTTCTATTCCTACTTTCTATAAAGAAATAAATATTTACTATAAGAATTTCACACAATTATTAAGTATTAAGTATTAAGTATTAAGTATTAAGTATTAAGTATTAAGTATTAAGTATTAAGTATTAAGTATTAAGTATTAAGTATTAAGTATTAAGTATTAAGTATTAAGTATTAAGTATTAAGTATTAAGTATTAAGTATTAAGTATTAAGTATTAAGTATTAAGTATTAAGTATTAAGTATTAAGTATTAAGTATTAAGTATTAAGTATTAAGTATTAAGTATTAAGTATTAAGTATTAAGTATTAAGTATTAAGTATTAAGTATTAAGTATTAAGTATTAAGTATTAAGTATTAAGTATTAAGTATTAAGTATTAAGTATTAAGTATTAAGTATTAAGTATTAAGTATTAAGTATTAAGTATTAAGTATTAAGTATTAAGTATTAAGTATTAAGTATTAAGTATTAAGTATTAAGTATTAAGTATTAAGTATTAAGTATTAAGTATTAAGTATTAAGTATTAAGTATTAAGTATTAAGTATTAAGTATTAAGTATTAAGTATTAAGTATTAAGTATTAAGTATTAAGTATTAAGTATTAAGTATTAAGTATTAAGTATTAAGTATTAAGTATTAAGTATTAAGTATTAAGTATTAAGTATTAAGTATTAAGTATTAAGTATTAAGTATTAAGTATTAAGTATTAAGTATTAAGTATTAAGTATTAAGTATTAAGTATTAAGTATTAAGTATTAAGTATTAAGTATTAAGTATTAAGTATTAAGTATTAAGTATTAAGTATTAAGTATTAAGTATTAAGTATTAAGTATTAAGTATTAAGTATTAAGTATTAAGTATTAAGTATTAAGTATTAAGTATTAAGTATTAAGTATTAAGTATTAAGTATTAAGTATTAAGTATTAAGTATTAAGTATTAAGTATTAAGTATTAAGTATTAAGTATTAAGTATTAAGTATTAAGTATTAAGTATTAAGTATTAAGTATTAAGTATTAAGTATTAAGTATTAAGTATTAAGTATTAAGTATTAAGTATTAAGTATTAAGTATTAAGTATTAAGTATTAAGTATTAAGTATTAAGTATTAAGTATTAAGTATTAAGTATTAAGTATTAAGTATTAAGTATTAAGTATTAAGTATTAAGTATTAAGTATTAAGTATTAAGTATTAAGTATTAAGTATTAAGTATTAAGTATTAAGTATTAAGTATTAAGTATTAAGTATTAAGTATTAAGTATTAAGTATTAAGTATTAAGTATTAAGTATTAAGTATTAAGTATTAAGTATTAAGTATTAAGTATTAAGTATTAAGTATTAAGTATTAAGTATTAAGTATTAAGTATTAAGTATTAAGTATTAAGTATTAAGTATTAAGTATTAAGTATTAAGTATTAAGTATTAAGTATTAAGTATTAAGTATTAAGTATTAAGTATTAAGTATTAAGTATTAAGTATTAAGTATTAAGTATTAAGTATTAAGTATTAAGTATTAAGTATTAAGTATTAAGTATTAAGTATTAAGTATTAAGTATTAAGTATTAAGTATTAAGTATTAAGTATTAAGTATTAAGTATTAAGTATTAAGTATTAAGTATTAAGTATTAAGTATTAAGTATTAAGTATTAAGTATTAAGTATTAAGTATTAAGTATTAAGTATTAAGTATTAAGTATTAAGTATTAAGTATTAAGTATTAAGTATTAAGTATTAAGTATTAAGTATTAAGTATTAAGTATTAAGTATTAAGTATTAAGTATTAAGTATTAAGTATTAAGTATTAAGTATTAAGTATTAAGTATTAAGTATTAAGTATTAAGTATTAAGTATTAAGTATTAAGTATTAAGTATTAAGTATTAAGTATTAAGTATTAAGTATTAAGTATTAAGTATTAAGTATTAAGTATTAAGTATTAAGTATTAAGTATTAAGTATTAAGTATTAAGTATTAAGTATTAAGTATTAAGTATTAAGTATTAAGTATTAAGTATTAAGTATTAAGTATTAAGTATTAAGTATTAAGTATTAAGTATTAAGTATTAAGTATTAAGTATTAAGTATTAAGTATTAAGTATTAAGTATTAAGTATTAAGTATTAAGTATTAAGTATTAAGTATTAAGTATTAAGTATTAAGTATTAAGTATTAAGTATTAAGTATTAAGTATTAAGTATTAAGTATTAAGTATTAAGTATTAAGTATTAAGTATTAAGTATTAAGTATTAAGTATTAAGTATTAAGTATTAAGTATTAAGTATTAAGTATTAAGTATTAAGTATTAAGTATTAAGTATTAAGTATTAAGTATTAAGTATTAAGTATTAAGTATTAAGTATTAAGTATTAAGTATTAAGTATTAAGTATTAAGTATTAAGTATTAAGTATTAAGTATTAAGTATTAAGTATTAAGTATTAAGTATTAAGTATTAAGTATTAAGTATTAAGTATTAAGTATTAAGTATTAAGTATTAAGTATTAAGTATTAAGTATTAAGTATTAAGTATTAAGTATTAAGTATTAAGTATTAAGTATTAAGTATTAAGTATTAAGTATTAAGTATTAAGTATTAAGTATTAAGTATTAAGTATTAAGTATTAAGTATTAAGTATTAAGTATTAAGTATTAAGTATTAAGTATTAAGTATTAAGTATTAAGTATTAAGTATTAAGTATTAAGTATTAAGTATTAAGTATTAAGTATTAAGTATTAAGTATTAAGTATTAAGTATTAAGTATTAAGTATTAAGTATTAAGTATTAAGTATTAAGTATTAAGTATTAAGTATTAAGTATTAAGTATTAAGTATTAAGTATTAAGTATTAAGTATTAAGTATTAAGTATTAAGTATTAAGTATTAAGTATTAAGTATTAAGTATTAAGTATTAAGTATTAAGTATTAAGTATTAAGTATTAAGTATTAAGTATTAAGTATTAAGTATTAAGTATTAAGTATTAAGTATTAAGTATTAAGTATTAAGTATTAAGTATTAAGTATTAAGTATTAAGTATTAAGTATTAAGTATTAAGTATTAAGTATTAAGTATTAAGTATTAAGTATTAAGTATTAAGTATTAAGTATTAAGTATTAAGTATTAAGTATTAAGTATTAAGTATTAAGTATTAAGTATTAAGTATTAAGTATTAAGTATTAAGTATTAAGTATTAAGTATTAAGTATTAAGTATTAAGTATTAAGTATTAAGTATTAAGTATTAAGTATTAAGTATTAAGTATTAAGTATTAAGTATTAAGTATTAAGTATTAAGTATTAAGTATTAAGTATTAAGTATTAAGTATTAAGTATTAAGTATTAAGTATTAAGTATTAAGTATTAAGTATTAAGTATTAAGTATTAAGTATTAAGTATTAAGTATTAAGTATTAAGTATTAAGTATTAAGTATTAAGTATTAAGTATTAAGTATTAAGTATTAAGTATTAAGTATTAAGTATTAAGTATTAAGTATTAAGTATTAAGTATTAAGTATTAAGTATTAAGTATTAAGTATTAAGTATTAAGTATTAAGTATTAAGTATTAAGTATTAAGTATTAAGTATTAAGTATTAAGTATTAAGTATTAAGTATTAAGTATTAAGTATTAAGTATTAAGTATTAAGTATTAAGTATTAAGTATTAAGTATTAAGTATTAAGTATTAAGTATTAAGTATTAAGTATTAAGTATTAAGTATTAAGTATTAAGTATTAAGTATTAAGTATTAAGTATTAAGTATTAAGTATTAAGTATTAAGTATTAAGTATTAAGTATTAAGTATTAAGTATTAAGTATTAAGTATTAAGTATTAAGTATTAAGTATTAAGTATTAAGTATTAAGTATTAAGTATTAAGTATTAAGTATTAAGTATTAAGTATTAAGTATTAAGTATTAAGTATTAAGTATTAAGTATTAAGTATTAAGTATTAAGTATTAAGTATTAAGTATTAAGTATTAAGTATTAAGTATTAAGTATTAAGTATTAAGTATTAAGTATTAAGTATTAAGTATTAAGTATTAAGTATTAAGTATTAAGTATTAAGTATTAAGTATTAAGTATTAAGTATTAAGTATTAAGTATTAAGTATTAAGTATTAAGTATTAAGTATTAAGTATTAAGTATTAAGTATTAAGTATTAAGTATTAAGTATTAAGTATTAAGTATTAAGTATTAAGTATTAAGTATTAAGTATTAAGTATTAAGTATTAAGTATTAAGTATTAAGTATTAAGTATTAAGTATTAAGTATTAAGTATTAAGTATTAAGTATTAAGTATTAAGTATTAAGTATTAAGTATTAAGTATTAAGTATTAAGTATTAAGTATTAAGTATTAAGTATTAAGTATTAAGTATTAAGTATTAAGTATTAAGTATTAAGTATTAAGTATTAAGTATTAAGTATTAAGTATTAAGTATTAAGTATTAAGTATTAAGTATTAAGTATTAAGTATTAAGTATTAAGTATTAAGTATTAAGTATTAAGTATTAAGTATTAAGTATTAAGTATTAAGTATTAAGTATTAAGTATTAAGTATTAAGTATTAAGTATTAAGTATTAAGTATTAAGTATTAAGTATTAAGTATTAAGTATTAAGTATTAAGTATTAAGTATTAAGTATTAAGTATTAAGTATTAAGTATTAAGTATTAAGTATTAAGTATTAAGTATTAAGTATTAAGTATTAAGTATTAAGTATTAAGTATTAAGTATTGCAGACTTTGTGTTTTTTATTTTTACATTTTTTTATTACGCGCCATATTTGTTGCTTGCTTCCTTAAAATTACTTAAATGTGTTCAGCTTCCGGCTCCGCTTAAGCCTAATGCGGCAGATTTAAGCAATATAAAAGTGCTTAAATTTCAGCATAAGATCTACCAACATCATCTTAACACAGACTTGCACATACTCTCAAACACACACACACAGGCACTCAGTTGCAAAGGCATACATTTTGGCGCCATCTTGCGCATTGCCATTTTTGGGCAACAGCAACCAAAATAGCTGCTTCTTTATATTGCTGCTGCTGTTATTTTTGCTTCCGTTGAAAATTTAATGAAATTCTGAAATTTCAAATATTTGCCACCACAGAATTTAAGCCAAACAACAAATAGGGTAAAATAATAAAAACAAATCATAAACACTGTGTAAATATTTGTTCCAGTTCGCATGTTTGTGTGTGTGCTTGTATCTGTGTCAGCGTTGGGATGTGTTGTTGCTGCAGGATGTGCCACCAAAGAACGACTAGCACTGCGCTCTTCGAATACAAGCCACAAAATATTCACGCCATTTAAATTAAAATGGCAGCGTATTGGCTGGCATGAGTCAGCAGAGCAGTCAAAATTAAGGCGCACGATTGAAATTTTGAATTGCTTATATTTTTTTTTTCTTACTTTTCAAATTCAAATGCGTTGCCAAAGGTATAAGAATAAGATAAGCAAAACATTTTAAAGCAAGCAATTTTTGGATTTTGGGCTTTCAAAAGTATATCTAAGATGTTCTCTCTCTTTGTTCTATTTGTTCTTCATTAGAAAGTATCCTTTCCATTTTGTAGTTCAATATCAAATGTTAATTTAATTTAATTTCCGAAGAAAAGTTTATATAACGGGGTATAATATTAAAAATATTCCAAGGCTATGCAAAAGCGACCATTTATTCTATTTTAATATAAGTATTACGTTGTTAAAAAAAAATATTTAAAAAGGAATTAGTTTAGATGCATGTCGGAAGCCAAAAGATTTAAACTATGATAGGAAAATATTCCAGTTTTTAATATTTTTTTTACCGAAAAATTAAATTTTAATTAGAATCGTGTTATTGATATCAAAAAAAAAAAAAAAAAACAAAAAGCAAGTTGGTCATTTCAGCCCTTGAAAGGACTTTGACCAAGCTTTTTTTGATAGTTATTGATATCACTGTGCGAAATATAAGGGTTAGCAAAGCTGTCTCTATGGCTCCATCGCCAACTGACAGTAGCTCAACATACTAACAAAACCTTCGACGAATTTTATATTTTTTGTTGCCTACTCAAATCGGCAATGAAACAATATTTCAAAATATTTCTTAATCAATGACAAAATTCAAAACATTCACGCTTTTCTTTCATTACAGAACGTAAACGTTTGAAAAACGATTCAAAAGCTGCAAGAACTATATTCTGATTTATTTCGTTCCAAATCCTTGTCAAATAAGCCTTTCGGTGAACCAATTTTACGGGATTGAGATCCGTTGATGCTGCTGGCCATTTTTGAAATGACATCAAACTGTACAAATTGTTCAGCACACAACCAAAGAAAAGAATTTGATATCTCCTTTTTTGACAGCATTTCTAATCCAATCGTCGGAGCCAAACTTACTTTGAACCGGCAAGCTTAAAAGGTTTTTCTACAATGGAAGACTCGTAAATCTTAACACGAAAGAAAGCGCAGAATTGCTTACACAGTGCAACACCAAAAAAAATAACCATATACGGACACCACTACATGATAAAAGACTAAAAAAAAAAAAGACCCGTGTCTCCCAATTTTCCCCAAAGTCATGCACTTTTTGTTTTATGGGCCCCCAAAGATTTGGGGCCTCGGTATCATTTTCGTAAAAATGTGATCATTTTCTCAGGCTCTTATCTTGTAAACCGTTCAGAATTTCGATTTACTCTCAGAGGCAAAGTTGTAGTTCTTGTCATAAGGAACAAAAATTGCCAACATATAAAATCCAAAAAACTTCACCTTCCAGGTCAAAATCGCAAAAAACTTAAAAAATTTCGATTTTTTTTTACCTTTTTTCCCGTGTTCAGGTCCATAGGTAGCAAACCGTTCAAAATTCAAGGAAACAATCAACTACAAAAATGTACCTAAGATCTCAATAAACAAATTTCTAAAACATATAAACTTCCTAGAGATGATTCTTAACACCGTTTTTTAATTTCATTTGTTTTTTATTTACTTCAACATTGAGTTACTATGCTATCTATTACAAAAATATTAAAAAACTAGTAAGGTATATCTTCGACTTGGCCGAAGTTAAAATACCCCCACGACTGATTCTTAAGGGTTAAATAATCTTAAATTTTTTTTTAGTCTTAAATTAGAGAGCTTTTTGTATGAGATTTTAGAAAATTTTGTTAGTTTTATGTGTCTAAAATACAAACATATCAAATTGTTTTTCTGAAACATAAATATAAGCCTTTTTATAAAATATTAAATTTTGGGGTTGTATAGGAGGTGGGCGTGTTAGTGGGTGGATGACGCCCATTTTTCTAACACACCTAAGTTTTGACATAGAACACACAAATACCGAGTTTCAGTTTTGTAACTTTAATATTAGTCTCTTTATAGAGTTTTCAATTTTGGGGTTGTATGGGAGGTGGGAGTGTTAGTGGGTGGATAACACCCATTTTTTTTAACACACCTAAGTTTTGACATAGAACACACAAATACCGAGTTTCAGTTTTGTTACTTTAATATTAGTCTCTTTATAGAGTTTTAAATTTTGGGGTTGTATGGGAGGTGGGCGTGTAAGTGGGTGGATAACACCCATTTTTCTAACACATCTAAGTTTTGACATAGAACACACAAATACCGAGTTTCAGTTTTTTAACTTTAATATTAGTCTCTTTATAGAGTTTTCAATTTTGGGGTTGTATTGGAGGTGGGAGTGTTAGTGGGTGGATAACACCCATTTTTTTAACACACCTAAGTTTTGACATAGAACATAGTTTCAGTTTTGTTACTTTAATATTAGTCTCTTTATAGAGTTTTCAATTTTGGGGTTGTATGGGAGGTGGGCGTGTAAGTGGGTGGATAACGCCCATTTTTCTAACATACTTAAGTTTTGACATAGAACACACAAATACCGAGTTTCAGTTTTGTAACTTTGATATTAACCTCTTTATAGAGTTTTCATTATTTGTGTTGTATGGGAGGTAGGCGTGGCCCATAAAACAAAAAGTGCATGACTTTGGGGAAAATTGGGAGACACGGGTCTTGTTTTTTTTAGTCTTTTATCACGTAGTGGTGTCCGTAAATGGTTATTTTGCCGTGACTTAAAAAATTACACACAGTGTTATTAAGGAAGTTTCAATCTTTTCGGGTTGTATGGAAGGTGGGCGTGTTCTTTAGTGGTTCACCAATTTCAGTTCTTTAGCTTAAATATTAGGTTATTTATAGATTTTTCACTTTTATGGGTTGTTAGGAGGTGGATGTGTTCGTAGGCGGATAACGCAAACTTTTCTTCCACAATTTAGTTTTGATACAAAATACAAATGTATCAATTTTTTTCCTGTAGCATAAAGAGAAGCCTTTTTATAGAGTTTCAAATTTTGGGGTAATATGGGAGGTGGTCTTTATTTTTACATAAAATGAATAAATATCTAATTTTACTTTTGTAGCTTGACAGAAGCCTTTTTATATAGTTTTGAATTTTGGGGTTGTATGGGAGGTGGGCGTGTTCGTTAGTGGATGACGCCCATTTTTCGAACACGCCTTAGTTTTGATATAAAATTAATACATACTTAATTTTATTTAAGTAGCTTCGACACAAGCTTCTTAAGACAGTTTTCAATTTTAGGGTTGTATGGGAGGTGGGCGTGTTAGTGAGTGGATGACGCTCATTTTTATGACACACCTTAGTTTTGTCATAGGTTACACAAATACCGAATTTAAGTTCTGTAGCTTAAATATTTGCTTCTTTATGGAGTTTTCATTATTGGGGTTGTATGGGAGGTAGGCGTGGTTTTCATTCGATTTAGCCCATTCTCGAACTTAATCTTTGTTTTTTAGAAATAGGCTTAAATATGAAGTTTTATTACGATAACTTTAAAATTACGGCTGTAATCGTGTCGACAGACGGACAGACGGAAAGACAGACGGACATGGCTAAATCAACTCAGGTGGTGATGCTGAGCAAGAATTTATATACTTTTCTATATATACCACACCCCCTTATGGGCGTTACACACGTCTTGATAAAATTAATATACCCTTTACGCAGTACGCGGGGGGGTATAAATATGGCTCAAGTTTTGTTGGAAGCAGGGAAATGTAAAGAAGAGGAAGACACAAACAACCAACTAGTGTCCGACCGATTATTCGGCTTCGGCTTCGGTAATCGGCATAATCGGCCAATATTTTGACCTTCGGCTTCGGCTTCTGCTTCGGCCGAAATAGCCGATTATTTTTGCCGAATGGTTTTGCTTTGCTAAACAATTTTTTTTGTAAGTTTTTAGAATTTTTTTTTAATTATTCAGGAACTCCATTAAATATTCCACATTTGAAACATTTTCACTGGTTGTTTTGTGTTTCTCTCCTTTTCTGTTCTTTCATGAGTTGGTGTTCACTCTTTGAAAATTTTATTCAAATGGTAAATGCAGCGAGTCCGACTGTAAAATTTTTGATTTTGTTATGGACTGAAATATAATAGCCGAGTTAACCCTAGAAATTTTCTGCCAGATTTCAGTTAGTATTACATTTCTGAAGCTTTCTGGATCTTGGATCGAAAATATATTCAATTTTTTTTCAACTTTATCCTGACGTCTGTATATCAATAACAGAAAAATCCAAATTTTGCAGAAAAACTCTTGCGTTTTACTCGAATTTAATGATTTCAGTAATTTTTTTTGTACTAAATGAATATAATTTCCATGGTAACTCACGCGACATGCGTTCGTCATTAAGCTTCGTTTTCTCAGAAGTTTATGTTATCAATGAAAAAAATTCTAATGTACATGTATCATAGTACATTAGAAAAAATAGTAATGGTATGATTTACCAAAATTGTTGTTCCTGTAAATAACTAAGAAAAGCAGTGGTAAATATGGGAGTAACTCACGCGACAAAAACAGAAGTGTGTTTTGCAAGCAAGTTTAGATTGTAAAATTCAGCGAATTTTCTCAACGGAAAAACAGTGAAGATTGCCAATTTAAAAATCTGTAGAGTTTACAAAAAATCTTTGCCGTAACTCACGCGACATAACCCACGCGACAAAATATCCGTTAAGAAAATGTGTAATTAAGAAGACCAACTAAGGCTTTTAAAAATAGTTTTATATTATTAAACCAGCTGGTACCCGGCGCGTTGCTGCCGTCCTAGTCCAATGCCTGTTCCAGTTTGCCAACATAAGGCCATCAACAAATAAAAACTCCACTCCAATATAAAAAATTATCTTTTATGGGTGGAGCCACACTCCTTGTCTTATACCCGTTCTCATTTTTGAATATTTCCCAGTAGTAGGATATCACCAAATAGTAACTCCAAATCGAGTTTCTTTGATTTGTGATACCTTGTACAATGTACAATACCCGTTATAGCTTTTCAGTAGCAGGCCACCACCAGATAGTAACTTCATTCTGTAACTTTACTTCCATAGCTATTCTGCATTGAAAATTTGAATTGTATGGGCGGATCCTTGCCACGTTTTCCAATACCCGTGTCAGTTTTATAAATAAAAAACCTGGCCAATAAGTTACTTCATATCGACTTTCATTGTTATAAATGTAGTTTCAAATCTATTCAAAAAATCAAAAAATTTAATTGTATGGGCGGTGCCATGCCTCCCTTTTCATAGATCGCTCAATTTTGCTAGTCGAAGGGCACTACTTTGTTTCATTGATGTGGGACACATGGGTCGAAAGTTAAATTAATTTTTGTGTTTTTGAAAAAGTACCACGCCCCTCGGGGATGGGAGAGTGAAAATTACTTTACGACCTATTCTCATACCTACCAAATGCACAAACAAAATTTCGTTCAAATCGATCTAGCGGTTTTGGAGGAGTTCAAACACTAACACCGTGACACGAGATTTTTATATATTAGAAGATATAAAAAAATATGAATTCGATTACAACAAATAAATTCTGATTTCAAAGAGTTAAAAAGAAATGAAAAAAAAAACATAAAATTAAAGGTGAAACGTCTATACTTTAATTGTATACATCTTCGATGAATACGTTTTAACGTCTTTAATACAAGTTTATCGACAAATGAAAAGAATTGATAACTTTTTATACCCACAATATTGCGAGTATTCGACCATTATACAAAAGTATTTTACTATATTAAAAAATTGGACTTAGAAATACATTAAATTTTTCAGCTGTGGTTGACATTTTCGTGGAAATGCCCATATAACAAAAGCAAAGAATAAATTTTATAATTTATTTTACTTGAAAACATTTCTCATTTCTTATTCGGCATCGGCTTCGGCCTTCGGCCGATTATTTCCATTTTGCCGAAGAATCGGCTTCGGCTTCGGCTTCGGCAAAAAATCACATTCGGTCGGACACTACAACCAACTAAAGACCTATATATATTTCCATATTTCCCCAAAATTATTTTTCTTCCTATACGAACATCAAGTTTTCGTCTTTTATAACTTCTGGTAATTTCTTCAAGAGATTTTCCTTCGGCAACGGTTTCCTCATTTAGGAATATAATACCGAATATAATACCGAAGAACGTCAAGCTTACAAAACTGCTCAAAAATCGTCTCATATTTTCATATTTTTCATGGAACCATGCCTATTATTTTTTTAAATAAAAAACAAATACGTTTCTTTATTATTAAACAAGTGAAGAAAGTCTAAAGTCGGTCTTGCCCGACTATGAAATACCCTAAACCTCATTTTTCAAAATACAATAATAGTATTGAAAATGGGCGGGTCCGTGGGTGGATGAAGTACATATTTCATGTGCATTTCAATTTTAATGAAAAATTTACAAAAATTTATAAAAAGTACATGTTTCATTCCTGTAGCTCACATGTTAATGTCTTTAAAGTATTTTGTGACTTGTATGGGAGGTGGGCGTGTTCGTGGACAGATTACTCCTAATTTTTAATGCATCTTAGTTTTGATATAAAAGACATACATACCAAATTTTATCTCTGTAGGTTTAAAACGAGCTTATTAATTGAGTTTTCAAGTTAAGGGTTGTATAGGAGGTGGGCGTGGCCGTGGGCGGATGACTTTTTTTTCGAAGACATCTTTGTTTTGATATAAAAAACATACGTACTAAATTTTATCTCTGTAGATTAAACAGAGGCTTATTTATTGCGTTTTCAATTTTTGGGTTGTATGGGAGGTGGGCGTGTCCGTGAGCGTATGACACCTATTTTTCGAAGACATCTTTGTGTTGATACAAGACACATACACACCAAATTTTATTGTTGTTGGTTTATTATGAGCTTATTAATGCAGTTTTCAAGTTTTCCGTTGTATGAGAGGTGGGCGTGGTGGTGGGCGTATGACATCCATTTTTCGAAGACGTCTTTGTTTCGACATTTAATATAAACATTCCAAATTTTATTTCTGTAGGTTAAACATGAGCTTCTTTATTGAGTATTAAATTTTTGGGTTGTATGGGAAGTGGGCGTGGCCGTGGGCGTATGACATCCATTTTTCGAAGGAGTCTTTGTTTTGATATAAAATACATACGTACCAAATTTTATCTCTGTACCTTAAACATGAGCTTATTTTTTAAGTTTTTAATTTTTGGTTGTATGGGAGGTGGGAGTGTCCGTGATCGGATAGCACCCATTTTTCGAAGACATCTTTGCTTTGATGTGAAATATATAAATACAAAGCTAATTATGAGCTCCTTTATGCAGTTTTTAATTTTTGCGTTGTATGAGAGGTAGGCGTGTCCGTGGGCAGATTCCAAAAATATTAAATAGTGCAGATCCTTGGGTCCATGTGGCCATGTGTACCGAGTTTCGTTCAATTATCTTAACTCCTACTTCTTATCCTGTGTATACGGCAACTCACAGACGGACGGACGGAAGGACGGAAGGACGAATGGACGGACATGGATAGCTCGACTCACGAGGTAACTCCGATCAAGAATATATTTATTTTTACTTTTTTATACCGGACTCGCTTCGTTCTATGTGTTACAAACGTTTGCACAAAGCTAATATACCCTGACCTTTCAGGTTTAGGGTATAAAAACAACTTTATTTTTGGAATAAACTCTTGCCATATTTTTGAGAGATTGATATTTTCAGTCAATTTCTGTAGCTTATCGCCTGGATGAGGATTGCCTTAGAGTTGTCCAAATAAGTTAAAATTTTGCACAGATCATTATTTTGATGATTGAAACAAGATTGGCGGTTGTGAGTTCAACTTTTTAAAAGTAAAAAAATAAGGGCCACTCTAATACACATGTACCAAAATTGGACTAAAATTGGTGAAAAAAATCACTTACAGTTTTTTTTTTAATAACGAAGAACGGCCCGAAGAGCATTTTACATCTTATTTTGGGTATGAGGGGGTATAATTAATATAATATGGGGTATGATTTAATTAGATTGTTAAGTTTTCGAATCAGCTCCATTAAAATATTTTGTTGAAAATTTTGCCAATGGACCAACTTTCAGGCCTTATGGCTTGAAATTTATATCTGATTTATATCGGGTATGATTTATTAGATTGTAAAGTTTTCGAATCACCTCCATTAAAATATTTTGTTGAAAATTTTGCGCCGATGGACCAATTTTCAGGTTTTATGACTTGAAATTTATATCTGATTGACTTTTTCAGCAAGATTCATTCGGAAAAGTTGTTAAAAAATGACACAGGATTATCTTTTGTGTTCATAACAAATACCAAAAAAAAGAGGTCTTGGGCACCTTACGGTCAAAATTCCAAATTATTGTATCTTTTCTCTAATTTGTTTACAGTATTTAGACTACAAGCCGCCAAATTTTCAAAACTTGCAATAATAATGATAAGTATTTTTTTCGAAATAAAAAATTCTCATTTATAGTGAATTTATTGAAAATTAAAAATTGTTCCTATATTTTGATAAAAAATTCACTATGAAAAGTATTTTCTTAAATAAATACAAATCTTTTCTCAAAAATAATAAAGTCTTATTCTCTAAAAACGATATATTTTCATAAATTTCTCTTTTTCATGGAAGCTTTTTATCATTTTTAGAGAAAAGCATTCTCTGGTGCAAACTCTGTACCATTTTTCTCTACATATATTGCCTTTTTTATCATATTCCGAGAAACTTCTTTCTGAGTGTAGGTATTGGATTCTGTTTTTTTTTTTTTAGTTTTTAAGCCGAAAATGATTATATTATAAGAGGCATTCATATTTAACATTCGAAAATAACTGTGTGGCCTGGGATAAATTCTTAACTGTTAAGTTAAGAGCCACTGAATTCAACAGATTTGTTTCAATTATTATCTAATGGTGCGTCGGAAATGAATGAAATAATAATCGCTTTACAAAGGATGCGGAAAATGACTTTTATTTGACGGAAAATAAATTAAGCTGCACAAAGCATAAACAACTAGAATTCACTGTAACCGTTGAGCTACCCTCTGACATCGACTCCAAGATGTTGTGTTAGTTTAGAGAAAGAAGTGCCTCCATAAAAAGATTTGTCTGAACAAAAATGCACACCAAATACAAATATACAGCAAAAGTCGTTATAAACCAAACATTTTATATTTTTTGCTGGGCTGTGCATAGCTGGATCTAGCTATATTGGTACAGTTTTCAAATGTATGGCCTTTTAGCAACTCACTTTCCATCTGTCTTTCTGTCTGACTGTCTGTTAGTGTGTCTGCCTTGACAGTGATTGCTTGCATGAGGGTGTCCCTTGTCTGAGTTTGGCTAGGCGACCAAAAAAGAAGCAAAAAAAGTGACAAAAAAATAATTGTTTGTGTCCTGCTAGGATTGAGGTTGAAGCGTGTCAGTCATTGTCAGTGTGAAGCAACACGGTCAGCTTCAAGCTCGTTGTCGTCATGTTGCAAGCTGAAGAGGTCAAAAAGCCAAGTAAAAGTAATTTCCTACTTAAACGTTAATTTAAGAAATATTTTTGTTTTTAATTCTTTTTGTTCAAATGTCAGCTGAGCTGTCTTGGTAGCTGCCGCCGCATTTAAGCCGGATGCTAATTACCAAAAGATTTCAGCGCAAGCCACAAGTCTTTCTCATACATATTAACTTTGCAATCTCCGCTGCTTTAACGCCAAACACTCTGCAAGGAAGCCACTTTGAAAGCACTTAACTTATCGGAAATGAATACCTCAAGGATTGCCGCCATGGTGAATGACTCGTGAAGTGCCTCACAGCGCGCTGACTTTGGCAACAACTCACTGACAAACAGCAGCTACTACGTAAATTTATATAAAACGCCAACTCCGCCATCTACCCAATGTATAGCTATTGAAGTGAAAATTCCAAAGGATTCAACAGCATCCTGTAGAGCACTCGACCGTTTCGAAGGCATATTGTTTGTTATTGTCTCGATAACATTGCATTGCGTTGCGTTAAGCTGCGTTGTACTGCTGGGAGCAATATTTTACAATGACGCACGTTGATAAAGTCAGCCTGCAATGAACGAAAGGCTTTCTTTCAATGGCGCGTAAATATTTTCCTTCAAGTTGTCTAAAGTCTGAGCTGCTTTTTCTTTAGTAAGCAGATAAAAAAAAAACTAAAATATGCAACACATGCCTAGAATAAACATATTTTCCATGAACATAATAACTACCGTTGTTGGTGACGCCTTATGTTTTCCGTCGAAATGAGCGCATTAATTAAAGCAGTACGAAGAATTAAAATTGAGCTACAAGCGGCATTTATGTAAAACTTATAGAAAATTTTTGAGTTCAACGCAAGCAAAATAAAGTTAGAGAATTAATTTTTTATATATAAAATATATATACAATTTTAAGACTAAAACGTTTTGTGGCTCACGTCTTGAGTTCGATCTCTGAGAAAAATCTCATTTTTATGCATAAGAATCTATATGCGTGGTTTCGATACCCGAACGTTATGAATTAAATATAAGTCTTTGAATCCTTGACAATCTCACTTGTACGGTATCTCATATTTCATTCGTACCAAATATGTTTTGGCATTAAATTTAGCTTAAAACACTTTTGATCTTAAGAGAATTTTCCAGACTATTCAAGATTTATGTTTGAGCTTCAGTTACAAAAGTCAAGACTAAGCTGCAACCAAATGAAAAACAAGAGTGGGAGTGACGTAATGGTTAGACGTAGACATAGAAATGACAGCCATCAGCGAAAATTTCTATTGCAGCTGCCACACAAAAGCTTTGTCAACAAAAGATGGTAATTTTACGAGAATATGTAGAAACGACAAAATATAAAAACTCAGAATGATGGCAAAGGCAGCCTTAAGATTGAGGATAACGACTCACTGTCATAGCATTTAAGCAAAGGAAGTCGACGTGACAAGCAACGGTAGTGGTAGCCGTAATATGGGTGAGAGTAATGTTTTTATATAAAAAAATTAAAATGTATAATTTTATTGCAATTTTAAATATAACTCAATATTTGAATTTAATTAATTTAAGAAATAAAGAATTTTTATTAAGCTAGAGTGCTGGTTTTTTATTAAATTTTTAATCATTAATAATTTAAGCACATTTAAAATTATTTTATACATGCTCGTTGACATTTCATTAATAAAACAAATACAGCTATTTGATTTCTTTTTTATATTTATGTATTTTTCCTTCTTTCTTCTAAATGCATCTTTACATGCATGTGCTTGCATTTGTATTGTTCACACCTTTTTATCAAAGCACTTCATGCTATTTCCCCTCTGTTCACGTGAAACATATAAAAATAAAACCACTTCTGTTCAACAATTCTTTTGTTATTTCAAATAAACAAGACACAAAAAAAGGTCCTTCAATCATTTGTTTTTTTTTTTTATTTCTTTGCTTGTTTGTGGCGTCAAGTGCAAAAAGCTTGAAAGTTTACTCATTCATAATTTACAACGCTTTTGTAGTGGCTCTTTGGGGGATTGTGTCAAAAATTGTTTTTAAGTGTAATTAAGCTGTATTTGCTCTTAACCTTATGAAAGCTTTTTAATTCTCTATAAGAAAAAAATAATACAATAAAAATAAATAAAAAATTAATACCATGTTTAAATATTGAATTTTGAATTTTCATTTGTAATGTTAAATTTTGAATTTTGAATTTTGAATTTTGAATTTTGAATTTTGAATTTTGAATTTTGAATTTTGAATTTTGAATTTTGAATTTTGAATTTTGAATTTTGAATTTTGAATTTTGAATTTTGAATTTTGAATTTTGAATTTTGAATTTTGAATTTTGAATTTTGAATTTTGAATTTTGAATTTTGAATTTTGAATTTTGAATTTTGAATTTTGAATTTTGAATTTTGAATTTTGAATTTTGAATTTTGAATTTTGAATTTTGAATTTTGAATTTTGAATTTTGAATTTTGAATTTTGAATTTTGAATTTTGAATTTTGAATTTTGAATTTTGAATTTTGAATTTTGAATTTTGAATTTTGAATTTTGAATTTTGAATTTTGAATTTTGAATTTTGAATTTTGAATTTTGAATTTTGAATTTTGAATTTTGAATTTTGAATTTTGAATTTTGAATTTTGAATTTTGAATTTTGAATTTTGAATTTTGAATTTTGAATTTTGAATTTTGAATTTTGAATTTTGAATTTTGAATTTTGAATTTTGAATTTTGAATTTTGAATTTTGAATTTTGAATTTTGAATTTTGAATTTTGAATTTTGAATTTTGAATTTTGAATTTTGAATTTTGAATTTTGAATTTTGAATTTTGAATTTTGAATTTTGAATTTTGAATTTTGAATTTTGAATTTTGAATTTTGAATTTTGAATTTTGAATTTTGAATTTTGAATTTTGAATTTTGAATTTTGAATTTTGAATTTTGAATTTTGAATTTTGAATTTTGAATTTTGAATTTTGAATTTTGAATTTTGAATTTTGAATTTTGAATTTTGAATTTTGAATTTTGAATTTTGAATTTTGAATTTTGAATTTTGAATTTTGAATTTTGAATTTTGAATTTTGAATTTTGAATTTTGAATTTTGAATTTTGAATTTTGAATTTTGAATTTTGAATTTTGAATTTTGAATTTTGAATTTTGAATTTTGAATTTTGAATTGTGAATTTTTAATTTTGAATTGTGAATTTTTAATTTTGAATTTTGAATTTTGAATTTTGAATTTTGAATTTTGAATTTTGAATTTTGAATTTTGAATTTTGGATTTTGAATTTTGAATTTTGAATTTTGAATTTTGAGATTAAATTTGTAAATTTTTTTAAAGTTTTGCATTCTTCGTTTTGCATGTTGAATTTAGGATATTAAATTCTGAATCTAGAATTTGGGAAAGCACACAGTATATGGAATTGATTCGGACTGTACTGGATTTGATTTGTTTTGTAATGAACTCGATTTAGAATTGATTTTATTTATACTTACATCGTTTATAGTTCGTTTGAAATTAATTTGAAGTTTAATTTTCAAGCGGATTTGCTTTGAACTTGATTTTACTTTTTTTCTAGCTTCGAATTGAGTTATTATATTTCGTGTCATAGGTCTTTGTTTGGATTTAATTGATAGTTACTTGGTCTAGCAATTATCTCGATTCTTTAGAATTTAAATTTGGAGATTTTGACATTTAATCTTGATTTGATTTGAAATAGACTGACCATACTTCTTCATGTTTTTATTTGAATTCAATTCAAAATAGTTCAAATGTTATGTAAACTCTATTTTTGTCAACTCATTATGATTTCAACTCAATTTTATATAAACTGGATATTCCTTTTGTTGTTAGTAAATGAGCCTAAGGCTCGCTTTTATTTTGATTTTCCTTTTACATGATTTAACACGTTTTCACGTTTTATCACCGTCAAAACATAAAACAAATGCCACTCTTCACATTTTTAATGAACCTTGATGAGAATTTTTGTTGTTATATAAAATCCTATTAATTATATTCCCCAACGACGCAGATAATTATAAATTCAATTTCCGCACTTTTGTTAAATACTTTGCGCAGCATTTAACTGCCCGGAACTGTGGCGGCTTGTTTCCGCACAAAATTTTAATCCATCAAATTGTGTTGTCAATGTTGACGAAATTTTTTGATGTTTTTAAATGCTTGCATTATTTTATATTCATAAATATAAAATTTATTGCTTGCTGTTGTGTTTTGTTTGTAATGCATACTCATATTTTATGATTTTACGATGTCTGTGTGAGGGTGTTTGTGGATGGGCAAGTGTGAGAGTAGAGTACTTGAGTGATATGCGCACAAATGTCAGGAAAGGCAGTAAAATGTCAAATAAAATATACATCAGTGTGTGAAGTAATGCGGACTTTCGTTACGACTGAATCGGACGAACGATGGCATCAAGCTATGGATGAGGAATGATTGAATGAATGGATGACAACGAGTATGTCTTCCTGAACATGTGAGGGTGTTTGTGTGTTGAAATATATGAGTGTTTGTCAGCGTTGTGAACATATCCCAGGGTTGTAATAAAACTTGACATATGTATGTAGTTGTCACACACGCTCATCGGCAGTTCAGTGTAAGAGTGTGTGGGAGTGAATTGGTTCTATGCGATGGATATGCAATGGATTGATTGGCAAACATTCGGCTTGGCTGTTGAAAAAACAAAAAAAAATTCAATGAAATTCTTTGAGTGCTGATACCGATTCATATTTAGCTGTTTGTTCGTCTCTGTTGATTGAAATGCATGAATTTTATGAATTACTGACGCTGCCATGCTTCCGTTATTATTGGTATTTATGTTGTTAAATATTTTTTTTTCTTTTTTGTAACGGAAGAATATTAAGTACTTTGGTTTTATTTATTTTGCAGACAACATTAAGTATTGCCTTGTGAGACTATTGGATGTAGTTGGCATATTTTATGTCTTTAGTTGTTATTTACGGTATAGCATGGATTTTATTTCTTAAGGTTGGTCGATATTCAACAAATTGAATTATACAACAACAATAATTTGAAAGCAGCCAAGTACAGCGGTAAATGTAAATGTAATGCATATGCAATGTGAATGTAATCGTAATGGTAATTTTATGTAAATGTAATGGTAATGTAATTGTAATGTAATGGTAATGTAATGGTAATGTAATGGTAATGTAATGGTAATGTAATGGTAATGTAATGGTAATGTAATGGTAATGTAATGGTAATGTAATGGTAATGTAATGGTAATATAATGGTAATGTAATGGTAATGTAATGGTAATGTAATGGTAATGTAATGGTAATGTAATGGTAATAAAATGGTAATGTAATGGTGATGTAATGGTAATTTAATGTTAATGTAATGTTAATGTAATCGTTATGGTAATATTAATGGTAATATTCAAATTTTATGGTGATGGTAATGGTAATGATAATGGTAATGTATTGTAATGTAATGGCAATGTAATGGTAATGTAATGGTAATGTAATGGCAATGTAATGGTAATGTAATGGTAATGTATTGGTAATGCAATCGTAATGCAATGATAATGTAATGGTAATATAATGTTAATGTAATGCTAATGTAATGACAATGTAATGGTAATGTAATGTTAATGTAATGCTAATGTAATGGTAATGTAATGGTAATATAATGGTTATGTAATGGTATTGGTAATGTAATGATAATGTAATGGTAATGTAATGGTAATGTAATGGTAATGTAATGGTAATGTATTGGTAATGTCATGGTAATGTCATGGTAATGTAATGGTAATGTCATGGTAATGTAATGGTAATGGTAATGTAATGTTAATGTAATGGTAATGTTATGATAATGTAATGGTAATTTAATGGTAATGAAATGTTAATGTAATGGTAATGTAATGATAATGTAATGGTAGTTTAATGGTAATGTAATGGTAATTTAATGGTAATGTAATGGTAATGTAATGGTAATATAATGGTTATGTAATGGTATTGGTAATGTAATGGTAATGTAATGGTAATGTAATGGTAATGTAATGGTAATGTAATGGTAATGTAATGGTAATGTAATGGTAATGACATGGTAATGTAATGGTAATGTAATGGTAATGTCATGGTAATGTAATGGTAATGGTAATGTAATGTTAATGTAATGGTAATGTAATGATAATGTAATGGTAATTTAATGGTAATGTAATGTTAATGTAATGGTAATGTAATGATAATGTAATGGTAGTTTAATGGTAATGTAATGGTAATTTAATGGTAATGTAATGATAATGTTATGATAATGTAATGATAATGTTATGATAATAACAGTATTATAGATAATGTAATGATAATGTTATGATAATAAAAGTATTACAGATAATGTAATGATAATGTTATGATAATAACAGTATTACAGATAATGTAATGATAATGATAGTATTGTATTTCTAATTTCATGTAAATGTAATGATATATTTTGGTTTAAGACAAACTGTCATGTAATCTTGAGTGAAGATTTTGAGAAAATGTTTCTACTCTGCAGCGTTTAAAAAATGAAACTCGAAATCATCCGAGCAAAATTAAAGATCACCCGAATATTTTGGATTCCGGAAAATGCGTTTTGTTCAATATGCTAAGACCAGTCAAATGACCATTCAGCATTTAACCGAAATGCACTTGCTCTGCCAAATTGTCAGCACAAAAGAAGAGAAGAACTAAAAAAAAAAATCTAAAAATAATCCTATATCCTTCAGCATGTTTGGTGGCCTGACTGACCTAGTATTAAGCAACTGTTTTTCGTGTTGCTAAATACTAGGTCAAATGCGTTTTTTTTTTGCTATTTTTTACCAATAACCATGCGGTACACACTGTTGTTGTCTTTGTTGTTTTGGGCATGGCTGAAATATAACAGGCAAGATTGAAAGTGCTCCATTGTTGTGGCCACAACTGCAATAACAACAACAACAGCAACTACAACAACCACCACAATAAAAACAACACATTGCACCAACTGCTGGCAGAGCGTCTGAGACAGACGAAGGATAATTAATTAAAATTGCGCGCCTTTGTGTTTTTCATATCCTGCTGAAAGTGCACACAAAACAAAAAAAAAAGGACACACCAGCACATGCAAAAACCCATCAACGCATAGACACACACAAACACATACATATGTATATATCACAGATTCCCTGACACGATCGCGGTACAATTTTAGTAAATTAAAGCTGACGTTGCTGATTGTGGCCAAGAAGAAAAAAAAAAAAAACAAAAACAGAAGCTGCCAACATGAATTTCACTGCAATTGGAACGAATCGTATTTTCAATTTTTGCAGTTTATTGCAAATTGTAGCTCACACATTCAAGCAGATACAAACACACACACGCATACGAAGAACTTTCATATGAAGCAAATTGTTTATCTTACTTGTTGGTATTTGTGCGTTTATGCTTGTGTGTTTGTGCATGTGTGTGCGTACGCTATTATGCGTATGTGTACGCGTACATTCAGCTCTCAGTGTTGATACTATTTTGAGCTTTATTCATGAAAATGACCCGCAAAAGCCTTGCATACTGATAAGTTGACGCACTGTGGAATTTATTGCCAAGCATGCGGTGCAACAACGGTAAGATAGGAAAAAAAAAAACGCAAGGACCTCGAAAACAAAATTTAGTATTGTAAAATCCGAACAAATTAAGCAACTGCACTCAAAAGACAAAAAAAATTAATAAGTAGCTTGCAAAGTCATACAAAATTTAATTGATGTGGAACATAAGAGATGCAAGCCACACGGAAGATATGAAGAAGTAAAGAACGAGATAGTTAAGATAATTTCATAGAGAAATTTCACACATAAAAGTAAATTGAAAATGATAACAAATTTAAATGACAATAAGTTTGTAATAATTATAAGACTAACAAGAATAACAAGCCTTGTTAAAAGGAAAAATCACCGGAGACTGTCTTCCCATCGTGGGCCGGGAAGTGATCATGACAGCATTGTCTTTTCCTCCGTGGGGGCGTGCGTGAAAATTAGGTTGGTGAGGCCAGCCCTACGTTCACAGGAGTGAACCGGGAAAAAAGTAGCGTAGTTTCCGGTTCAACCAAATTCAAGCACTCCTTATGTCAGCTGTAGTACATATTACAATCAACTCTCTTAGAGCCGAGGCTGGTTTGGGTTTTCATTGGGCGGTATAATGTAGTGGAATAAACACTAACTACATTCCATTTTATGGTCTTAGAGAGACACGTAAAGAGTCTAGAGAAGACAAGAAGTTGACATGGAGCTTTTGAGACGGCTCCGACTCGCCTTGATAGTGCCAGTTGCGGGCTACGTGGTTTTTTTCGTTCAAGACGCAGCGCCTGTGTAACAATACGCCCTTCGACATCTTAGCTAGTCACCGGCTACTTGTCCGAGACCGCAAAAAGCGACTTTCTTCTTTAACTAGAGACCGTCCACTACCCGCAAACCGTCCGCGACCCGTCCGGCGGCTTGTAGGTCAGCCCCCGCAGATTTAAATTTATCAACATCATTATAATTAAGACTAACAAGCCAAGCTTTGACATTCCGAATAAACAGAGATTTTTTTACGCAAACATCTTTTGCCATTACACTCAGAAAAAAACACATGCCTTGCTCCGGTAAAAAATCTATCTATTTTCGATAATAGCAATATTCTGTTTTTCAAATAAAATGTTCTTCAATTAAAATAAATTTAAACATTTTCAAAGATATATTTCTTTACTTCTAGGAAATGTAAATATTTCAATGTTTCTAATAATGATAAGTATTTTTCTCGCACAAAAAAAAATTCTCCTTTATAGAGAAAAATTTATTGAAAAAGAAAAATTTTTCTTATATTTTGATAAAAAACACCATAAGAAGTATTTTCTTCAAAAAAACCAAATCTTTTTTCAAAAATAAAAAATATTTTTCTTTAAAAACGATATATTTTTCTTTTTATTAAAGCTTCTAATCATTCTTAGAGAATTTTTAGTATTGCAATTAGAGAATAGCATTTCTCTGCAGCAAAGTCTGTACCATTTTTCTCTAAATATTATGCCTTTTTTATCATATTCCGAGAAACTTTTTTTTGAGTGTAGGAAAATTGTTAAAGAGTCAATAAGTTACTAAAGTATAGAACTTTAAAAATAAAAAACATTCTAGATATTTTTTCTTATCCATAAATTATAGCTTATCGAGTATCGCCTTAGAAGATACCCAGATTAAAAAAATATCTTTATCACCTTGAAACAATATAAATGCGTTAAAGACAAAATTTTAACATTTTTAAAAAAAAGTCTGACTTTTGTCACGGTAAGATCTATTGCAAATTAGTCGGATAGCATGCTTTTGCGATATCAGAACAGCAGTAATTTTGTTAGCATATGCATGTGTCGTCCAACAAGCTAGTCCGTATTCCCAGTAGCGTAGCAAGGGGGGGGCGGGGGGGGCGGTCCGCCCCGGGTACACGCTAAAATGGGGTGCAAAATTTGCGAAAAGAACTTTTCACCACTCAATTTTTTGATTTTTTTAATAATAAGAACACTTTAATGACTGCGGTTTTATGTTTTGAATATAAAGAGGGTGCAAAAGTGAATGCAAATATTTTTTAATTCGTTTTTATTAAAACTTTAACTTTATATGAAATTTGTTTCAATATAAACAAACGCTTATACTAAAACCTAAGTCAATTCGGAATATTTGTCATTGGTTAGGGGTGCAATTGCCAAATAAATGCAATTCAAATTTTCATGACAGTACGATAGAGTACAAAAAGAAAAATGTTATATTATAATGTTACATTCTTTTTTTATTCCATAAAATTTTATAAAAAATCGTTTTTTTGCTTCTTATATTCAGGTTATGAAGTGTTCAAACTTACTCGTATAGTAAGTATTTATATTACTATTACTTTTCGCAAATCTGCATGATTTTCAGAGTATGATGAATGGAGGCGTCAGTTATTTTGTAAGTAATACATTTCTCCAGAACTTTTCAGAAAAACGTGCTCACGTCATAAATGTCAAGAATAAAAATATACCTTATGATTTTGTGATTACTAAGTTCTGAGATAATACATCATAAAACAAACCTTATTTACAGCTCTTAATCTGCTAGAATATAATTTTTAATAGTAATATGTTAAATAATATGTTAATAATATAATATCCTGTTACATGAAACAATTTTAAAATCAATGCTCAACTAATAACATGCTTAAACAATTTCTAAAAAAATTAAATTATGATTTAAATGCATTAAATTTTTTATTTAAATTAAATAAATGGCGTTTTATAACAATTTTAAGGCGTTCTGACGTTTTTTTTTTTATTTTATTGTGAAGATGTCTTTTAAAAGCTCTAAGATGGTTTTCTGACTCCTTAACTTTACTAAAGTAATTATTATAAAGATTAAATCAACCAACAAAAACTGTCAAAAATACAGTTCTTAACAGAAGATGCACAGTTCCTTAAAAATTGTTCTAATTATTTAAATTAAATTTTGTTCTCAGTCACTGAATGTGAAGCATCGACAGATTACTTGTAATTATCAGCTCTTTGTGGACCATTCATGACTCTTGACCTTGTCCAGTCAGGGCTAGTTTGCTTTGAGAATTATGAACATAATGAGTATGAAACAAATTTCTGATAATAATTTGGTATCTTATATATTAATACGTGCACATTAAAGTTTGTCGTACGCTTTTTTGTTTTAATTAAAACTCAAAATTAATGAAACTTATACCATTCGAAAGGTTTTGTTGCCCAGATGTGCAGAATGCATATATAAATGATATATCTGATAGAGGGGGTTCCCAACCTTCTAAGAGAGAAATTAAATTTTTGAGAAAAAATCTGCTCTTTGATTGATATGAAATTTGGTTGGAGAAGAGTTCTTAAGTTGCTCAAATTTGAATTTTTTTTAAAAGTAACAATTTCTTAAAAAAATGTAGTTTTATGCATTCATCAATTGTTAAATTTGTAAAAAAATGTGTTCTGAACTCAAAAATTTAACTTTCCATGTGAATATCTTAGTCGGATTTTAACGGTTTTTAAATTTTTTTCATTTTTTCTAAAAGTTTGATAAATTTTCTTTTAAATGTGTTAAAAATTACAGCAAAGTTCTTACCCAAAGTATTTTTAATTATTTTTCTTAATATTGTCGTTAGTTATTTAGCGTGTGTTTCAACCAAATGCCAAGAGAGAGAAAAAACTGTCTCAAATTAAATGTTCTAAATTGGGAAGCCAATATCTCCGCCATCTGTGGATAGATTTTATTTATTTTTTTTTTTTTGTATTTAAGTCTTATCAGTTAACTTAAAAAACTTTTGAAAATAATACCGTTTTTTGTTTGTTTATATTTAAATTATTCCTTTAAAAAAAAAGACCATAAAATTTTATTTATTCTCAAAATATGGGGTAAAAATGATTTTTGTTGTAAAAAAACAAAAACTCAAATTTCATTTTTGATTTTCTTTCAAAGTCTGTACCGAATTTTAGGTGAATTTATTTTGTCTAAATTAATAAACTGTCCATGCCATAAAAAAATCAAGGCTACTCCCTATGATTTCTTTGACAAAATTAAATTTTTTTAAAATGTTGGTTTTCTGTTTTGAACAAAATAATAAAATTAAATAATAATTTTTTTTTAGAAAATAGCTTTATATCTCCAATCAATTAAGAGTTATAGCCTCGAACTTATTTTAATCATCTCGCATATAATTATAAATAGGCAATCAATAAATTGGTCGAATTTCGACCCCAAGCGATACTAGTCACTGTAATAGAGTGATACTGTGATATTAATAGTCGAGGTATTTTGTCTTTCAAAGTCGAAGCTGAGATGAATATAGAATACTGTAAAGAAGTTGATAAAATTTAGGAAAAAAGTTTATAAATGAATTTTACTTTATTTTAACTTTCACTTAACTTTTATATAGAAGACATGGATTGATTTCGAATAAACATTTAACTTTATGGTTTAACGGTTTGCTTCCAGGTCCTGTTTTTTCTTCAATTATGCACAATTTTTCGTAAAATTTTCACAATTTTCTATAAAAAACTAGCTTAAGTTTTTATAACTTCATAAAGTCAGTTCTCCAATTATTTAAAACTGATATTGTGTGGTTTACTGATAGTAAATTGTTCTCGCATAACCTATAAGCCCTTATAAGCTTTTTTCTAAATCTTTTCTTAAATATGTCATTTTTGTAGAGGTTGATTCAAAATATGTAAAATTAAAACAGAAATAGCGAAAAATTTTATTCAAAATAGATCTTTGAGGATTTACTCATTGTTGATAATCAGAATTTTGCGTATACAAAACATTTTTGAAAAATTCCTTGATTGCGGAAAATCCTGCTTTAAAAAAATTAAGATATACTTAAAATTTGAAATTAAATGAAATTTTTTTAAGTTTTGTGTAAGTTACCAAAATAAAAATCTTTCAAATGATATCAAATATATTAATATTGATAAGATTATTTTTAAGTTTTGTCTACTGTAACCGAATTTTATAAACTATACAAATAGTTAAAATATTTAACTTTATTTGCACTCTAACAAACTAATCATAACAGTAAACTATTATTTAAAAAAAATATATTAATTTCTTGGTAATTTTTAAACATTACTCTTTTGAGGTTTACTATAACCTTCTTAAGGGGTGCACAATTTAGTTTCCGCCCCGGGTGCCACCAACCCTAGCTACGCCACTGCGTATTCCAACTAAGATTGAAAGATTCCATTCGATATAAGTTCGAGACAACAAAAAAGTTTCAACAAATATAACTATCTCTAGATAATATTTAAGGGCCCGTGTATGTTCCGACCTACTCATCTTATTATGCAAGTATAAACTTAGGCATTTAAAAGAATAGACATGCTCAGAGCACGATACGAAATATGCATGTGGACTGCATGAAGAAATACAGACATCCTAAAAATAAAACTGAAGCATTTAAATACATGATTCCAGTTATATTGCTTAGCAGGGGCGCAACCAGGAATTTGTTTTGGGGGGAGTTTTATCAAATGTGGAACTTATATATAAAAACGATTTTACGTAATTATAGCGGCTGTGTTGTTACGGTTAGTGCGTTCAATTTTTGCACTTATGGTTCCTTGTTCAAACTTCAGGCAAGGCCAGCACCATATTTTTTTTCAAAAAAAAAAAAATGTAAAACGGTCACTGACAGGACATTTTGTCCGTACAGAAGGTGAACAGCAGTGGTAGCAGTCGTTTTAAAATAAACTTGCTTCAGCGTTGTTTAGGGTCTGTTCGGCCAAAATATTTTGCAAGCATCAGTTGTACGCCGTTTTATGTATTTTTTTTCTTGTTCGGCAGTTGTATGAAGGTTGTAAGGCCTAAGCTAAAATATTTTCGTTTTTACTCGTGTCCCAATAGGGTCAGCAAAAATTCAATATTTTTCTCTCCACACATTCAGACAAAAATAACTATCTTTTTCCTATAAAAAATTGCTCTATTTTCGATAATAGCAATTTTCTCTTTTTCAAATAAAATTTTTTTCAATTAAAATAAATGTGAATAAATTTTCACATTTTCAAAGAAATATTTCTTCACTCGTGGGAAAAATTTATGGAAAATGAAAAAGTGTTCCTATATTTTGATAAAAAATTCATTATGCGAAGTATTTTATTCAATAAAAATAAATCTCTTCTCAAAAATAAAAAGTCTTATTCTTTTAAAACTATATATTTTTATATATTTTATATTTCTTTTTATAATTTTTAGTATCCCATTTACAGAAAAGAATTCTCTGGAGCATTCTATAACATTTTTCTCTAAATATTATGCGTTTTGAGTAAAAATTTTTCATGCATACTTCACTTCGTTTTAAAATATCCGATAGGCTGGCACTAGTTTATAATTCGTCCATTGGTGAGTACTAATTATGCTCAATTCCGAAAGAAAAAAACGCTAAATTTCTGACACCTTGGGATGAAAAACAAAGAGTCTGAATATGAAAAAAATCGTTTGAGTTCCTCGCTACCAAAATAGTCTATGAAATTACCTCTAATATCGACTTTTATAGCCTAATGTAAAGTTTTCCATTGGATTTTCAAAATCAATTTCATGAAAATCCCTCGGATTACGCAAATATTATCCAATTTTGGAAAAATGTAGAAAAGACCTATCGTTAAAAGGTGAAGTAAAGAGCTATCGTTAAACATATGTTATTTCGATTTAAGTCAGCATTTGCTCATTGGATAAGTAATACCGTATAACTATAAAATGTCACTGGACGGGCGAACAGAAGAAAAAGCAAACCAACATCTTTTTACCTAATAAGCCATTATTCCTTTATATCGGATATTTAACAATTTAGATACATTTTTATGAAACAGATTTTGGAAAATACGATGGAAAACTAGAAATTGTGAATTTTTTCTCCAGTTTCGGAAGTCAATTGGAATTATTTTTGTAATGAATCACATAACTTCACTTAAAACTTAATTCTGCAGAGTTTGTGTTGTCGATGTTTAAAAGTGGCGAGTGACTCAAGCGATTTTCCTCAAATTTGGGCTTTTTTTATTTTGTGTTACTTTTGAATTAATTTGTTTCCGAATATTTCAAGTTTCCTTAGTGGGCTCCATGCTGAAAGTTGAAAAGATAACTCAAATGGAAGTATTGCCAACAACTCCTCAAGTGGTCAGAATCAGAACATAACAAAAATTAAACATGTGTAGTAAGTTGGATCGAAATTTAAATTTCACAAGACACCGAATTAAAAAGCTAAAGGGACTCTTAAAAACAATTTCTGTATAATTTGTTTGGATCGGAAAAATCTCCATGGAGCGGTTTTGGTTCTTCTGGACGTCTTTTCTGCAGAAAAAGATTTTTTTTTGCATACAATTTTTTTTTTCTTCAGAATGCATACCCAAGATAAGCAAAAAACTAAAGTTTGTATGGTACACATATATTTATTTAAAAAAATTTTGAAATTTTTTACGTTTACACACTCTTTTGAGACCTCAAAAAGTCCATATTTCGTCATTTCATAATATGAAATATATATCGTATGATGCGGTTTAACCAAAAAATGTGAGAAATTATATAAAATGTGAGAAATTGATATTCAAAAGCTTCCTGCAGTTCAATTATTATTTAATTGCCATAATAACCGTTCGATTTTGGCAAATCTTGGTGGGTATATATATATATTAGTGGGTACATTTGGGTTTCACACCATACGATACACCAAAACAAAGAAGAGCTCAATACTTTTCCAATCTTAAATGCATTTGAATACCAAGAAAACGAAATTTTTTATAGGTCTTCTACATTAACAACATTTTTTAAGAGTGCCTCTTACTTTTGAGTCGGTGTCCGGCTCAGTTTTTGTTCTCCATACAAAATCGATCCGTCCTAATGTGCAATCTGAAGGAATAAAATATGACTAATTTAGTAGATTATGCATCAACCAGAATCGATTTGAAATATACATTTGGGGTTTTCACTCATTTCATAAAACGTGTGATTGCTTTTCAAGTGCCTCACTTTGATTGAATACTATTTTGCTTGGTACTACAATAATTTTTTGGGGGGGGTTTAAACCCCGAAACCCCCCCTTTTGTTGCGCTAATGTTGCTTAGGTCTTATCTATGCACTGTAAACTAGTGACTTATAACTTCCAACTGATGATTAATATCAACGGTTAGGTTAAAAGGAAGAGTTTTTTGTAAAAGTACAGGCCATATCATCGGTATGGCACGTAGTATTATGCTACGTTCGAATTTCTGCAAAAAGAGCGAATTTGTAAAATCAAGAAAGAGAATACAACCAAGAACGGAGCCCTGAGGAGATCCTGTAGATACGTGCATGAAAGAACTTAAATAACCTTTTAACTTAACTTTCTGGTGTCTATTTGAAAGATTTGAGAAAAACCAATTGTGTATTGATCATCTGAAACCAAAATAATGTAATTTATAAAGCGAAATATCATGCTCAACCATATCAAAAGATTAAGTTCTATTGACAAGTGTGTACTAAGGAAATTCGTGACCTCACGCCACCAGCGCGTGTGTTTTCATGGTTCATTTGGGCAGCTCTCCATAGACATGAGTAACGCAGTAAAAATTGCAGCGCTGTCACATTAACTCAAGCGCAGTTAACTGTATCAGCGAAATGCGTTAACGCAATTGCGTGATGACGCTGTCCAAAATGTTATGGTATCTGTATCATCAAGACGCATATCAACGCAGAAAGTCTCACAGTAAAACATTGCATAGTGCGTTATCTGCAAATTTTATATTTAAAATATGTAGCCAGAAATCTTGCACGTTTTGGCTATATTTGATATATCAATATTTCTTAGTGACCTATATTCTAAGTCAAGATCATTCAATTAAGATTTTTTTAAATAAGTCAGGAAAATATGAACACAATGAAATTAATAAAGAATATGTTTTTTTTTTTAAACTAAAGGATTAACAAATCAAAAAAGTTTAAATGCTCTGTCTTGGCCTGATATATTTTTAAAATTTCAAGGCATGCAGTTATGAAAAAGTTTCTGCAATTTGCTTTCAATAAATTAACTTTGTCATCTCCTATTTCAGAAGCAATGTCTTTAAGCTTATCGCTTATAAAAAGTCCAATACATAATTCGCTTAACGTCATAAAATTATTTGAATCTTGGAGAGTGACGTCTAAGACAGTTAAAAGTAAATCAATGTATTCTTTCTTCATAAAAAAATCTAATGTTGTTTTTAAAGTATGTTCAATTTTTTCGTATAACATGTAAATTCTTACATCTTCTGACTACATTTGCAAGTTAAGTTTTGTGAAGAGTGGCAAATCAAAATTTAAAAAGTCAAAATATAAACCAGTAACTGGTTTTTCCAACTGCCGATGTATTTTTTTGCACTGAATTAATGAAGAAGATGTCTTTTTTATAAAATAAAAACAAAACAAATTGGCCATTTCAGCCCTTGAAAGGACTTTGACCGAGCTACTAATGATCGATTGTGTTGTGTGTGTTATTAAATGTTTGCACACAATTGACCGAGAACTGGACCTACATGTTTTATGCCGACTCCGAACGGCTAAAGTTCATTTTCTCAAGAAGCTTTACATGGCATTGTTTACTCTCTGAGGTTTGCCATTGTCTGCAGAGAGGTGGTGACCGTTCAGAAAAATTTTTTATTGAAAACTTTTCGCTATGGCTAAGGATCGAACCCGGGCTCTCGAGCATGCTAAGCCACACACTTAACCTGCATGCCACGGTCACCACATTTCTTTTTATACATTTCTTTTTATACATTTACATGAGATGTCAGACAGATTCAGAAACATTTTATTACATTCATATGTGTTTGAAATTCATAACATACATGTTTGATTGAAAAAATTAAATTTTTCGCAGTAAAATGCAGTCAACCTTATTTTTCCCGTTTTTAAGATTGTTTTTCCCGTTTTCCCTTTTAAGTCGAAAAATCCCGAAAAACGGGGAAAAATTCCTCTTCTGGCAACACTGTTGCTTATAATTTTTAAATCGAACATGTTTTATTTGAAATAAACTCACACATGTATGCTCAAGCATCATCCAATCAGATATGCTCCAAGAATTCATGCTTAACAGCATCTTTCCCGCAACCTCTTTTCTAAATAATAAAAGCCAGGGATGGGAAATGACTTTTCCGAAATTGTACCAAATAGAAATAAAAATTGTACTTTTTGGCATCAAATTGTGACATTTTTTTCTTTTTTCTCCATGAATAATAAACTTTTTTGATGTAGTTTATAAATTATTTCAAGAAAAACAAAATTAATAGAAATGGACAAACAGTTCAATATACATACGTAGTAATGCCATGTTCACACAGAGAGTTTAGTTTGCGTTTCCAGTACAAAGTTGCGTTTTGCCCTTAAACTCAATTTAAACGCTGGCGTTTCCAGTACAATTTTGCAGGAGAAAACGCAACTAAACACAACTTGTTTTCTACGTTTACCAAAACTCAATTTGATACATGCCTACAAGTATGCTAGTGTTTTGATAAAAACATTCGTTCAGTTAGATTTTAGCTGTGTTCGATTCGATTGAACGATAGAAAATACCAAAAACAGCTGATTCTCAATTGTGCATGTTTCTATTTGTATTTTATTATTAACAAAAATAAGCCAAAAAAACAAATAAAAGAACTTGGGAAAGTCTAAAAGATGAGGGTTTCTCATCAGTCAGTCAGTATGGGCCGAAAAAAGCTGAGTTTTGAGCGAAATTCCAAAAATTGGCGATCATTTCAATCCACCGTAAACTCAATACTGCCGACGCATCTCTGTGTGAACAGCTGCACTTAAACTCAAACGAAACGCAAACTCTACTCTCTGTCTGAACATGGCATAAGATGGATCGAAATTTAGATATCGCCGGACACCGACTCAAAAGTAAGAAAGACAAAAGTAAGATTAATAACTATTTCTTCACTATTTTTTTTTTTTGGCCAAAAAACCAAATTTTTTGCCTATAAGTTTTTTTTTTCTTCAGAATGCATACCCAAGATAAGCAAAAAAGTATAGATTGTGATAGTACACAAATAGCTATTGGCTAAAAAAAATTTTGAAATCTGTTATCAAGTTGCGGTTGCCCGAGCTGGCCCAAAAATTTAGTTTTCAAGCACTTAAATTTATTTGACAATAATGCCTTCGTGCTAAAAAGAAACGACCATGTAAAGACTGTCCCAGAAATAACTGTCCTTTTGTTTTTTTTTTATTGTAAAAAAAACCAATGATGTTTTTTTTTAAAATTCTTTCACTTTATTATGAAGTGAACATTACAAAATAAATAAAACTTATTTACACTTAAAAAAATTATGCACTTTTTGATTAAGATCCTCCATTAGGTCTTTTACCGACCTTTCGTTGACCTTAGTATATGCCCGGCGCCATTTATGTCGAAATATTTCGATGTTTTTCGCAGTTTGTTTGGTCTTCTTTAGATTTATTTTCATTAAAGCCCAATTGAAAAAACGAAGTTCGGGGCAATTCGAAGGATTGGCTTCTCTTGGTACCACAGTTACATTATTGGTTTGGTACCAATCCATCTTTCTCTGGGCGTAGTGGCATGTTGCTACGTCAGGCCCAAATAGTAGTGAGCCTTGGTGCTGACGTATAAAAGACAGCAAACGCCGCTCCAGACACTCTCTGATGTAAATTTCGGTATTAATTGTGCGATCTGTCACAAATTCTTTACTTCGAAGGCCACATTTGCAAATGGCTTGCCACACCATGTATTTCTTTGGAAATTTGGTATGTTTTTCGGTGGTAAATTTAGAGGATGCTCCACCCCTTCTAATCGCAGTATAATATTCGTGTCCAGGTACATGCTTGAAATTTGCTTTGCAGCACATTACATCGTCAATGATCACGCAGTCAAATTTGGGCAGGTAATCGCGATGTAGTGTTCGAGCCCTCCTCTTAGCTTCGGCGTCCTTTTCTTCTGACCTATCATGTACTTTTTGTACTTTATAGCTCCTTAGGTTGTATAATTTTTTAATCCGTTGGACACTTGACTTCGATGTTCCCGCTTTTGCTGCCATATCACAAACCGAAATGCCTGGATTCTGAGTAAACAGTCGCTTAAAGTTCTGGGTCACCGCTTAGTTCGCTGGACCACTTTTTATCCATGAGCCTGGCGTTTTTGATAAAGGGATAAGCTATTTGTATCGCTTTATGGTCCTTCCGACAGTTTTTACGCACTCGCCAACTTCCTTAGCGATCTTTTTGTAGGTGGTGTTTGGATTTTCCAGGTATTTGCAAATAATTGCTTTCCGCTTTTCTTCTTGTTGAGACGACATCTTTTCAGTAGCTCTTTTATTTCACTAATAAATTGACTTTTTTTTTATCTGCAATATTTATACATTATTTAGGTATCAAATATGTTGCTATAGAGGTAACATCTTTTTACAAATAACCTAAAAACAAAAGGACAGTTATTTCTGGGACGGTATCGAGTTGAAAAATAAAATAGTAGAGCTGATCAGAGTGGCAGTTCGTTTGAATGTGTCGTAAATATGATTGTAAAAATACTCAAAAAAAGACACTGAAAACTTTATGAAATACAAAAAAAAAAAGCGACGAAAGTCGATATGTCGTAGACAAAGTTTAGGAAAATGTACTAAAAAT
Source organism: Tetanocera ferruginea (assembly GCA_958299015.1). Lineage (NCBI taxonomy): Eukaryota > Metazoa > Arthropoda > Insecta > Diptera > Sciomyzidae > Tetanocera > Tetanocera ferruginea. The sequence goes on from OY282643.1 coordinate 19,918,279, forward strand.
GTCTTCGTGGTACTGAATTGTACTGAAAAACCCAACACTGATACAAGCATACTTTATTCTGTTTGATTCAACTTTCTGTCTTTTCCAACTGTGCTCGATGAACCATATAACTTGTACATTTGCTTTCAATATGTTTCTTGGTGCTTGCTTTGTTATGAGTGTTGCATTTTTCGACATGCAAAATATACATTTTAATTATGGGATTAAATTTAGCTTTGGATGTTGTAGTGTTTCTTTTCCAATGGCTGTATGTTTTCTTTATTGAAATTTTACGTGTCAATTCAACAATTGCTGTTCAAAATTATATTCATAATATATATATATATATTAAATATTTAACAATTCCACAAAACATGCTAACCACATTTCAGTAAAAATACAGCCAATGTTGACAGCATGAAAAACCTTTGCCACCCAAATACTCGACATCATTAGTTTTATGTTTTATTTACAATCATACAGTACAGTACATACCACAGTGCATTACCACAGTACATCCCAAAAGAACAACGACAACAAATACTACACGAGTACACAACTACATGCATAGAGTAAATGACAGCAAATTTTCTGCTTGGTCTAATTTAACATGAATGCAGATACCAAAATGGGTCATCTGCAGCAGCAACAACAACAACAATTCTGTCAAGTTAGCAATAAATAAAGCCCCTGCCCCCTTTTTTCACTGTCAGCCAAACATAAAGAGCTTTACGCGAATTTCGAAATAGCTATTCGAAATCGGTTCGGTTATTCTACTGCAAGGACACTCTGATAATGCTTTATTGTTCATAGAAAATGCGTTAAATTTTTGCTGCTCCAGACAATACGATTTTACAAATTTAAAATATAGCAGCATCGTATTCATTATTTGCCATATCCAAATTGTACAATTCCATGTTATTAGTTTAATTGAAATTTGTTATTGCAAGTTGCACATTTATTTTTTAGTTGACATTTGTTGACAGTCTCAAAAACTCATTATTTAATTTTAAATTAAAATTTCTAAAAAACTCTGTCAAGCTTAAGTATATGAAAAACCTATTTTCTGAATTCTATCAAGATTTTCATTTATCGCAACATAATCTCTTCAAAAGGAAAAAAAAAATTTTATTTTTGTTTTACTATCAAACAAAAACTATCAAAGGCTTCCTTTTAACAGGGCAAGAAATCCTTTAAACTATTGTTCACAAATTTGCTCACATCCGAAAGATTCATAAATAATGCCAAAGGATACATTTTTCTCATTATCCTGCTCATCTCTTGGCTTCTTTACGACTTGCTACATACATCATTTTATGCATAAAAACTTTGCTCCAGCCACATCGCATAGGCAGAAAGGATAAGCAAAGCTAGAAGAATGGTATAGACAAAAAAGGATATGATTTACTGTGCGCACATGTCAAGCATTTAATGACGCTATGTGGCAGTAGAGGGCGCTGGTGTTGAGCATAACGTTGACATTAACGTTAACATGGCTGATGCTTTTGCCGTTGATGTTGAAGTTGACGTTGCTATGTCAACCCTTTATTTAGTTTTTTTTTTCCCCCCCAGTTTTCTTTTGCCATTTCATTTTCTTCTTATGAATGAGAAATAAAAAACTAAACTGAGTGACATAAATAGACAAAAATTCAACAAAATCTAGCTACATATTTCTGTGTCAGAGTATCGTTAACAAGTTCACAAACGTGAAGCTTGCAATTGTACGCTACTATTTTTCAATTCTACACTTTAAGTGTGTAGTGGTTGGTTATCATTTATTCACTCAACACAAATTTGATGAAATATTCTGCAACACGTATTCGGTTCAAAATATTCTTTTGGTACGATTATTTCAAGCTCTAAAACTGCTCTAACATCTCTAGAGCTCTAGCTATTAGCTGGCTATGCAGAGCCCCCTATTTAATATTTAAAACAAAAATGATGAGTAAAAGAACATAAATCAACACTATGTTATGTAAAGAATTCCTGGTAGGCAAATAATTCTACCTTCTTTGATATTTGCAAAAATATTTCTTCTCTCAATTCAACGTTAGGAAACAAGATGAATGCAAGTTGTTTTTTTTTTTTTTTTCTTATGAGCATCTCATAACCATATCCGGCCAACATGGCTGAATTCCAAATTGCACGGCATTCTGTTAAAATTTCGACATTGATGAGCCTATTTTGCTTGCTTCAGCAATTTGCAGCAGCACTTGAATGTTGTTGCTGTTGTTGTCCGATATCCGTTGAAGGTTCAAATGCACAGATGAAGAAGATGCTGCAGAGAAAAAAGAACTTTGGGGAGTTATAAAAAAATAAGAATTAATAAAATGGAACAAATAAAAACGTATGCATCCGAAAAAAAAATATATATATACTTACATATATATATGTATATAATTTTGTTTCTTGAGAGCACATTAAAGTTTACAACTATGACTGGGTACACATGGTGAAGCACATTATGTTATGGTTATATTTTGGTTAGACTGACGTAGGGTAGGAAGTAAATATAAAGCAGCAAGACAAGAAAAGCACATGTTATAAGCTGCTGTGAAGCTGCAAGAAAGCTTTTTATAAGCATTATATTTTTTTTTTCTTTTGGTTTTATTTCATTTTTATTGCAAGTTAGGCTGCTAGGCTTTTTGACCTCAGAGTTTATACAATTTTGAGCAATTCAGCAAGGCATAGTATTTTTTATGCGTTCACAAGTAAATAGAAGATATGCCAAAGTACGCTTTGATGAATTTTGTCGACTGTCAGATAAATATTAAATAAATTAATTCAAAGTTATTGTTAAAACATATTTTTAAGTATTCAGATCATTAATGAATGATGCTTGCACATAATTTAAAAAATTATAAAGAATTCATTATTTACTTGAGTTTTAAGCATATATTTTTTGTATACCGTTCTATTTTCATTTAAAATCTATGAGTTATAACTGCAGAATTGTTTCTCTTATATTTATATTAAAATATTTGATACCAAGCTTGAATCTCTTTCTATGATTTCAACATTAATTTATTATGGGTATAATTTTGAGAACTATTTTAATATTAATTGTCGAGCAGACTTCAAATGGATAACATATTTAAATTACAAGATCTTGCCTACAAGAATAATATATGTGTTGTAAAATAACAAAAGAGTCTCTAAGACGCATTATCTACCTAACCACTTACCCGAGAAACTATTTATATCCGTCACAAACTGTTCAGACACAAGAGTTCCAAGTAATTTCATAGTTAAAAGCTACGAGTCCTTTTCGAGGTCCTCCCGAACTTTCAGTTCTTTTGGGTGCAGAAGTCAAACCCACATGGGAACCGGACATACATATATGTATCTGCTGAGTTATTGACACAAATAATCATATTACAAATAATTTTGTAAAATCCCTGAAATCAGGATTTAAAAAATTGTAATACTGCGATCTCGGGTTTTTCGGGATTTATGAAATTCTTCAGGACCTAAATTTTTTTTTTCTTTGTTACAAATAATTTCTGTAAATAAAGCTATTTCATTTTCAATAAACAAACAAATTTTCAAACTGTCTTCCTTTCAGAACTGTCAAACCTTCTATCTTATTATTATCTTCTCTTTCTTGTTTAACCTCTATCTTAATTTATATTAAATGTTTTAACTTTTATCTCACCAATCTGGTAGCTGATTATTTAAAAACTACACTCAGAAAAAAGTGTCTCAGAATATGATAAAAAAGGCATCATATTTAGAGAAAAATGGTATAGACTTTGCTCCAGAGAATGCTATTCTCTAATTGCGATACTAAAAATTCTCTAAAAATGATAAAAAGCTACCATGGTATAGAAAAATATATCATTTGTAGAGAAAAATACTTTTTTTTTGAGAAAATATTTGTTTTTATTGAAGAAAATACTTCTCATAGTGAATTTTTTATCAAAATATAAGAAACGTTTTTCATTTTCAATAAAATTTCTCTATAAATGAAAAATTTTTTGTGCGAGAAAAATACTTATTATTATTAGAGACATTGAAATGTTTCCATTTCCTAGAAGTAGAGAAATATTTCTACGAAAATGTGAAAATTTATTCTAATTGAAGAAAATTTTATTTGAAAAAGAGAAAATTGCTATTATCAAAAATAGAGAAATTTTTTACCGGAGCAAGGTATGTGTTTTTTTCTCAGTGTAGTAAGGAATTATCTTCGACTTGACCGAAATTGAAATACCCTTCAGCCGTGTTGAAGTTGTAGTCTAGTGTTATGAAAGTCAGTGTTATTATTAAGGTGGAATTTAGGAAGGTTTTGATATTTGATGACATCACTTTGTAAGAGAGGTAGGGGTTGGTTTCAACCAATTTGGCTCAATTTATGAATAAACTTAGTGTGAAGATTTGAGTTCATAAGTTATGTGCAAAATTCTAAGACATTACACGCAAAGAAAAAACGTTTATCGCCAGTTTGCTGCAAATGAAGTTCGTTTCCCTTCGTTTGATAATCAGTCAGTTGCGGGAAACGCGCTGTTTAGTTGCAAGAAATTAATTTTGTTTGCTATTAACGAAAATTATTTTCAAATTGCAGCAACCGAAGAATTTGTTTTGTTCAACTGAAAAATTAATTTGTAGAAAAAGTGTAAGTATCAAACATTTCTGTTTCATTAATAAGTTTGCAAAATAATAAATTTTAATCTAAAAAATTATTTTTTCATTTCAAATAAGGTGTATTTTTAAGTTGATGACAACTGAATATTTGTTGGCGGCAAATATAGTTCGCAAACGAAGCATAGTTAGTGAATCTTACATTTGCGGTATATGAAAAATTTCTTTGCGTGTACATAAATTTTTGTTAAGGTACTATTACAGTGTGAAGCTATTAAAAACAACACCTTTTTTATTAATTTTTTTTACGTAGTATTATAAAATTATTCAATTCAAATTTATTTACATTATGGACAGTTAAAGTTGAAGATATAAAAAAAATGTTTTTTTTTGTTTTTGTATTTGTTGTTTATTTTCTAGAGGTCGTTGAAGTTGGCGTGTTTAAAAAAAGGTTGTAAGTTGGTTTCTCGTCTCCAGCATTTCCAAGGCGTCGGAAAGTAAAAAATCAAAGTGCATTCTTCAGTAAAGGGTTGTAGTTGAGCACTCTACCTACGCAAATAAAAAAATAAGGCAAACAAAAAAAAATGGCATGCGTTGAAAAACAAATTTACAAAAAACCCCTCTTTTTGGCAGATATTCTTAGCCGTAAAAAACAAAATATAAAATTTTCTCTGCTTTTTATAGGTAGAGTGCTTAACAGAGTTTATGAAGATCACAATAATTCAAGTTTCATCGAAATCGATCAAGCAGAACTCGAGATATCTTAGAAACCAATTCGAAAAAACTTGTTTCGAGAAAAACGCGATTAGATTTTCTTCTATGAACGATAATATATGAATAATACGCGACATACGAATATAATATATGTTATATCTTTTTTTTCATTTGATATTTTTTTCTAAAATTTTGTACACGCATTGTTAAGACCTTAAGGAACCAGATTCTAGAAAAAAACAAAAAAATTTTTTCATTTTTTACACACTGTAATAGTACCTTAAGTTTAACGGTATTTTACCTTTCTGATGAAATCACTTGGTATGGTAGGCTTTTTTCCACTATGTTAGCATTAAAATAAATTAATGTGACAAAAAAACTCGCATGTAGCAACGTACACGTGGCAGAAGTGAAACTTCTTTAACAGTAAGAAATAAGAGAGATTTTAGTGTGAAATAAAGAGAAATAATATCTGAAAAAAAATTCAATCAATACGAAATGGAATAATAATCTGTTGATTCAATATTTGCATCCAGGGGCCGTATTGGCTATGGTTTTTATCGAAAGTGTCACATATTAACTTTTATCCCTTTGTTTTTTTAAAGTTATTTTGTTAAAATAAAAGTTATTTTGAGCCTTATAGTTTTTTGGGCAAAAATAACACTTTCTTTTGACTTTTATTTTATCGGTCAAAAATAACAGTTATTTTCTGCCGTTTATTTTTTCGGTCAAAAATATCAGGTAGCTTATATTTGTTCAAGTCCTTTTACCGACTAAAAAAATGTTGATACCATTATTTTCATCTCATCGGTGAGACATTTTACACATGGTGTCAACAGTTCAATCTGTCAAGCGGCCTTTTAAAAAAACACAAATTGCTTGATAATTTTGACCGAAAAAATTAAAGATAAAATAAAAGTCAAAAGAACCTTTATTTTTCCTGGAAAAATGCAAGGCAAAAAAATAACACTTAAATTTTAACTTTTAAAGAATCAGTCTTAAATTTAAAAGGAACTTAATATTCATGAGGCTGAGGACATTTGTAACATAATAATATATTTGAAAAAGTCTTTCAACAATTTTTTTCATTTGAAAATTGTAAAATAACAGTTATTTTCGTTCCTTGTTTTAGTTCAGTTGGTGTTTTAGTTGCTTTCGAATGTCTTCTCAACATTGTCACTTTTTGAATGCGAGATTGCTGCGGCTGCATTCTAAAGAGCTCTAATTCGCTATTTATATTCACGAACGCGTTCTGCTCCTGTTTTAGCTATTTTTCTTTTTTTTTTTTGCATGTATACTTGTAGGATGAAAATTAATGTTACGGTTATGTTAATAATGTAATGTTACTGTTAATGTAATGTTAATTATGTTATTTTCAGTATGTTACGCGTTCAGTTTTAATTACATTTGTTTGACTGTTTATCATGTGCCTACATGTCGTAATGGTATAGATTCCGACTCTTAAGCTGCGATGTTCGGGGTTCAATTCTCGGCAGCGGCAATAATTTTTTTAAATTTTCATATGAATTGAAAACGTTAGCCTAGCGTCACGAATAAGAGACCTTGAAATTTCACTCGCCGCCAAAGAAGTTTCACTTCAAAAATGTATCCACCGAAGTTTGAATTGGACGCAGGGACAACACAGGACATTACTACTAACCATGCGTAACCACATTTTGAGTTGATCTTGGGACAAATTAATTTTAAAAACGCTACAGTAGTTAGTTAAGATACTAAATGGCGTTCAAAGAAGCTGTTAATATATAGTTTCTTTCATTAAATGGTAATAAAAGAGTTATGGTGTGAATGTACGATAGGAGGAAGGTTTAAAATGCGGAACGTTCTAACCTAACCTAACGAAATATAACCTTCTAAGATTCTCTCTATTCGTTTTAATTGCACTCCATGTGAGGATACACTATTGCATACCACAACGTTGTAGTTATAATTTTGACGTTTAATTCTTTGGCCCAGTGTTTGATAAGTTCAAGCATACGAGATGCTTTTTTACAAATTTTATTAATGTCAATGGTAGACGCAGTGGCGTAGCTAGGGTTGGTGGCACCCGGGGCGGAAACTAAATTGTGCACCCCTTAAGAGGTTATAGTAAATCTCAAAAGAGTAATGTTTAAAAGTACTACGAAATTAATATAATTTTTTTTAAATAATAGTTAACTGTAATGATTTGTTTGTAAAAGTGTAAATATTATAAATACATTTTTTAAAGCAGAATTTTCCGCAATCAAGGAATTTTTCAAAAAAGTTTTATTTATGCAAAATTTGGATTTGCAACAGTGAGTAAATCCCCAAAGATCTATTTTGAATAGAATGTTTCACTATTTCCGTATTTAATTTTACAATAATTGTCGATGAATCTGACTACATATTTTGAATCAACCTCTACAAAAATGACATATTTTAAAAAAGATTTGAAAAAAAAGCAAAACTATGGTATCCATGGATATTTCAACCGGGCTTAAAAGTTATGCGAGAACAATTTACTATCAGTAAATTTACTATCAGTTTTAAAAAATTGGAGAACTGACTTTATGAAGTTATAAAAACTTAAGCTAGTTTTTTATAGAAAATTGTGAAAATTTAACGAAAAATTGTGCATAATTGAAGAAAAAACAGGACCTGGAAGTAAAACGTTGGCAAATTTTCCCACAGCAACCCTGAATAACTATAAATTTAAATATTTTTTCGAAATCAATCCATGTCTTCTATACAAAAGTTAAGTGAAAATTAAAATAAAATATTAAAATTCATTTATAAACTTTTTTCCATAATTTTATCAACATCTGTATAGTATTATGTATTCATCTCAGCTTCGACTTTGATAGACAAAACTGAGATCTGTAAGATTTGAGTGCCCTATCCTCGACTTTTAATATCACAGTATCACTATATTACAGTGATATCAAATTGTTATCAGAAATTTGTTTCATACTCATTATGAACATAATTCCCAAAGCAAACTTGCCCTGGCTGGACAAGGTCAAGGGTCATGAATGGCCCAAAAAGAGCTGACAATTATAAGAAATCTCTTCATGCTTCCCATTCGGTGACTGAGAACAAAATTTAATTTAAATAATTATAATACTTTTCAAGGAACTGTGCACCTTCTGTTAAAAACTGTATTTTTGACAGTTTTTGTTGGTTGATTTAATCATAATAATAATTATTTTAGTAAAGTTAAGGAGTCAGAAAACCATCTTGAGCTTTTAATAGACATTTTCAAAATAAAATAAAAAAAAAGTCAGGACGCCTTAAAATTGTTTTAAAACGCCATTTATTTAATTTAAATAAAAAATTTAATGCATTAAAATTAATTTAATTTTTTTAGAAATTTTTTAAGCATGTAATTAGTTGAGTATTGATTTTTAAAATTTTTCATGTAACAAGATATCCAAAAACATATGACTATTAATAATAATGTACTAGCAGATTAAGAGCTGCAAATAAGGTTTGTTTTATGATGTATAGTCTCAGAAGTTAGTAATCACAAAATCATAGAGTATATTTTTATTCTTGACATTTATGACATGAGCACGTTTTTCTGAAAAGTTCTGGAGAAATGTATTGCTTACAAAATCACTGACGCCTCCATTCATCATACTCTGAAAATCATGCAGATCTGCGAAAATAATGGTAATAGAAATGTATACTATGCCAGTAAGTTTGAAAACTTCTTAACCTGAATATAAGAAGCAAACAATCGATTTTTTATAAAATTTTATGGAATACTAGCTGGTACCCAGCGCGTTGCTGCCGTCCTTGTGCAATGTCTGTCTAGTTTTCCAATAGAAGGCCATCAACAAATAGTAACTCCACTCTGAGTTTCAATATTCTGTGACCATTATTTCCAAAGCTATTAAATATAAACAAATTGTCTTTACACAATTGTTAAAATTGTTAAAATTACACCCCTTGTTAAAAAAAAAACAAAAAAAAACAAATTGGTCATTTCAGCCCTTGAAAGGACTTTGACCGAGCTTCTAATGGTCAATTGTGTTGTGTGTGTTATTAAATGTTTGCACACAATTGACCGAGAACTGGACCTACATGCTTTATGCCGACTCCGAACGGCTAAAGTTCATGTTCTCAAGAAGCTTTACATGGCATTATTTACTCTCTGAGGTTTGCCATTGTCTGCAGAGAAGTTGTGACCGATCAGAAAAATTTTTATTTAAAAACACTTTTCGCCGCGGCTGGGGATCGAACCCGGGCACCGAGCATGCTAAGCCACACACTTCCGAGTAGTAGAATATCACCAAATTGTTACTCCAAACCGAGTTTCTTGAATATCTTGACTAATATTTCCAAAGAGATTCAATTTAAAAAAAATGTGTCTTATATTGGCGGATACATTCCCATTGTACAATGCCCGTTATAGAAGCAGGACACCACCAAATAGTAACTCCATTCTGAGTTTAAATGTTCTGCAGCTTTTACTTCTATAGCTTTTCTTTATCGAAAATGTTAATTGTATGGGTGGAACCACGCCCCGTTTTCCAATGCCCGTGTCTATTTTATAATTGAAAGACCTGGCCAATTTGTTACTTCATACTGAGTTTCATTGTCATACGACATTTAGTTCCAAATCTATGCGATATAAAAAATTTAATTTTATGGGCGGTACCATGCCACCCTTTCTAAAAATCGCTCAAATTTGACAGTCGAAGGTCAAGACTCAATTGTCAGTTTATACCAAGTTTCATTGATGTGTGATTTATAGATGAAAATAAAGCCGAAAATTTGTGTTCTTGAAAAATTGCCACGCCCCTCGTGGGTAGGAGCGTGAAAAATACTTTAAAACCTATTCTCATAACTACCAAATATACAAAAAAAATTTCATGAAAATCGGTCCAGCCGTTTCGGAGGAGTTCAAACACTAACACCGTGACACGAGATTTTTATATATAAGAAGATAAAAAAAAGTTTTAACATTTTTCTTTTTGTACTCCATCTTACTGTTATGAAAATTTTAATTGAATTTGTTTGGCAATTTCACCCCTAACCAATGACAAATTGAATTCCGAATTGAGTTAGGTTTTAGTAAGAGCGTTTGTTTATATTGAAAAAAATGTCATATAAAGTTAAAGTTTTAATAAAACGGAAGGTAACAATATTTGCATTCACTTTTGCACCCTCTTTATATTCAAAAAATAAAACCGCAGTCATTAAAGTGTTCTTATAATTAAAAAAATCAAAAATTGTGTGTTGAAAAGTTATTTTTTCAAATTTTGCACCCCATTTTAGCGTGTACCCGGGGCGGACCGCCCCCCCCTTGCTACGCTACTGGGTAGACGACAGTTTGAGAGTTTATTTATGCATATTCGATAACAAATGCAGCTCGAGGTAGCATCAGCCTTTGGGTAGGTAAAGCAGATTTTGCAGTTAATTCCTTTATAAGATAACCCCTGTATGTGCCGTACATCAAAAGAAACTAGTAAGGTATATCTTCGACTTGGTCGAAGTTAAAATACCCCCACGGCCGATTCTTAAGGGTGGAAGAATCTTAAATTGATGAGCTTTTTGTATGTGATTTTGAGATATTTTATTATATTATGTGTCTAAAATACATACATATCAAATTGTTTTCCTGCAGCTTGAATATAAGCCTTTTTATAAATTTTTAAATTTTGGGGTTTTATGGGAGGTGGGCGTGTTAGATTGTGTATGACGCCCATTTTTCTAGCATACCTCAGTTTCGACATAGAATACACAAATACCGAGGTTCTGTCTTGTAACTTTAATATTAGCCTCTTTATAGATTTTTCAATTTTGGGGTTGTATGGGAGGTGGGCGTGTTAATGGGTGGAGAAAGCCCATTTTTATAACACACCTCAGTTTTGACATTAAATACACAAATACCGAGTTTCCATCTTGTAACTTTAATATTAGTCTCTTCATAGATTTTTCAATTTTGGAGTTGTATGGGATGTGGGCGTGTTAGTGGGTGGATGACGCCCATTTTTATAAGACATATCAGCTTTGACATAGAATACACATATACCAAATTTCAGTATTGTAGCTTCTTTGTAGAGTTTTCAATTTTGGGGTTGTATGGGAGGTGGGAGTGTTAGTGGGTGGATAACGCCCATTTTTCTAACACACCTAAGTTTTGACATAGAACACACAAATACCGAATTTCAGTATTGTATCTTTAATAATAGTTTCTTTAAAGAGTTTTCAATTTTCGGGTTATATGGGAGGTAGGCGTGGTTTTCATCCGATTTAGCCCATTCTCGAACTTGACCTTAGTTTTTTTAAAAAAGCTTAAATATCGAATTTCATTACGATAGCTTCAAAATTACGGCTGTAATCGTGTCGACAGACAGACGGACAGACGGACAGACAGACGGACATGGCTAAATCAACTCAGGTGGTGATGCTGAGCAAGAATATATATACCTACCACGCCTCCTTTTGGGTGTTACACACGTCGTGACAAAATTAATATACCCCTTACGCAGTACGCGTGGGGGTATAAAAATGTCAGGATTGCATAATATTTTAATTATTCGTTCTTTGAGGTACCTTCAAATTTACCATAGAAAATAGAAATTTTGTCTAGTTAAGAATAGAGTTTTATAATCATGTACCTGATAGGTCAGAAAAAAAGGACGCCGAAGCCAAGAGGAGGGCTCGAAAACTGAATCGCAATTATCTGCCCAAATTTGATTGCGTGATCATGGACGGTGAAACGTACTGCAAAGCGGATTTCAAGCAGTTACCTGGACACGGATATTATACTACGGTTGGAAGGGGTGAAACATCCTCTAAATTTACCACCGAAAAACATAGAAAACTTCCAAAGAAATACATGTTGTGGCAGACCATTTACAAATGTGGCCTTTGAAGTAAGGAATTTGTGACAGATCGCACAATCAATACCGGAATTTACATCAGAGAGTGTCTGGAGCGGCGTTTGCTGCCTTTTATACGTCAGCACCAAGGTTCACTACTATTTTGGCCTGACGTAGCAACATGCCACTACGCCCAGAGAAAGATGGATTGATATCAAACCAATAATGTCACTGTGGTACCAAGAGAAGCCAAGCCTTCGAATTGCCCCGAACTTCGTCCAATCAAAAAAATTGGGCTTTAATGAAAATAAATCTTAAGAAGATCAAACAAACTGCGAAAAACATCGAAATGTTTTGACGTAACTGGCGTCGGGCATACACTAAGGTCAACGAAAGGTCGATAAAAAACCTAATGGAGGACCTTACTGACAAAGTGCATTATTTTTTTTAAGTGTATTTTTTTCAGTGTAAATAAAATTTTCGTTTATTTTGTAATGTTCACTTAATAATAAACTGAAAGAGTTTTTCAAAAAACATCATTGGTTTTTTTACAATAAAAAAAAAAAAAAACAATACGACATTTTTTTATTTCTGTGACAGTCTTTACTTAAATAAGAAGAAATAGATTTATATATTTTATTTTAATCTGGATGTTTTCTTGGAGTACTTCATTATGTTAAGAGGGGTCTTTGAAATAACTCCCACGAAATAAGTCCCACTTTTAAAAACGAAATAAGTCTCACCAAAAATTGCTTAAAAAAATGAAATAACTCCCACGAAATAATTCCCACTTTTGAAAACGAAATAAGTTCCACCAAAATGAAATGATTTAAAAATTTACTTGAAATGAAATAACTCCCACTCAAAATGAAATAACTCCCCCTTGAATAATAAATTTCTTAAATTAATTAAGTCCCACTTTCATAAACGAAATAAGTCCCACTTTTTCACTGTTTAATGCGATTTCAAATAAGAAGTATTTGTCTCTTCGAAAAAAACACACGTCGAATAATATGAATAATCAAAGCAGAGGAATAATAAAGAAAAATCGTATGCAAGCTTGAAGAAGGCTTCTTAATGGAATGGATATTACGAATTTTGATAGAGTTCTAGAATTTATTATAAATTCTTTTTTCGGTCAAGGAACGTATACAGAACGCCTACTAGTAACAACGTTTGGATTTGTAAATGGATTAAGTACAGATCAATTGTTCTTATTATTAAGATGGAAACCGTTTCGGAAGGACCATCAGATTAAAATTATCGACCTTTATAAATGGCTGGAAGATCCAGTGCATGGTAGACGGTATTTTAACGTGGCATTGGGATTAGTTGTATTTTGTAATGGTGATATTAGAAAACATGGAACACGAATTCCAATTTCCTACTATAAATATAATTAAACACATACATACGTAATTACGTCAACAATTTTTTTTTAATATTGTTTTTCCAGTATTTAAGTTCGGTACCTATTTGTACACATTTCTTTAACGTTTTTTTATTATAGTAAGTATAAAGTAATTAATAAACAAAAAAGGAGAGCCATGAGAGATAAGGACAAAAAATTATGGTTGCCACTTTTACGAAATGTCCAATATATAACTTTTTGCATAAGAAAAAAATGAGAAATAAAGCCATAATGTCCTTATATTTCATGGCTCTATTGCACCCCTCCATAAAAAAATCATTTAAGTCCCACTTAAAACGAAATAAATCCCACCAAAATATAAATTTAGGGGTATGAAATAACTCCCACTTTACAAAACGAATTTATTCCCGCTCAAAACGAAATAAGTCCCACTTAAAATAAAAACGCGTAACGAAATAAGTCCCACCAATTGACGAAATAAGTCCTACTTTTAAAAACGAAATAACTCCCACTTTCAATATAGCAATTTTTGGTGGGACTTATTTCGTTTTTAAAAGTGAGACTTATTTCGTGGGAGTTATTTCATAGACCCGTTAAGAGTTATGTCTGGCTTATAAAAAACTTTTTGAATTAAGGTTAGTCGAAATCAGACAACGGAATTGGTGGTCATCTGATCAATTGCAATAATTTATAAAATCGCTTTCTTATAGTTATATATATTCAAAATAATAACGATGTAGTGTCTTTGCGGAAAGCTGATATGAAGAAAACTTTACTGAATTAATTTGACGAAACTCTAAAGAAAAAGTTATGCTGAGCAAAGTTGTGAACAAGAAATGTCATAAGCCAAAACAAAACTGATGCACACTTGAAAACTCTGTTGCATACTTGAAAGTGTATTTAAATTTAATGAAGACAGTGTATCAGAGTTGCAGAGTTGCTATGTCTGGTGTTTCCATGACTGAGTCAATAGCTTGAAAAGTAGCAAATTAAGTAGTAGAATTAATATTTTTTTGTTTTGTTTAGCTTTTTGTATGGAAAAGCTGCTTGTTACGCTTAACATTCATACACTGCAGCCAGAGGCTAATTATTTGCCATTACATACAGTTACATGTGATGCTGACTATGCATGTTTTTGTTGTTCTTGTAAATGTTAATATGTAGCATACAATAGCTGTGACGGCAGCCAGCCAGTCAACAGCAGAGCAACAAGCAACGCATGCACTCAACCCCAAACAAACTTGAAAAACATTTACATACATTTTAACATTGTGCAAGAATGTTTAACCATCATTAGTGGCTCTTAACAGGCTCTTACCATACATAGTACATAATAGCGCAAGAATTAAAGCAACGAGATATACAGGCAGTATAAATGATGCTGTTAACAGTTGGGGAAAATTAAAGTTGTCAGAAAAGTTTCTGTGAATTTTACGACATGTAGCACCGCCAGAATTTAATTGAGAATTATTTTTAAAATACTCAAATTATACGTGCATAAACCTGTATAGTAGCGCATCCAGTGAGTTTCTAAATATGCCAATTTTCTACTTAAAAATCATTAGTTATTTGCAGTCTTTAATTATGAAAAATTTTAATATTTAAATAATTTCATTTAATATATAATTTGTAATGCTTTTTAATACTAATAAATCTTCTTTTTTTTAAATTTCTTAATTGTTAATCATTTTCATATTTATTACAAAAAATTAAATACTGCCTTTATTTTTTTAGTACTGTACTTTATTTGGAATGAATAAAAACCTGGAATATTACTTTTAAGGTATATTATTTAAGTGCAAATCAATTGTTTTTTTATGACTTATATTAATGGTTAAACAAATTATTAGCTACGCAAAAAATATTACATTAAAACCTACGCTGACGCATAAAGGAAAATATTCTGCATTTTTGTTATTGTTTTTTTTTTTTTTATTACCTGTGATTTGAAAATTATAGCATTGTTTGTATAGCTTTAATATTCAAACATAATGATTTAAATATCAGTTATTTTAATGTTTTTTTCAAGTACCATTTGCATTCATTTTTAAAATGAAAAAATTTTTGTTTTTTATATCAATACTGTTTCGCCATTTCATCAATTCCTTTAATTATGAATATATTTGAATTATTAAATTAACTATGAATTACTTGAATTTATTTAACTATCCTACTACTATTATTATTGCACTCTTATGAATTTATTTAACTATACTACTACTATGAATGTATTATTATGCTACTACTATTACTATTGGTTGCACTGTGTGCACGGGAACACTTTAAAAGAAAATGTAAAATTGCTGAATTGTTATACATACCTGCATTGTTATATACTAGGCTTTAAGCTAACTTTGAAATAAAAAGAAGAACACTTGAAAACGAACAGTGCGTGCAACCAGTCGACGTTATTAATATTATAAATGAAAACGAAAATAACAAGCAAGTTCAACGAATACATAGTTATACAAACCACAACGAAAAACACTCAACAAACAATTCAATTGGAACATTTAAAAAACAACTAAAATCATTCTTTCTAATTCCACGAATTAGAAATTCTTAAAAAATATTAAGAATTTTCATGGCGCCCGAGCAGGGACTTGCTTAATTACGTCGGTTTCGGTTGAAATTTATTGTTATTTCGCTTATTTGCTGTGAGCCACTGTCGCGCGTTCAAATTGTTAAAAGCTGCAAAAAGAAAAAAAATAATCTGTGACATTATTGTGCTGAAATACCGCGAGTTGTTGCTAACCAAAAAAAAAAAAAAAAATACCGTTGGTTTTGTTTCTGCTGCAACCTGCTGTTTCTGCCGCAACCTGCTGCTTCTGCTGTAACCTGCTTCTGCTGTAACCTGCTGCTTCTGCTGCAACCCGCTGCTTCTGCTACAACTTGTTGTTGGTGCTATAATCTGCTGCCGTCCGCTGCTACTGCTGGTGTTTGCTGGTCATCTGTTATCTCTCTTCGTGCCTTTTTCCGATGGTTAACAGTCGCTGCAACTGCAAAAAGGAAGTCTCAAAATCCGAGGTATTTAAATGCAATTGATAAAAGTGCGAAATTTTGAATCTGTTTTTATTAAAAATAAATAAAGAACAAGGCTTCATTGCTTATTCAATCCGGCAATATTTATTAGTCGAGAAATTATTCAAATAAATAATTTGTGCACAATCAATTGCATTTTGTGTTTGCTTTGATATACATACATATATACATATGTACATACATATATAAACTAATAAGTTATCTATGTCACATAATAAGACGTGAAACAACAACAAAGTGCATAGCGCAGAATTCTTTTACAATTTCCATTTATAGCGCATATTTTTATTGAAAAAATAAATAAGTTTTCAAGTCATTTATTTCGCCAAAATCTCGAACGTGTCGGTTTACTTATATTAAAGTGCCGTCGGCAAAATTCATCCAATTATTAAAATTGAGAATTCGCGTTTCAACTTTAAAAACCGAATTTGAAACCCTCGCGAGTGAATAAGTGGAAATAACCACAAAATTTAAAGAAGCTAAAAACAAAGTGAGTGCTTATTTCGTTGTTGTTAACAGCTGTATATAAGGCAATTATATACACACATACTAACTCAACGCTGCTCTCTTTGTTTACATCTTCATCAACGCCTACAAGGGTTGCCACCTCGCATACTTATCGAGTTACGTTCGTGGGATTTTTTTACACAATACCGATTTGTGTAATATTCAAAAATTTCGTTGAAATTTCGAATAAAATTAAAATAAATAATTTTTTGCACTGAGAAAAAATTGTTTCATACAAATAAATTTAAAATAATTTTTTTATTGTTTTTTTTTCGAAATTTATAATAAAAATAGCAGTGTGAGGCTTTATTCTTGGTAACAAATTCTAACATTGAGTTAGAAATCGTCATAACAACAAATAAGTTACTTTTGTTCGCAAATTTATTGTAAATTGCGTTTGTGTTAAAGACATTTAAAACCAAACTAGCAACATGGCTCCAAAACGTCAAAATTCCCCACACAGCAATGGCTCTGAACAATTAATTACACAGAGAGAAACTGTACTGGCAAACATTCTCAGAATGAAGAAAGCCATACAAGAAAAAACAATTTCTTTGAATCCTGTCGAATTGGAATGTCGCTTGGACATTCTAAATTCATACATTGAACAAGCTATGGCTTGCCAAAGAAAAATAGAGTCAATCGATGCAACCGATGACTTTCGATCGAGTCTTGAAGACGCATGTGTTGTGACAAAATCTTTATTTTTGCAAATTTTAAACAAACATAGGAAGCCTAGTATTCCCGAAACATCGTTCGGATGTGCTTCACATCAATCTAGACTTCCTAGCATGCGCCTTCCCAAATTTAGTGGAAAATACTCAGATTACAAGAACTTTATTAGTTTGTTCGAAAATCTTGTAGATAGTGACCACACCTTGACAGATATTGAGAAGTTCAATCATCTGCTGTCATGCTTATCTGATGAAGCTCTTGGTACAGTAAAGGCCTTCCAAGTTACTGAAAGAAATTACCCGAAGGCTTTAGCTAGTCTTAAAAAAGTATATGATAATAACTGTCTTATATTTTTCGACAGCATATCGAAGCTCTTTGATCTGCCAGAGATTGCTAAGCCGTCAGCTTCTGCCTTACGTACCATGATCGACACCGTATCCGCTATTTATGATTCCCTATTATCAATAGGAGATGACAAAAACATCACAAATGCTATTCTGATTCATTTAGTCATGTCTAAAGTCGATCCAATCACGAAATCTAAGTGGGAAGAACAGCTAGATTATGACAAGCTGCCCTTATGGAGTGATTGTGAGCATGCTCTCAATAAGCGATACCAGCATATATCTGCTGATGAATCGTCTACCTCAAAATCAAGATCTATCAAACCAAAGCAAGATAACGGGCAAAAAAGACATGTCAAGTCATCATTTGCGTGCTCTAAAAACACTTCTACGGAAGATGGCAAGTGTCTTTTTTGTAAGTCGAAAGAGCATGCGATAGTGAACTGTCCATCTTTCGCCACACTGCCTGTAATGCAAAGGTTTGATGCAATAAAGTCCATACCAGCATGCATTAATTGTTTAAAGAAAGGACACAGCGTTTCACGATGCAAGGCTTCACGGTGTCGAGTGTGTAATAGATCACACCACACACTTTTGCATCAGTATTCCACAAATAATCCTCAAGCAACGCCTATTGCAAATTCTGATTCTGGTCATCCATCAAGTTCTCGTGCGTTTGTGAATCATAGTTCGGCAACCAATGACCAAGTCATTTTAGCTACAGCCGTAGTTAACATAAAAAGTAAGTCTGGTGAGTACCAGTTAGCCAGAACTTT
Organism: Tetanocera ferruginea; assembly: GCA_958299015.1. Lineage (NCBI taxonomy): Eukaryota > Metazoa > Arthropoda > Insecta > Diptera > Sciomyzidae > Tetanocera > Tetanocera ferruginea. The sequence continues at coordinate 19,937,078 of OY282643.1, forward strand.
GTTAGATTCCGGTTCACAAATTAATTTTATAACTGAGGAACTTGCACAAAGGTTGCAATTAAAGAAGGAAGAAAGGAACTTGAATTTGATCGGCATTGGCAAATCAAATTCCACAGCAAGGCATAAGTTACATGCTACTGTGAGATCACGGGTTAATTCACATGAATTTTCAAGTGATTTCTGGGTTATGCGTTCCATATCCACATACCAGCCGGATCAACAAGTTTCCACAAGTAACTGGAATATTCCGTCCAATATTGAACTTGCTGACCCATACTTCTTCAAACCACAAAAGATAGATCTGCTGCTTGGAGCTGAAACTTTCTTTGAACTACTTTCAGTCGGACAAATAAAACCAAGTCCAGATCTTCCGACACTCCAAAAAACTTTGCTTGGTTGGATCGTGTCTGGAAAGTACAAAAACATTGAGAGCCCTAATACTCAAATTTGTAATCTGTTAAGTAGCAAAGAAGAAGACAGCTGTTCGCTTGATTCTTTAGTACAAAAATTCTGGGAATTAGAAGAAATTCCCAAGGAGTCAATATCAAGCAAAATTACACCAGAGCAACAACTGTGTGAAGAAAAATTTCTCGATACGGTGCAACGAACATCGACAGGTCGGCTTAAGGTATCACTTCCTTTCAAGACTGACCCCAGCTCACTTGGCTTGTCATTTGAGTCCGCGAGAAGACGCTTCTTATCACTAGAGCGTAAGCTTCTAAAGGATTCTGAGCTGCGTGGTTTATATATGGATTTTATGAAAGAATACCTTAACTTAGGCCACATGACTCTGACTAACAAAAGCTTCTCTGATACTCCGCATTATTTTATTCCGCATCAGTGCGTCTTAAGACCACAAAGTACTTCTACGAAACTTCGCGTAGTTTTTGATGCGTCTTGTCGAACATCATCCAACCTGTCATTAAACGACATTTTAATGGTTGGTCCGACGGTTCAAGAAGAACTTTATTCAACTTTGATCCGCTTCCGTATGCACAAATACGCAATAACTGCTGACATTACTAAAATGTACCGTCAAGTTCAAATTGATGAGGCAGATAGGAAATACCAACTAATTCTCTGGAGGGAAAATTCAGCAAATGAGTTGCAAATATACCAACTCAACACGGTAACGTATGGTACCTCATCAGCACCATTTCTGGCTACACGCTGCTTAAATTTCTTAAGTGATGAATTCAGAGAATCACATCCAGTTGGATCAAAGGCTATTCGCAACGATTTTTATGTAGATGACTTGCTCACTGGAGCTGACAACTTTGAAGATCTCGATACAATTCGAAGGCAAGTCACTCAAATCCTCGACTCAGCAGGATTCCAGCTGGCGAAGTGGTTTTCAAACCACACCTCCTATGATAATGCTGAAAAATTAGAAAAATCATTGCAGTTCAATGACTCCGACTCCACAAAGGCGCTAGGGATACATTGGGTTCCGAAGAATGATGCTCTTAAGTTTCATTTGGAAGAAAACTTTCACGATTTACGAGCAACAAAAAGAAACATATTGTCAGTTTCCGCTCGTCTTTTCGATCCTCTCGGACTTTTATGCCCAATTGTAACCAAAGCCAAAATCTTATTGCAAGAACTTTGGCTTCAAAAACTCGATTGGGACGAGTCAATTCCTATGCGCCTTGATACCAGTTGGCAAAACTTCAAATGCAATTTGACACAATTACACTCAATAGCGATTCCGCGATACGTACACACGCATCCGAATTCAAAGTGTCAAATTCATGGCTTTGCTGACGCTTCAGTCAGAGCGTACGGATGTTGTATTTATATTCGAAGCCATGACTCAAATGGTATCCACTCTGAACTCTTAACTGCAAAGTCAAAGGTCGCTCCGCTCAAAACTAAGTCTTTACCGAGGCTTGAGCTATGTGCAGCGCATTTGTTGGCTAAACTCTGGATTCGAGTACAAGCCTTACTAAACTGTGGAGTTGAGAATGTTTATTTCTGGACAGATTCAGAAATTACATTGCATTGGATAAAAACTCATCCAAGCTCTCTGACAACATTTGTTGCAAATCGAGTTTCAGAAATCCAAGAGTGGTCAAATAAAGTTTCTTGGCGACATGTGCCGTCAAAGCAAAATCCTGCAGACATAGTCTCCAGAGGATGTAATGTTGACGAACTATCCGATTCTATATGGTTTAATGGTCCATTATATCTACTTCAAAATGAAGTCACTTGGCCTGAAAATCGTCATTTTAATTTGTCGCCAGACCAAAACTTAGAACAGAAAAAAATTAAATCGGTGCTACTTGCAGTTGAGGAAACTGAAGATCAAGTCTTAAAATTAATTTCTAACCAGTCATCTTATACTAGATTACTGAGGATTTTCGTTTACATATTTCGTTTTTATAACAAATCACGAAGAGACGAGAATTTATCACTCACTCCAACTGCAAAGGAATTAAATTGGGCTTTTCTGAAAATAATCGAAATTATTCAAAAGCATGATTTTTCAGATATACTTCATAAGCTGAAAAAGTCACAATTGTTACCGCCCAGCTATCAAAAACTAACTCCATTTATTCACAAGATGGAACACGAAAGTCAGTCATTTACTCTACTTCGTGTTGGCGGTCGTCTTCTCAACGCACCAATTCATTATGACTCGAAATTTCCACTGCTTATGCCTAAAAAATCGCACTTTATTGAAATATACTTACGGCATCTGCACATAACTAATTGTCATGCTGGCCCAAAGGCATTAGTAGCACTTCTCCGCCAGAAAATTTGGCTGATCAATGCACAAGAGGCTTGCAGCAGAACCGTAAGAGCCTGCATACATTGTTTTCGATATAAGCCAAAGTTGCTTACGCAAATAATGGGAAATTTGCCGTCTGATCGCGTAAGCGCATTGCGCCCCTTTTTAATAAGCGGTGTAGACTTCTGTGGTCCAATATACACCACGCTTAAGATTCGCGGCAGACCCCCAGTAAAAACTTACATTGCAGTGTTTGTTTGTTTCACGTCGAAAGCTGTCCATTTAGAACTAGTGACAGATTTGTCTTCTGATTGCTTTATTCTTTCTTTTAAAAGGTTCATCGGACGCCGCGGTCTTCCCCAGAAGGTGTATTGCGACAACGCGACGAACTTCGTGGGAGCCAGCCGGAAGCTGCGAGAGCTCCAGGAGGTGTTCGAACGGGAGAAAACCAGGCTCGTCTCATACGCCGCAGAACGGGGAACCGACTTTGTGTTCATACCTCCCAGAGCGCCACACTTCGGAGGTGTATGGGAAGCAGCTGTCAAGTCTGCCAAGCACCTGCTGCTGAGAACGATGGGCAGCGCCCTTCTCACCAACGAAGAGCTGCAGACAGCACTCGTCGAAGTCGAGGCGGTACTCAACTCTCGACCAATCGCGCCAATGAGCCAAGATCCGAACGACGTCGAAGCCCTAACCCCAGCACATCTGCTAATCGGGGGTTCTCTGCGCACGCTGCCGCCCGAATCCGTGCTCGCCGTGCCCGACAACAAACTGGCATGTTTGCAGAGATGGCGGATATTATGCGAGCTCAAACGCAGATTTTGGCAATGTTGGTCGAGAGAATACGTGCTCAGCCTGCAGTCCCGCAACAAATGGGTGGTCGAGCAGCCCAACCTCGCAATAGGACAGCTGGTCGTAGTGCACGAGGATCACGTCCCGCCACAGCAATGGCTGCTCGGCAGAGTAGAAGCCGTAACCCCCGGACAAGACGGCAAGGTTCGTGTTGCGGACATAAGAACCATTGCCGGAAGTTGTAAACGGCCTATCCACAAATTGGCTATCTTGCCAGGACAACAATATTGAAGCTACTAAGACCCTTCAACGTGGCCGGTGTTTCGCCATTTCATCAATTCCTTTAATTATGAATATATTTGAATTATTAAATTAACTATGAATTACTTGAATTTATTTAACTATCCTACTACTATTATTATTGCACTCTTATGAATTTATTTAACTATACTACTACTATGAATGTATTATTATGCTACTACTATTACTATTGGTTGCACTGTGTGCACGGGAACACTTTAAAAGAAAATGTAAAATTGCTGAATTGTTATACATACCTGCATTGTTATATACTAGGCTTTAAGCTAACTTTGAAATAAAAAGAAGAACACTTGAAAACGAACAGTGCGTGCAACCAGTCGACGTTATTAATATTATAAATGAAAACGAAAATAACAAGCAAGTTCAACGAATACATAGTTATACAAACCACAACGAAAAACACTCAACAAACAATTCAATTGGAACATTTAAAAAACAACTAAAATCATTCTTTCTAATTCCACGAATTAGAAATTCTTAAAAAATATTAAGAATTTTCAAATACAAACTGTGTAAATACGAAATATTAATTTATTTATACTTCCACTTTTCAAAAAAAAAAACAAAAAACAAAAAGAAAAGTGTTCAACAGCATGTCGTTGTGGCATTTTGAATTTTTTATTAAAAATATTTATTCCAATAGTGTTGCACAGAACAACAAATGCGAAGTGCTTATTTTTCAATTGACCCAGTTGAAAAAAAGCAATAGTTCCAATTTTAAGCAGTATACATTTTAAAATTGCAATACTTTAGAACTATATCAATATTTTTAGTAATTTATTTATTTATTTAAAGGTAAACTTAAGTACACTTAGAGCTATGCTCTTTTATAGAATAACATAAAAAAGATTTAATTTAAGCATTGATCAATTTTGTTGTGGGGTCAATTTACAGAGACGAAAAATATTTTTTTAAATGAGAGTAATACACATTTAGTTATTTGAAATTATTTGTAAAGTTTTTAAATGATAACAGCCTATAACTTTAAGCTCCTTTTTGAGTACTGGGTTGCATGCTCAAAACAGTTTCACACAAATTCAAATACAAATTCAAATACATACATATAAATGTTGAAATGTCCTTGTTGTTTATCGTTAGAAATTCATGTGAGGAGATGTCGTCGCAGGGTAAAAAATTGATTTTTAATTGTTCAAATAAAGTGTTGCATAAATATTTGACATGTTTACGTTTTAAAGTGAAATGTTTTATTCAAACAAAATGATTTAACATTGTATTTCTAGTATGAATAATGAAAAATTGTGTCAACATAAATATTTGCTCACTAAACTTGTACTTCGATAAAATGTTTTTGAAAGGCAGAGAAAAAGAAAAATTGCTACAAAAAAATATATATTTAAACTTTGTCTAAATATATACATTTGAAATCTCTTAACACAAAAATCATAAAAAAGTTTTTATAGTTACGTTTTTTTACAAAAATTTGTAAGTTTTTCTAATTTTTTTTCAAATATAGTTGCATCTATTGAAATATATCTTGTATACTACTTATTTGATTTTTATAATCAAGCCTATCAAATTAAGCTCAATCAAATTTTCAACATGTTGTTCAACAAATTTGATTAATATTTTGAAAAAATTATGTTTTCACATTAATATGCTAGTCAAAAGTATCTTAAAAAATTCATAAAAAATCGAAAATTTTAACCCTTCGTCAGGCACATATATTGAGCCCTTAGTTCTGGCACATGGTGTCTGGCCAGACCCCTATACATTTATATGCATTTGTATGGAAGTAAGGGTTGTTTGCCGTTAAATTTTTTACTAAGATAAGTAAATATTTGTTATATTTTGTGTTTCTATTTCTTTTTACTATGTTATTAGCTACCTGAGGAAGAAAAAATATACCTTAAAAAATCTTTGGAATGACAAGGGCAACAATATTTTTGTTCTATATATATTTCTGTTTATTATGGGAAAAGTAATAAATGTTTATGACAAAATAGAAAATTATTATGAAGAATACATTGAAATATTTTATTCAGAATTAAATATAAATAATTTACTTTTGAATGTTGCTGACAAACAGGATTGTTGCATTTGCAGCAAAAAAAGCGTGTCTTACGGCTTATTTTGTCACCTTGCTGCAGGCAAATTGTGCAATCTTTTTTGGCAGCTAATGTGTCTGGACCACTGCGTGAAGCCACATTAGGGTTTGGTATATTGAGAGGTCTCCCAAAGTACGCTTCAAATGCTATACGAGTTGTTGGTTGAGCCACAATGTGCGGATTATTGATGCGGATTATTATTGATTTTCAACGTTGGCTAGTACCAATTGCTTTGCAAGTTTATATAAAAATATGCGTCTTCTTTCTTTTCTTGTATTTTCATCATTAAGCTTACATATAATGCAACTTGCCAATGCCATCACATCAATCATGTTGCAGAAAAACGCGTATGTCCAGCGTCTGGTTGACCGTTTTGTTGTGTAATGAGTTAGCATTTGATCCGTCGTATTGACTCCGGCTTTAGTTAAATTGTAAAATAAAATTGCTTCCGGTTTCTTGGCTACGCCTTCAACATATTTCGTGTAATGTACGGTTGAAATTAAATTGACAGCAGCCTTATTTTATTTTGGGCACGTAGCTGCAAAGTGCTACAAGATTTTCATGAAAACCAAACACACTTGAAAGAATTGGTCGTCTGGTGCTCTCCATAACTTCCTTAGGAAGACATCTTTTGTTTACTCGAATGGTGCCAAAAAATGCCAGTCCCATAGCAGCCAGTCATTTAGCGCCGTTCAATGAGGTGAAAAAATTATGAGAAATAATTATTCTGCCGCTGTTTGCGTAACGATTTGCCAAATACATTAGAACGTTTTCACCTTGATTTATCTCCCGATCGTCTCCTTCCTTTCCAGTGTATAGTTTTCCTTTCAATGGAAATTTCGTCTTAGCATAGCATGCCCATCAAACTTTGATACCATACCTTGCAGGTTTTGATGGGATATATTGTGTGAACTTTGTGCGCCCACGGTACGGAAATAACTGCTCATCGATGGTGATATTTGCAGATTTTCATTGAGAAAATTCCAAAGGTCCCGAATAGAGCTGCTTTATCTGTTTGCTGTCGAAATGCCCGCGTAAGACTATTATCGAAAAGAATATATTTGGACAGAGTAATGAATCGTTTGTGCGACTTAGCCGCACGAAGTATGGGCAGCAAATCAGAACGCCACAATATACTGGAGTCTTGCATATTATTATGGCTGAGACCAGAAGCCAACAAAATCCCAATAAATGCATCTAGCTCAGAGCTTGTCAAATCAATTAATTTTCTTTGGGTAGACTCTGGATGTTCTTCATTCCATTTTCTAATTGATTCTCGCCCATGCCGATTTGTTTCACTAATGATGACGAACGTAATATTGGTTGAGAAAAATAGCTTGAATACCTCAACTGGATTGGTGAGCCTTGTTTTTGTTCCAGATTTAAAATGCATGATATTATGCTGGTGCAAACGAGATGCAGGGGGTTCAGTTTTGTTCCATTTAGTACCGTCTTTGCCATAAAAACAGCCTGAGTCGAGTTCATTTGCTGCTTCACCATCATTTCCACTTTCTACTTCTTCATCACTATCATAAAGTTCGTTAGCTTCAATTGCCAAATCACTTTCTATGACTGATGCATCATCTTCTGGCACATAATCAGCAGTGTCGTCACCATCGTTTTAAAAAAAATCACAATTTTCATCAGCTTCTACCTGACTTTGAAAATCACGCACTAATGCCTCTGACAATTGGGGTTGCAAATTCGCGCTACGCAAGCGTGTATTATAAATAAATTCCAGTTCATCAGCCATAATATACTAAAAACGCAACAAATCTACCTGCGTAAAATTATTCACAAGCTCAAAATTACTACCGCACAAAAACTAGATTACTTCTTCACTGTTCAACGTTCAATGAATAACTAACTCACAAACAAAAGCAAAAGAAAGAAAGAAGCATAAAAGAATAAAGTAAAAACAAATTTCCAACTCGTGCCATGCGCTTTGCCTATGCGTTCATACAAAAGGCATAGGGTTCTGGCCAGGCACCATGTACCAAAAGTAAGGTGTAGATTTTTTATTTGGCTTTTTTGTCCTGTTCCAAGGACTTTTTTTCAATTATTAATTTATACATCGAAAGCCAACAATATTTTGGGAGATAACCTGAAATTACAGCCATGTACCTAAAATAGAAATATGCTAAATTGAAGCATGAAAATGAAATATGTCTGGCCAGAACCAAGTGCCAGTTCGAGGGTTAAAAAATAGGTAGTTTTACCTTTTGATCTTAAAAATAAATTTTGAATAGAAAAAAATACCTTATTTTCGGGGAAAATCTATTCCAAATCTATTAAAAAAAAATAGTGAGATGCCGTGTACAGAAATTTTTTTTTTTGATTTTGACGCATAGAGTATTCGAACATCAGACACGACCAAAACAATTAATGATAACATTAAAGCACTACCAGGGCCGACCCGAGTATTTGTGGCACCCTAGGCTAAGGGTCTTAATTGCAACCCATATTTTTTTAACGCGCTCCGGGCATACTAGAAACACACTTAACCACCGACCACACTTGCAAGTACAAGTTCAAAAAACTCTAAAAATCAAACATACACTCACAATCTGGCCACTAGCAACTCTACTGGCAACAAAATTTCAAAATAACTATCCAATTTATTTTTTTTTTCCAATTTTAATTTTTATCCGAAATTATCGGATACTATAAAACGTACTATAATGTAGACATAAATAAACTTATGTAGAAAGTTTAGACGTAAGAGTAAAAATAAGTAAAAATAAGTAAAAATATGAAATACTCAACTATTTAAATGAAATAATTGAAATGTTTGGTAAAATAATTTAATGAAAAAAAGGTGAAACTACAAAGTTAAAAAAAAAAAATTAAAAAAAAATTGAAAAATTTAACAAAATGGTTGACTTTCTCAGCTTAAGTAGTAAACAATAAAAGGCCGATTGTTCAACCGAAAAAGTTGAAAAATTTAAATAAAACTTGATTCAACAAGTTGAAAAATATAACAAAAATGTGTTCTCAACGCTAATATTTAAACAATTTAACGAGAAAGTCAATTCTTGAACCGAAAAATTTGAAAAATAAATAAAAATTAAAAAAAATTGACTTTTTGAACCCAAATAATTCAACTGAAAGGTTGTATTTCTTATTCTTTTTAGTTGAAAAATTCATATAAAAATTTGTCGCGAATAATTCTTAACACTATCCATAACTAACAAAAATACGAACAGTAATAATTTCTAAAATTTTCTTTTATTGAAAAAATTTGTAAGTTCAAAATAATAATTGAAAATTTTTGAAATTGTACTCAAATAATATGAATTCACAGTAAGCTGTAAAAACACACAAAAAAAAATATATGTAGAAAATTTCATCATTCATGTCAAAAAATATGTTATAAGTTAATATAAAATATGTTCATATTACAATGTTGTAATATGAAAATCAACATTTCAATAAATTTTTTAACCTAAACATATGAAAAACTCAACATAAATAGTTGAAAAGTAAATTTTAATAATGATAAATTGGTCCCAAAGTTTGAAATACTTGTTTGACTTTTCAATGATGAAAAACTTTCACAAAATAGTTAAAAAAAGTTTACTAAAAAAGTTTAAAAATTCTTTCTAATAAGTTTTTAAGTTATTTAAGTTGAAAATTAAACACGAATAATTGAAAAAAAAAAAATTAAGAATGAAAAATAAGTTCCTTTCGTTTAAATAATAACAACAGAAAAAACTAAAAAAAGACCAAAAATTCAGGCAAAATAGTTGAAGAAGTAAACTTATCAATTTGAAAAATTTGTCCCCTTAAATAATTTTAACACTAAAAAAATTTGAAAAACTTGAAAATTACATAAAAGTTTAAAAAAACAGACTTTTAGCTTTAAATTGTTAATATATATTGATTTCACTAAATGAAAGGTTCAAAATTTGAACTTTAAAGTTCAAACCAAACCTTAATGGTTTCAAACAAAAAATTTCACTAAGGTTGAAAATTTAGACTTACATTTTTTACTGGGTATAGTATAACGTACCATACTTTTAATTTATTTTAAAATACATGTTTGTCACATAGGTTATAAAAGATTGATATATATTTTTTTATATATGTATAGTGCCTCTATTTGCATGTGCCCTGAGCCATGGCCTCACTGGCTCAATGTAGATTGAAGCATAATATCAATATCATTGCGTAATGCTCAGGGCCGGCTCTAGAGCCGAGCCAGTAAGGTCATGGCTTTGGTGTAAGACACACCACACCATTACGTTTAGATAAATAAAGGGCTTCTTTCGCAAATCAGAATTGGAAACCATCGATCCCATCAAAACTTCATTTTTTCTCGTCCGAAAAAATAACATTTGCAATAAATAGACTCAGGCAGGCAATTGTAAGACCAAAAGCAATTACTTACTGTGTTTTTGAACTTATATAGCTGTTCTTCTGCAAATCAAAGACGCTCTTGCTTGTGCCGTGGAAATATTTGGGTTGCTTTCATTATTTGTGATCAGTTTAAATGGTTTCAGCGTTGCAACGTGCACCAAATTGTCTTTATAACGTGCGCATGACTTGGTCGAGCTAGAACTTTTTCTGAGAATTAACCCATGTTCTTGGTCAGACGTCTTCAGTTTTCTGCCAAGTGACTTTAAAACATTATATTTGTTTGGATTTCGGTAATATTTTCGAACGACGCATCGACTTCTACTAATTTTTTTTAAATTTCAGGTATTGTTAGTCCTGACTCGTTGTATGCCAATATTTTGACACGTCTTGATGCGACAATATTGTACCCGGCGGCATTTTACTTTCAACTTATTTTAATTTTAATTCAATATAAAAAGAACACGTGATAATTACTTCTTATCTTGAAAGAAACTTATTTTCGACTTTGTCTTATCATTATGAAACTACGAAAAGTGTAGCAAAAGAGCAATTGACAACAGAAAGTTAATGGTTCTATGGCGCGATGTAAGCTCTGACTCCAAAACCGGTTTCTCACAGACAGAGAAGTATGAGAGTTCATATGAGAGAGTTCATATGCATAAGATTTCTTTTTGATTTGATTGAGAACGAAAACATATTATTTCAATAAGTTTGCTTCTTAATATTATCAAGAAGGTAACCACCTTTATTTAATATGATTTCGTCTTGAATGTTTTAAGAAGAAAAACTTATTTTTTTAAAGATTTCTTCTTACTTTCATTGAATAGGTTTTTTCATATTTTGAAAAGATATTTCTATAAGATTTTTTTTTTGTTTTTTTTTTTTTTTGTTAAATGGAAAACTTCTTGCTTTTACAGATTTCTTCTTAATTTTATTTAAAAGATTTCCCTCTTAAATACTTAGGTTTCTTATTGATTTTATTTAATAAGACACTCTTCTTATTTCTCGTAGGTTTCTTATTGATTTTATTACATAGGAAATCTTGTTAATATTCTATGATTTCTTTTTGTTTTTTTTAAGTCGTTTCCTCTTAAAATCAGACGCACTTATTATTGGGTAAAAACTAAAGAGAAATCTTCTTGACCTTGTTCTAGTTTAATAGGTTTTTAAGTGGCAATTTTTCTATGTGTGGTAGCTATACAAAAAGCTTACAAACAGTTCCCACTGATATAAGTTTATAATAGAAATTAATTGCTCAAAATGTCTTATAATATTGAAATGCAATTTTGAATAGTCAATGGATTTTAAATCAGGATGTGAGAAAGATATTTTAGTCGATTCAATACGAGCATTGAAAATAACAGTTCAAAGCAAGAGGTCGTGGTGATAAATGAACTAGATTTGCTGAAAAACTATGAGCAATGATGCATCAGATATTTAATATAAAAATATCAATAAAGCTATAGTTGCGTTGGTGGCAAAACGAGTGGGAATCGAAAAATTAATAATTTTCATTCCTGCTGCTTTAACTTTTTCTAAAAAACTTTCGAAACATTATTTATCAAAAGCAAGTAAACATTGAAAGCAGGTTAATAACCTTCAAAATGGTAACAAAAACTTTAAAATCGAAACTAGTCAGTTTTCTGATTTTGCCCATGAAACGGAGCACCGTTCGGCACTTAAAAATGCAACAAAAAAGGTCAGAACAGAATAACCAACTTCTTCCTTTTTACTACCCACGATATTTATGATATAATGCTAAGCAATAAATCCACTTCAATTTTAATTATGCTATTTATATATAAAAAATAGTTTTCAAATATTGCTAAAAAATTAACTACATATTATCAATACATATCAGTACATAATAAATAATACCTCTGACCTCATATAAAAATATGTCAACAAGTTTATTATGTTCACAACTTATTAAATTTTTAATCTGGTCGTTAAAAAAAATTGTATTTAAAATGGTTTCATCAAATTTATTTATATTTTTTGTTTATTGGGCATACAAAATGACCTGCCTCTAACCATACAGTAGATACAGTAGTAATTTAAGCTCAGCTACCCAATGAGGATAGAAAAAAAATCTATCCGAAATCGATCAAATCAAATTTGATTTATTTTCCACTAACTGGATGACATTATTAAAGGCAATAACGAAAATAATTTGAATTTTTTCACAGACCATAAAGCAAACGGACTCATGGCAAACCATAGCATGGTCAGAAGAATGAATGTGCTTTATTTTGGCAATTAATTCTGTTTTTGTTTTTGTTTTTCTGCAGCATGTCATGATTTATACTGCAGCAAAATTCGCATTGTGGACCATTAATTTTTTAATAAACACACTAAAAACGAAAGGACACTTACTTTAGTTTAATATACATAGTCGTTATTTTTTATTTCTACTTGTAGAACCAAATTTTCATATATCCAAACACATTCTAAAGCGCCTCCTTAACGCTTCAATTTTTTATTTTCAATATTTAAATCAATCAATCAATCAGTCAATTGATCAATCAATGCCTCTCTGTGCCATAAATCTTGTATTGCGACAAAAGAACGCAAAAACATGACGATAATAAATTTGTTCTCTTGTAACGACCGCACATTGGGGCAGAAAAGGATAAAAATAAAGAGCGGTTATAAAAAAAAAAAAAAACATGAACATAAAAGCACATGTTAAACGTAACTACATGATAGAGTGATAAAAAAGGTGTTAAGCTCAGGCACGAGTTAAAATTATGGCAAGATACTCGTACTGCATAGATGGCCGGATGTATCTTCTTTTTTTTTTCTATGAAAGCAGAATGATGCATGTATGACGAACTAATGCATTGTATGTATGTTCGTTTGTAAGGTCGTCGGCAATGATGAAATGTTGATGAGTATCCAAAACCGATGTGCCAACCTTCAGACTTATAACAGTTATTGGCAACTCTGGCATACTCATAGATGCTGTGCATAGTTATTGCTATGCAGCGGTAGAGAAAAGCTTGGCAAGCTTGGACTGAACAAAAATGGCTTTTATATTCTTTCCGTTCTATTGTTTCATACAACTTTCACACCTCACATTGTTGTTGTCGTCATGTTGCTGAATTGTGAAATTTTCACTTTTCCATTCACAGATTTTTCTGTTGGTTTTTTCATCAATTTTGTTACTTTCTATTGCTGCATGTTTTCCGATGTTGCTGTTTTTCAATTTTATTTCTACAAAGATTAATGGCAGCAAATTTTCAACAGAGTTGCCAGGTTGCAACAATAACAACTAGAGCATAGACAAAAAATTGTACAGTGCAACAACTAGAAAAACTAGAAAATAAAACACTGCAACCCTCTAATTGCTCCACATCAATCAGTAGCAGTCGATCAAAGAGCACAGAGTTGCCATGTTGAATAAAGCTTGCTTTAATTTAATTTTTTTCATAGCATTTTCAATGCATTCATCAGTAGAATGCAAGCATTTTAATAGAGCTGTTAAAGAGTGTCGGAAAAAATTTCGATTTAAAATACTCAAAAAATAAGCGGTCAGTTTTGGGTCAAAAATCGATTTTGACATTTTTATATTTGTGTGCATTTTTTTCATTGTCATAGCTTAGATCAAAGATTAATTAAGATAAATGAAAGATAAAGAAGATAGAAAAAAGATAAATCACTGAAGTACAACAAAATACATTTCAAATAAAATGAAAAAAGCAAGCTAAAATAATTTCAATATAAGTTACTTTCATTTCCAAATGTTGAAGCTTGCTGTAGAGCGAATTGCGAGTACTAAGTTAGAACTTCTATAAAACTTCTTGTATACTATAAAACAACTTGCGATTCGGTATACATTCTGGAAATGATAATAAGTTGAAAATTATTTTGCAGTTTATTTCTAAAAGCATTTTCAATGTCTTAAATTAAGAATTTTAAAAATTGACCTTCTGATCTGGGAGTTATAGGAAAAGAAATGAATAACAGAAAAACACAAGAAAAACGCAAAAGGGGTGTTCACACTGCCTTGGGTGAATGGATAGATTGGCAAATGCCATACATTTTGTTTTTGTAAAAGTGCCATTCTACCCAAGTACCTATCTACCAATCTACTCTAACTGACCCCCTGACTAGTTTGGGCAGATTGATTGAGTACTTTTTTCATGGATTACCACCTTTTCCAAAAGTAGGCAATAATTGAATTGACAAAAAACTCAAACAAAGTAAACAAATAATAAGTAAATAAAATAGACAAACAAAAAAAACAAATTGGCCATTTCAGCCCTTGAAAGGACTTTGACCGAGCTTCTTATGATCAATTGTGTTGTGTGTGTTATTAAATGTTTGCACACAATTGACCGAGAACTGGACCTACATGTTTTATGCCGACTCCGAACGGCTCATGTTCTCAAGAAGCTTTACATGGCATTATTTACTCTCTGAGGTTTGCCATTGTCTGCAGAGAGGTGGTGACCGATCAGAAAAATTTTTTATTGAAAAAAAAACTTTTCGCCGCGGCTGGGGATCGAACCCGGGCTCCAAGCATGCTAAGCCACACACTTAACCTGCATGCCACGGTCACCACAAAAATAAAATAGACAAATAAGTTAAAATGAGTTATTTTAAAATTTTTGAGATAAAAATTATAAAATGCCGCAAAGTTCACGTCAAAAATCACTCCTATATAAAATAACTTTTTTGCGCCTGTACAATGATACACGCCTACATTTTACTCTCATAAAATGACATGAGTAATATGGTGGCAACTCTTTTCTAGCTGTCACCCATCTCTCATCAGCTGTTATTCTACAAAGTAGGGGAGAGTCGTCCCCGTTGTCTCAAGTACTAGTTGTCACAACGCTGATATCTTTTGATTCAACACGTTATCGAGTTAAATATCAATGTCATCTATACGCTATTGCAATTTCTAGCATCCCAAGAAAGTTTAAGAGCCGTTAGTTTTGTTTTGCAAAAATTAAAAGAGATTTAAGAAACTAAGTTGGATTTGTGTATTTTTATATTTTTTAAAAATTTGTGTTTAGACAAATAGAAGTGTGCAATATTCAACTTTAAATAAATTTCCAATACAATTAATATTATATTTTGCAAATACTTATGAATTTTAAGATAAAACTTTATATTTAAATTTACAGGTCATTATTTACATTTTTTTCCAAATGGTACAGGTTGTCACAGCGCTTGTGGGGCTTGTTGTCACATATAATTTTATATAACCATTTTGAAAGTATTCTATGTTTTATTTGAATTTAAGGAAATATGCCAAGAAATCGCAAACGACTTACAAACCGAGGTCGGACATCTTCAGATATCATGATGCAAGCCGATTACAGCTAGTATCAATAAAGATAACGTGGATTCACTACGTGTAGTTTGTTGTCAAGCGTCAAATCCAATAACAATTGTCGTCAATATATAAACTGCAAACGTTGTGCACATAATGCATTGAAAGTGATTGTTTGATACATTGCTGCTTAAATTGTTCTTCGGAGTGCGGCAGCGACGACGACTAAGAGGTGTGACAAAGGGGACTACGCGTTGAGACAACTTACCCCACGGGTGGGGTTACTTGTCCCAGACGAGTTGAATTTTTTATCAAGAAAATTTTTGGATTTATTTTAAAATAATATTCGTTATTCATATCAGGATTGAAGAATAAAATATTGAATTTATCTTTAAAAGTTTTGCAGTGCCATTATTGCTTAATTTGTGGGAGTTACAGCAGTTCATTCAAATTTTGTGACAACTAGTACCACTCTCCCCTACTCAATTCCAGTTAAGGGTGCTCGCAGTAATCATAAGAACTCAATCTACCCGTACCCAACTACCCAAGTTAGTGTGAATACCCTAAAGAAAATATATATAAAATATTAATTTAAAAAAATGGAGTTTCAATGGAAAGAGTTGTAGTGTATTCTTTTCTGAAACGCTGAAACAGAAAACATTCTGAGTCTTTTATGAATCTTTTAAGACTCATATTTATGAGTCTGAGTGCTCATAATGAGCTCATCAAAGACTCCGATAAGTGGGTGTTTTCCTTCTTGGAAGAGCACACAGATCTGAGTTCGAAATATGACTATTATAAGAGTCCAAAATATGTGTGTTTTAAGAGTCAGAATTATGGTTGTTTTCAAAGTCTTATAAGAGTCATATTTAAAAGTATTTTATGACGCATAAAAAACAAAAATTATGATGCTTTAATAACTCATAATAAACAATATTATGAGTCCTTTAAGAGTCTTTTAAGACTCTAACTTATTACCTCATAAAATACCCATAAAAGACTCCGATAAGAGCGTGTTTCCCTTAATGGCAGGGCACACACAGCTGCGTCCGAAATATGACTCTTATAAGAGTCCGAAGTATATGTTTTTTAACAGTCAGAATAATGAATATTTTCGGGTGTTAAGCCTAGTACTCTGTTCGTTTGCGTAAAATTTCGCTTTCAACATTAATTTTTTTTTGCGTGAAAATCCTGACAAATACTATGTTGCGTAGAAACTATAAAATTTGAGAAAGTCAGGCTTTACTTTTCAAAAAAGAGAAAAATAAATGCATAAAAGTAAAAAATGTACGACAACTGTCACTTTTCACAACAAAATAAATAGGCAGTTCAATAAAACTGTCCTGCAAAAATGTTGCCAGAGAAATGTTGCGAGCATATTTCTCAGCGGAACAGAGTACTAATTTGACGAAAATGTTGTGAAAATTTTCACATGTATTTCACAGCTATCGTTTTTTGTATGAAAATGCGAAAGCAATTTTACATGAAACTGAACAGACTACTACACTGAGAAAAAAACACATACCTTGCTCCGGTAAAAAATTTCTCTATTTTCGATATAGAAATTTTCTCTTTTTCAAATAAAATTTTCTTCAATTAGAATAAATTTTCACATTTTCGAAGAAATATTTCTTTACTTCTAGGAAATGGAAATATTTCAATGTCTCTAATAATGATAAGTATTTTTCTCGCACAAAAATTTCTCATTTATAGAGAAAAATTTATTGAAAATGAAAAACTTTTCTTATATTTTGATAAAAACTTCACTAGGAGAAGTATTTTCTTCAATAAAAACAAATATTTTCTCAAAAATAAAAATTTTTTCTCAAAAAACGATATATTTTTCTTTTTCATGGAAGCTTTTTACCATTTTTAGAGAATTTTTAGTATCGAAATTAGAGAATAGCATTCTCTGGAGCAAAGTCTATACCATTTTTCTCTAAATATGATGCCTTTTTTATCATATTCCGATAAGCTTTTTTCTGAGTGTAGGTTTTATGGGGCCCATACACAGGCGGACTTGTTCGCGAACTTGGTTGGTTGCATGAAATGTTTGCTCGTTTGTGGCTTTGTTGGCGGACACATTTGAAGGTTCGTAAGTTGGTCGCAAGAAAATCAAAACTTTTTGATTTTTTGGGGGAGGAGCTACAGGTTGTACAACAAGTTTCTCAGTAAATGGTGGTGTCCGCGAACTTAATGCTCCAAACTAGGGTTCTGGAGCAGAAATTGGCAATTTTATTTGTTTTTATTGTCAATAATCACATTAAATGGTAAAAAGTATGGTTAATGAAACTAGGAGGGACTTTTTGGAGAAGTTTTTTAAGATTTTTTGTAGAGTTAAAAATAAGTACAAAACGAACCAAGCGTTTCTACCAAAGCGTGAATGTAAAATTGATTGCCTCAAATGAAACTTAAGGAGTAAAATTGAAAATATTAGGTCTTGTTATCGAAGGGTAGCAAAAAAGTAAACAAAAATTTAACAAATCTAGCTCATCACACAAACAATTTTAAGGTTCTATGACAAGTCCGCATAGAAGTTTGCGTAGTGTGTGGTAAACCGAAAACCTGGTACGCGTACATGTTGTGGGATATGTTCGTTTGTGTATGGGCCCCTTTAGATAAGAAAAAAGTTTCAGTTCAGTTTTTTCAGTTTTGTTTTAAGTTTCAAAAAATAAATATTTTCTTATTTAGCAATTTTGACACAGAGTGATAATTTTGAAATTTGGGGTTTATTGAAATTATTTGTTATTCTCGAAATTTTTTTAAAGTATTACATTTTTAGAAAGCTGAAAATAATTGGTTTTTATAAAATTAAATTACGTTTAACCATCTTATATCAAATATCAACAAATAAAAATCCACAATTTTTTATCTTATACGTATAAACTCTTATAGAAATTAAAAAAAATACCTTGAGCTTTTTGTTCCTCATTGTTGGTCCCAAAGATGGCATATTATTTAATTGAAAAACCACAATTTGACTATTTTGAAATTCAATTGTTATGGACTATTAGACTGGAAAAAAATATTATTTATCTCTTTTAGTCTTACCTATATTTAAAATATTTACAGCCTGAAAATAAAATTTTCATTATAATTTTTTTATATATTGTTCCATGCCGGATATTAGACCGGATCGAAATTTAGATTCCGCCGGTCGGGGTCTCAAAAGTTAGAGGAACTAATTTAAATAATTTCTGCATACTTTTGAGGCCCCGACCGGCTGACATTGTTTTCATCCATACAAGAATGATTCGGCCTATTGCATATTTAACTCCACTAATTTTGAATTATTTAAACTTATGAGCTCGAAACCACGTAAATATGCTTATGAAGACAACAACAAACTAGAAGACCTTTAAATTATTTTCAACAGAAAAGTTTCTTTTATTACTATTCTAATACTTACATCGAAATTCGTGAAAAGAATTTATTTTAACATAAATTTAAAACTGTTGTTCTTAAACAAAACGTCCGAATTTATAAGTAATTATTGAGTTCAAATCGCCAAATATTAAATCAATCTTATAGTTTCCTTTGTCAAATCAATCTTATCATAACGTTATTTTATGCCCGATTTATTTGGCAACCCTACAATCAGCATCAACTATAATTGAGTAGAGAGAAATATGCACTCTCTCTTTAAGAGCCGCTCACTAGAAGGCAGGGTACACTGAATAAGGTAGTAGCAAGACGGAGAGCGTGACTGCCGTAAATGTCAAAGCGAACTGCTTGAGCTGTTGTTGTTGTTGCTGTTGTTTTTCAGCAGCCATTTGATTTTGACACTTTCGGATATGCGAAAGAGAGCACAGTCAGTTTTGCAGCAACCTTGTTATTCAACCATGCTAGAAGGCATGCTTTCAGTGCTGTCACTTGGAAATTATAAATAGTGGTAGATTGTGTCTGAAAAGAGTGGTAGATTAAGAAAATTAGTGGTAGACTTTTTCCTATCTTCAAAAAATGGGACTTGTCGTAATCTCAAAAAATGATGGTATAGCTTTATTTTAATATTCATTAAATATTATTGGAAAAAAAAGAACAACAATTGTTCTCAATTATTTTCCAAGAATAGCATTACATCAATTTTCAATTGTGAAAACTGGATCATAAAGACTATTATTTAAACTTAAAAATCACGCTATTGGATCGAAACTTAAGCTTTTTTGTATAAATTTTTAGACGCTCGTGGCTCAAGCAGGCTTTTTTCAATTTGCGTAACTCCCGCTACCAAACATGAGCTGAAAAGTTCAAACTGAACAGAGATCAAACCAAGAGTCAAGTTAGAAGCTGCTCGCGAACCAGAACATAAACAATTTTCTAGCAAAGTTTTTATGCGCACCAAAAGATTGTTAGATAAGGTGTGAAAGTATTGAATTAAAAAACTTTTATAGAACTGTAACTTAGATAACGTTTTCGTGTCCTACGAAATCAAAAAAAAAAATATCGGGATAATTGAAAAATAACTAAAAACGATTTTTTTTTTGCATGGATTTTATGATTGTTTCCAATGCAATACAGTTTAAGCCCAATAACATATTTAAAAGAAAAATATTTTCATACACAATGCATTCCTGTCTCAGTTAAATATTATAAAAATCAAATTAAAGAAACAAATAAAAGCAAGTTTTACTTAAAAATAGGTTGATGATAGAAATTATGACAGAAATAAAAAGTGGTAGAAGTGGTAGATGTCAAAAAAGTTGAAAAAAGTTGAAAAAAGTGGTAGATCTCTCTCTCTCTCTCTCTCTCTCTTTATAGCTAAACCAAATCAATTTTAGGCCGAAGACATCCCCCATTAGAACATCCGGTTGGAAGCTTCTAACTATTAAAAAAATTTGTTTTTTTAATAAAACATAAATAATTTTTGTTTTTTATCAAAATTCTGTTGAGAACCTTAGTTTTAATATTCTTCTCATTGATGCTTACTGCTTGTATACCCAGCACCTGAACAGTCAAGGTATTATACTTTTCAATACTCGTAATTTTCACCCTTATTCGGCACACTTCTCTGGTATAACGTGCTCTGCACACAGGGATCAAATACACCCCAGTAAGCCGTCATAAAAAATAAATTAAAACATTTTGATTGAATTTTTTTGTAACTACTTAAAAGTGTAAATTATAATATTTAAGTAATATTATATTTAAGTTTCATAGGCCAAAAATATTTTTGATTTGGTATAAAAGATATCGCACAAGATAGTACCACGCCCACATGTACAATAACGCCAAAATTTCTCCAATTCCTCAGCATCTGAGATAATAGTACTAAATAAAATTAGGATATGATACCTATATTCGCTTTCAGGCTATAGCCAAATATAGTCCAAAAATTATTTCAGGTGCCATGCCCTTATAAATAACTACGCCCACATTTTGTATTATTGTAAATTAACCAATATTACAATGATACATACAATTTTTATATGGTAGCTGTATTCAATTTCCAGTTATGGCTCAAAATGTATTCCAATTATAGTACAGGTGCCACGCCCATATGAAAAATTTCACCCAAATTCCTTCCCTAATCTTTTCTTCAACTTTTATTTATATCCTTAAATTAAATTTCTTCTAAAATATGTATTTATTGAAGTTACATTTTCAGCATTATAATTGTTTTTATTAATGGTCAGTTTGAGATGTATTTCAGTATCCATATTTATACGTAAAAGAATGTAACCGTATGTGCCAATTTTTGAAAAAAAAAAAAAATAATAATAATAATAATAATGATAATACTATATTTTAAATTTTTGCAAATAATCAGAAATTACAATTAAACACAATATTTGGGTATCGTAGCTTTAATCATTTCTTAATTATGGCCAAAACTGTATTCCAGTTGCATGAGTGGTGCCACGCCCACTACTCTAAAATCTAAAATACAAAATTCTTTTAAACCTTATAAAGCTTATGAAGTATAACGAAAGCTGCCAACAAACATTAATTTTCAGAACCTTACTTTATTAAAACAATAAAATGATGCCATTTATTTTAAAAACTTCAAAAGCCACCCTTTTTTAAAAAAAAAACTTTCAATCAAACTTTTCTTACCTTTAAGGAAACGTATTAAATTCTATGCTGTACTTTCATGAAACCTTTCATCGCTTAACACAAAACATGATTGAAATAATTCCCCAAATTATTCTGCTGTTCTTTTAGTGTTACACTTCTTCTGTGTGACATAATTTCAATTTAAATCTATTGTCTGTTTGGTCTGTTACAAATCCTTGAGGAATTAATTTATGCAGCTTCTCAAGTGACATCGTTTTCGCCACCGCATTGATTTCTCCATTCTTTACGCTTAATTGCACCAGCCATGATTCAATTTCCAGCTATGATAGTCATCAGTAAATCTGTTCGAAGTCATGGCAAAAGGAATGTGAACAAGCTAAACGAGGCTATATTGAAATCGAATTAGGCAAGAATTTACAGACATTTAAAGGATGCTCAAAAAGAAAAAAAAAAAAAAAAACCAAAGCAAATGTGAAACAAATAAAGCAATCAAGTAAAATGAAAGAAAAGCAGCAGCATCATAACAAGAATAGAAGAGAAAATAATATGAGAGCAATACAATTGGAAAATAGAGAATGAGAATAGACAAGCACAAGGATAATTGAATAGAAGTCAAGTCAAGACAGGACAGTGACGAGAATTTAATTTTATACGAAAATGGAGTGGAAAATAAACTTGGCCAAATGGTTGTATGCGTGTAGCTAATGTTGTACAGATCTTTAAATGATTGTTTGAGAGAAATTATGAGCATATGTTAGGAATTTTCTGTGTGTGTGTGTGTGTAATGTTGAACTTATTTATAAGCTACACTGTGAAAATTTATTTTAGAAAAATTTAAAAATTTATTGTATTGAATAAAAATGTAGGCCAATTTTAAACCTAAATAAAATCATAATGATAGGGCACTCCAGCTCTCTGCTTTGCATAAAGTTTAACTAAGCATGGCATTATTTAAAAAAAAAAAATTCTAAAACAAAGTTTAGCTTAAACAAAGTTTAAAATTTCTTAACCTCAGTTTAAATTTTAACGCCGATACCTCATCTCAAAAAATCTAAGTTTAACTTGGTGAGGCAAGTTTAAATTTAAACACAGAAATTCTAGGTTTAAAAAATTTAAACTTTGATTTTGTCAAAAATTCTCGAGAACATTGGAAATATTCTCAATAATAAACAAAATATAAAAAATAAAAATCATACTTCAAAAAATTCAAAACAATAAACAAAAAAAAAAACATATTTCAAGTTTTGAAAAAAAAAAATATTCGAATGAAACTGATAATTTGCATTATTTAAGTAAACTGCCGATAAAAATGAGATGAGTTACGAAAATAATTTTAACTGTGTTTAAAATTTAAACTCTGTTTACGAAATCTGAGGTTAAGGAATTTAAACTTCGGAGATCAGTTAACGGGCCTAAATTTTTGATATTAAACCAAAAATTGAGTTCCCAGAAAGCTTTGCCAATTTTCACCTTTACTCAAAAGCATTTCGAATATTTTCTGTTAAAGCTTCTACACTAGAGACTGCAGCCATAAAGTTCTGACAGTAAGCAGCTCAGCTGATTGGTACTCATGCCACATTTCATCATTTAAACTATTTTTCAGTTGCATCAAAAGATAGCATCAATAAAGTATTTTTTCACACATTCAACAAAAGTCGAACAGGACATCTACGGACAAACCAATTTTAAAGTACAAACAAATAGCTGGCATTCAAAAGCTTTGCTACAGCTGCCACTTCATACGCCCGCACCACCCACACACGCATACTATGCCATACATAGATTGAAAATATTTTGCCTACCGCCATGATTTTTCGGTAGAAAATAAAATTGAAAAAACATTAATAAAAGTATACGTTGAGGTAGAAAAATGCAAAATATTTGAAAAATCACCATCAACAACCTGGAGGTAGCGCTTTATTTTTACCAAGTGCTGGAAATGCGTTTATTTATGTGTTGTTTTTCGTATTTTGCTATCTGCAGCTGTCACGTGGTGGCATGGCTTTAAAGGATGTGCTGCTGCTGATGTTGTAAGAAAGTCGAGAAACGTGATCGAAATTTTATCTGTTTGGCAAGCAAAATACAATAAGCAGTGCCAGCAAGATTCTGGCTTGTCACGAAAACAAAGTGAAATTCGGGTTTAACTGTCAGGGTTACCAGGGCACGCTGAAAGCTCGTCAGGTGCCTGAAGCGCATATCTGTCATTTACATTGCAAGCTAGTGGATATTGTTAAACAATACCTGATAGCGAAATTTATTTTTATTAAATAGTGTTGGTTATTCATTTTATAAAATAAAAAAACAAAATGTTTACTATTAATTGTTTTATTTTTGTCAACTTCTCAAATTTTTAGTACCTTTTTTTTATATTCTAACTGATGTTATAATAGTTATTTAAAAAAAAAAAAATATTTGCATGAGAATATCATCAGTCTCTTGAAAAATTTTTTAAAATTAACTGTTTTTCATAATTAAATAAAACAAACAATGGTTAAATCAAAACAAGTAAAGAAAGTCTAAAGTCGGTCTAGGCCGACTATGAAATACCCTAAACCCACTTTTCAAAAATAAAAAATTTTTATTGTAAATGGGCGCCTCCGTGGGCGGATGAAGCCTATATTTTAATTGCTTTTAAATGGTGATGAAACATTTACACATACCAAGTTTTATTCCTGTAGCTCACAGTTAATGCCTTTATTGTGCTTTCGCTATGGGAGGTGGGCGTGTTCATGGACGGATTACTCGCAATTTTTGAACGCACCTTAGTTTTGGTATAAAATACTCACATACCAAATTTAATTTCTCTATGACAAACATAACCTTATTTATTGAGTTTTAAAATTTTTGGGTTGTATGGGAGGCAGGCGTTTCCGTATGCGGATGACGTCCATTTTTCAAAACCATCTTTGTCTTGTCATAAAAAACATATGTGTCAAATTTTAGCTCTGTAGGTTAAATAGAGGCTTATTTATTGTGTTTTCAATTTTCGCGTTGTATGGGAGGTAGGCGTGTCCGTGGGCGGATGATGTCCATTTTTCAAAACCATCTTTGTTTTGTTAAAAAAAATATATGTGTCAAATTTTAGCTCTGTAGGTTAAACAGAGGCTTATTTATTGCGTTTTCAATTTTTGGGTTGTATGGGAGGTGGGCGTGTCCGTGAACGGATGACGTCCATTTTACGAAGACATCTTTGTGTTTTTATAAAACACATACATATCAAATTTTATTGTTGTAGGCTAAATATGAGCTGAGTTATGCAGTTTTCAATTTTCGCGTTGTATGGGAGGTAGGCGTGTCCGTGGGCGGATGATGTCCATTTTTCAAAACCATCTTTGTTTTGTTAAAAAAAATATATGTGTCAAATTTTAGCTCTGTAGGTTAATCAGAGGCTTATTTATTGCGTTTTCAATTTTTGGGTTGTATGGGAGGTGGGCGTGTCCGTGAACGGATGACGTCCATTTTTCGAAGACATCTTTGTGTTTTTATAAAACACATACATATCAAATTTTATTGTTGTAGGCTAAATATGAGCTGAGTTATGCAGTTTTCAATTTTCACGTTGTATGGGAGGTAGGCGTGTCCGTGGGCGGACGATGTCCATTTTTCAAAACCGTCTTTGTGTTGATACAAAACACATACATACCAAATTTTGTTGTTGTAGACTTATTATGAGCTGAGTTATGCAGTTTTAAATTTTTGCGTTGTATGGGAGGTAGGCGTGTCTGTGGGCGGATTCCAAAAATATTCAATAGTGCAGATCCTTGGGTCCATGTGACTATGTGTACCAAGTTTCATTCAATTATCTCAACTCCTTCTTCTTATCCTGTGTATACGGACAACACACAGACGGACAGACGGACGGACGGACGGACGGACGGACGGACGGACATGGATAGCTCGACTCACGTGGTGACGCTGATCAAGAATATATATACTTTTCTATACCGGACTCGCTTCGTTCTATGCGTTACAAACGTTTGCACAAAGTTAATATACCCTGACCTTTCAGGTTTAGGGTATAAAAATATGTTATTGCTTTGAAGGTAAAAAAAAAATGTATTTCAAGCATTTCCCTTTTCGAAACTACTCTTTTTCATATCATTGCATTTGTATAATAAATAAAATTGTCATCTCTCAAGCTGTCAACAATTTAATTACATTCACCACAGCTTAATTGTGTGCTCATTGTCATCAATCATGCGATAAAATTGCTTAAGTTGGAAACGTGTCATGATCAAAACGAGCGATTGCTGCATGTCATATGAAAAACTGCAGGATAAAATCAACAATAACAACAACAACAAAAGTGCATGTCGGCGTTTTTACGCTGCACGATATGACAAGAATTTGCTACTGTTCATCATTGTTTGGTTAAAAATGTAACACAAACTGACAGTTGGTGCAGGAAGTGGTGAATTTTTGGTTGCTCGTCAGTCTTAAATTTAAAGCGAAAATTTGTACATAATAAAAAGGAGAACTGATAAGGGTTACATTGAGGTCATATTAATACATAGAAAAATTTTCTTATAAATATTATTTTTTAATATTCAAAATATCTGTGTTTCTCTCTATTTCTTATCGTCAATTTTAATCTGATCAGCATTTCACAGCAACGCTGATGGTTAATGTTAAAAATCTCATTAAGATCGAAAAAAAAAAATATAAAATGAGCAGCATTAAGATCAAAATTTGCGATAATTCGTGTTGAACAAGCGTAGATATTAATTGCTTCACTTTTAGTGATAAGGATTCCATCAACAAAGTCACGCTACAGTGTGGCGTGCACTGCATAAAATTCAAATTAATTTCTTTATGCATTGCATGCTAAAACGAGACAACCGGTTGCACCTCAATGTCAGCTTTGATCTAAACTGGTTGTGCTACGCTTGACCACTATTCGAAGATCGCTTCGATGATCGTCTGCTCTGTAGAACTACTTCTACTACTACTTGTTTACGCCCTAAGGAATCCACTTTGAAAAGCGAAATCAAGGCATAAATCAATGATGCGATCGGCGACGCAATCACAGTCACCTACGTGCCGTGTTTAAGTGTTTGGGTATTGCCATTTGTACGTGTTGGTAGTATATTAAGTACGATGTTAAGGTATTCAAGTTTTTCATTATTTTATTTTGGCATTTTTTATGTTATGCTCAAGTTGCAATGTTGCAATGCGATGAAGAGAGTTTAAAATATGATTTGCAGTTTAAGTGCGTTGTTAAAGTTTTCAGGTTTCTAGCAATTTAGCAAATATTTGTTTTAATTAACATGCCGAATATGTAAATAGGTTAAACCGTCAAAGTGCAATTTTTTACTAACCGTATTTTGTAAGTATTTAATCTAAAAGAGGTTGTAAATATGCAACAAAAAGCTTATTCTTCGAGAATTGTTTCCGTGTTTTTGCTAGTTTTTAAAAACAATATACATAAGTTTGTTAATTAATCCATGTTTATTCACTATAATTAAAAAATTATAATATTCATTAAAATTTTATTTAATAAATTATAAAATATCATAAATTTTTTTATATATATTTAATACAATATATTAAAAATAATTGAGAAAAATAACATATATGCATTTAATGATTAAAAATACTTGGTTTGACCAACTTGTTACACTTTTTTGGCGTATTTATATGTCACTCCGTTTATTTGATTTGAGCTACACTGGATATTATTATTAACCTTGACCATCCAGACGAACACCTTAACCCATTATGTACCAAGCTAAAAAAAAGTTTTTATATCTTAACGAAATTTTCGTGGCTAGCTATAAACCAGCTTTAATTATAATTTTTAATTTTTTTAATTTTTTTTTTTTGAGGTGGCAACACTGAAACCTGTTGGTCGAGATCTCGACCGCTGGGATAATTAGAGCATTAAATTTACTGTATCTGCATATATCAAAATGGAGAGACTAAATGTATTTAATCGCATCAATTGAGAACGGCTGAACCGATTTAGATCATTTTTTTTACATATATTTCGAAAAGTCAATAGATGGTTTATGTGTAAAATAAAAATACAAGAATTGCGTGGAAAAATTATAAAAAAACATTCACTTTTACCATTTAATGAAACTCAGTGTATTTTAAGGAAGGAATTCTATCAACTCTAGGAACTCTTGACGAGGCAAGCGAACAGTGGGAGTGCGTTTTTTTATTTACCAACAAATTTCTTTAGATTCATATGCCCAGTGAAACGGGCGCGGGTCGGCTAGTTATATAATAAATACTAAGAGTAAACTTACAGATAAATGAAAAATTCGATTAATTTATTGTAGTTTAACAGTTCTATTTATTTAAAGAAATTAATAGCTATTAGAAAATTATTTCAAATTTGTGTGGTAGGTTTTGAAGCAATAACCTACATGCAAATTAACGTTGCACTTAGCACAAGTATATACAGTAAGCTTCTTGCATATTTGGCATCGGCGATAGCAGCCCTTGATATTCACGGGCATGTGTATGGCTTTTA
Source organism: Tetanocera ferruginea (assembly GCA_958299015.1). Lineage (NCBI taxonomy): Eukaryota > Metazoa > Arthropoda > Insecta > Diptera > Sciomyzidae > Tetanocera > Tetanocera ferruginea. The sequence goes on from OY282643.1 coordinate 19,965,124, forward strand.
CTCTGGGCGATGACGTGGATTGAGCTACGGTGTCGTCATCACTTTCACTTTCCTCATCAGGCGAGATTGATTCGAACAATAACAGTGTTTTTGTTAACGAATTTTTAAATTCAATTTGAGACATGCATTTCTTATTGGTTTTTTCAGCAATCATACAATGCAATTTCCATTCATTGACACACGCGCTGTCCAAGCAAGTGACCCAAAGTGGCCACCACCACTTCTTTCCTCTGATTCCAATTCTATAATTGGCTACAGCATTGTCGTGTAAGTCAACTCCTCCCATGTACTTACTATAATTAGAAATAAGGTTGGCTTGGGGTACAGCAATCTTTTTTTTTTTGCTTTCTATCGTATCGCATTACGTTTCTTATAGGATCCATTTGATCATAATTCGTAGCCAAAGTGACTTCTGCATTGTCTCTCCATCGAACTACTGCTATATTATTTTCTTGGTCGAATGCGTAATCTATATCGTGTTTAACTAAATTTGTTTTGAGGAAGATAGAAACTACCTGCAACTTCATTCATTGGATTTAGGTCAGTTGCCTCATTAATTGTTATTTCATCTTCATCAAGATCCTCTTCATCTGAAACTTCGCCAGCATTAGGCGGAGGTATGATCACTAACTTAGTTAAATTATCCAATTGCACTTCACTATCTTCGTCATCGCTGCAATTCTCAATTATTTTCAAATTTCACTTGTACTCAAATGTTTAATTCGCGACATTTTTTTAAATAATTAATTAAAAACACAACAGAATGAAAGCGCACCTATTCTCAATGAATCGTTCAACAATAATGAGATAAAGTAGCACAAATGAACGAATTCTTTCGTTTTCTTTGATATACGGGTATTCCCCTGTTTAGAAGTTAAAAATTTGAATTTTAGCAGTTAGTAATAATATTTTTGTAAAAATCATTGCATACTTTAAGGTAGCGCTAATTATCCCACTGGTCGAGATCTCGACCAGCCATGTTCAAGGCTTCTTGGCGACTATCTGTAGTGGATGTAATAACTAATTTGTATACATAATAGTTCACTTGGACTGTTAGGTATTTAAATCAATAAAGGTTTTGTTCTCTTTTAATTATAATATAGTATTTGCAATAAGTTTAAAAATAGGCTATTTTTAGACTATTTTTGTGCCCGACCGGTGATACCTTAAAAGGGGAGGTATGGAGTAAAAACATTTTAGATAGTAAAGCTAACACTCCAAACTTCATTACAAATTAAAAAAATAATAATAATTCCACCAGCAAATATTTTTAATTATTTCATGAAAAACCACAAAAATTTCTGGTCGACATCTCGACCAGTGGTACAAAATGGGTTAAGATACTCTTTGTGTTTTATTGCTCGGTTTTAATAGGCGATCCATCAAATGTTGAATTCCACATTTTTATGAAGATAGAAGTGGTAGTCTAGCTCCACTCATATGAACGTTAAATAAAAATTTGATTTTATAATTGACCTAGTATTACTTATACTTATTTCCCGTAAAAATACCAAGTAATCCGAATCCAAATTACCTTTGTCTGCACCCTCAGGTGAAAATCAGTAAAGCTAGAACGCATTTTTAAACGATGCATTCAAAGCCTGTATCTAAAGCTGCCAGTACCACTTTTTACAGTTGATACTGCTTCGATAGCATCCAACATTTTTATCTACACTCAGAAAAAAATTTCTCAGAATATGATAAAAAAGCCATAATATTTAGAGAAAAATTGTAAAGAGTTTGCTTCAGAGAATTCATTTCTCTAAATGGCTCATTCCATACAGACGCGTGTAACGTTTTGACTACTTTATCGTGCTGAAAATGGTATTAACCGGTTAAAATTTTAGCAAATTATTATTGGGTATTTTAGAAGATGCCCCAGGGTTTCAAAATGCTTAAGCATAATGCAATTATTTATACTAGTTTAATAGTTACATTCGCTTAAACACCTGGGACGGGTGTGACGAGCATAAGTTTAAAAACTAAAAATTCTGAGTTTAACATTGAAATTCAGTCCATCTGCCACAATGAGACCATTTTTGACTTGCATATATTCAAATTTAATATATTTTCTGTTGAATACCAGTGAAAAATATTTTGAAAAAATGAAGATAACCATTATGTTTTAAACTTTTAAATGGGACGGGTGTGACATAAGATTGTCCCGGGTGTGACGAGTGCGAATGATGTGGGAATTATATATAAGAACTTAATGTGAAATGAAGAATAGAAATAATTTATTGAATGAAAAAAGTTAACAAATTTATGTAAAACATCAACATCCTTACTTTAGGAAAGTTTCCTTCTTATCATAAGTCCAAGAAAACTATAGCCTTTTTTGGGACGGGTGTGACACAGAAAAAACACTCAGTTTAAATATTTTGTACTTTGAAAACGCAGTAACCACTCATTATTACATACTATTCTAACACAACATTAATATCTTTTTTAATATTACTAACCTTGTTTTTTTTTAAAGTTGTATCAAAAGATGACTGATTTTAAGGTTTAAATTAAATGAAAATATTAAAAAATTTTTTTCAATTCGAAGTTTGTTTAGTTACATTGTCAAAATAATATAAAAAAGCATTTATATTAAAAATATTTTTGCAGCAGGACTAACTTAAGATTCCACTTCAATTCGAAAACCAAAAATTACTTCAAATAGCTACATGCATTTTAGAATTCACGTTTCCGTTCCTCATTTACATTCGTACAGTGGAATGAGCCAAATGTGATACTAAAAATTTCCTTAAAATGATAAAAAGTTTCCATGAAAAAGAGATATACACCAATACCTCACTTTGCGTCGTGGTTACGTTCCAAAAAAACAGGACGCAAATTGAAACAACGCAAAGTGAATGATGATTTTCTATAGCAAACCATGTAAAGATTGAAGATAGGTTCCAGGGTTACGAAAATACTACCTTTTGAAAAGAAAATTGAGCAAAGTAAATATTTAAAAAACAAAAATAATATAAAATTTTATGACATACATACAAAAAACAACGAAAAATCCAAATTAAACAAAATTAAATATTCAATTAATTTATAAAAAACAAAATAAAAATTTATCACTGTCAGATGTGTAATGGCTGAACTCATCAATGTTTGCTGAACAGCTTTTTTTCAACGTAAAAGAAATTTCCTTGCAGCACTTGATGATCGTAGTTACCGCCTGGGACACTTTAAAACTCTTTCCGCTGTCAGGATCGTTTTTTAAGAAAATCTACATGCTACGTCAATCAAACACATCGGTTTGGAAATTTCTTTGGAGGTTAAATTTTATTCTTCGGAGATTTCTATTTAACGGTCACTGTCATTTTCTTCATTAGCAAATTGCAATAGTTTTTTATTAGAAAATTCTTTGACAATTCATTTATGTCAGTCTCGTCCATACCATACTACCAGCAGAACTCTTTCCACTCATTTGGTTAAAAAAATTACAAATGTATGTAAAAAAAATAATATAACTGTGACAATAAATAAATTACAAAAATACTTGCCTTTTTTGTAACCACAAACAACCCGTAAAAATTTAAAAAAAATGTATTTTTCTTTATATTCTTATAATTTATTCTTCTCATTAGCAAAACAAAGTGAAAATAACACAGTATAAAATTGCGATGATTTTCAGTTAGAAAGGGAATCCCCGAGTTTTTATGGGATGGCGCAATTAGAAACAAAAGTCGTGCCTCCTTTTAGAAAAAAAAAATTAAAGACTCGAACCCAAAAAAACGCAACTTCGAAAATCTAACGACGCACAGTGAAAATAAGTAGGTACTAATTCAGCAGCGACGCAACTTCGAAAAAACGCAAAACGAAACGGCGCATAGCGAGGTATTGTTGTATATAAAAATATATAGTTTTTAGAAAAGAAGAAGATTTTTTTATTTTTGAGAAATAATATTTCACATAATGAATTTTTTATCAAAAAATAGGAAAATTTTTTAATTTTCAATTAATTTTTCTCTATAAATGAGAATTTTTTTGTGCGAGATAAATACTAATCATTATTAGAGACATTGAAATATTTCCATTTCATACAAGTGAAGAAGTATTTCTTCGAAAATATGAAAATAGATTCTTATTGAAGAAAATTTTATTTGAAACAAGTAAAGAAAGTCAAAAAATTGTCTAGCCCGACTATGAAATACCCTTAACCTGTTTTTGTAAACTACAATAATAGTATTTGAAATGGGCGTATCCGTGGGCGGATGAAGCCGATATCTTATATTCATTTCAATTTTGGTTGTATGGGAGGTGAGTGTATTCGGGGACAGGTTTGGCCCAGTTTTTGAATACCTAAGATATGTTTTGGTATAAAAAATATATTTAATTTTATTTCTGTAGATTAAACATGAGCTTATTTATGGAGTTTTCAATTTTTTGGTTTATATTGGAGGTAGTGTCCGTGATTGGATGACGATAATTTTCCAAAAACGTCTTGTGTTTGTTATAATAAACATACGTACCAAATTTTATCTCTGTAAGACAAACATAAGCTTACTTATGCAGTTTTTAGTTTTTGCGTAGTATGGAAGGTAGGCGTGTCCGTGGGTGGATGACGTCCACTTTTAAAAAAACATCTTGTTTTGTTATTAAAAACATAAGTGCCAAATTTTATTTATTTATTTAAGAACGAATAGAGAGGATCCAAAAACGTTTTGTTCGGTTTGCTCTAAGGGGCTTAAGTGGAACTGATATTTTAAACCTCCCTCCTTATGAGGATCGTGTAAAACTATTAAGAATGCAGTCACTAAGTGAGCGAAGGAGGTCCGCAGATATCGTTTATTTACACCAACTCATTACCGGTGTTTTCGATTCTCCGGAGATTCTTTCTCTCATTAATTTTAACTCTAACCGTAGAAGCAGTAGAAACGCTAACACTTTAATTTATTTACCTTTTAGTAGAACGAACTATATGTTACTACTCCTTTAAACTGCATGAGTACCTTTGTTAACAACTGTAGCGTTTTTGATGTTAACTTGTTAAAAGGTCAACTCAAAGGTAGATTAAAAGCTATTCTGTAATTAGATCTATGTGTGCATGGTTAGTGTTACGTCCTGTATTGTCCCTGAGCCCAACCCAAACTTTCGTGGGTAAATTTTTTCCACATTAACTTTGTTTTGAGCCACTGAAATCTTTATCACTAAAAATTTTTTGATGCTTCGGATTGTGGCTTCAAATGAGTTAATGCTGAGAAAGTGTGAAAAAGCTGTAGTAGCTGAACTCTTTTGTTATTGTAGCTTATTTATTGAGTTTTCAAATTGTTGGTTGTATGGGAGGTGAGCGTGTCCATGAGCGTATGACACCAATTTTTTTTAAAATATCTTTGTGTTGGTATAAAACACATTCGTACCAAATTTTATTGTTGTAGGCTAGTTATGAGCTAATTTTTGCAGTTTTCCATTTTTGCATTGTATAGGAGGTAGGCGTGTCCGTTGGCGGTTTCCAAAAATTTTTCATATTCCAGATCCTTGGATCCATGTGACCATGTGTACTAAGTTTCATTCAATTATCTCAACTCCTTCTTCTTATACTGTGTATACGGACAACACACAGACGGACGGACGAACGGACGGACATGAATAGCTTGACTCACGAGGTGACTTTGATCAAGAATATATATACTTTTCTATACCGAACTCGCTTCGTTCTATGCGTTACAAACGTTGGCACAAGGTGAATATACCCTGACCTTTCAGGTCAAGGGTATAAAAAAGAGAAAATTGCTATCAGCAAAAATAGAGAAATTTTCTACCGGAGAAAGATAGGTATTTTTTTCTGAGCATTCTCCGCACGATTTGCTCTGATAGTAGTAGTAGTGAAGTAGTAGTAGTGAAGTACATAAGTCATCCATTAATACGCGCCCTTGAAAACTGTATCTGGAAACCAGATATGCTACAAGAGATCTTTCAACATTTAAGTTAGGATAAGTACAACCTGTGTAGGCTCCCGGATAGGGTTCACATTGAACCAGATATCCCAAACAAGTAGCCATGCTTCAGTCCCTGCAACCAAAGTGGAAAGGTTTAATATGGCTGATATGGTGATATTTGTTGCTGTGGTAACCGTAGTATGGAATCTTCGATTCATCAAAACAAACTTCAATTTTATTTGAAAAGTATTTCATCCACTTTGAATTTAACTTATCTCAAAAAGCCGAATTTTTGCAGACTTTTCTTGTGGATCTAAGGCATTATTTTCGCTGACATGAAAATATTTAAATATTTGTTCTAAGCGAGCTCTTGAAATTGAATTGCCCACAACAGCAAGGTCGGCCCGAGAATTTGTGGCAATCTAGGCCAAGGGTTTAAATTGCGCCATATATTTTTTTAACGCTTTGTTCGCTACGCCAACAAAGCAAAGTCTCTCATCAGCATCGAAAATTTCTGTTCGTGTTTTAATTGTTTTTCAATTTGTGATTTGTGTTCTTAAATAAACGGTTTAAATACGTTATTTCGATATTTTAATTCGTTTATAGAATTGAGTGTTCTGTGCCTTCAATAATTGTGCACAGTTTCCGCGAATTGCGATAATTTACGCGTTCAAAATATATATATAAGTGCATAAGTTTAAAGTGCTTGACACTTGTGCTTATTTTTATAAGCAGTGAAAAAAAAAAAAAAATCAACAAAACAAAAACATACAAACATTGTTGTGCTTTATTTCTATTCTTTAAATTCTGTTCTTGTTGTTCTTTTTATTTTTTGACATTTCGCTATTTATTTCTTTTTCTTAGCTTCTCTTAAGTTAAGTAAAATAGCGTTGCATACCTGTAGGCACTTCTTTAAGCTATTCCCACAGGGTGTCTCAGAGTTTTTATCTCTTTGTTTTTAAACTTTCGCCACTATTTATTTTCATATCTTTTTACTTTATTGTTTTCTTTTTCTTTCTTTAAATTAAATACATTGTTAAACTAAAAAAAAAAAAAAAAAAAAAAAAAAAAAAAAACAATGGTTTGTGCTAAGCCACTAAAGGTGAAAATGAACGATGTTTGTCATGTTGGTTATGTGACAATATCGTTCACATCAAGTGTGCAGGAGTGTCAGGTCGAGTGGCAGATGCCATTGAAGAAGGTAAAGGGTTGCGTTGGTCTTGTGAGAAGTGTAGGTTGGCCGACATTAACTTGTATAAGCTTTTTAAGCAAACGAAGCAAGGTTTCTCGGAAATAAGTAGAGAACTTTCTTCACTTTCTGATAAATTTTTAAAATATCAAACTCATTTCAACGAATTTAAATATATTGATGAGTCAATTCCTTCACCAAAGCGAAAAAAGAAACATATGACCCTTCGAAGCAAACAGAAAACTGACACGACACCAACACAACCTTCTATAGAACAAGACAACGTTGACGACATGGACACGGATGCTCCTCCTCCTATTCTTTCTTCTTCGGCAAATTTGTCTATGTCTGCTCCTTTTCCATTATCAGCTCCACCTCTCGCTTTGCCTGAAATAACGTATGCACAAGCTGCTTCTCTGGCTCCTACTGTTGCTGATGTCCAACAAATTGCAATTACTTCTGACATTTCTGATCCTAAACCGTTGATTGCTATTCCTCCAACTAAATCAATCTTTGTTTCGCGCTTAGCATCTGATACAACAGATAATGATATAGATTTTTTCATTAAATCAAAGTTGAAATGTTCATCGACTCTTTCTATTTCTATTCATAAATTCAAATATGTAAACGCACGTCTGACTACTTCCTTTAGATTGACAGTTCCAGAAAATTTATTTAATACTATTGTTGATGTAAGTTTCTGGCCACGAAATACAATCGTACGCGAATTCGAATTCAAAAATAATCCGCGATTAGTAAATGTTGTACACTTGCCTCGCCCGCGAAATAGTCCGCAATCTCATCCAAAAAACGATTAACAAATTGTAAGTCTAAATTAGAACTTGTGTATCAAAACGTAAGGGGTCTTAATTCCAAACTTTCTGCAATGTTCATTAACAGTTTTGATTTCGAATATAACATTTTAATTTTCACGGAGACTTGGCTTCGCTCTAATATTCTAAATTCTGAAATAATGTGTAAAAATTATCAAATTTTCCGTAAAGACCGTTATAATAAGATCGGTGGTGGTGTTCTGATAGCTGTTCATATCTCGTTTGCATCTGATGAATTAACAATTCTCGACACTAGTGAACTGGAGTTTATTTGTGTTTCAGTTAAATTAAATAACTGCATTGCTTATCTTACCTGTTCTTACATTCCTCCAAATTGTGACATATCAATTTACTTAAGACATATAAACGCCATCGAGCAAGTTCATAATATGTTAAAAAATAATGATGTTCTTATTGTGTTGGGCGATTTTAACCTACCCTTTGTGTCTTGGAATTCGACAGATGACTCTTCATTTCTTACACCTGTTTCCACTAGTAATTGGATAAATGATTTTTTAGATAAGTTATCTGACCTGTGTCTTCAACAAGTCAATAATACTTTTAATAAAAACCATAGAACGCTGGACCTTGTGTTTGTAGATAGATGCACTACTGTATATCTCAATCGATCAAACCCTGTATCATTTCCGGAAGATGAACATCATCCAACTCTTGAAATAACAGTTTTACTTGCTCATGAAAATGAAAATAAACTTACACCTGATAAGCGAAATACAAAAATATATAATTTCAAAAGTACAGACTATGTTAAACTCAACACCTTACTCTCGCAGACTGACTGGTCACCGATTCTATCTATTAAACCACCGTATTCATATTATGACGTCGAAACCTCGGTACAGTTTTTTAATGATACTTTGCAAAGGTGCTTCTTATTGTGCGTCCCAACAAAGCAAATTAATTCTAAACCCTTAAGTCCACCCTGGCTAACAAGTGAACTTAAGTCACTAAAAAATTTAAAAAATCGATTATTTAAAAAATATAAAAAATCTGGTTCTAATACTGACTTTGCTTGTTATTCATCTTGTCGTTGCAGATACCAGCTATTAAATAAACAGTGTTACACTGCTTATATAGCCAACATCAAATCTCAATTTAATGATAATCCGAAACTCTTATATACTTTTGTTAATTCAAAACGTAAGGCTTCCAACTTTCCACCCCTTATGAGATTCAATCAAGAGGAATCGTCTTGTGACAATGTTATTTCTAACATGTTTGCAAGCTTCTTCAAATCAACTTACTCCAACATACCATTTAATATGTGTTCTGAGCATCCTTATTTACCTCCAGTTAGCTCTTTTGAAACTCCAGTAATAGACTCAATTATTGTTATGCATAACCTTCGTCAAGTTAAATGCTCTTTTTCGACTGGCCCTGATGAAATTCCGAGTTGCATTCTAAAGGAATGTGCTAGCAACCTGTGTGCTCCTCTATCAAACATATTTAATATATCCCTGCAAAGTGGTCATTTTCCCATTATATGGAAAGATTCATATATTATACCCCTTCATAAATCTGGCTCCAAAATTGATGTCACTAACTACCGAGGCATCGCCAAATTAAGCGCAATCCCTAAATTATTTGAAAAAATCATAACTGAACAACTAACCCACTTCGTTTCATCTTCCATTTCTGTCACTCAGCATGGTTTTTTAAAGGGTAAATCAACTTCAACAAACCTTTTGGAGTTTACAACTCGTGTAATAAAAGGTTTTACTTTGGGAAAACAGACTGACGTTATTTATACGGACTTTAGCAAAGCTTTTGACAGTGTCAATCATAATCTTCTATTGAATAAACTTAAGCTAATTGGGTTTCCTGTAAAATTGCTAAATTGGATAGAATCTTATTTATCGCGACGTTTTCAAAAAGTTTTATATAAAAATTCTCTTTCACAAAATATAATGGTTACATCTGGTGTTCCGCAAGGAAGTCATCTTGGACCGGTTTTATTCTTACTATTTATTAATGACCTTCCCTCGGCAATTAAACATTGTGACGTCTTAATGTATGCTGACGATGTGAAACTTTTTCTTACCTACAAGTCACTCGACGAACAACACCTTTTACAATCTGATTTAAACAGACTAGTGGATTGGTGTAACTTCAACCTATTAAACCTTAACTTAAAAAAATGCAAATCAATGACCTTCTCACGTAGAACTGCTCATAGTACAAATTACACTATAAATAACATCCACTTAGAAATTGTTCATAGTTTTGTTGATCTTGGTGTAATTATGGATCCAAAACTTCGCTTCAATCTCCACGTTAATTTGGCTGTAAATAAGGCTAGAGGTGTCCTTGGTTTCATTAAAAGATGGGCGAAAGAATTCAATGATGCCTTCACTACTAAATTACTGTATATATCTCTCGTAAGGCCTATTCTTGAATATGCTTCCGTAGTATGGAACCCTCAATATAATGTCCACATTGATGCAATAGAATCGGTTCAAAAACAGTTTTTACTTTTTGCTTTACGTCATCATCGTTGGAACCCAGATATTATTCTTCCTTCGTATGAAACCCGCCTTAAGCAAATTTTACTACCTTCCCTGAGAAGCAGAAGGACGGTGCTTAATGTCACCTTCCTATATAAATTAGTTTGTGGTGAAATTGACTCCCAATATATTCTCTCATCTCTTAACTTTAACATCCCAAGAAGAGGATCTAGACATTTTGTGCTTTTTAAGTTGAGCCAGTGCACTTCAAATTTTGCCCTTCATGACCCTTTACGATGTATGTGTAGTGATTTCAATAATAGCTACAGCTTAACTAATTTTTGTGAGTCGGTGGATGCCTTGAAACGGAAAATGATTTTACATTTAAATAATTGATACATTTTAGAATTTTGTTTCAAACATTATCTCGGTTAATAATATTGTTATATTCTGTTAAAATGTTGGCTGAAGTTATTCCATATATTCGAGATCGTTTCAGTTGTTTTCCTTTATAATATTGCGTTTGATGAAGTAAATACCATCGAATACGATATGTATGCTTTAACTTGTTTGTTTTTATTCAAAAAATTTTAAAATTTTTCTTATTCAGTTGACTTATTAGTTACTTAGTTTGGTGCGCATGAGTTTATCTCTTTTCCATGCAAGTTTATGCCTGCGTTGGCCCAAATACATATCCAACTAATAACATTAGCACGGTGTTCCAAAATTACATAGTGACCCGTATATATATACACATATATGTTTGTACATATTTACACGTATATATCTCTGTTATAATTGGAATTGGTTTGGTGTTTAAGAGTTTACTCTCTTTTCCACGTAGGATCTTGGGTTGGATAGTTGCCGCAAACTTACTAATATTCATATTATTTATAGTTACTTTGGTCTCTTTGTTTTAGAGTTTTATGTAAAGTTTACTACTTATTTGATGTTGTTTACTTTTTTAAATTCAAATATTCTTAATAAATTCGTGTTTTTGTATAAAATTTTTAAGTTCCGCTGAAAAGCCAGTTATGTGCTTAGTGGAAATTCATACTTCGCCAACTGGGTGTGTTTTTTAGTACGTAGGTGCATTCTATCTTTCCGGTTAATCCGGAATGTTGTAGAATGTAAGTCGTGCATGCGTATAGTACGGGCTATACGTATTTATGAGATTTCTCACTCCTTTGGCGAATCCAAAAAAAAAAAAAAAAAAAACGCATTCTAGGCATGCAAACCACACACTTAAAACGCATGCCGTGGTCGCCACAAAAACGGTTTGAAATTAAGGTACACTTTTTGGAATTTTTACATTGTAATACGCATTCTTTCCAAAAATGGTGAAATTTTCAACTTAATTTAAAAGAAACAAATAAGTAGATAAGAAATTTTCAACTATTTGTAATGAAAATTTCATCTAAATAAGTTGAATAAACTTAATGTAGAAAATTTATACCTAAAAGTAACAAAAAACAAAATGGAAAATATTAAATTTTCAACTATGTATAATATATTGTATATAAGTAGAATTATTAAAATTTTTGGTTAAATTTTTCAACGAAAAGGCTAAAAATTTCAACTGCAAAGTTCAAAAATGAAATTTGTTTGGAAAAAATTTAAAAAGTCAACAAAAAGCTTGACTTTCTCAACCCAAGTAGTTAGCAATAGTTAGCAATTAAAAGACCGACTTTTCAATCGGAAAAGTTGAAAAATTTAACTGAAAGTAGACTTTTTCAACTCAACAAAAGAAATTTTTCTTCAACCGAAAAAGTTGAAAAATTTAAATAACAGTTGACTTTTTGAAACGTTGAGAAATGCAACTGAACGGTTTTTTTGTTTAATTTCTATAAGTTAAAATTCAAATAAAAAATTGTTCCCGAATAATTCTTAACACTATCCTTAATAGACAAAAATACGAACAATTGATAATTTTTAAAATATTCCTTTTTATTGATGCCGAACTATTCGCATTACCAAGCATGTGGTTGTCGAGTGGGCACATAATTATGATTCCTCCCAAAGTATCGTTTTCATTCTCTAAAGTATCAATTATCTTGGCAACAGTCATGCTGAAACGATATTTATGTCAAGAAAGAAGTACATGGTCTTTTTTAAATTCAACAATTATTTCATTATTTTTGTAACTACATTTATTTGCTACAATTTTCTGCTACATTTCTGCTGCGTTTCGCACTCGGCCACACTGTCGCTTACACCTTAGCTAAACTGCAGAGGCGTTGCGCTTAAACGAGTTTTATTTGTTGACTTTTGTTTGACTTTATTTTGTTTTTAATTTTACAAATTTTTATTTTTTTCGTTGTAAAATTTATTAGCCGATCATTCATGTTCAAAGGACAATGCAACGCAGCGCAACGTGACGCAAATTTTATGTTGCGTTAATAATTCATTTACATCCAACTCGTTTATTTAAATTATCGCCCTATAGAGTGACGTGCGTTTGCTTAAGTAAATATTGTCACTCACAATTTGGTCTCACTTAAAATAAGTGTTGTCCTGTTTTGTTTTGCATTTTGTTTTTTTTTTAATTTTTCTAGTTTCAAAAATACGCCGCAGGCATCTTGCGCGCCATTAAAAATGTGTTTAACATGCATGTTTTATTTGTTTTGGTTTTTACTACTGCCGTTTCTTGTCATTTTTAATTGTTTGTTGCATTTTTCATGCTATTCATAAAAATCTTAATTAGTTTGTTAATTTTGTAGAAATAAATGCACGCATGAAAAATTCCAAAAATTGCTTGAATTTCCGAAATGTTTTCATGTTTTTTTTGTGTGTGTGCCAATAGTTGAATAGTTTTTATGTATTAAGCCTTTGCCTTGGCATGCGTAGTAGTGCCACACTCACCGGAAAATCCCGTCAATTAAGTGCTGCAAAAGTATTTCATGTTGCTTATGGTATTGTGGTTGTTGTTGACAATATTTGTCATGGTACCAGAGCGCATCCGCTCATTCTTTTTGTGGTTTTTTTTAAATATTAGTTTTAGTTCTGATTTTTCTTGAGAAACATTTCTCAAAAACAGTAGAACCTCATATAAGTTATTCATTTTGATAAAATTTTTTTAATACAAACCCATTCATTCAATAGAGCATGAATAAAGATAGTAGAAGAACAATTAAAAAACAATACTAAAAATTTCTTGAGTTTTAAAAAGTAATGTTCGTACTCAAGGTACATCTTACTTGAACTTACATCTTACCCAACCGACTTTTGTTGGGTTATCCCAGTTTCCATTAGTCAGTTTTTTGTATGTAGATCTATTTTTTATATCTATCAACAGTTTTAGAGACTTACTATATTTTGTGTGTAAAAACGTCAACATGTTGAGTTAAACTTAAACATCTGCAACAAATTACCTTTGTGCCTAAAATTTCTCAAAAGTGGTCGCATTCATTTTTAGATCGATTGAAATTGGCTCTTAAATATCGTAATATTCTTAGCACTCGATTTGCTCGAATCAACTGAAATGGTTCCAAATGCAATTCATTCATGAAAACGCAAGCAAAATAAAAGTACAAAAATAACACTTGAGGCGAGTTCATTCATTAGTGGCTGTTACAGAGTCGACCACATCGGCTGCTAGAGTGGATTTATTTATAACTGAATTAGATAAACGTGGCCAACAAGTAAAAATAAAGAAGTGCCAAGTGCTGATCAAACACAAGCACACAAGCACACAACACACACACACACACACACACAACATACTTCAATTAATTGGCGCAATGCATGAAAGTGCGGCAAAACCGTTGCCAGAAGTCGTATTCGGAGTCGCAAATGCGCTGAACTGCACCGGAAGACCGTGAATTCCACAAAATGCTAAATTAATGGGAGTCCATAGATCTCTCAGCCTGCTGGGCGAAAGCACTAGTGCAAATTTGTATGCGTGTTTGTGTTGTGCATAAATAAATTACGACATTCCATGCGTGCATGCGTCGTCAGTGCTGCCACATCGTAGGCTAAAATGAAGGAATTGGCTACATTGTTGTTCTGTACGATGTTCTTGTTTTTGTTGTTGTTTTTGTTGTTGTTGTTGTTGTTGTTGTTGTTGTGTGCTACAAATATTTAACAATTTGACATGTTGCGCCATTAATCTTGTTTGTCACTTGTTGTTGGCGCGATGTTGTTTTGTTGTTGTTGTTAATACAACAAATCCTGCCTGATGACCTCGCCAAAAATTGAAAGGGTTGCATTTTGACTAGCCGACAAAACCGAGTCTCTACTGTACATCATTCACAAAAACACGCCACAGATACGCACAAAATTCCTCTCTGCAACATATCCCAAAATAGTCTACTAATCCGCATGTGGCTATCATTAATCGTTGCTTGTCAACTGGCTAAATTTTAAACGTCAATTTGTGTGATATTGTAAAAAGCGATAATAGATATCTACATACGTGTGTGTGTATGTGTAATGCATCCTGTTTTGTTAACATAATATTTAGTTGACTTCCCTTTTGCTCAAACATAAGTTTCATTAATTCGGTACTTACTCCATTCAAGTGGTTTTTCCCCTAATAACAAGTTCACTCAATATTACTACTAATGCATTTTATACATACTTTTATACATACTTACATTTAATAATTTTTTATATAAAATTATTTTCTCCAATTCAAGTCCAATTCAAGATTTCTTAAGATTAAATTCAGTATTACAAAAAAGTTTTATAGATACTCTGCAGGAAAATTTATCAAATTTTGATAATTTGAACTAGTTCTAAAAAGGATCAGTACTGGTCTCGCTAAAATACACTATTATATGTTACGAAAGGACTGTGATGCCCGTAAATCATTATTTTTTCTTTTATCTTTCAATATTCAATATTCAATATTCAATATTCAATATTGAATATTCAATATTCCATATTCAATATTCAATATTCCATATTCAATATTCAATATTCAATATTCAATATTCAATATTCAATATTCAATATTCAATATTCAATATTCAATATTCAATATTCAATATTCAATATTCAATATTCAATATTCAATATTCAATATTCAATATTCAATATTCAATATTCAATATTCAATATTCAATATTCAATATTCAATATTCAATATTCAATATTCAATATTCAATATTCAATATTCAATATTCAATATTCAATATTCAATATTCAATATTCAATATTCAATATTCAATATTCAATATTCAATATTCAATATTCAATATTCAATATTCAATATTCAATATTCAATATTCAATATTCAATATTCAATATTCAATATTCAATATTCAATATTCAATATTCAATATTCAATATTCAATATTCAATATTCAATATTCAATATTTAATATTCAATATTCAATATTCAATATTCAATATTCAATATTCAATTTTGTCGAACACCGATTTTAAAATATATATATATATGTATATATTTTTTGTTTGTTGAATAGTATAAGAATAACGTACAATGAGTATATTTTTGACCTTGCCTTTCTCAAACATTTTTTTTTAGCTCAGGTTAGTAAAAATAAACGTAAAGTGGTTTGGATGATATTGTATATATTTAAAATTAGGAATTGTATTTTAAAAATGGGTGTTTTTTGAAGATTTTTTGAAAAAATGTTTGGATATCCGAAAAGTTTTGTACATTTTTTTAATTTATATCTGTACATTTTTCTTCATAAACTTAACACTGCAGGTCGTTCCGAAATGTGCTAAATTTTTTTTAAAAACCGTTTAAACCCAAAAAAACTGGTAAAACCTTTATAAATCTGAAAGTTTTCATGATATCGCCATGAAATTTGTTACAAAAGTTTATGTCTTCTATTTCAAAGTCACTTTTAAAAATGATTAAAAGATAATGAAATGATTAAAAGATTGGATAAGAATTGCGCCTCCCACCTCCCACATAAAGTGACGTCATCAACATGGTAAAACATTTATAAATCCCATAGTTTTTAAGATACCGACTTGAAACTTGACGCATACATTTTTCTTCCTATTGGACAGCTTTCAGAAGAAGCAGCTGAAGCAAGAAATAAACATTTTCGAAAATATCGTCAAAGCTATGCAGGGAAAGCTTCAAGAGAATATTGCATTACTAATGTACTAAATCGATTGCTCTTAACTTTCGATCCTCTTTTAGCTGGAATAAGGACTATGCCGAGGAAATAAACAAAACCATTTCTTAAGGAAACTTTGGAAGTGCTTTTGCCCGCGGAGCACTCACATATTATTGAAATTGAAAGTGAGTCATCTGAGGAAGACGAATCATTTTCTGATGACCTTTTCCCAGCTTGATTCATTAAATCACGATTGTTTTGTTAATTCATTTCTATTGTTTTATTTCTAAATTAATTTTCATTTATTTTGTATATTCAATCAACTATTAAACACCTCTTTTCCATAAAAATAATTTTTGTAATGATACTTTCTTTAAGAAAATTTTAACGGGAATTATAATTTTAAATAAAAAATATAGGCTCACACAGTTTTTTTTTTTTTGACAAAAATGACTTTAAACTCAAAAATTGAGAATGTTTTTCAAAATTTCCTGATTTGACCACAAAAAAATTATATTTTATACTAAAATTTATGCTAATAATATATATCGTTGGCAAGTCCATGAACATATCTTTCTAAAATGTCTTTGAAGAATGTTTTGCATCGAAAACTTTCGTTTCTAGAGCACTTTTAGTGCAACAACTTCCTATAACCTACAAATTAACCCATAGCTGCCCAGGGGGTTAATATAAACCTCTACTTGCCATACATGTTTTGCTTATTTGTGCATTCCCTATAGTTTAAAATCATAAATGATTTCAATTTCAACTAAATTGTTCTGGATACTCCACTGTGCGGCGTGAAGGCAAATAAGTATGGTAACTTCTGTTACTCCTGTTGCAAAGCGTTCTGCCCGGATTATTTTCAAAAGTTTATTTTGTGTTCAGAATGTATAAATGAATAATAATTATAACGATTTGGACTGTTGTAATTTGGACTGTTGATTTGTAATTTTAGTTGAAATATTTATTTCTTTGAAGGAAGTACGATAAAAGCCTTTTTTTCAAAAATATAAGGCTACGTACTTATTTTCATATCCGAAAATATCGTTTATTGTTCTAATTTTAATTTGCTTTCTTTTCTTTGCTAATTTCAATGCTATCAAACGCAAATTTTAAATTTTTAAATGTGTTCAATGTCGCATAAAACGACAAAACACAAGAAATCATCCGGCATGGAACCATAGATGATAGTTGTGTGTATCTTGTAGTCCCCGGCGGCATTACGATCTGGAACGTTTTTTATCATCAAGTCAGCCTCAAAATCCAAATCATAAATTGTCTAAAATATTTTCATTGCATTAAAATAGAACACATATTTTATTACGTCTAAAATTGTTTTTTACATACCTCAAGCTCTGGTGGACATATGCGCATTTCTTGTGGTATCTTCCCGGTAAATTTATACCAAATCTCGACTGGGTTCCATACACTTGAACATAGATCTTGTCTATAAATATTATACACAGTGGACTTCCATTCACCACGCTGCTTTTTAAAAATTTGCACATTGAGCTTAAAACAGAGATGTAGCAGAAAGATATTAAGATTAAAAATGCAATTAACATTTAATAAAAAATAAAACTAGTGTCTTCAAAAAGTATATGTTTAATGTTAATTCTCATTTTATGTTAATGTTATGCATGTTGATTGCAATTGAATGGTACAGTCTATACTTCTACACAGTTAAAAATCTTGGAATAAATTTTAATTAATCCTGTGCTGCATATGTGACGACACCGAAATTGTTTTATAAGTTTAAAAATTGAAATTTTTTTTTTTAAATTTTAAGCCCAAACCTAAAATTTAAACTCATATCAGATCGAACTTCGGCCTGCGGCAATCATCGCATTAGAGTCGCGAGTTCTAACCTCGGGTTAAACTATTGCTTGCTACAGCATGAACAAAAACTTAAAATTTTAAATTTTAAACCTTAGGTACTAAACTTAAATTTTTTTTCCAAATTTATTAAATTTAAGTACAGCCTTGACTAAAAAAATTTCTAGTATTTTAAAAAGTATCAATTCTTTTAAAAAAAAAGATTAAAAAAATGCATTAAAAAAAAATGGTTTAAAAATTATTCCAAGATTTTTAATTGTGTATCTAAACCCATTTTTTACAATTCAAACCAGGGCCTCCTACGTTGGGAAGAAGTGGGGTAAGACGCGCGCATGAGTCTGTTTTTACTCTCATTTCTTTATTCACTAAAATATAAAGCTGAAATATTGACACCTGAAAAAGAATTTTTTAAGGAATAACAACCTGGCATAATAAATTTTTTAATTGCATACACCCTACACTTATAACCTACAGTTGAATATAAAATTTATTTTTTATAGAAAAAATGGTGAACAAATAATATAAAATGCAGTATAATCCAAAAAAAAAAAATATAATATTATAGAGATAGCGTTACATTCAATGATTTTCAGAATTTTAAGTGTCCTTTTACACTCAAAAATTTAGTAACTATATATATATAAAAACTAATTATTTTAGTTACAGACTCCCAAACCGCTAAGCCAAGTGATATGATTTTTTCAGGGTTCCTGTCATAAGGTCTTGAAAGTGGCCCTGTGAAGTTTATCAACGATCTGAAAAATAGGCTTGGTACCTCCGATGTAACTCAAATTTGCAATATCGGTTAACTTTGAAATTACAGGTCGCACAATCTCAGAATTCAGAATATAATCTCAATTTACAACTGCCGCTCCATTGGTAACATTTTATGGGTTTTATATAAGGGGCGTGTCACTTTTTGATCAACTCAAATTTTAGGTATAAATTTAGAACTATAAGTATGAACGCAAGTATCAATGAAACTCTACACGACATACTATCTAGTCATGTCCTTTTACTGGTAAAAGTGATCAAGCAGTGGTTAAGGCGGCGTGTCACCATCCATATAATAAAAAAAATACTTTTAAAAGAGCTTTGGAACAAAATTTCGGATGATAATAATTAAACTCAGTATGGAGTAACTTATTGATTAGGTTTTTCTACTGGAAAACAGGCACGAACATTGGATAACTGGGAGTGGCTTTGACCATTCAAGTCAAATTTTCTTAAAAAGATTATCTATGGAAGTTAAGTAAGATCGCTTATACATATGATAATTGCCAAAGATCTCTAAAGAGCGCAAAATTTTGTAAAGCTTTTAATGCTGATGCTTAACTTCATCGAGAAATTAAGAATTCTGTGCAGCTTTATGTAGCCTTATTGGTTAAATCTATAGTACTTGAAATTATTTATTAAAACAAATTTAAAAAAAAATCTAGTAAGGCATCACTTCGCCATGTTTTCAGTTTTGTAACTTAAATATTAGTCTCTATGGAGTTTTCCACTATTTCTGATTCTATGGGAGGTGGGTGTGTTAGTGGATTAATGACGTGTTAGTTTTAATATAAAATACACAAATACCGAATTTCAGTTTTGTAGCTTAAATATTAGCCTATTTATAGAGTTTTCACTATAGCGGGTTGTATGGGAAGTGGGTGTGTCCGTAGGCGGTTGACACCTACTTTTCTTTCATGATTTATTTTTGATATTAAATATAAACGTATCAAGGCCTACTAAAGAGAAGCCTACACTCAGAATAAAACACATACCTTGCTTCGGTAAAAAATTTCTCTATTTTTGATAAAAGCAATTTTCTCTTTTTTCCAATAAAAATTTTCTTCAATTAGAATAAATTTTCACATTTTCGAAGAAATTTTTCTTTACTTCTAGAAATGAAAATATTTCAATGTCTCTCATAATGATAAGTATTATTGTCGCACAAAACGTTTCTCATTTATAGAGAAAAATTTATTGAAAATGAAAAATTGTTTTCATATTTTGATAAAAAATTCACTATTAGAAGTATTTTCTTCAATAAAAACAAATCTTTTCTCAAAAATAATAAAGACTTTTTCTCTAAAAACGATATATTTTCAAATATATTTGTATGCCCTAAACCAGAAAGGTCAGGGTATATTAACTTTGTGCAAACGTTTGTAACGCATAGAACGAAGCGAGTCCGGTATAGAAAAGTATATATATTCTTGATCAGCGTCACCTCGTGAGTCGAGCTATCATATCCGTTCCTCCGTCCGTCCGTCTGTGTGTTGTCCGTAAACACAGGATAAGAAGAAGGAGTTGAGATAATTGTATACAACTTGGTACACATGATCACATGGACCCAGGAATCTGAACTTTTCAATATTTTTGGAATCCGCCCACGGACAGGCCTCCCTCCCATACAACGCAAAAAGTGAAAACTGCATAGCTCAGCTCATAATTAGCCTACAACAATAGAATTTGGTATATATATGTTTTATATCAACAGAAAGATGTCTTTGTAAAATAGACGTCATCTGCTCACGGACACGCCCACCTCCCTTACAACCCAAAAATTGAAAACACAATTAATAAACGTCTGCTTAACTCACAGAGACAAAATTTGACACGTATGTCGTTTATGACAAAACAAAAATGGTTTCGAAAAATGGACATCATCCTCCCACGGACACGCCTTCCTCCCATACAAAGCAAAAATTTAAAACTGGATATATAAGCTAATAATTTACCTACAACAATAAAATTTGGTGGGTATGTGTTTTATATCAACACAAAGATGTCATCCGCTTACGGACACAACAACCTAAACATTGAAAACGGAATAAATAAGCCTATGTTTTACCTTCAGAGATATTATTTGGCACGTATGTTTTTTATGACAAACCAAATATAGTTTTGAAAAATGGACGTCATCCGCCCACGGACACGCCTACCTCCCATACAACTCATAGAGAAATCAAATTTGGTTTGTATATATTTTATTCCAAAACTAAGGTGTGTTCAAAAATTGGAAGTAATCCGTCCATGAACACGCCCACCTCCCATAGCTGAAGCAGAATAGAAGCATTAACTGTGAGCTACAGGAATAAAATTTGGAATGTGTAAATTTTTCATCAACATTTAAATGCAAATCAAATAAAGGCTTCATACGCCGACGGACACCCATTTTCAATAATATTATTTTTTTTGAAAAGTAGGTTTACGGTATTTTAAAGACGGCCTAGACCGACTTTAGACTTTCTTTATTTGTTTTTTTATGGAAGCTTTTTATCATTTTTAGAGAATTTTTAGTATCGCAATTCTAAATTGCGCATTCTTCTCTAAATATTATGCCTTTTTTATCATATTCCGTGAAACTTTTTTGTGAGTGTATTTATACAGTTTTAAAAATTGAGGTTGTATGGCAAGTGGGCGTGTTAGTGTATGGATGGCGCCCATTTTACTAACACACTTTAGTTTTGACATAAAATACTAAAATAGCTAATTTCAGTTTTGTAACTCAAATATTAGCCTCTTTATAGAGTTTTCATTATAGTGGTTGTATGGGAGGTTGGCGTGGTTTTCATCCAATTCAGCCCATTCTCGAACTTGAACGTTGTGATGCTGATCAATTATACTTAACTATACCTACCACGCCTTCTTTTGGGCGTTACACACGTCGTGAAAAAATTAATATACGCCTTACGCAATACGCGTGGGGCGACATTTATAAAGTTCAGCTTTTTGTAATTCTTTGTTGAAAATTTCATTTATTTTCATTTCTATGAATTTGGTGGTCCATCCAAAAGTGGCAAGGCCTACGAATTTTAAAAAAAATGGATTTCTATCATTAACATATCCAAAATCATAAAATCATTTTAAAAAACCAATAAAGAAAAGCCGAGATGTCATCGAAATGCGCGCGTTTTGCCTGATTTTTTCCCAACGTGCTTCGTAGTAACACCACTGGCTAAATCTATATTATATTTGAACTTACCACTATGTTCCTAGTTACAGTAATGTTTCCGATGTATTTTATGCTTCCCTTCATAAAAAGTTCGTCGTTATTACCATGTGTTAGAGTTACTGTTGATATGTCAAACATTTTGTCAACAAAGTTATTCGGACTCTCATCACAAGGTATTATTTTGTCGTTTTGAACTGTTATGTGATAGTTGGCGCTCTGAAATTTAATATAAGAGTTAATTATTAGATGTGTGGATGCTGTCAACATAGATTGATATTAAATAAGTCTTAATATATGGATTCAACAAAAAAATTTTCTCAGGTTTAAAACTGCATAGCTGTTCTTTTCCTACAACACTATCTTATCGTTAATTGCTGCTAAATATATCTGAAAATGTCGAAAATATATGCTTTGAATGTAACCAAATTTTTAGTTTTAAGTAATGTAGCACATATCAGATCATTATAACCCGGAGCAATTATAAAATTTTTTTTATATATTTAATGCACCTCCAACAAATACCTTAGTACTGTGGTATAATAAAAATCCACACAAACTGAATAATAACTTCATTCTAGAACTTATATCAAGCTTTACAGTGGAACTCAAAATTCGCCGTTTATTTATATAATAATTATAAATATATAAATACCTTTCATAAGCTAATCCATTGCATGTTCGATTAGTAATTTGTGTAACTAATCTCTTAATTATATATGTTAATAATTATTTCTGTTTCATTAAAATCTCATATATTGATCTATCATACTGATTCATCATGTCATGAAATGATTTTCAATAATTAGTCTGTATAAATTTTAAAATCACTCACAAATTATTGTGCATGTTTTAATTAAATCACCATAACGCAGTCCATTAGGGAGGGGAAGGGGGTGGTTTTTCATAACAAATCTTCTTATATTTAATACGTGAACATTTAAAATTGCCATAAGTAAAAATTCTCAGAAATCAGCAGTAGACTTGAGTAGCTCACGCGCGAACTAGTATAATTGAACCATTCTCACTCATGAACTATGTGAACTAGTTCGTTTATTCTCGTTCGTTTCGTTCAATTGCACAATCAGAGCAGGGATGATATTTGTAGTGGATATCCACTTTTTTACCTCCTTTAAATTTTCGAAAGTCCCCAACTCCTTTTAGCCCAAAAAAAGTACTTTCGGATACACTAACCATAAAAAAGTAAACGTTACGTATGATTAAGATTTTGTTCTTAGTGTTGAGACCGAAAAAATTGTTCTCTTAAAATACATTCACAAAGAGAAGTTTATCAGTATTTATTTGAGTTATCCGATCAAAAAACTTTCAGATGGTTTTCAGATGGACGAATCGTCTGACGCTGAACAGAGCGAGATGATAGAAGTTATACAGGCAGATAATGTCGTTGATGTCAACGAAGAAGACGAGGAAGATGATAGCGAGCATATCGGCAGCAACGAAAATCAAGTACGTATTCGTCCAGTCGGAGAAAGTTAATCAGGAATTACAAAAAGATTTGAGCCATTACGTCAATCCTGAGATAGCAACATTTTTCGCACGCTTCGAATTATCAACTGATTGGATTACTACCGATCTAGAAACCTGAACTGAGCGCGAAGATTACCAACAAGCGCAAGAAATATTTCGTTATCTACATGTTGTCAACGGCGCTTTTTATGGCGTAATATTAGGAAATAATATTTTTGCTTCAAGTCGTCGCCGAAAATCGAAACAAAAACATATCCATCCCATGACAAAAAGAAATTAATTTGATTAAAATTGTCTTACAATAATTTATTGTCTTACAATAATAATTACAAAATTTCTTATATCTTATTTACGACAGGTATACTATGCTTTGCTTGTATCGAGCATACAGATTTGGAGAAGAAAATTAATATGGGTCGGTCTCTGATTTCAGCCTTTTGGAAAGCACCCTGGGAGCGATGGAAGCCGATTTAAAAAATAAGTTTTAAAAAAAAATATGTATACGTGCTCCTTTAAGGGTTGGAAATATAACGTAGGTATGTTGGGATAAAATTTAGGAAATAAAAAACCAATGGTGGTCAGGTACACATTTTACCCTACTAGGCGCACCCTGGAAGCGGTGGTGTCAAAATTCCTAGAAATATCAATTTTGTTTGAGAATCCCTTAGGGGGTGGAAATTGGGGCAGCTATGTTCCTGAAAAATTTTGGGGTAAAATTTCTTGGGGTCAGTCGAACATTTCACCCCTCGAGGGGCAAGACTTGGGTTTTATGCAGTTATGGAGGTTTTCGTCAAATTTTTCTTCTTCCCACTAACCTTTAACAGCAATGAGGCACAACTTAACCTCACGCCACCCCGAATTTGTTTTTTTTAGAAGCAATTTTTTGTCGAACCTCACAAAATTTCAGGTTTCTGGGTACCAAAATCCCGTTACTAAAGATCTCCATGTATCACTGTCCCACCCCTAGTGTCTCAGTAACAAAACAAAAGCTTATTCAATAGAAGAAGTATCGCCTGGGGTCGAAATTCGACCAATTTTTTGTTTGGCTTTTTATAATTATAGATATAAAATATATGGTGCACTTCTTCTCCGCACTCTTATTCATTTAAAAAAAAACAATTATCAATATCGGTTGGAAACACGGGAGAAAATTGTTCTCAACTATTTTCCCTACGCCTATTTCTTTGTAGATTAACAAAAAGTACTTTCGCGTCCGAAAAAGTACTTCCAGAAAAGTAAAAAAGTCCCCTCCAACGTTATCAAATATCATCACTGAATCAGAGTCAGATCAAAATGAACGAGAGAAAAAACTTCTCCAACAATGGTTTAGAGTCCGTGCAAACACTTTTTAAGTCTTCGCTATTTTCTTGAAATAGTAGAGAACAAGTTTTTGGCAGTTAATTCTGGCGTAGGGCTTTCGTTGAGTTAAAAATATGGCAATGCTAAAGCCTTAACCAAAATAGATGAAACGAAACGATTGCAACTCAACGAACGTGTACACTCGGCAGTTTTGACATTTAACACAAAAATAAACGTTTTTGAAATCGTCTTAGCTGATCAGCTGTTTATATAAAAAACTTGTTCATCTCTGACAGTGCCAATTAAATTATTAAAATATGTTTTCTTGCAATAATTGATAAAAATACAACAAAAAATTATGTAAAACTACTCTGCACAGTTGTTGCTAACGAGTGCAGACGTTTAGAGTTCGGTTCTTACGAAAAAAACCGTCTCGACACAATGTTCCGTTCAATTTCGTTCAGTTACGAATGTGCATTTTGGGTGTTAACATTGCTTTTACCCCTTTTACATTAGTCAAGAATTGAAGTCAATTTTCTGAGCTTGTAGGCCAATTCGCCGCAAATAGGAAGCGACGAAAGAGGAAAAAGTTGACGGTACACAGTCAAGTGTACTGGCAAGTTTTTCGAACTCGAAAAATTGCTTCCATTTCTTGACTAGTGTAAAAGGGGACTTTCCATTTGCTTAAACTTACTCGTTACGTCTCGTTATGTCTATTTTGGTTAAGCCTTGAGTCGTTGCTGTATACATGCAAAACATCAAGTTAAGTTAGACTTTAAGCAAAGTGTTGGCAGCACACCAAAAGACTTTTGCACCATCCATTTTTTAATTATAAATACCATAATAGATTGTGACATATAGAACTAAGCTTAATACCACAAGTTTCGTGAAGTTTTCTTCGGTTTAACGAAACTCAACTCAACTCTCGATAATATGCAGGGTTAACTACGAGTAAGAGCAGAGTTAAATATGCATGTAAACATAGTAAAAATTAACTGAAAGACCTAATGTACTATAAGATATAACGAACTAACAGACCTAACGAACTAATCAGTAATGGTTTGTGTCCTAAATAAGTTGTATCTTCGTTATTTTATTGAAATGGTGGAGAACAAAATGGAATAAAAGACCTAAAGAACAAAAAAGTACTAAAATTGGTAACCTAACCAAATAAAAAACCTAACGAACTAAAAACTTGAACAAGTTCACGAAACAAACTACAAGAGCAAACAAACTAAACAAACTTGTTGATTAATGAGGATGATTCTTGAGCTACAGTAAGAAAAATTGAAGAAAACATGGAAGAAAATATGTCCGTATATTACAACAAAATTGCAAAAATATTGATTGCTTATAAATTTTCATACCTGAAAATACAGTTTATTGTAGTAACTTTAATTTTTTTTTTTTCTAAGATAATTACAATGCCAAAACATGCACAAATTTGAGATTTTTAAACTTTTTCAACGTCGCATAAAATGACATAACACAAGAAATCGTCCGGCATGGAACCATAGATGATAGTTGTGTGTATTTTGTACTCGCCGGCGGCGTTACGTTCTAGAACGTTTTTTATAGTCAATTCAGCCTCAATATCCAAATCATACGTAGTCTAAAATATTTTCATTGCATTAAAATAGAACACATCTTTTTTAAAATCAAAAATTGTTTTAAATACTCCAAATTCAGGTGGACATAAGCGCATTTCTTGTGGTATCCTTGCGGTAAATTTATACCATAGTTCCACTGGGTTCCACATACTTGCACATATATCTTGTTTAAAAATGTTATACACAGTAGACTGCCATTCACCACGCTGCTTTTTAAAAACTTGCACATTGATCTAAAAACATAGATGTAGCCGATAGATATTATGATCAGAAATATAATTAAAATTTGTAATAAAAAAAAATATTAGTATATAAAAATTTTGTGTTCATAATTTATATGTTTGCCTATTTATTCGTAAATATATATGGAGTTTTATTGTAGTTTATTAATCAACCAACCAGAAAACCGCTTATCGCATCTAGAACCTCTTAGCTGAGGTTGGATTTAAATTCCATAGTCCAAATGTTTTATTTCAAGCACTATTTTTATTTTCAAGCAGTTGGTATTTTTTTATTAATGGATGATCACCCTTAGCTTAGCTTGAACTATATTTTATCCAAACTTACCGGTATGTTCTTAATTAGAGTAGCGTTTCCGATATACTTTGTGGTTCCCTTAATCAAAAGTTCGTCGTTATTACCAGGCGTTATTGTAACTGCTGATATGTCAAACATTTTGTCAATAAAGTTATTCGGACTTTCATCACAAGGTATTAGTATTTGATCGTCTTGAACTGTTATGTGATAGTTGACACCCTAAAAAGTAATAATAAGAATTACCAGATGAAGGATAGTGCTGTGATATTGAAACACAAGCATTGATTTTATTCCAATCATAATGAATTTCATCTGAAATTGTAAAGCTGTCCTTTTACTATGACAACACTATTTTATCCTTAATACGTGCTAAAAATATTTAAGCCATAACGACTGTATTTTGCTGTATAGCCCGGAGTAAGTTAATTTTTTCCCCTTTTGATTGCACTTCCAACAAATACCTTAGCGAGGTGGTATAGTAAAAATCCACACAAGCTAAAAAGCAACTTCATTCTAGAACTTATAACAAACTAAATAGCTTTACTGTTGTTCTTGAAATTAGCTTTTTATTTATAAAATCATCATAAAAATTTAAATATTTTTCATGGGTTAATCCATTGCATGTTCATGTAGTAATTTGTGTAAATAATCTCTTAATTATATGTTTAAGTTAATGATGATTTCTGTTTCCTTAAAATCTCATACATTCATCTATCATACTAATCCATCATATCATGAAATGATTTTCAAAAATCAGTCTTTAACTTTTAAATAACACGCTGTTTAATAATTCAAGTTTTAATGAAATCACCATAAGGTAGGGCAGAAGCTAAAAAATATTTTCTTTAGAAAAAGGTTTAAGTAGCAATATACATAGCTATACTACCAGGATGTTCTTTAATATCTATTTATTTATTTGAATAAGCTTAATACAAGCAGTTTAAATACTTAAAATAAAAACTTAAAAACTAAAATTTATAATTAACAGGGAGTATCTTAATTTACAATTGTATCATATCTTGTATTGAAAGAATACATTAGAGAGGCGGATGAAGTGGTGTTGGAGAGTTAAGGACGATATTCCGGAGTAGTGGTCTGCTCAGATGAAAATCGAATTCATTGATCAAATTATTGGTAACCCGAAGCATTCTGGTTATGGGTTCATTGCATCCATAGTCGGTGCGGTGAAAGTTAAGGTGGAAGAAAGATATAGACCTAAGGTTGCGTGGGTTGGTTTTAAAAGATATTGATTGGAGTAGTTCTGGACAGTTCATGGTTTCGCATACAAGTTTATGAATGAAGAGAACATCGACAACTTCCCTTCGTTTTGCAAGTGTTTGCATGTTAATCAACTTAAGACGGTTGGCATAAGGTGGTAGGTTGAAACTGTCAGAACCGGGAAGGCCACGAAGAGCGAAACGAATGAATTGTCGTTGAACGGCTTCGATTTGCATTGAATGGGTGTTGCAGATGGGAGACCAAACCTGGCTGGCATATTCGAGGATGGGCCTTACAAAGGAAAGATAGAGAGATTTAGTGACGTAAGGATTGGAGAACTCTCTGGACCAGTGTTTCACGAAACCAAGTGCAGAGTTGGATCTACTAATGATATTATCAATATGAGGCCTAAAGTTAAGTTCCTTGTCACAAATAACACCAGAGTCGCGTAAAAAGTTTACAGAAGGAACTGGCTTGCCGAGAATGTAATACGTTCGCGGAAGAAAATGGAGTCGCTTACGAGAATATGTTATAGCTTGACATTTGCTTGACGTTGAGCTCCAGAAGATTTTTTTAACACCAAGTGAAAAAGCTGACCAGATCGTTTTGAAGATTGCGAGAATCGGCGTTGGTTTGTATGCGCCGATAGATTTTCATATCATCAGCATACACAGAAAGATTAGAATCATTGATGATACCATCAACATCAGCAATAGTTAAGACGAATAGCAAAGGGCCAAGGTCTTGTGGGACACCAGACGTAGCTGTAAAACATTTTGAATTGGAAAATCTAAAGATGACATTTGAACTGCGTTCTTCGAGATAAAATTTAATCCATGTTATGAACAGATGTGGAAAACCAAAGGCTTTAAGCTTAAGAAGGATTTAATAAAGTAGGTGGAAACTGCATCAACTTCGTAACCATTTTCCAACGAGCATAAAGTGTTTGAAACAAATTCTATGAGATTGGTGTTAGTCGATCTACCTTTGAGGAAGCCATGTTGACTAGGGGGAAAGATAGATTTGCAATGGAAGAAGAGAATGTCGTAGATAATACTTTCAAAAATTTTAGGAGCACATGACAGTTTTGCAATAGGTCTGTAATTAGAAATATCATTTCTAGGTCCTTTTTTATGTAAAGGTATTATGTACGAATTCTACCATAACTTTGGAAAAACAGAGTTAGAAATAGAAAGTTGCAAGAGAATCAAAAGGGGATGAGCCAAAAAGTTCGCGAATTTTTTTATGACAATATTAGGCAACCCATCGGGTTCAGAGAATAATCATCTTTTAGATTATGTAATTTTGCTAAGACATCAGCTAATGATGTTATATCAACAGAAATCAGTGGCGTTTGAGCACAGTTCATTAATGAAGAAAAGTATTCATAGTCTGGTTCATCGTTATGACTTGTGAATGACTGACTGAATGAATTTGCGAATAGGTTTGCAATTATTTCCGGGTTGTCTGAGGAGATATCTGAAAAAGTAAGGGTTGATGGGTACTTGTCAGATTTTCTTTTGATACTAATGAACTTGTAGAAGCTTTTAGGATCCAACAACAATTTAGTTTCAATATGAGCAAGGTAAGACTCATATAAAGATATAAAGAGTAAAAATTTGATGGGAATTATATAAAAAATACATGAAAGAAATAATAGCCATATATATTTGACAGTAAAGACAACTGATATCATAACACTACGGAACAAATTCTGGTTAGCAAAAGTTAGTTCGATTCTGATAGTAAGGGGTGAAAATAGAGGCTAATTTAGAAGACCCGTGTCGCGGCGTTTATTTATGTTAGTTCGAATTTTTTTTAATCGACCTTCGGACTTTGCAGACAATACTTACTTTTCTTGTGTAGGCATTTTACATTGATCTATAGCTTCTCCAGTCCGGCTCAAACTTGCTTACAATGGTGAAGATTTTTGACCTTCGTTCATGCCTTCTTAAGGCTGTTTGTCCAATTGCATTGGTAGTACACTTGCATGACATTGAGACTTGAGACAGAATTTCGTGAAAGCTACATTTTAACTTTTATTTGTAAAATAAAAAAAAACGAATCCTAACTTTGTCAACGCTTCTTACAAGATTTAAACAACCAACACGGAAGCAGTACTTGATTCAAATTTCCAGTTTGGTGGCAAAACACTCTTGGTCTTGTAGTAACGGGCCAATCTGTGGTTTCTGGACTCAACCAAAATAAGATGGAACTTGACATCCTTATTCTTGCGATTGCGTTCCAAATGCTTACGGATGGCGACAGCTTTCTTGATCATGTGGTAAAGATCCTCTGGAATGTCGGGTTTCAAGACAACGGATTTCATGATGCGGAGGATCTTATTGCCATTAACGAAACGCACCTGAGCAACGCCATGGGAATCACGAAGAACGATACCGATCTTGGATGCGGTCAAACCCTTTCTGCCCAATAGCTTGATGCGGTCTTTGACTTCATCAGCATTCAGTTTCAACCATGATGGCACGGTTCTTCTGAGGGGAGAGCTGATTGGGAAATACCCTTGCCAGGAGCGTGCATACGACCCATCTTGATACAATTTTTTTTAACACCGAAAAAAAGAGCCTTGTTTATGTGTGCAATTATTAATTCGACTGCATTGCCAATAGATGCTTTGTGAAAGAAATATTAACTATTATAACAGCTATTAACTATGATCTTTTCCCAATTTTATTCCCTAATTTTTATCCGAAAAGTTCTCCTATTGCTCCTATTACATAGAATAAGATCTGTGGAAAGGATAAATTCGAAAAAAGACTCACATCTTTTATTGATGTTGGCTCTGTGAGTGATGAGCGGTAAGGTCGTAATCAATGACCAGGAATGTCTACCTCATGTGAGCGTGGTTTGCCAGTCGCGAACTGTTTATGCATATTCTTACTTTGGGAAAGTTTAATTCTTATCAGAAGCTAACGCAACTACCTAAGAAAATTATTGAATTTTTATTTTGACGTTCTGTTCTGTTCTTAGAAAACATTGTTATTTTTTTTAAATTGCAAATCTAATTTTTCTTAAGGAACTCAAAATTTCTTGAACTCAACACCTCAAAAATATTGTGCCCAAATTTGAAGTTTATCCGAGTAAAACTAACGGATATATGAATTTTTAAGTAAGGCTACCCCGAACGTAACAACCTACGTGTACAAAACTTTAAAGCGATTTTCCCACAAGTTGTATTTTCGAAGTCCGTGTTCACTGCCATTTAAAAATGCCATGCTTCACCGATTCATTTCAAACATGGTACACATTTTCTACAAATAAAATACCTTCCCCCAACAATTAGGCAAATTTTTTTGTACATTAAGAGGGTTTCCCAAACACAAAATATCGGAATTTTTCGTGGAAAATAGTAGTTTTAATTTTTAATGACCACCAACAATTTTCAAATAAAAAAAAATATTAAAAAAACGTTGGGGTGATTTGATCATACTTTGACTAAATTTTAATGGTTTTTCATTTCAGATAATTTCCGGTCGGGATATAATTTATAATCAATTTCAATAAATCAATATATCAATGAATCAATAATTTAAATAATTTTAATTTATTTTTAGGATATATATTTACATAGTGAACACCACAAATTGCTAGTTTTCTAAGACGTTCTGGGAAAAGCTCTGTCACCGGCTTCTTTTCAATATTTCCTGATGGAAAAATTACATAGTATTGTTAAAAGTACACTTAAGAATGTACAAAAGGTTTTAATAAATTTGCTCCATTAATAGTCTAAAAAAAAAGTTCGTAAAAAAAAATATTTTTATTTACGCTGAAACCCTTACCCGCCCTTAATTTATATCAAGATATAACTGGTTTCAACCTTTTAATTCTAAACAAAATATTTGAACATATTTTCAAAACAGTTGCCTAGGTAATAAATTTCCAAGTTGCTTTGTATAATTATTGCGTAAAACACAACAAGTAAGTGATGTATAATAATATTTGGAAAGGCTTGCATTAAGTAAGTGTTTTACAATCAAACTAAGAAAACGGTGACAAACGGTTATAGTTTTGAAACTGTTCAAAGTTGTGATGCTCTCATATA
Organism: Tetanocera ferruginea; assembly: GCA_958299015.1. NCBI lineage: Eukaryota > Metazoa > Arthropoda > Insecta > Diptera > Sciomyzidae > Tetanocera > Tetanocera ferruginea. Next base: position 19,997,531 of record OY282643.1, read on the forward strand.
TAAATAAATGTATTTAATTTTCATTTTGTTCGCTCAGTAGCCATAAGGCTTACGGCACGGAGTTAGAGTGTCCGACTCATATGCGATGGTCCGCGCGTTCGATCCCTGGTGATGGCAAACACAAAAATTGTTGATGGCATGCAATTTTCATATAAATATATGCTTAAATTTCAATAAACGTAAATAAAAAATTAATAATAAAAAAAATTTTCCGGTTGGAAATTGAACCTTGTATGCCCAAATCAGAACAATTAAAATAAACAACTTACCAACTGAGCCACGGAATAAAAATTTTTCGCGAATGCTAATTGGTTTGTTGAATGTAGCACACTTGAAAAAAGCTTATATCGATTTGTAAAAAAATCACTTGGATTAAGCTTGAAGTAAGGAATATTATTCCAAGGGTTCACTTTCGTTTATCCTACAATTACATGTAAGCATACCACAAAAGTAAGTGAAAGCGTTATCCAAGCTTGTGGCTTACGTTTTTAAGCTTGTTTAAAGCATATTCCAAGCTTGTTTGTCTAATTGGGATGTTTTCGATGCTCATTAGTATGGAATCAAATGCGAATTTTTTCTTTGTTTCTTTTCCCAATAACTATAAAAGAAATTTATTGGAACTCATGAAAATTAATAAGTATAATTTTTTTCTAATCCTTAAGAAAAACTTGACAATTTTTAGAAGCTGAAATTTTAGTCAGCTATTTTGATTATCAAATGAATCTTTCGTCCCTAACATTGTGCTCTAGAAATCGTTTCAAAATTTTTTCAATACAAATATGGTTCACTTAAATTATTCACCTACCTATAAGTAATAAAAATATATATGATTATCTTTCAGTTGGTGACAAAGCGCATTTGTGGGTGATATTTAAGCATGTCAAAAAAACTTTGGTTTGATTCATGCGTTGTCACGAAAACCAGAAATTGTTGTTGCACAACAAGACGCAGTCTTATCTAGATTTACTGTCTGTAGATGACATACAATTTATGTTACTTACAATCATGCAATATTGCCATCAATGAAACGCGACGACTGCCAGTGGGCGTTATTATCGATGAAGCTGGCAGCAGATCAGCGATCATGCTGTGCCACAGTCACACTGCAAAATTATGCTGCTTCATATTAAAACAAAATAAACAAATAATTTATTTTTAATTAAAAAACAAATTCATATATACTAAATTTTCAAAAAGCTATTTAAATATAAAATTGCTTAAATAAATAGATGTAAATTGTGATAATAAAATATTTATATGAACTCATCAATGAACATAGCCTATTGCTTGACATGAATATCGTATAAGAAGTCGAGCTAAGCAAAAGCAAAAAACCAATATCGCGTCTTGGCTAGCAGGGTGGGGGGCAAGTAAACTCAACTGCACATGTGCTCCACAACAAAATCCACTCAACTCTTTGTCACATATCTACACCACAACCAAGTGTTTGCTGTTTATTTTTGTATCTCTGTTTCTGCTAGCGATTTGATATTTTTGTATCGCAAGATCTTGGCTATTCTTGCGTTTTGCCGCCTTAACTGTTTGTTGCCTTTTTATTTATTTTCGCTTATATCCCAAGGATATGTATTCTTATGGTAAATAAAAAGTAAAAAAAAAATGAAAAAAATCTATTTATTTTGAGTGGCTACACGTTGGCTTCATTTTCATTCATGTAGCATCAACACGACAACGCATCATCATGAGCACGCATCTTCAGCTAAGAGTTGTCATAAGTTCTGCGATTTCAGTTGAATGATAAAACTTGTTGGTGCGGAGACAGGCGGTAGTATGGTTGCTGGGATTTTATTAGCTGCCATTAAATTGCACTCGCAATTAAATTTAAAGTCAAAGAATAATATTTACATTGGCAGTGCGAAATCACACTTCTTTGACTGAAATTGGCATTCAACTCGTTTTGGCAAATTAAAAACGGGCAACATTAAGAAATATTTTTTTCATTTATTTATTATTTTTATGGATTTTGGAGTCATGAAATTTAATCTACTCGCCTCTTGAAAAAGAAAAAAAAAAAACCTAGCACTAAATCATGCTGTTCGAAATGATTTATATTATATCCTTTATTAGCAGCGCGTGATGAAAATGAATGTGCTAGACAAGTACTTTTGAGCAATCAAATGAAACTGGTTGTGAAGTTTTTATGCTGTCACTTAAAGGATTATAACTATTGAAGCTTTTCACATACTAATGAATATTTACAATGATTTTGAAATTGTTTGTTACATGCATTCGGTTCAGCACACATAGGGGTATTTGTCTCGAAAAACCGCTCATAAATATTTTTTTGTCCTAAGTAAATGATATTTGTCTAAAATAACTTGAAAAGGGCTATAGAGCTTGTTTCGACCAAATAAAGGTGTAAATTAAGTTTCTTAAGGAGGGACATAACATTCGCGGCAGAGAAAACAGACCTTTTTTTGAAAAATTCATAACTCAGTCAAAAACAAACAAAAAAAACGGGGCGTCGCGGTTGCAGTGCTGGGAGTCGCAAAAATTGTCCGATCTGGAAAAAAATGTCTTTTTTTACATTTTTTTTCACTTTTTGGTGATGTTCCAAATTTGAAAGTGTGTTTTTCGAAAAAAATAACGACTTTAAAATTTATAAAAAATCGAAAAAAAATTTTAAAAAAGGCTCATATCATGCGAAAGCGAATCAAGTTTAAAAAAATACAAAAAAAAAAAATCGTTAAAAAATGAACCCGCTAGTGCGCAACCAGTACGAAAAACAGGGTTTCGAGATAAACGCGTTCAAAGTTTGTGAACAAAGAAAAATGCAAGGAAAAATAAAAATGCGCTCTCACTAATCCGGCTGTAACTTTTGAGCTCGTAAAAATTTTTCTATGATATAATAATACAAAATTATAAAAATAAACGGCCAATGTCATGTCCCTTTTCTCTTTCATTTCAAATTTTCTCTTTCATCAAACTAGACACCTATCAGGGACAATGAAATCTGGGGGAGGGGGTCGGTTTCGGGCAGCATTTTTTTTCGGTTTTTGCTTTTTGACATCTTTCTTCATTAGCCTATACCAAAAATGTTACCCAATAACACCAAATAATATAACAAAAGGTTCATACTAAAAAAAAAAAATTTTAGAAAAATTTCCCATTTTCATACCTTCATAACAAATTATATATCTAAATAAATAAAGCTTCAATATCCATAAAAAAAGTTGTATTTTAAAGTACATACCTGCAGCAAAATCTTCCATAACAACAAACTTATTTCACAATATTAATAACAAAAAAAAAAAAATATTTGTTTAGGTGTGATCTTTTTCACTCAAATTAACTCAATAACAATGCAAGCTTATGATCGATGACTTTCAACTGATTCTGCGACGAAGTGTGTGCATTAAAATTAAAAAAACAAATGGTTACTTATGTAATGAGTATTAACAAAAGCTAGAAAATAATTTTGCTTATCAACTTTACATTTTGAGAAATTGATTAATGAGCGGTTTTTCGAGCCAAATACCCCTATGTGCAGCGTAGAGCAAAGATATAAAACGGTCTGTGAAAAGGTATCTTATATCTATAAGAAGGTATTTGAATTGGGCGATTATTTCAAATCAGGCAAAATATAGCAAAAGCATAACTTTTGTTAATATTATAAATAACTTTCCTTTTATAATATGTATAAAAATACATATTCATAAAATATATTTTAAAATACATAAATATTTATATTAAAATATATATTAAAAGTATATATTATATATTAAATATATATTATATATTTGAGCAAAAACAATAGTCATTATTAAATACCGAATTTTCAAAGAATTTATTCTTGATTAAAAATATATTTGGTTATTAAATTATAATGGCTTTGATTAATTACTATTTATTTTTAATATAATTAAGTTTCTTTAAAAACATTTTATCTTATCTTCGTTAAATTAAAGATAATATAAGTTATAACGCCTAAATTTTTTCTTAATACTTGTTCAATTCCTTTCAAAAATGCTTTTCCAAAACCTTGACCTAATGCTTGCCCTTATTTTTGTCCTAATCCTTGTTATTATGTCTGCTTATATACTTGTCATAATCATTTTCCAAATCTTTGTTATAATCCTTGTTTTAATTTGCACTGTTCGATTTTGCACACATATGGCATTTTATACATACGAGTTGATGTTTAGAAATAAGCTAAAACTTAATTAAGATGTTTAAGTTCGACAGTAGTTAACAGTTTAAGCTTTTTTCCCCTTTCAGTGTTAAATTCTTTCCCCATTTCTGTTATATTGTATTGCATAGTGTTGCCATATATTTTAAAATATTTAAGTGGAGAAATAAAGCCAAACTGAAAAAGTTTTCATGGGTTGTGGGCCTTGGCAAGCACGAGCTTGCTATAACAGGAAATTCCAAGGATACTTTTTCAGCAAGGTCACAAAAGAGCTTAAATGAGAAAAAAGCACACAACTACATGTAGAAAAAAAGCTTTGGAGCTAAGCAAAGACTCAAACCAAGCTTCATGGACCATGATTTGTTGGGGTTGTTTTATATGAAAGAAGCCGTTTGCTTTTTTTTTCATTTATGTTTGCTATAAAAAAACATACGGCTTTGCATTTGATTAAATGCAAGTTTCTCATTAACTGTAACATATTCTGTCAAAAAAGTATTTATATATTGTAATTTCAAAGACCCATTCGTTTGAAATTTAATAAACGTATATCATTAATTTGAAATCCCTACAATCCATAGTGTCAAAATACGAATAAGTTTAGGCCATATTTTCACAAATTTAAGAATACATTATTCGTTTGATAGTTAATATTATTATGTATTTCAATGAAATATAATGTTGGCTTATGAATCGCTTTATTATTAGCAGAAGTTAGAGTCATTGATAGTTTTTTGGCTAGAGAAACCATAACTCATGCTTCAAATCTCACTGAGGGAATGAACTTTTATCGTTTTATTTTTTTTTTTTTTAACAATGAAAACATAGTTGCGGGAGAAAGAGATAGTTATAAAACGATTTCACACATTGCGATCGTTGGTTACACATTGCCTTTTTTCGAATTTTTTCTAAATTAATTGTTGTTATTTTTTAATTTTTTTAAAATTGTGAAATTTTTACTCGGATATCGTATTATTTGGAAACAATAATAAGTTTGACAAGTTGACAAATGTTATTTTCACTTATAAAAAGTTGGAATGAAGTGTTAAAATAAATTATGAAAACATGGTTTCCTAGTTGATTTATATCTTATATTTCCCAGCTTGTAAACATGTCAGTTCTCGCCATTCAATCATGCTAATTGTGCTATAAAAGCAGGTTGGTGTTAAAAATTTTAATAATCAATCTATCGTCACCATTTGAAATGGCTGGCTTTATATATTTTCTAGTGGTTATTTCACAGTTGTTGCTGTCGACACTTGCTGTAAGTTTTACACGAAAATATTTGAAAATATCTATATATATTTTTTGCAAAATCCTGCTGGACATATTTACATACAGCATCCGCAGCATTCTTTATCGTACACGTACGACATTGAATTTATCAGTGATGATATAGTTACACCATGTGCTGAATTTCCGAACAATTTTGTTGACATATGGATGGATTGGAAAATTATAAATAAAACTTTATTGGAGGATGGTGAAATTTTTGTATCAGGACCAGTAATAGCTATAAAAGAATTTCCAAAAAATGCAATACCAAAGGTTATTTTCATTATTATCATTTAATTAAACAAATTTAGTAAATATTATGTTTTTCTATACATGTTTTTCTATACATCTTATGATTTGCACAGCTTAATGCAAATACGTATAAAAAGATAGGCAGCGACTGGACCAGTACTAGTTTCTTTTTAATACGTGATAACTTGTGTAAGTCCGTGTTTAGTCCTATGGAGATGTGGCATAAATATTTAAAATCGATTGATGAAGATAAACGCATATGTCCGCCATCACTTGGTGTAAGTACAGAATAATAGAACGACAATGATAAATAAGTATTCGATTAAAAGTTTTAATTTAAAACGCTTGAATAACGCTAAGTTTCAACGCTAGTGCAAAGTAAACTTTAATGCCGGTTTTAAAACTTAAGTAATATAAAAACTTTAGGTCTTTTGAACAGAAAACATATTTTTTTTAATATAATTTCAGTTACTTGACAACATTTTTATCAAAGATTTCATCGATATTAAGTCACCACTACGGAACGCCGATGGAACCTATAAGGTGCATGCTACCATCGAATATGGCCAGGAAAGTGATCAGTTTATATGTTTTGAAGTTTTGTTTAATGCATATAGAAAATAAAAAAAATAGTTACAGTTTTAACATTTATCAATATCTAAACAGAGGCATAAATAAACGTTTTTTTAATTTTTAATGTTGGATTATAGTTAAGTTTGTTTATTATCCAAAAAAAAAGGTTTGACAGAAATAATAATTTTTTAATACATTGATTAAGAATCAATAAATAGTATATTTGCAGCATCTGCATCCTGAATTTAACTGTTGTATAACAGCTTTTGTACAAAAGGCTGTATCGTGAAATAGTTGTTTAAGCCAACCAAGGGGCCAACCGAATAAAGATAGACACACAGACACAGAGTGGTCAGCGATATGGCTTATATATGACTACTTTCAATGTTCATGTTTGCGGTACGCAACATATGTATGGCCCAAGCCTTTGAGGAGAAGTTGTTCCAATCATGCCATTTATTCCCTATGCAGTGCTTGATTCCGGTCACTATTGATGCGTGCCTCGCACAAAGTCCTGTTGTTGTTGTTGTTTACTTGTTTGACACCATGTTTAATTTATGTTTCCAAATTGTAGTAGTTTGGCTAAGAGCAAGAGTTACATTTGTGCGCTCATAAAAGCCATTTCGACCCGCCACCAAGTCAAGCAAGTTGTTGCCCAATGGGGGGAGGGGGGGGGGGGCAGCCATGGTAAAGCATGTGGGCATTAAATATTTTTGAAAGACAAGACCTTAAAGTCTGCCAGTAGATGTTCGTAAGAAAAAATCAAAATTAATATCAGAAAAGATTAAGTATTAATAGCTGTGATTTAAAGACTCTTTCATTCGAATCATTCCAAAAATTTTGTTGTTCAAAATTATAACTATAATTTATAATTTTAATATTCAAAAATGTTAACATTCAAAAATGTTAAGAAAATTTAAAAAATTTCCTAAAAAAACATGATTTCATTGAAATCAACCTAATTGTATGTTCTTCTGATTTCGATACATTATTTGTAATATTAAAACCTTTTAGTTGAAAACTTTGAAAATTCTGAGTTCAAAATAGCTGACCAGAGATTACAAAAAAAATTTCTTAAGGGGGGACATAACATTGGCCGTTTTTTTAAATCGACTTTTTTATAATTTTGTATGAGTAAATATTCTTAAGATTATAAGAAAAAATGTTATGGAAGAATTCCTACGAGTTCAAAAGTTATAGGCGGATTAGTGAGAGCGCATTTTTATTTTTCTTTGCATTTTTCTTTGTTCACAAACTTTGAACGCGTTTATCTCGAAAACATGATTTTCGTACTGGTTGCGGCACTAACGGGTTCTTTTTTGACGAATTTTTTTTTTTGTTTTTTTTTTTTACTTGATTCGCTATCGTATGACATGAGCTTTTTTTACATTTTTTTTTTGCGATTATTTATGAATTTTAAAAGTCAATAAGGTGATTCATGTCATTTTGTAAGTTTTCGTATATCGTAAATCGTATTCTTTGTATTTGAAGATGACATCAAGGAACTTTTATAACTTTCGTATTTTTTTTTGTAAAATTCAATTGATCGCATTCCGTGTGATAGAGCGCTCAGGTAGCGATGAAGCACAAAGCGCTAGTTAAAGTTAAAAGTTTGGGGGGCCTCGGTAGTCGAGTGGTTAGCGTGCTTCACTACCAACCCAGAGGTTCCGGGTTCGAATCCCGGTCTAGCCATGGTCCCGGTCTAGCCATGGAGGTAAAGGCATAACACTTGCCTCAGATTCAAATTCGAATGTTGATATAGCACTCCACCACACTAGAACATTCTACACTTGTTTCTCTTGATTTTCCTTTCTCTCCTACTTATCTATCTCCCCATTTCCGAACCAAGGCAGACTTCACTGAAAAGGTTTGACACCTGAAATCCTTGGTTCAAAGCTAAAAAAAAAAAAAAAAAAAAAACTAAAACTTATGAATCTTGTCTAGATATTTAAGATTTGTAATATTGCACACTAAATATAAAACAGTCACAACTCAAAATTTTTCGATAACGACTTCTTGTTATAAATCAATTCATAAAACACATGTCTTGCTATCTTTTTCATTATTTTCTTCATTATCTGGAAAGCTGAAGTTTGTGCGTTTAAATAAATATGGCTTTTCTTCTGCAGTTTCAACCAAAGAGTTTTGGTTTTTCGCTACTTCTGAAAAGTTATGTTTTTTGAGTTGTGACTGTTTTGTATTTAGTGTGCGATATGGTAATGGTAATGTCCATTACCTTAAGTTCTGTTATTTGTTTCATACATCTTTATAAAGATTTCCCACACTTCCAGTAAAGTAGTGAAATCTTTAAAGTAAACTTTTCGGAAACCATGCTAGGTATTGCTTAACTAGGAGCTGTAAGGGTATAAAGCCCTCAGTATAGCAAAAAACATCCAAATAACCTTTCAGAATCGTTTACGTTATCGAAAAGACAAAAAAAGCTACAAATTACAAAGCTAAGGGTTCCAATATTGTGATGGGCTCAACAGTGGAAACAGTTAAGAAAGTTACCATGGAACTGAGAACTTTTTAAATTCCTTCATTTACTCCCACAAATCTCGTAAGCGTAATAATTCGGATGAACCATCGTCAAATGGAAGTAAGTTAAAAAAGTACAAATTCATTTATCAGTTTCCATCAGTACCTGGGGTAATTTTGCCAAGGCCAACTGTGACACCATATTGCAGGCGTACGCATACTTGACTCCAGATTTGTGGAAGGAGGTGCATTGAGTGCTACTCCCTATCAAGAGTTTTGATTTCTTGGTCGAAAGGTCTGGTAGAACATTTTAAATTTAAAATATATTCATGTGAATACAAGAAAACTCAGCCAGACCCATGACTTCTGTTGAAGAACACCTGATGGCAATCAAAGGCAGGAGTCAGCTTAGCTGCAGGAATATCTCTGCGAACTTACAATAATATGGTGAGCTGACTTCTGGGCAGCGTAGCTTTTTTGATTTTTTCTGGAAGGTCCTCCGAAGGATGCTCCAAAACTTGAGGTGATGATTTAAGTGATTTTGAAGACTATTCAGCCGATTATATTAATATAAATACAAAATAAATAAATAATTCCTTGAATTTTCAATGAGATAAAATTTTCAAATGTAAATATTTATTTTGTTTTGACAACTAAAGCAATTTTACGAAAACTTATTTACGACATAACCATCAAATTTGTTGCGTAAAGTGGAAAAATATTCGTAACTCATTCGTGCATAGAAATATTTTTGCCGTTTTGTAAGTTTTTACGCAATACGAGCTTACGAAGCACTTACGTAGTGACATGAAGCACCTTAAAATTTTTTTTCGAAAAAACACACTTTCAAATTTGGAACGTCACCAAAAATTGAAACAAAAAATTTAAAAAAAAATTCCTGTCATACGATAACCAATTTTGTTAAGATTTAAAAGTCATTTTTTTCAGATCGGATAATTTTTGCGACTCCCAGCGCTGCAACCACGAGACCCCGTTTTTTTCTCTGCCGCCAGTTTGGAGCTCTATAAAACCATGTTGGAGTGAAAAATATATATATTTTTTTTTTATTGTAATTTGTTCAATTTTCTATTATACTAATTTTATAATAAATTTTGGAAAAATTTTTGTTTGTGACTGAGTTATGAAATTTTAAAAAAAGGTCTGTTTTCTCTGACGCAAATGTCAAGTCCCTTCTTAAATCAATGCCACTGATTTCTATGCTACATTAACATAATTTCTGTCTAGCTCCATTTGTTTGTTGCACTAAAAATCGATTCTTCCACTGCAACATTAAACCGCCATATTGATTCCAGAGCGCATGTAGTCAATATGTTTGAAGTCTGGCACATTCGCCGACTTTAATGAGAACAAGTGTCAGCTTCACTCTTTCAACATCACTGGGCCTTGTTAGGACATAATTTACGCATGTCGCGTTGCCCTTGTTTGTATGTAATGAAGAGCTTCACTAGGTAAAGGTACTAAACGGAATGCATGGGTGGAGTAAGGTTTTATATTGTGGGTTAACTTGAGTTAAGATTGCACAGTGGGTGAACATAACTTCGATTTGTTGTCGCAGAGAAGCTGGAACTGATAAAAACATTATGACGAGCATTCCTGTCAAAACAAAGTACACAAAATTTAAATTTTTCTTAACTATGATTAAACTATAAGCTTCAGGTATCTTTGAAAAATATGTTAGATTCTGACCAGAAAAACTTGAAGTATTTAAAAAATTCCCTTGGAATGAAGTCTTTCAAAAAATAAAAGCAGTGAAAACTGAGCGAGTTTTCACCACGCCTTTTTTTACAAAAGTACGCTTATTTTGTATAAAAAATGGTTTAATTTTCTTTAAGTACACAATTTATTCTTCTTTCTTTGCAATGTTTCACACGAAAAAGGAACTTATCTTCCCAGACAAAATTTTTCAGGATAACTAAAAAAGACGTTTGGGTAAATTGTATCGGTTTTCAGGATTAGATTGGTATTGCTGCCCAGACATGTTCTGAGCATTTTACGATAGCTTCTTACACGGTTAAAAATTTTGGACTAGTTTTTAATCCAAACTTTGGTTTAAAGGAATTTTTAATCCTAAAAGTACTATTTTTTATTCCATATTTTAGTTTAATTTTTTTTAATCCGAAAAAGTTTAAGTTTAAGACTATTTTTGGACTACAAATTTGCATTAAGGTAGTTTTTTCAGGAAAAAGTATTTATGTTATTTAAAAGCTGAATTACAAAGCAGCACTGGCAGTGGCAGCGGCAGTGATCAGCTGTTAAGTATTTTACTGCCTGCAAATTACAATCTAGCGTCAGCATCAAAAGCAGTGAATGTGGAATTTTTCTTAGTAGTTTAATTATTTGCATGTTGGCAGTGAATTTAGAAATAGGGCTAACCTCGGCAGTACTGCTTACTGCCACTGCTGCTATGTAAGTTTCACCATTGAACAACAGTATTCCTAAAATAACAGTTGATCAATGACACTGCCACTGACGCTGCCACTGCCGCATTGTAATTCAGGTATAAGATTGAAAACTACTACTGCTACGAAATTTAAGCTAAATATAATTCTAAATGTTGTTTAAGCATCCAAAATTTATTTTTAATTAAATGAAACAAATTGTTTATTAAAATCTGAACCAAAATATTATTATATACATTATAACTGTAAACACTTTTGTGGATTAAATAGTAATCCTTTTCGGATTACATTATTTTAAACTTTTTTGGAGTAAAATCTAATCCTTTTTGGATTGTAACATTTTAAACTTTCTGTGGATTAACAATTATTCCTTTTTGGATTAAGAAATTTTAAACTTTTTGCGGATTAAAAATAAATCCTTTTTGGATTGAAACATTTAAAACTTTTCATTGGATTAAAAAGTAATCTTTTTTTGGTCGTGTCCTATATGTAATCCAAAAAAGTTTAAAATTTAGTCCAAGATTTTTAACCGTGTAGACGATTATTTAATTAGAAATACAAAACAAAGATACTTTCTTCAACAGCTGCTTTTTTACAGTATAGGACTTTGCCAACGAACAATTTATCTGCCATGAGGTTCCATTTTCAAGGTTCTTAGAAGTTTCCAACTAGATATTCTTTCTAAGAAACTTGTGGCTACAGTTGTAAATGTTCTCCCTTGATTATACTTTGATGGTACTTGTGAAACCAAGTATAAAAATTCTGGCAGCAAGCTTGTTTTGCGTACTTCGATTTAAGCGCTTGCGAAGTATGTAAGTTATCCAGTTTTTCAGAAAGTTACCTCATAAGTACTTAGGATTCGTAGTTCAAATGAAGTGCTTCTCTCTGATTTTGTCAGCGTCAGTATTATACTACCTTTTGAATACTTCGAAGAAACTTGTGATGACCAGTTCAAAACTTTTGTGAAAGAACTTGTTTCGCGTACATAGATTTTAAGCTCTTGCGAAGCAATTAATCTAGGTCTTGAGGGTATACCTTCACATTAACGAGGTTATCTCCCGAAAAATTAGTACTCATTTAATATTTCAATGAGAAAATACTCCATTGGCTTATTGAATGTCACATGTGACCGGAGTGCAACGAAGCTTATATTCGTATCTCAGATAGAACACAGTTTAAATTTAAACTAGTAAGGCATATCTTCGACTTGACCGAAGTTAAAATATCCCCACGGCCTATTCGTAAGGGTACAAAATCTTAAATTGTAGCTCTTGTGGTAAAGATGTATTCATATCAAATTGTTTTCCTACAGGGTACAGTAGACCGTACCACTTCCTTATTCTTCACCGTACCACTTCCATTTCTTCATATCTCTTATGTTTACAGTCGGATTTTACAGTTTGGTATATCAATGTTTTTGTCTCAAGAAGACCAATATGACCTTTTCAGAAGTGATTGGTCTCAGGTGCACCGTTCTAGTACTTACCCTCAAGATCTCAGTTCCTACCATCCTAATGTACCATCCTAATATCAAAAAATAAAGCTCTTGAAATATAATTAATCTTTTGCCCAGGAAGTATATCGAAATTTTTAGCACAACTATTTTTAAAAAATTTTTGCAAATTTTTTTGCCGAACGTAGGGCTCCCTTTTTGCATTTTCATCAAATCTTCGGTATTAAAAGTCTGATCATATTGAATTATATATCGATGTTTTTGTTTAAAAGAGACCAATTATTTTTTTTTCCAAAATAAAAAAAATATATTCCTTCAAGTCCTTGGAAGGCCTTAAATTGATTTTGAGGAACTTTAAAGCTCGTAAAGAATAAAAAGTTCGTAATGCCAATGCTAAAAGAGGTATCAACATTTTTTTTATTGCGATTTTCTAAATACACAATGTGTTATTATTTTCACAGCCACATCGAAATAGCAATTTCAAACACTGGCTATTGCAATTCGTTTTTCCCTTGAAAAAACAGTTGAAAATTGCGTCCGTCTAATATTTATTTCAACCACAGATTTTTATAGAGGCTTGATCATTTTCAATAAAAATCACCCAAAAAAACATTTAAAAAATGTCTTTTATTGCGAGTGACTTAAATAATACCAAATTACCAACGGAGTTTGATGTTACAAATTTTTTATTGTATCTGCGGCATAACAGTGATAAAAGTTGAAAGTTGGATGTTTTTAAATTTAAGATTTGTAGCTTAAATGTTTGTATTTATTGAATTTTCATTATTGGGTTTGTATGGGAGGTAGACGTGGTTTTCATCCGATTTAGCCCATTCTCGAACTTGATCTTTGTTTTTTAGAAAAAAGTTCAAATATTGAATTTCAGTACGATAGCTTCAAAATTACGGCTGCAGTCGTGTCCACAGTCGTACAGACGGACCAGGCAAAATCAACTCAGGTGGTGATGCTGATCAAGAATATATATATTTTTCTATACCAACCACGCCTCCTTATGAGAGGGATAAATTAATCTGAGTTGGTAGCTGCAAATTAGAAATGTAAACGGATTTATCTGAAAAATAAATATTTATTAATTAGCACAAAAACTGTGCACATTAAATATATAGATCTTAAAAATGAGTCCGAAATATAAGCGGTTGACTCGAGATCAAAAAGTAATTATTTTTCATTTAAGAAAGAAGGAGAACCCTGCCGTGAAATTGCAAGATGGATAGGCTGCAGTCATCCAATAGTGAAAAATTTGTTAAAAAAACAGTACCAGGACGACCGTTTGAAGAGCATCAGCAAGAAAAGGACTGGGAGATAGGCATCCGACCGAACAGATTACGTTATACACTGCATGAGCAAAAAGAATCGCTTTAAAAGTGCAGTTGAAAGAAGAAGATATCTCAAACAAGAACACCACATTATCATTAGTGTGGAAACGGTCCAGAGACAACTCTCGGAATTTGAAATCTGTGACAGTAGACCAGCAAAAAACCTCTCTGACACTAAAAATGAGAAATCAAAAGTTGGAATTGAACTCTTCACTAATGGCAAAATATTATATGGTCCGTCGAAAGCAAGTTTAGCTTACAAAGTGCCGGCAATCTTCCGTACATGCGACGTTTTCCAGGAGAAAGATTTAGAAATATGTGCGTAATTAGAACGGTCAAACATTCGCAGAGCCAAATGATTTGTGGATGTTTTTCTTATTATGTACGGGTCCTCTGGCTTATGTTAATGGAATTATGAAAGGAGAAAAATATTCCGAAGTCATAACAGGCTAGCTATATTTGAAAGTTTTTTATAAATACTATCATTTCATAAGCATGTTTATATCTAAAAAAATAAAATAATCGCTTTAATCTTTTTTACAGTTGCAGAAACTATTTAAGGACATTGATATTCAACACATGGATTGACTAGGAAACTACCCGGATGTAAATCTAATCGAACATTTATGGCACGTTATGAAACGCAAAATTGCTCAGCATAAATCAAAGACCACTGAAGCGAATTAGAATTTTGAATAAAGTCTAGAAAAGTAAGATTTCCATCAGGGAATTGCAAAAACTTGTTGAGTCAATTCCAATGGGGGGGGGGGGGTCAACAGTTTATCAAACTTAAGATTACAATATTATTTTATTTATTGTTCACGTTAACAAAATTTTTGGTTTCAAATCTAAAATATTTTGAAAAGCGAAATATACAAATGAATATAGGAATTATCCCTTTATATACTTTGCATTGAAAAAGTTTTTTAAATAAATAACCCATATTTTTATTTATGAAATCTAAAATTTTGCATGAGGTCCAAATATAAGCTGAGTAACTTAAAAAATACTGAGAGAAGTGCTAGGATGTGCATTAGACCGGATCATTCTTATATGGATACAAAAAATGTCAACCGGTCAGGGTCTCAAAAGTTAAAGGAACTCATTTAAATGATTTCTGCATACCTTTTTTTCAAATCGGAGAAAAACCGCCGAAGCAATTTTGATTCTCCTGAAGGTCCTTTTTGGTAAAAAAAACATGTTTTTTGCTTGTAACTTTTTATTTTGCACAGAACGCATACCTAAATCTTCTTAAATCTTACATTTCTTACTCATACTAACATTTTGACATAAAAAAAAATTGTTAAAATTTTGTTTCATTATAACTCTTATTGACCATCAAAAATTGAATTTTTTGCTATTTTTAAAAAGGCATTTTTTTAAAACCGCTGTAAAAAACACATTTTGTATTAGATTTACGTGGAATTGTTATTGTTGGAAAGGTATTAAGTTCTTCTTTCGTTCTGTGTATCGTTTTAATCAAAGCTATGTGATTAAAAAAAAAAATTTATCGAAAACTGGACGATAAAGCAGTGAACAAATTAAATTCATTGTTTGTATGAATAAGAAATGTTTCATTTTATCAGATTTCTAAAGTCGATTTCTCACATTCTGTCAGATTTCGCACACAGCTTTGATTAAAGCGATACACAGAACGAAAGAAGAACTAAATACCTTTTCAACAATAACAATTCCACGTAAATTTAATAAAAAATTAGTTTTTTACAGCGTTTTTAAAAACATGCCTTTTTAAAAATAGCAAAAAATTCAGTTTTTGATGGTCAATAAGAGTTATAATGAAACAAAATTTTAACAATTTTTTATGTCAAAATGTTAGTATAAGTAAGAAATTTAACATTTAAGAAGATTTGGGTATGCGTTCTGTGAAAAATAAAAAGTTACAAGCAAAACACATGTTTTTTTACCAAAAAGGACCTTCAGGAGAATCAATTCGGCGGTTTTTTTCCGATTTGAAAAAAAAGTATGCAGAAATCATTTTAATGAGTTCCTCTAACTTTTGAGACCCCGACCGGCGGAATCTAAATTTCGATCCGGTCTAATGTGCATGACCACAGATGTAACTGCAAATAATAATATGAAAAAATAAAATCCAATAATTATTTTATAGAAATTAATAAAAAAAAAATATGAACAACCGTATCACAATTTATGAAGCATTGTTTAAAAATATTAAGCTTTATAATATAATATTTCTAGAAAATTAAAAATAGTCCATCCTGTCCGATTGTTGATGTGAATTTTTTCTAGTATTGACTTGCTTCCTACCTATAAAGTACCCACTTAACTCCACCAGTGATAACAGATTGACATGAGCTGCACACATGTAGAGTCTTGCTGTGCTTTGATATGTATGTAAAGAGCAGTTGATGTCTGTGCTAGACTGAAGACTTCAAATCCATTTCCCTGTTGCCTAATCTAGAATAACATAATTTCACTTTATCAGATTGTAAGGCTGTGTAAACTACAATACACCGAATAGAGTGCATACAAAGTGTGTAACTTTTGCAATGCAGTCTGCAATAATGTCGATATTGCAGTCCTATTTATGCGCCTTTAAGCAAATTTATCACTTTAAAAAAGCTTAAATTATACGAAGTATGCAGGAATGAATGATATGCAATAAACCTATAGATTATTTTCATGTAAATTTAATTTATTTTATTGTTTTAATCTATAGCGCTAATGAACACTAGTGTTGGAGAGGGAGGCTGAAAATGCCGGCGCACGGATTATTGAATTTGACTTATTTATTTAACTCAGCGAGTTAAATAAATTTCATCACAGAAAGAAATAAAAAAAGGAATAAAAGTCAATGGAATGTATTTATATATATGGACATATATTTGGAAAAATATGATTTTATATAAACTAGAAAACACCTTACCACGTTCAAGATCAGAGCAAAAAGAGAACGAATTTTTCTCAAGCAGCAGGAAGCTGCCAAAAAATGTCACGATCACCAGAACATATGTTCGGACTCGAGTACTAAAATAGTTTTCGAAATTACTTTTTAGTAATTACTATTTTAAGCATGACAGTGTGTTTCATATAAACATCGCCGCCCGCCTTGCAGTAAGACTGCAAAAAAAATTAATTTAAAATTTGAAAACAATTCAAAATATTTCAAGTGATCGTGCCTTTTTTTTTACAAGATGGATCATATAAAATCTATACAAAGTAATGAATTGAATTCAGGAGAAATTATGGAATTATAATACTTAAAATAATATGATACATAATATGTTTAATGAATTTGTGGAAGGATAAATGTGTTGTTAATTATTATAATGGTAAATTATTACAAAAGAGATAGTTGTACTTCATAATATTTTGGCATTAATTATAAAAGAAATTATTTTTTCTCAATTCAAAAAAGATTAAATAAATATAAATGTCATATTAACAATTTGTAACAATGTACAAGAAAAAATTCAAAATAATATAAAGTGAAAATAGTTAAAAAAGTTATAATATACATAATATATAAAAATATGGCATATGCATTATAATAAATTCATTAGATAGTGCAATTTGTTAATAATGTCATTAAAAAGTTTGTCTGTTACTGAAACTGAATAGAATTAAGCTGTCAATGCCCCGGATAATATCCATCCGAATACCGTGTTTTGAGCAATAGGCAGGCCATTATTACTTGGCATCAACCCTTGTAAAATAATCTTAGAATAAAGATCGGTACCAAGCACTACGGATATAGGATCGGACTTAAAGAATTTTGTGTCAGCCAGTATTAAGTTTGAAAACTTTTGTGCTATGGATTCATCGACTGACTTAGACGGAGTTCGAATAGAGACTCGGTGGTCAACTCGAAGTACAGATTGAATCCTTACATTAGGATCAAATCGAGCACGAATGATAATTGGACATACCGATTCGTCACCGAGTGTCATAGTTGTAATATTAAATTGATCCACTAACTTTCTAGCGATGCGACTAGTAGCTGAGCACGGATCAAGCAGGGATCTTGCATAGTGCAAGCTGCCGTTCACTTCCAACTTTATAATCGCAGTTGGCAGGAATGTAACGAGGTTCAGAGATAAGATGGATGACAGCGACAAGTTGTTCGAGGACAGCATTGAACTTGTTGGAGCAGAAGTGTTCTTCTTTGGACTACTGGATGGCTCCTTGCGCAGACGTAGATGCATATGAAGAAGAGTATGATGACGTTCTTGGCAATATCGACAACCATGAGTGCTTATGCAGAATGTGTGTGAATGTTCATGTGCTACACAATTGGAACAATTTTTATAAAGTAGAACAGTTCGCATTCTTTTTCTGTGTTCATCAAAAAAACTTCTCGCAGAGTCGTAGAGGATGATCATGTTTGCACAGGATGCACTTGAATACTTTAGACTTATACACACGTTTTTGAGTTCTATTGCTGGATTTGCGATATTTGTTTTTGTTTAATTTAACCAGGATGGTTTTGGAATCAAATATTTTTTTTTCTATTTGAGGATAATTGACAGAGAATGATTGCCAACTTAGAAGATATTCACTTAGGATATTACGTCCCAGTCTATATTTTCTAGCCCAATTTTTTGCATAGAGACTTTAGCTAGAACAATATGGGGGGATTTGCAAGCCGGCTGGTTGAAAAAGTTTAGAAATATTTCAGAAATTTATCTTTTAGTATAAGTGGGTTTTTTTCTTAAACGCACCTTACTTCTTAAGAACTGCGAATGTGGGATGGAACGACTAGAACGTTGCAAAGTTTTTTGAGAGTCTTCTTTGAACGGAGAAGTAAAGACATATCTGCGTTTTCTGTTGCGAATTGTAGTAAAGTTATAATTTTCTTCGCAAAAACGATTGGTTTGGGTTATGAAATGTTTTTGTGGAAGATTCTCCACCTCCCAAAAACTTGAGATCTGTTGATCCAAAGAAACTTTATTAAAATACGACAAGCATGTGGAAAATGAAGCAATGGACTTTGAAATTGGGCCTGTCAGTATCCACCCAAATATTGTCTCTTGAGCAACAAGAGAACCGCAGATGTTTCGCTTTACGCCATCCCGCAGAATGAATGGAAAAAGGTCGCCACCAATTAAAATGTCGATTTGCGAACATTTGTGGAAATTTTCGTCCGCATATTGCAAATTTGGAAGACTCGACAATATTGAGGGATTTATAGAACAGGATGGAAGATTTCCTGTTAGCTGTGGAACTACAAGAGCAGTTGCTTCAATGTTTATACGAGAATCGAATGTTGAACTTACTATGAACGAACATTCATGTTGAATTTTGGCCGAAACTGCGTTATTTAACCCAGAAATTTGAGTAGATGTAGCACGAGATGGAAGCTTAAGTATTCTGAAAAGTTTTTCTGAAATAAATGTTCCTTCTGAACCTGAGTCAATTAAGGCTCTAGCGAGATAAGTTACGCCAAGATGGCGTATTTTTACAACAGCGGTACCTAGAAGCACATTTTTGCAATTTGAAGCAAAGCAAGAATTAATATTTTGTGATGAACATGGTGCTTCAGTGGACTGTATTTGAAATGAATGAGTAGTTTTCTTGCTAGGTTTGAAATTTGAAGAAACAATAGGTTCAGGAGTTGGAATTTCTTTATGTAAAAGTGTATTGTGACGCTTGTAACATGTGAAGCAGTTATGACGGCTTTTACAATCCTTTATTAAATGCGATTTCGAGAAACAATTTAAACAAAGATGGAATTTTTTAACTAACGCAATTCTGTCATTAATGTTCATTTGGAGAAAACGAGGGCATAATCGAATGGTATGCTGTTCGTTAGAGCATAATTTGCATGTCGGAATGTTAACATTAACATGATAAGAATTAACATTTTTCGAGCTACAATTGTTTGGATAAGAAAGCGATTTGGAACTGGGTACTTTAAAACCAGAAGACCCTTTTAAATCGGAAACAGTTTCCAGTGTTTGATAACGACTGGTTAGAAATGAGTCTAGCTCGGACCATTTTGGAATGTCGGTCTTATTTTTAAGGGATTGTTCCCACAGAGCTAGAGTTCCGTCTGGCAATCTAGTGGAACAGAGGAAAACGAATATAGAATTCCAGCTTTCTATGTCAACATTGTATAGTTGAAGAGCAGAAATGCAACCATTAACTTCACGTTGAAGTTTTTTGAGAGAGTTAGCAGATTCAATGGATATGGATGGCAAATTAAAAAGAATTCTTAGTTGACCATTTACAAGGATTCGCTTGTTTTCATAGAGATCTTGTAAGTTCTTCCACGCCAAGTAAAAACCATCGTTGGTCAGTGGATTTTTCTTAACTATATCACGAGCTTCACCTCGTGTTTTCGAGTTAAGATGAAATAGTTTTTCTACCGGGCTTAACCTGGAATTGTTCACGTATATGGCAGTGAACATGTCCCGAAAGGACGGCCACGAAAGATAGTCACCGTTGAAAATGTCGGTGTCACATGGAGGAAGATGGAAATAATGATTCGAAGCTGGAACAAAATCGGTTATTGGTGTAGATATTGTGGAGACCTGCGCAGAGGTGGAAGCCTTGTTAAGTTTTTCTATGCAATCTCCAATTTGTGAAGCACACCGGACGTATACTTGATATGATGTGCGATATCGAGCTTTTATAGATTCCAACTCGATATCTGGATCCGAGTCTTCATCTTGTGCAGCAATAAGTTCACTCAGGCACGTCTCGTAAACCGCTTTTATGCGGTTCCAGATTGACTTAATTTCTTCCTTGTGGACATCCAGTGAGTGAGTTGAGCTTGCTGAGTCTAAGGTTTCGGTTAAGTCAGATTCAAATTCAACCAAGCTATCAGTTAAACGAATAAACGAATTCAACGATGACATTGTGGATAAAAGGATTAAGCCACCGATGAAGAATCAAATAAATAAATTGGAATAAAATTAAATGGCCAAAGTATCTGCGCCTATTAAACAATAGCAAAATAATTTTGTTTGGAATTTACTATAGTTAAACTTAGTCGGAATTGAATTAGCTATTGCAATTATCGACAGAATAGTCAAAATTTGGATATATAATCTTATGAAGGAAGCCAGAAATATAAAGCACAATGTGACTTTATGGAGAATTATCAATAGAATAATCGAAACTAGTACGATTGTTACGATATTAACGATATAAATAATTGCAAATAGTTTTGAATTGAATTTGATATTATAGAGTTATCGATCGTTCAAATGATTCAAACGACTGCAGAGCGACTGTATAAGAGTGGTTCTAAACGAGAACCGAAATGTGTCGTTTGCAGATGGAATTGAATTGAATTGAAATGGAGTTGAAATAAAAATAATTGCAATTATCGACTGAATTAACAATTCAAACGACTGTATAAAAAAATGGTTCTAAACGAGAACAGAAATATGTCGAATTGAATTGAATTAAAAAAAAAGAAATGAAAATAAATAGTAATGAATTAAATAATTATAAAAATTATTGATTGAATAAATAATTCAAACTACTGCAAAGCGACTGTATAAAAGTGGTTCTAAACGAGAACAGAAATGTGGCGTTTGCAGATAGAATTGAATTGAGTTTGAAATAGAACTGAAATAATCGATTGAATAAACAAATCAAACGACTGCAAAACGATTCTACAAAAAGTGGTTCTAAACGAATTGAATTGAACAGAAATGTATCGTATGCAGATCGAATTGAATTGAATTTGAAATAGAACGGAAATAAATAATTAGAACTATCGATTATATAAACAATTCAAACGACTGTATACAAAATGGTTCTAAACGAGAACAGAAATATGTCGAATTGAATTGAAAATAAAATAGGAATGAAATAAATAATTATAAAAATTATTGATTGAATAATTAATTCAAAACTACTGCAAAGCGACTGTAAAAAAGTGGTTCTAAACGAGAACAGAAATGAGTCGTTTGCAAATTGAATTGAATTGAATTTGAAATATTCGACTGAATTAACAATTCAAACGACTGTATAAAAAAATGGTTCTAAACGAGAACAGAAATATATCGAATTGAATTGAATCTAAAATAGGAATGAAATAAATAATTATAAAAATTATTGATTGAATAATTAATTCAAAACTACTGCAAAGCGACTGTATAAAAGTGGTTCTAAACGAGAACAGAAATGAGTCGTTTGCAAATCGAATTGAATTGAATTTGAAATAGAACTGAAATAATCGATTGAATAAACAAATCACACGACTGCAAAACGATTGTATAAAAATTGGTTCTAAACGAGAACAGAAATGTATCGTATGCAGATCGACTTGAATTGGATTTAAAATAGAAAATAGATAATTAGAATTATCGATTATATTAACAATTCAAACGACTGTATAAAAAATGATTCTAAACGAGAACAGAAATATGTCGAATTGAATTGAATTTAAAATAGAAATGAAATAAATAATTATAAAAATTATTTATTGAATAAACAATTCAAAATTACTGCAAAGCGACTGTATAAAAGTGGTTCTAAACGAGAACAGAAATGTGTCGTTTGCAGATGGAATTGAATTGAATTCAAAATAAACAGAACGGAAATAGATAATTAGAATTATCGATTATATAAACAATTCAAACGACTGTATAAAAAATGATTCTAAACGAGAACAGAAATATTTCGAATTGAATTGAATTTAAAATAGAAATGAAATAAATAATTATAAAAATTATTGATTGAATAAACAATTCAAAACTACTGCAAATCGAATGTATAAAAGTGGTTCTAAACGAGAACAGAAATGAGACGTTTGCAAATCGAATTGAATTGAATTTGAAATAGAAATGTCGATTGTATAAACGACCGCAAATAAAGTTTAAATCACAATTGGCACTTTATTCGTTGTTTCGAAACTTTTTGTTATCAATTATAGAATTCAGGAAAATCCCAGGAATCTATTGTTAAAAACACGTATAAACCATATACACCAAATATGCTTCAAAATTGTTTTAAGAAGAAGAAATGTTTTAATTATAAGAAATAAATGGATAAATAGATAGAAAAAATAAATATTGATCGCTTGTTGCTTTGGTTGTAATTGTTGAATTTGTTATTGAATTGTTGGACTTTTTTTTTGTAAGAAAATAACGTTTAACAAATTTGTATTTTATTATTAATTTTGTTTTGTATGGTATTAGACAATAATTAATATTGAGTTTATAATTTTAATCTTAGATTGAGTTATAACGCCACTGTTTTATTTGCGTAGAATTCGCCTTGTTTGCTCAAATATATTCAACAACAAAACAACATGTATCTTTTATATATTTCTCGCAACAAGTTTGTTAAACAGATGAAAAAAAATCAATATTTTACAAAATCAAGTTGCTAACACGGAATATGTTTAAACAGAGGGCTTAAATGAAATGTATGCAGAGAAATTGTAGAAACATGTATTTCTTATTCAATTGATGGCAACAAATATAAACGATGTGGCGAACATACATTTATCGAAACGATCAAGATGTTAATGTATATAAACATGCAAGAACTGATCGCTGCCAACAAAGTTGATGTTCTCTTAGTTTGCGCTGTATGTTTATAAAGATATGAATGTATAGAAACGTTGCAACAAAGTTTATATAGAAAATCGAAAAATCTAAATGATTCTGAAGAGAGCAATATAAGCAAATAGAATTCATATAAACATGTATACCGAAATATCGTTTGCAACAAGTTTTAAATACATGCATAGAGAATCGAAAAACTGTAGATGTTTCACAAGAGAGAATATAAGAAATGTAAGCACATAATTTCTAAACACATGTATATGAAAAGATCGTTTGCAACAAGTTTACGTTGAGCATAAGAACGTTGTAAATATTTTTCAAGAGAGAATGCAAGATCTGTTTACAAAGAAAATTAGGAAACATGTGTATAAAGAGATTATTTGCAGCAAATTTTACGTATGGGATAGAAACGTTGAATATAAACATGTATCATAAGCCACAGGAGAGAAATGTATATATCTTTTAGAAATAATATAAACATGTGGACCACGATCGATCGTTCACAGAATGGTTGATAAAAAAGAAAAAGCTGTTGGAACATCAATAGCAAATAGAAATATACACACAAAAAAGAGTAAACATGTATACAAAAATTGATCGCTTTTAACCAGGTTGTCTAAGAGCAAGACACGTCTGCACAAAAAGTATGAACATACATACACAATGATTAAGCTCAAAGATGTTGCCAACGCGGTTTAAAATAAGAAATCGATCAAATCATTTTACGATCAATTAAAACAAATCGCGGAATATGCGAATTTATGAGTAGTATGTATGTATGTAACAACATACGGTATGAGCATACAAAAACGAAGCAAAATGCAATTTTTTCGCGAAATTTTTACGAAGCCAAATTATGATTTTGGCTCAACTTATGTGTGAATTTGAATTATCTATTTTTTATGATTGAAACATTATTCGTTTTTTAGGAAAAATTTGCACTTTTTGAATTGAAAGTAAATGAAATGTTAATTGCACTAACTAACAGAATATATTATGAATACATACGCACCTTGTATTCCGATGAGATTATTTTGGATTGTAGGAATGTAGAATGTTGAATGTTGAATTTTTGGAATGAAGATTTTTGTTGAATTCTGTAGAATTTTGTGGAAATGCCCGTGGTTCGGTGTTTATACGCCGTGTGTTTATACGCCGTCGTTTATACGATGAAAAATCCGGTTCGATTGGACCAAAATGTTGGAGAGGGAGGCTGAAAATGCCGGCGCACGGATTATTGAATTTGACTTATTTATTTAACTCAGCGAGTACACTCGAGTACTAAAATAGTTTTCGAAATTACTTTTTAGTAATTACTATTTTAAGCATGACAGTGTGTTTCATATAAACACTAGTGTGTGTGTGTGTGTGTGACAGCAATTTGAGCGTTAAAGTTTTTACAACGCTTTGGTGTAATCAATACGCATCGATAGCGCTTTAATGCTGCGTACAGCTAAATACTCCGTTAGTTGCCTGTGTGGTCTCGCTGAGCTATGCAACTTAGAGCTCAATCGATACACATATTTCCAGCATAACGATGTGTTGTTACGTTTATCCGCTTCTTTTTTAATCAGTCATGATGATGATGATGATGCTGATGATGATACTCAACTTGCCTCAACTGTCAGAAATCAACAACAAAACGGATTAAGCTTCCGTGAGAATTTGGCATCAATTTAACACCTGCGCTAGCCAATTATAATGACGGGAGATGTATTGGTGTTGATGAAAGTGTGTGTCCGGTTTACTGTTGTTCATTCTACCTTAGCATTTCAACCACCACCACCACCACCACCGACTTTACCATCATCACCAAAAACAACAAAAACGAATAAAATCATCACAACAACGATCTGGACAACGCCGATGATGGACGTTGTGACGGAACTAATTTTCATTTGTTGTTGAGGCTGTTTTGTTATGTTGTTGTTGCACTGCGAAAGGGTTGTCATGGCGCATCATCCAATGTACTGATGTGGAAGTTCGAGGCTTGTCGTTGTCTCACGACGTACGAATGCACTCAAAATATTTAACGCTCGGGTGAACTAAGTAATTTACAGCCGCGCCAAATGGTTGATTGTTTATTTTTTTTTTCTGTGTGTGTCCGTGCTTAAATCCTTAGTACTTTAGTATGATATCATTTCTCAGTGATATTTCTTCGATTTTGTATTTGTTTTTTTGTTTTTTTTTTTTTTTTTAATTAATTAGCTTTAATTAACTGAGCTTAGCTACGTATAGCGTTTTACAATTTTAATTTTATAGTCAATATTAGAGGAGAATACAAGCTTCTGAGATGTGTTAAAGAGTGTTTTTGAAGTGGATTTATTTAAAAGGATTCTTTGGAACGCAAAAAAGTTTTTGAAATTAAATACTTTTTAACAAAAGAATATTAAAAATTTTTTAAAGAATAGCTTTTATTTAAGTAAGATTATCCGAATAGCCTAGAGTAGAGTGCGTAGCCTACATGAAAGCTATCGGATAACCTTACTTAAATAAAAACTATTCTAACTTTTCGGATACTCTTGGTTATGATTATTTTTTATATATTCTTGAAAAGTAAAAATAGTTTTTTTTTAATTAAATTTGTTATATAAATTTTTTTAATTTTCAATGTGAATTTAATCAGTTAAAACAAAAAATACTTACGTTATTTTGAATTTACTGAAAAGCTATTTGTTATCAGATCGGTAAAAGACTCTACCTACCCTCCAAGTTAGGTGCCGGCTGGTAACAACTGCTAGAGTGTCCTTGTGCCGGCGGTTAGCTGCGGGGTGAATGCAGCCACGATGTCTGGACTCTCAATAGTCCTGCTGTTACTTGATGCGTGGCATCCCCATTTGTATGTAGTATACATCGGTATAGCCCGTGCAGACGATTAACCAGGATGCACGTTTGAAAAAGTCGAGTCGCTAATGGAGTGTATCGGATACCAGGCGACCTCCGATATTAACCAGCCAGGGGTAAACTTTCCATTGTCCCACACTCGAATTAAAACAAAACAAAAGCAACAACAAAAAATACAAAAAATACAAAAACTAAGTACGGAACTCATAAAAAGCCGGAAGTAAACCAGAACTAAAGCTCCGAACGACGGTGCAAGCTCGGTGGATGTGGCCCATCAGCTACTCTCGCAATCAACAACATCATCATCATCATCATAATCATCATCATCAACACCATCATCATCATCATCATCATCATCATCATCATCATCATCATCATCATCATAATTGGCCCTAGCACTTCGGCAAGAGCTGCAGCTAGATTAATTTCAGGCTAAAGCTTTTCGAAGTCTATTTTGTGACAGAACCTGGGTCCAGTCAGTTTGTTGATCGGTTTGCTTGACAAGAACAAGCATTAAAATTGGTCTAGAACTTGAAACAAGCCAAAACAAAGAAGCTGAAGCGCCTAGAAAATTAAGCGAGTGCTTCTTATAAGACAAACCCACCTAATGGCAAACTTGCCAGTAACAGGCAAAAGTCTACAGAGCAAATATCAGCGGCAAAATGGTCAAAAACTCTGAATGCAAGCACTGCAGCGAGACCGTATGGCGAAGTGATCAAAGGGGAGCAAAAAGTGCTAGGAGTCGTTGACACACAGAAGGCAGACGGGGCACTTCCCCGGGGCTAGTAGAGGTGGGTAGAGGCTGCATTAGCAAATGCTTTCCTCCAGGTCCTTAAGGAGAATTCTGGTCCTAACCCTGTCTGTCATGATGTGCGATGGCACAGCGTTAGCCACTTTAAGCTAATAGCTTGCGACAGATCTGCGATGCTGATAAGGCAACTATAAGCAAAGTTGGTGAGGTATAGCCTGGGGCCAAGCTGAAAAAAGCACGAGATTCCAGCTTGTCGATCACGCCTTCAGTACCGATGCTTGATCAGGCACTGCAATCCAGACATGCCCACAGAAGGTTGGTCGATAACTAAGATGGTCGATAACTCTGTAGGGTCCACGAGGTAGGTTCTCCTGCTCTAAAATGCGGAATTCTAAAAGTCACTGGAGAAAAAAGAGAGAGTTCTTTGGTATGCCTTAGCCTAGGTCGTGTGGTTGTACAACAAGAACAATCTGTCCAGGGATACATTAAAAACTGCTCAGTCAAGCTAGGCTCGTCATATTCGATTGACCTCATCGGGGTGTTAGATGTGTACTGCGAGGATGCTCTTCTTTCAGACGAGCTATCCGAGGAGGACGAGACAAACGCAACGGTCATAGACAGCCACTAAAATGGAGTGGAAAAAAATATTAATCTTTTCTTGCTTTCCAGATACTGCAATAGAGACATGGTTGCAGCTTGCCTGGAACTTGGCAAGAGCACCTACTGGTTACTTACAGCCAGAAAATCCGCCTCCAGTAAAATGCAGGTGTTTGATGCCAGTGGTGGGTGATGCCAGTGACAGGCGCCAAGCGGTCATCATATCAGCCGTTGCAAGTGCACACACTCCGTGTGGGGCAGCACGGATACGAATTAAAGGGATAATTTACTTTTTGATTGCATACTTAGCACAAACATATATGTTTGTAATAGAGGTGAAGAAACTACATTTATTGCCAAGAATAGAGGAGAAGTTCTGAACAAAACCCTAGCCTCAGGTTTCATTTACGATAAAACAGGTAAGTGGAAGGTGTCAGAAGAACACTCCAACTCCAACCACCACTATATTGAATATATCCTATATAATACATCTCCTAAATCAACACCCTTAATTAGCATTAGGAAAACAAACTAGGGATCTTACAATAGGGCCTTGGCAAGGAATTTGCTATCGGGTCCGTTTGCAAAATCAAAATCGGCCACTGATCTGGATGATCTCGTCGATGTACTCATCAAAGCAATGAATGGCTCTCTTGCATCCCCATGTTCAAAGACACCGAAGCGAAAAACAGAAACATTCAACGCGGTTTTGGTTTGAAGCGCCGTAAACATTCGGGGCACCTATCTTGCACTGAACTAAGTCATACCAAAATGTTGATGGGGAATGCTTAAAATGGTTCTTCAAGCTACTTCAAGCATTTCTATAACATGTTTCTTCTATAACCAATGATCTTTCAATACAAGTTTTTCTATCCGTTCGATGATTTCTGGCATGTCAATTGGCCGTCCAGGCCGAGGATCATCTTCTATGGAGTCTTTTTCTGGTTTGAAAAGACAAAACTACTTATTCACCATGGTTTATCGGCCCATATCCTTCCTTGCTTGAAGGCAATTTGAATCAAGGTGCGATACTAACTACTTTCTTTCTTCATCACTTGTGAATCGATGTGTGAACCTTGTAATGATCCTTGTAAAGAATCTTATGATCTGTTCAAACTTCACGATTATGTTCAAACTCAGTGATGATGAATCACTCTATTAATAGATACTTATTAGTGCCTAGCTAAAAGAGCAGCTCTACTCTGCGCCAACCCTTTCATACCGCAAACTTTTTGATCTCCCCTCATACTTAAAAGCCAACACAGACTTCAAAGGGAATAAAAGAAAAGGAAATAACTATCTCTATGACATTTTTGTTATTAAAGAAACTTCCTAAGACCCTCTTAGATAATTATAGTAGACATCAAAATATATGTACTTATTAATGGTACTCATAGGAGTATATTTTGACATAGATTCTTGAAGATTTTTTTCGAACTATTAACAAGAACTTCAAATCAAATATTTAGGTTGAACCATTTATAATTTGACTTTAGTAAAGTATCATTTAGATTGTTTTATTGTCCATATCTTTTAAAAATTATACAACCGTTATTTTTTATGCAAATTGAATGATTTTTTAAATGCTTCGCAATTATACGCCGATTTTTCATAAAACTGTTAAGAATCTATAATGAAGCAATCAATTAGTTGGCTGCACAGTTAAACACTTTGTTTCAAATTAACAAGAATTTTTTTGAACTCACTTGTTGACTGCCAACAGAACAAACAGGTTTTTATTTTCGGCCACTAACCACTGACAGACGACGACTGTCTCATTAGCATATTTGTGACATAATGCTTTTAAGTGATGTGGATTGTGAGGTGGACATGCATTAAATTGATTAAAATTTCAATATATTTTGTTTTATTTTTTAATTTTGTAATTAACTTGAGGTATTTTGTGGGCGTTTATTTTAATGAAGGGTCGGTCGTTTGGTCTGACCACTGATGTCGGGCTACCTGTTGAAGCTGGTAACGATGATGATGCTGTTAACAGTAACATTCATTAAGGTATCGTTTGTTTGAATGACACACAATATTGCTGTGCGTATAAAACAAAGAGATAATGACTAAAGTTGCCGCCGATTTGGTGCAGACAGTGTGTGCCAAGGTTTGAGGAATTTATTTTAATAAAGTTAAAACTTAAAACAGTTCTGACAGCTTTGATGTTATTTTATTTTTTTTTTCGGGTATGTTTAAAAAAGAAAAATATTGAAATTTGTGACTCATGATATGCTGAATTTTTTCAATTTTGTGATAAAAACAACACGCATGCTTTTCATGCGTCACTTTTGCTTGATGTGCGTTTATCGCACGTATTGCTGCTTTTTGTTTTATTGATGCTGTATTCAAATTTCCAATTACATCAACAACAAATACTCAAAAATTTTCACAAAATTGCACTGCAAAATGAAGTGTCAACAACAACAACAAGTTTGCGATTAAAATCTCTATTTCACAGCCGGGCGGGCGACTATTTTGTTTTTGTTGCC